>BSBN01000816.1:3879809-4494746 GCA_027924645.1 Cunninghamia lanceolata
TGGAAAAGGAAAGATAAAAATCAAGTTGCAAAATGGAAATGAATGGTTTCTACAGGAGGTAATACATGTTCCAAATTTGGGAAGGAATTTAATCTCTGCAGGACAACTGGGCAGTGAAGGTTGCATAGTTACCTTTTCAGACAAAGTCTGGAAGGTCACTTAAGGTGCATTAGTAGTAGCTAAAGGTGAAAAGGTAGGTACATTGTGTTTGTGTACTGGTAATACTTATTCTACCTTAGATGCTACAGAAACAGTTGCTACTGAGATAGTTATAGCGCTACAGGGACAAACAAAATTGTGGCACCATAGACTTGGGCACATGAGTGAGAAAGGGATGAAGATCTTTCACTCCAGAAAGTTGCTACCAGGTCTAAAGAAGATTGATGTGGAGTTCTATGAAAATTGTGTTTATGGAAAATAGAAAAGAGTCTGGTTTCTTAAAGTTGGGAAAGAGAAGAAGAGTGAGAAATTAGAGCTCGTGCATTCAGATGTATGGGGACCAACTTAGGTATTTTCTCTTGGTGGGTCTTGCTATTATGTTACTTTTATTGATGATGCAACTAGGAAAACATGGGTGTATTTCCTAAAACAAAAATCATAAGTATTTGAAACTTTTAAAAAGTGGAAAGCTTTGGTTGAGAATGAGACAAGAAAAAAATTGAAGTGTTTCAGATCTAATAATGGAGACGAGTATTGCAATAGAGAATTTGAAAATTATTGTACATATAATGGAATATGTAGGCAGAAAATGGTTCCTGGAACTCCACAAGAAAATGGTGTGTCTGAGAGGATGAATAGGACCATTATGGAGCGTGCAAGAAGCCTGAGATTGTATGCTGGACTACCCTTACACTTTTGGGCAAATGATGTACATGCCATTGTTTATTTAATAAACAAGGGACCTTCAAATCCTTTGGATGGTGGCATTCCAGAGAAGGCATGGATGGGTAAAAAGGTAAACTATTCATTTCTAAAAACATTTGGTTGTGAAGCTTTTGTCCATGTTGATATTTAAAATAGAACCAAGATTGAGGCTAACTCTAAAAAATGTACCTTCATTGGATATGGAGTAGATAAATTTGGTTATCGGTTATGGGATTATAAAAATCATAAAATCATTAGGAGCAGAGATGTTATATTCAATAAGAAGGTCATGTATAAGGATCGTCTATAGGAAAAAGAAGCTTGAACAGGCCAAAAAGGAATATGTGGTGTTGGATGAGATTCCAGAAAATAAAATACCAGTGGTACCTGATGCTCAACAACAACAAGTTATCCCACAGACTCCTACAAGTGTTAGACATTCTATAAGGATATCTAGAACTTTAGAAAGATTTTCTCCATCATTATATTCTACATTATTAACTGATTCTAGTGAACCTAAAGGTCATGAAGAAGCAATGCAGGTAGGTACCAAAAAGCAGTGGGAGCTAGGCATGAAAGAGGAAATGGATTCCTATTGCAAATATGTGTCTAAGCAATGTTGTCATTGATGTCAACATATTCTTATTGTCATTTGTGTCAACTTTGCCTTATTTAGTTGCTTGTTCAAGAGACTGAAATGTTGAGGATATTGAGAAAATTAATGAAGAATTAAGGTTCGCAGACCTTATGGCTATATAGAGGATTTTTAGAGGCTGCTCCAGTCAAGAATTGAGAAGTCTACATGAAGATTTGAAGAAGTTATGGTCATTTGAATAGAATAGGATCTTGCAGTATTCAAAAGAGACAAAGAGATAGTAAGTTGGTCCAGATTGCTCCACAATGAAATATTATGATCTGCGGATCTAAAGGCATGTTTGGGAAGTTAGTGTGTATCATCAACTCCAGTGGTTCATGGTTTGGAGGTCTACAAGCCATCCTTCTTGTTTGACAGTCATGGCAGACAATGTTCTTGAAGTTTCAGAGGAAGATATAAATGATTTTGGTAATTAGTTTAGAGTGGATGTTATTAGTGAGTTTAATGTGCTTGTGGAAGTCTCTGGATCGTGTGGCTACTACGTTGGAGGTTTGCATTGGAGTTTGAGCTTGTTATTGAAGATTTTTTCTTTGAAGTTGTTCTTCCCAGCCTTGGTCGATCGGATGTTCCTAGCGTGTTGCAAATGATCTAAAGATTATTTTATGACGCATGGCATTTGAGTAGAGGAAGATTCAAGTCTCAACTGTGATTGGCCGACAGTGTAAAGATCCACGTTAAGTTTGGCCAACCTTGTTGATCATTCCAAGGTTGATGAAGTGTATAAATACTTGTTGAAGAGTTGTTAAACATCATCTTTGAGCAAAATAGATTAGATCTGAATAAAGGATCAGAAGCAGAGCAAAGAATAAAAGGAGCGAGAGCAGTATAGAGTGTGAAGTTAGTAAAGAAGAATTTGGGGCAAAGTAGAAGTTCTGAGCATTCATTAAATTGAACTAGGCATGAAGTAGATGCTATTTCTCAGTTAATTCTTTCTGTTCTAAATGAATTATGTAGGCAGTGAGCCTCTCTTTTTGAGCAGTGAGCTCTAGGTAGTGCACCCGAAGGCATGTGCCTTCTATTTTTCTGAAGTACTTTTAACAAGGTACAAATCTTTGTGGGTTAACCGCCATGATGGTTTTTCCCTTAACTGGGTTTCCACGTCAAAATCTTGGTGTCAAGTGTGTTGATTATGTTTCTGCTCATATATTGTTGATCCATGCTTTAATGTTTACATCATTAATTTGGTAGTAAGATAATAAAAGGGGATAAAAGTAGAAAAAAATTATATTGTGTGACAACTGATTCACCCCCCCTCTCAGTTGTCCAGTCTAATTCCAACAATTGGTATCAAATCTAGATCCTCTTTTAAAAGCCTGACTGCTTGAGGAGATCCAGGATATCAACCTACAAGAAGGATAGTCTAAGATTTGATAGAACAAATTATTCTATTTGGAACAATCGCATGGAGTGCCATTTGCAATGTATGGGCGATGCCTAATGGGTGATAACCAGTGTTGAGTATAAACCTCCGATGAAAGGTCCTTCAACTCCAAATCAAGTCAGAGATGCTAAAAAGAACCTTCAAGCTAAAGAAGCCTTGTTGAGTGCCCTGATCGATTCAGAAATGACAAATGTCTTTCGTCTAAAAATTGCTTATGAAATCTAGAAAAAGTTGGAGAATCTATATGATGGTGATAAATTTGTCAAATGTGCCAAAAAGCAAAGTCTGAGAGGAAAATTTGAAACTCTGAGGATGAGAGAAGATGAAAACATCACAATCTACATGTAAAAGATAAATGAACTTGTGTGTGGTATCAAGTGTGCTAGTGGAACTTTGGAAGAATTAGAGATTGTATCAAAAGTGCTCAGATCTTTACCTGATTCATACAAACATAAGGTTGCTGCTATAGAGGAGATCAAGACTGTCTTAGAAGTTACAAGAGATTATCTGGTTGGCAAAATTTTAGCTTTTGAATTAAGCGACTTTGGTGATTCTCTTCCCAAGTCTGAATCTGCATTTAAGGCCAGTGTATATGGAAAACAAAGATATGATCTAGGTGAAATATCTTCTACAAGATCAAACAAATTCGTGAAGACAAGGAAGGATCTTGAAGATTGTTGGTTTTTTCCCAGATTGGATGCTTATTCCCAGCATCCCTACAAGGTAGCCATATTTGATCAACAGGATTTCTGGGCCAGGGGCCAACAGTGTAGGAGATGAACTCTATTTTTATCTCCTCTTCTTCTTCAGGCTCTGCAAAACCTAGGGGGTATTCTCTATTCAACATCCATAAAATGTATCTGTGGATGGTGGGATGCTGACATAAAGTAGATAAATCCTCTCTTATGCAGACCAAAACTGTGAGATAAGTGCAAAGGGGCTAACTTTGGGCCTATATTCAGTTGTAGACAGAGGATTTCGGTCCTAAAACTACTTCTAAAGTCCTAATGGTTTGGTTTTTAAGTTTAGGTTGATTTGGTGTTTGGATGCAAAACTAGGACCTAAGGTGTAACCTCAATGCAAGACTAGATTGGTGCCTATCCAGGGCTCGGAGTCAATAGACATACACATGTGAATGGTCAGCATGAGCATATATCAGGGATTGGGTATTAAGGGGATTTTATGATATCTGCCTTACAGATACCTCCCAAGATAGAGTATTTAGTTACCTATACTTACAATATCCTTACTGCATTATGTTCTTCCCAAACCTTAACCCGAAACACTTTAATCTACTCCTTGAGCAAAAGCAAAAGATTAAGATTTCAATATAGCAGAACGATATTCAAGAATCCCAGACACCCCTTAGATGTTTAGATTCAGAAGAAGAGCATATTCAGTTTGGAGACAGAATAACAAAATACATGCAAATAAAGCATTGTTCATATAAAATCAATCATGAAACCAGTAAACTCATGCATGAAACATACAACATGAGACTCATAAAATCACAAGACATCCATATATGGTCACCAATGGAGTTGTATTTTATTACAGCACCTAGACTTGTCCAGTTTTCAACAAAACAAATGGGTAACACAGCTTGGTCTTTATACCAAGACTGTGTACCCCGCAAATTAATTACATGACAAGGTCAAAATTCTGCCAGAAACAATGCATGAGAAAAATGGCACTTTAAAGATCATAAATGCAGTAGGCAGAAGGAATGGCGAGGAGGAGCTGGACTTGAGCTCTGCGTTGCCGCCCTGGGATATTCATTATCAATCGGGTATTAGATTTGTCAACGGCACCGCCTATACCCTGTAACATCCGACATTAATGTCGTGCCAAACCTGCGGCCATCAGAAAATATAATATATTGTGCCTTTGAAACTTTCCCACCAAAATGCATTACCCTGATATTTCAAAAAATGCAGGAACCATTTGTCCCACATGCACCCTGCGGAGGCCTCCTCACTAATTTATATGCATGACCACAAACATACATGTTGTCGGCAATTTTGCTCCTGACGGCATCAGTGCAAAATCCTACTTCACGCCCCATCGGCCAAACCCCTCACATCGGCAAATCCAAAATGTCTCCCACCGAAAAGCTGATCACACTGATGAAGCCCCTGAATTAACTCATCGGCCAGACACCAACTATCGGTGAACCACAAACCCTTCGCGCTGACATCAAAGGTTACGCTGATAACAACACTAGATCGGGGAGACCAACTCCATCGGCCAAACTCCAGCCTATCTCTCCGATCCCACAACTCCTGCCGACAACTACACCCATTGGCAAGATACAAACAGTCAGAACCACCAAAAATCCCTCCGCCGATATCAAAAGTCACACCGATCACCAATAAAACACACCCCATCGGCCATACACCAACCCGTCGGAGCAACACTTCCCGCCTATGCCGATAGAGAATGTCATGCCGAAAATCACAAACCAACCCATCGGCCAAACACAAGGCATCGGAAGAAGACCTCCCAGCCTCGCCGATGCAAGAAGTCACCCCGATGCACATCTCCATCGGCATGGCCCAAACACATCGGTGAATTCCAAAATTTATCTGCCGATAGCACTACTCTCGCCGATGGACATATAAATTCTTAAGGTTCTGAATGAAAAACCCTGCAAACATCAAAGCTTAAACCCTAGACATAAATGATTACCAACAAAGATGTTGAAATTGAAACTACAGATCTTGAAGCTCTTCTTGCCAAAAGATTGCCAAGAGGATCTGGTAAGTATGAAGGAAAATTGCGACTGAAATGTTTTGCTTGTAATAAGATTGGTCATTTTGCCTCAAGATGTCTAGAGAGGTTTTCAAAACCAAACCCTAACAGATACAAAAATCAGAACAAATGTTACTATGTCCAAGAAGCTGGAGAAGGAGTCACAGACGATGAATCTGATCATGGAGGTTCCTTTGAAAATGATTGGGTGTTCACTGCTATCAAAGACGAAAATCCGGTGTCTACTGAATCTGCTAGCTATGAAAATATGGAAAGTGCCTTTGTTGCTTAGGTTATTGAGAAAGATGAATGGGTGATTGATAGTGGATGTTCTCATCATATGAAGGAGGGCTTGTGAAATTTGGAGATAACTCAGATGACAGAATTCGGGGCAGAGGATCCATCTCTTTTGATGGTAAGAATAGCAGAAATGATGTTTTGTATGTGAAAGGACTGAAACATAATCTTCTCAGTGTTGGATAGTTGGTTGATAAAGGTTATGATCTTCGATTCAAGGATGGAAAGTGCAGAAGCTTGGAGAGTTCTAAAACTGAAATTGCATCTGGTACTCAAACTAGAGGTAACATCTTTCATTTAAGTAGCTCTGCCAAAAGTTGTTTGATTGCACAGATAGATCAAATTTGGTTATGGCATAGGAGGATGTGTCATGTGAATTTTGATAACATTGTCAAAATAAGTACCACTCAGGCTGTAAGAGATCTTCCAAAACTTGTGAAACCTAATAGCTTGTGTAGAGAATGTCAATTGGGAAAATAGAGCAAAATTTCATTCAAAACTAAGGAACAAGCTTCAAGTGGACGATTGGAACTGGTACATATTGATCTCTGTGGTCCTGCTAGAATTAAGAGTGTGCAAGGAGATAGATATTTCATGTTGCTGATTGATGATTACTCTAGGATGATGTGGGTAACCTTCTTAAAAGAAAAATTAGAAGCTCTTGACAAATTTAAGGTGTTCAAAGAGATGGTGGAAAATGAAATTGGTGAAAAATTGAAATGTCTAAGATTTGACAGAGGTGGATAATTTACTTCTCGTGAGTTTGATGCTTTCTATGAAAAGCATGGCATAAAAAGACAATTATCTGCTCCTAGGACTGCCCAACAAAATGGAGTCATGGAAAGAAAGAACCAGATCATTCAAGAAGCTGTTAGGACCATGATGATGGAAACAAATGTTCCTCGAGTTTATTGGAGAGAAGCTGTAAGTACTGTTGTCTACACTCTTAACCAGATACAGATCAAAGGCAATTCTGGTAAGATCCCTTATGAACTATGGTTTGGTCATCCTCCTACTGTGAGATATTTCAGAGTTTTTGGTAGTAAATGTTATACTAAAAGAGATGAGGATTTAGGAAAGTTTGATACAAGAAGTGATGAGAGAATATTTTTGGGATACTCTACTCAAAGTAAGGCTTATCGGTGCTTTAACAAGAGGTTGAAAAAGATTGTTGAAAGTGCTAATGTTAGAGTTGATGAGAGCAAGGAAGGACATTCTAGGTTCTGTGGATATGATTCAGATGATCAAAATGAAAGTCAATGTCAAGGAAGGTTAGTTCAAACTCTGACTCATATTCAGATTGATCAAGAAACTCTAGAAACTCAAGGAATTAGTACAGATGTTGAGGAACAAGCTCAAGAAATTCCCAAAACCCCCAGGTATGTAAGAATGAATCATCCTGAAGATCAAATAATAGGGAATAGAAATAAAGGTGTTCGAACTAGGAGAAGAGTTGTTGAAGATCAAGAAGAGATTTGTTTGATTTCAAGGATTGAACCTAAATTAGTTAGTGAAGCCTGCACTGATGAAAATTGGGTTAAAGCAATGGAAGAAGAATTAATGCAAATTGAAAAGAACCACACATGGGATCTTGTTCCTAGACTTGAGGACAAAAATTTGATTGGAACTAAATGGGTCTTCCAGAATAAACTAAATGAAGATGGTGAAGTTGTAAGAAACAAAGCAAGGTTGGTATGCAAAGGCTATTCTTAAGTAGAAGTAATTGATTTTGAAGAAACTTTTGCTCCAGTGGCAAGAATAGAGGTAGTCAGATTGTTTCTTGCATTTGCTACTTTCAAAGATTTTAAAGTGTATTAGATGGATGTCAAATCAACATTCCTAAATGGTGATTTGGAGGAAGAAGTCTACATTGAGCAACCGGAAGGATTTTAGTTGCCTGATCAGGGAGACATGGTTTGTAGACTGAGAAAAGCCTTGTATGGACTCAAGCAAGCTCCAAGAGCCTGGTATGCAAGATTGGATAAATATTTGCTTAAGATAGGTTTTAGCAAAGGTACAGCTGATAATAATCTTTACTTCAAGATTAATCATGAGGACATCCTGATTGTTGAGGTCTTTGTTGATGATATCATTTTTGGTGGAAATGAATGTATGTGCAAAGCATTTGCTGACCAGATGAAAAGTGAATTTGAGATGTCAATGTTTGGAGAGATGAATTTCTTCCTAGGTCTGCAAATTGTTCAATCAGATAAAGGTATCTTTATATCTCAGTCCAAGTATGTGAAAAAATTGTTGAAGAAGCTTGGAATGGAAGATTGAAAGCCAGTAGGTACACCTATGGTAACTGGATGCAAGTTAAGTAAAGATGATGATTCCCCCAAGGCAAATCAATAAAGGTATAGATCAATGATTGGAGGATTGCTCTATCTGACCTAGGCCAGACCTGACATCATGAACACCGTTGGACTTGTTGCTAGATTTCAAGCTGATCCAAAAGAATCCCACGCTGTGGCAGTCAAAAGAATTTTTAGATATCTCAAGGGGACAATTGATTATGGATTGTGGTATCCAAAATATAATAAGTTCACTCTTCATGCATATACAGATGCTGATTGGGTAGGAGATGTAGATGACAGAAAAAGTACTAGTGGTGGTGCATTTTTCTTGGGAAGAAGATTGGTCTCTTGGATGAGCAAAAAGCAAGAGGCAATATCTTTGTCTACTACAGAAGTAAAATATATAGCAGTAGCAATAATTGTACTCAGGTTCTGTGGATGAAGCAAATGTTGAAGGACATTAGAGTTGTGTTTGAGAAGCTAGTCACAATCTTTTGTGATAGTTCTAGTGCAATAAGCGTCTCAAAGAATCCAGTGTTGCATTCAAAGACAAAGCATATATCTATCAAGTTTCATTTCTTAAGAGAGAAGGTAAATGAGAATGAAGTCAAGTTGGAGTTTGTGTCATCCAAAGATCAAATTACAGATATCTTCACTAAGCCTCTTCCCAAGGATACCTTTGAATATTTTAGAGAGAAGTTAGGGGTTATTACCCCTCCGAAATAGAACTAAGATGCACTAAGGTGCATTAGTCCAGTGGAACTCTCAATCAAATCTTGAGATCCGAAATGATGTTGAGAAAATACTACTCTAAGGATTAGTCAGTATGCAAACGTTGGAGATCAGTCTGAATTAAAAAAAAGGGGAGTAAAGGTTGCAAATATGTGCCCTTTGCCATTGATGTCAAAGGGGGAGAGAAGACATGTGAAAAACTAATTGCTGATGACAGGGGGAGCAATGAAGGAAGAAGTTGCAGAAGTCAAAGGGAGAAGTTTTTGTCATGATGGTTGAATCAGTTTTTCGCAACATATGTTGCCATCAATGACAAAGGGGGAGATTGTTGCAAATATGTGTCTAAGCAGTGTTGTCATTGATGTCAACATATTCTTGTTGTCATTGGTGTCAACTATGCCTTATTTAGTTGCTTATTCAGGAGAGTGGAATGTTGAGGATATTGAGAAAATTAATGAAGACTCAAGGTTCGCGGACCTTATGGCTGTATAGAGGATTGTTAGAGGCTACTTCAGTCAAGAATTGAGAAGTCCACATGAAGATTTGAAGAATTTATGGTCATCTGAATAGAACCAAATCTTGCAGTATTCAGAAGAAATATAGATATAATAAGTTGGTCCGAATTGCTCCACAATGAAATATTATGATCTGCAGATCTAAAGGCATGTTTGGGAAGTCAGTGTGTATCATCAACTCTAGTGGTTCATGGTTTGGAGGTCTGTAAGCCATCCTTCTTGTTTGATAGTCATGGCAGACAGTGTTCTTAAGGTTCCAGAGGAAGATATAAATGATTCTGGTAATTTAGTTTAGAGTGGATGTTATTAGTGAGTTCAATGTGCTTGTGGAAGTCTCTGGATCATGTGGCTACTATGTTGGAGCTCCGCATTGGAGTTTGAGCTTGTTATTGAAGATTTTCTCTTTGAAGTTGTTCTTCCCAGCCTTGGCCAACCAGATGTTCCTAGCATGTTGCAGATGATCTAAAGATCATTTTATGAAGCATGGCATGTTAGTAGAGGAAGATTCAAGTCTCAACTATGATTGGCCGATAGTGTAAAGATCCGCGTTAAGTTTGGCCGGCCTTGTTGATCATTCCAAGGTTGATGAAGTGTATAAATACTTGTTGAAGGGTTGTTAAACATCATCCTTGAGAAAAATAGATTAAATCTGAATCAAGGATCAGAAGCAGAGTAGAGAAGAAAAGGAGCGAGAGTTGTATAGAGTGTGAAGTTAGTAAAAAAGAATTTGGGGCAAAGCAAAAGTTTTTGAGCATTCATTGAAACTGAACCAGACATGAAGTAGATGCTATTTCTCAGTTAATTCTTTCTATTCTAAATAAATTATGTAGGCAGTGAGCCTCTCTTTTTGAGCAGTGAGCTCTGGGTAGTGCACTCGAAGGCATGTGCCTTCTATTTTTCTAGAGTACTTTTAACAGGGTACAAATCTTTGTGGGTTAACCCCCACCGTGGTTTTTCCCTTAACCGGGTTTCCACATCAAAATCTCGGTGTCAAGTGTGTTGATTATGTTTATGCTCATTTATTGTTGATCTATGCTTTAATGTTTACATCATTAATCTAGTAGTAAGATAATAAAAAAGGGATAAAAGAAGAAAAAGTTTATATTGTGTGACAATTGATTCACCCCCTCTCAGTTGTCTGGTCTACTTCCAACAATTCCTTGCTGTAGAATCAGACTTGGGACTTAGTCCAATTGCCTATAGGTAAAAGAGCATTGCCAAATAAATAGGTTTACATGTTGAAGGAAGAAGATGGAGGCAAGAAAAGATATAAGGCTAGACTCGTGGTAAAAGGTTTTGCACAGAAAAAAGGTATAGATTTTGATGAAATATTTTCTCTAGTTGTAAAGATGACTTCTATTAGAACTATTCTAAGTCTTGTGGCTGCGGAAGACTTGCATCTTGAACAACTAGATGTGAAAATGACATTTCTCCATGGGAATTTGGAAGAGGAAATATACATGCAGCAACCATAGGGATATGAGGTCAAGGGTAAGGAGGAATTTGTGTGTAGGTTAAAGAAGAGTTTGTATGGGTTGAAGCAAGCACCTTGGCAATGGTATTTGAAATTTGATAGTTTTATGGTTGAACAAGGTTACAAGAGATGTCATTCTGATTATTGTGTTTATTTTAAGAAATTGGGTAATGACAACTATATTATCCTGTTGCTTTATGTTGATGGCATGCTTGTTGCCGGGTCTAACATGTAACATACTAATGAACTTAAGGAAAAATTAGCAAATTCATTTTCTATGAAGGATTTGGGTGCAACAAAACAAATCTTTGGTATGAGAATCACATGGGACAGGACAAACAAAAAAATATTTTTGTCTCAAAGTGAGGATGTAGAGAAGGTGTTGAAAAGGCTTAACATGTAGAATGCAAAAGCAGTTAGTACACCTTTGCCTAGTTAATTTAAGTTGACTAAGGAGATGTGTCCAAAGACACAAGAGGAGGAAGACAAAATGTCTAAGCTACCATATGCATCAACAATTGGCAGCTTGATGTATGCAATGGTATGCACAAGGCTAGATATTGCACATGCAGTGGGAGTTGTGAGCAGGTATATGAGTAATCCGGGAATGGAACATTGGAATGCGGTAAATGGATTCTCAAATATTTGAGAGGTACTACTTCAAAGAAACTATGTTTTGGAGGAACAAATTCTGCTCTAAAAGGATATGTTGACTATGATCTAGTAGGTGATATTGATAGCAGGAGGAGTACTACAGGGTATATTTTTATTGTAGGAGGTACTGCAGTCAGTTAGATTTCAAGCCTGCAAAAGGTTATTATGCTTTCAACCACCGAAGTTGAGTATGTTGCTGCTACGGAAGCTAGCAAGGAGATGATTTGGTTACAACACTTTCTGGAGGAATTGGGACAATGACAAGAAGATAGCCCTTTGTATAATGATAGCCAAAGTTCCATTCATCTCGCTAAGAATTCAACGCTGCATTAAAAAACTAAGCATATACAGCTCAGATACCACTTCATCTAGTCAGTTTTGGAGGATGGACAGTTGAAGCTGGAGAAAATTCACACAAGTGAAAATCTTGTAGATATGTTCACAAAGGTAGTTACACGGGAGAAACTAATTTCCTCACCAGTTTCTATTGGCCTTCATGACTAATAATGGTGGAGATAAGAAACTAGACAGGGTTATAATCCGGTGGGAGCTATAAGTGTAGCGGTGTCGTCCAGGATCAGTCTCCAAGTGGGAGATTGTTTGGTGTGGAGCCTAATCAGTCTCCAAGTGGGAGATTGTTGGTATGTATCGACTGATCATGCACATTTGAAGTCAGTTGTTAATTTTTGTTAATCGACAAAAGAAAAATGACATTGTAAAACCCTAATTCTAGAAGCTTCCAAAAAGCTTGTTATAAGTGGCTGGGATGTATGTTGCGGGTGTGGTATTCGCGAGATTGTAATCTATTTTGCACTGGATAATAAAATCATTATAAGTGGCTGGGATGTATGTTGCAGGTGTGGTATTCGCAAGATTGTAATCTATTTTGCACTAGATAATAAAATCATTGGATGACTGAGTTTATGTGGATGTAGCCCATTTTGGGTGAACTACGTTAAATTTATGTGTTGATCTCTTTTGTGTTGTTCTTCATTGTTATATTTGGGTTATTTAATCTACATATAATTGTTAATGTTTATTGCTCTAATCTGCCTGAACCCTAACACATGGTATGCATAATAAAAGATATCTCAAAGGTGAACATTAATTAAAATAGACACAATCATGATATCATTGTTAAGTCCCTTTGCATAATAAACCTTATAATACAAACTCATGAATGTCTAGAATGAGATTCAACCTAAAGGACCTCATGTAAGATTCCATCATGTGTGTTTCCTTTAAACCTACATAGATAGCCTTACATTAAATCTCTAGATTTTATTACTCAAGAATACATAAGGTGAGCCTACAATCTCTCATGGTGCCATGTATATTTTCTATAGGAGTCAATAAAATCCTTGGCAACATAAACTTGTCATCTTACACTTGGGCTCTTTGATAAGTATGTGCAATAATGAATAATACAGACCTTAACATACTGTGATGTCAAATTATACAAGAATAATTCCTTACAACATATAAATATACAATCCCTTAAGCATTATAAAATACTATTATGTTGTCATAACAAGTTATAATACAAATGAATAGGTGCCAAGATCATACAAGTAAATCCAAATAAGCTTAATCTAATCATCATCCATGCTATGCTACCTTATTCTTCATGTTGATAGTTCATACAAACCTTGTATACCAAATGTTCCCATTCCCATATCTATGACAATACCAAGTTAAATACTACAGATTAGTCACATTGCCATGGAATTGATATAAGGTCTCAAGATAGTTTAGTCACAACAAAGTACAAAGATTACATCATATCATATGAGGCAAAGCTAAATGATCCTCAAGACAACCATGCTTGGGTTTCCATTTAATATGCCTTGGAGAGTTACCTCATATTTTTGAACTTTATCTTTATAATGTCCCTTTCAAAGAAAGGTGACCAACGCACAACAACAATTATATTCACCTCCTCTAAGCTATTGTTATAATGTTTACCTTGGACTTCAAAGACTCTTACCATGATGCTCCAAGCCTTACCACTTCAAAGATTGCTAGAATTAGATTGTTGGTGGGCTAGAAGGTAGCTAAAATAGTCACATTTTACTTGGGATTGCCCCCCAAACAACAATATATCACCTGGAATATTGGCACCTAATATCCCCAAAGGATGAAACCTCTTACACACAACATCAAGCAAATAAATCTTTTTTATACCTGTAGACCTGTAGCTGCTCACGAAAGATATCATCAATCCAAAACATAAATTTATCAAAATGATCAATAGGAACATAGTATCCTAGTTGCAAAACTGAGTTCCTTTATTCAAATTCAAAAAGTAAAATGTGGCAATCACTATAGAGGAATAATAATGCTTTGTAGACTTAGCATAATTCAGGGGTAAACCTATCTGAATAGTCCACTTATCATTGTACTCCTACATTAAATTATCAACCAAGGAGCGTAAGCTTATGATGGCACTACACTGTATGTGCCTTCAGGGCTCATATTCTTCTAAACCGTCTTATCTAAACCTACTCAGTTTATTTTACTTCGTTAAAATTCACAGAAATGTAAGAACAATAAAAATAGTTACAGAATCTAGTGGCTACAGGTACCTTCAGCATAAGCTGTAGATAATTGCTAACTATAGGAAATTACAGAATTAATCCAAAACATTAAAAATGATAAGAGAACTAATTCTAACCTTCGGAGGACTTAAAGTAGACAAAGCATGTGTTTGTTCATGAACCATACTACTGTAATTTAACAATCAAAGTATTCTAATAGACTCGTAATGTCTTTATAAAATAATGGAAAACAAATTTAACAAGAATGCATAAAGGAATAAGAAAATAAATGAAGATTAGTACCTTGAGTGGCCAGCTCAGGGGGCTGACTCACTTAGCTAGAAATCAAATTTAATTCATATACTCACACATCTTCATAACACATAGTTCCATTCATTTCATATCATAAACATAATCTCTTTCAGATTGTATTCAATAATGACATTCTTTAATCAAACATGTCTGGAACTCCCAATATTGAAAAATAGAGTAACAACTGAGTAACTGGAAAATAAGGTAACTAACTTGACACCAAACTCATCCCTCCTAACTTATATAGAAATGGGAGAGTCTTATGCAACTACCAACTAACTTCAATCATTAATCCATTCCTAGATACTAGGACAAGATTGATTTATTAATTCCAACTGAACAGAGGAAGGAGAATCCTATTCAAACAAGAATTCTTATACAATGACTCGTATGAAGAACACACATAAGCTGTGTTTGATACAAGTCTACTTCTTCTACATTTATTCCTTTCTATGATGGTTCATATTTATCCTCTAGCTACCTGCGCTTTTGGCATCTTGACTTTGACTTTCTTTAATTCTCCTGTCCTGCAACTCGCTGCAAATTCTCCTTTCCTTGATGCCACGTTCTTGCTGCACAGGGGTTAATCCACAAAACATATGCACACAAATAACCTTCATAATTAAACCATAGGATTTCATCTATATTGCATGCATACTCATGTTTAAATCATTTAATTGATAATATCATCACCATATTCCATATTAATAACATAGATTCAAGGTCTTGCAAAGTATATAAAAAAGCAATATATAATGATGGTGATGTTGGAAAAGTGTCTAGAAGATCACATGGAAAAAGTCTGAAAGCATATAAAAACAACATAAAAAGAGGCCAATATTTCAACCCATCAACCACCCTCTAATAGATGAGAACACTTCAACAATGGTAATGGGTTGAAAAATCCTCCACCACGTGATTGAAAACTCTTCTTTGATTGTAAGGAAAGTGTGGGAAGTGTTGGAAATGTTGAGGGCAGTAGACCTAAATTTTGGAACCATACTCAAAATGGCCCTTGGCTCATGTCTATTGCAACCAATACTCATCCGAGCTATGCCAAATTGGTGTTCCTTAACCAACAAGTCCCATTTAACAATTGTCCCCTTAAAGTTCTATCTCTTCTTTTTTGGATTCCAACTCCATAGCGAGCTCTCCCATAAAATGCACCCAATGCAAGCTCCATGACATATATTTCAGTTATTTGTATGGATTCATTTCTTAGGAACTAATATTTTTTTCTTTATCATGATATAGATAAATTCTCTATCATACCGAGGAAACGATCAAGGATTAAACCAACATAGGAAGAGAAAGAAGATAAGAATGCAAAGAAAGTAGTGGTTATGAGGGAACTTTATGAGAAGATGAAATTGGACATGATTGTCAAAGACATGCCAATTGAAGAGGAACCTCAACCATCAACAAGAGATATGGTATTGGTGGCACAAAGGGAACGAATGAAAAAACTTTGTGCTATGAGAGATTTGAATACCGTAGTTGGAGACACGTTCTTTACCACAAGTCAAGATGGAAGGACACCATCTACCGCATCTCAAGTTGAGAGTACATCATCACTCACATGTGAGGAAGGAGGTACACCATCCTTCCCACCTCAACCTCAAGGTATGTCATCTATTCCATCTCTGATCGAAGGTATGCCACCTAGCCCATCTATTCTTAATGTTGAGATGAATTTACCTTTCTTAACACCACCTAGAATTTTGCATAGAAAGCCAAAGTATTTGATTGATATTGATGAGAATATTTTGCAGCCAATGGAAGGTAAGATTCTAAAATGCACTTGTAGAAGATATGCTCATAAGATTTGAAGAGTGTTCTTTGAAAAGTTAAATGAGACCGCAAGATGTCAACTATTCATTGAAATGATGCAAAGTATAAAGTATAGGACCATCATGAATATTCTTGGGTTGAGAACATCAGAGGCTTCAAGTGAAAAATCTATTGTCAAGAATCTAATGAGTGCATATGAGAGTGTGGGTAACACCTCACACACAAAAGATAGTAATGTCACATGACATGTCATTATATCAACAATAGTAAGTAATCAAATGAGGAAAGCTCGTCTCATTAGAAAGACGAATTAAGCAGTGAGAATTAATAGAAATTTTTTACCAAGAGTTGTTGGAAGGTGCCAAAGAATCGAGGACACCGATGCCAATGCATTATGGGCGTTCTCGAAGAGACTACCATGAAAAGATAAACCAATTGTTGAAGCATTGAGACCACTAATTGAAGACTTTTGGAAGAATTACACAAGGGTATCTCTGAATCAAAGGGATGTGGTAAGAAGGAGAATCGGTAGTCAAAACCGTAAGCCACATCCAAAGCATTTTTTGGATATGACTCAAACATAGTTTTTTGATAAATTTCTAGACATGTATCCTCAAATTAAAATTTCTCAAAGATATTTTGAAATGTGTTGTACCCAACCAAATTTTTTGCTTCATTAAGGCATTTTGAAACAAGTCTAGAAAATTTTTCGTCAAAAAGTTAAAAAAGCAAAATTTCTAAAAATAGATGTCGAGTTCAGTTTTCTGGGTTTCTTGAGATATGGATGTTGGCAAAACTTTCTAAAATAGAATCTCCGAATCAGGTGTCGCGCTCGATTTTCATTGGTTGATTTTGCTTCACGATCGACACAGTTCAGATGGAATCTTCAAACGACCAAGTTTTCTCTACTGGGTCATTTTTGTTTTTTCAGAAGGTGAAGCATGAGCTCAAAATTCATCAACATAGAAAAGTTCACCTGCCAGAATTCTTTGACGAGTTTCCAACGCTGTTTCAACGACGCAAAACTGACAAACGGTCGTCGACTCGATGATGCACGCAAAATGATGCAAGATGGATCCAAGGTGAATTGAAAAGTTGGAAAATCATAAATTTGGCTAAGTCTGGTGAAACTGGGTGCCCCAGGTGGCTTGGGACGCCCATCTTCTCCTGTGTTAATTTTTTTCACGTTTTTTGAGAAACGTCGAAAATGCTTCCGTCAGCTCTTTTCTGATTGGTCAAACTTGGTCAAAAGTCAGTCAAAGCTAAGATTTCATCATAGATATGTTCAGACTACTCAGATCACCCTCCGTCCTACCTCGACAGTCATCAAAACGACCGAAATTGAAGATCGAACAGGAGCCATGGGCACGGAAATCAAGAAAAGGTACAAAATTCAAAATTTTTGAAAAATTTTCTAAGTGTTGACAAACCAGGCACCCCAAGAGGCTTGGGGTGCCCAAAATCTCTAGAGTTAGATTATTTTTGATGTTTTTCTTGAAAAACATGAATCTCCTTCTGTTAGCCCGGTCCGGTTCAGTATTGATCAGTTTGGCATGTTTTTTGAGGCAAATAGAAGGTACAATCAGCTCAATTTTCATTAGGCTTGCATATTTTCCAGATCATCAGACTCATTTTCATCCCAGTTGATAGAAATTGACAGCCAAATAGGGGTCCTGTGCCTCTGGAACGCGCACGCAAACCAAGAAATTGGAAAAATTGAAAAAATTGAAAAAATTGAAAAAATGGCTAAGTGTTGGGAAACCAGGTGCCCCAGGAGGCTTGGGGCGCCCAACTTGGGCAGTGTTAGAATATTTTTATGTTTTCAATATTTTTCAACATGCTTTGTTACCAATCTTCGCCCGTTGGTAGTTTCCGGGAGGTCAAACTTGGTCAAATGATGTTAGATCGTCGAACGGAGGCAGGGGATGGAATCTCAGTTGATCAATCTCCAAAATGTCGGGATCAGTCAGCTTTTTCAGTCAATGATGACATTTTTCTGCCTTGTTGAAGTCGAAGACAGGCCATATTTAAGTCAAAACGAGTGTTTGAAGTGTCAAAAATGAAGAAAAATTTGTGAGCACTTCTTTCAACTCGCGTGTTCGATGACATCATCAAAGAAGATATTTTTCGTCATCTTGCACATGAAGCCATAGGCTCCTATAAAATAGGGATGCTTCCTATTCGAAGACATCCACTTGGATTTATGCTTAAAAAGATGCTTTCTTCATGGGTGAGGGTGAAGTTTTCTTCTCACACAAATAAAGCTGCTTTTTCGCCCAAAAGATTTATAAAGACAAGCTTTTAGCTTCTTTATTTCATTATCTTTTGCAGGTTGCATCCAGAGGAAAGATTTTATTTTTCTTTCAACAAAGATTCGATGACCCAAACCAAGTGCTTTTTGAATGTTCTTCATAGTTTCGGGTTGAGGAAGAAGAGAGGCTTGCTTTTTCAGGGTCCTTGTTTCAAGGGGATCTTTTTTAGTTTTCGTCGAGATGGGTCCATCTAGATTATTATCCTCTTGAAGATTGGGAGTTGTGCTTTTTTTTGGGAAACTATTTTTTCCCGCTTTTTCAAGAAAATCTCTGCTTTTTCAAAATCCGACGATCTGGGTTGCTTCAAAACAGAATTGCCTACAAAACCCATGTGCCAGCTTTTTTCGCTCAAAATCAACTTTTTTAGAAGAAATCAACAAAAGAATATCAACGGATGACATCACCAAAAAGCAAGAATGTTGATGAGGATGCATTTCAAAAGAAAACAGCTTTAAAACATATGCTTTTTGTTTTAAAGCATGTGCTTTCATCCTAAGCTCATCCATCCTATATTTAGAAAGAAATCACTTTGTGATAGTTGGAATTTTCTTTGCTTTAAAGAAGATTGCTTTAAAGCATTTATTTATTGTATCTTTGTCTTAAAATAGTAATAAAGCTTGTGAGTTGGCAAGTTAGGGTTAATCAAGGAGATTTTAGGGTTCCCTACTCCTTTGATTTTAGTATAAATAAGGGCATCCTTGCCCATTGTTGGGAATGTGGTTGTGATAGCAAATTTGCTGTGCCTATTCTAGCCTGCAAATCTTGATATTCCAAGTGTCTGTTCACTTTGTGTTCATTGTTCTCCAGTGTTTGATCGCTTACTGTATGCCTACCTTTTGCTATAGTATTGCTGTCTTGGAGTTGTATTAAACTTTGTGATATTGAATAGAAGTCTCATGCCTACTTTGCTCTGATATTCTATATCGATTCATTAAGTTATCATCGTCAGATGTGTAGCTTCTGTAGCTTTCATTTTCAGCTTTCATCATTAAAGTACTTTTAGTCTTGTGGTGTAAATCTGGAGGAAAACTGCTTGAGTTTTTGTGTTAACAATCATTCCTTGTTCACTTTCAAATTCCTTTGCTTTGAATTTACTCAGGAGATTGAAAGCGTCGTTAATCTATGCTAGTTGTAGTAGAAGTTTTGTAAAAAAGGAAAAAACCTCTTCTGCAGCGTTTAGAGTTTTATAACCTTGTGCTCTACAGCTGAGAATCAAAAAGAAGATAGGCGCGATTTCACTTAATTTATCTTTTTAGCGAACATCAGCAAGAAAGGGAACTCCCCCTTCCAATAGGAGCGCAGTTTATCTGTGCATAGCTGTCCGTTTCCAAATCGCATAACAGAGGGACGAATTGAAATGCCAACAGTTTTCTGGCACCCACCGTGGGGCACGAGGCATAACACTTCAAGAAAGCTTAGGCTTATGTCACGGTAATGACTCTCTGGCGTCCTACTGCTCCAGTTCAACAACCAAATCTTACACCACCTGCTATTCAACCAAATCTTGTACGAGTGGAAGGAGAGAAAATTGACATCATTAGCAGCCTTAGAAGTTTCATATTTGTGCAAAAGGAAAGTCCTAATCAGTGGAGAAACGTGGCTGCTATCCTTGACGAAGAAGAACACAAAGTAGATCTTGCAACAGGAAGACCAGTACTACCACCTCCCGTGTGGCAGTAGATAATCCTAGCTCAGAGGGTTTATTCAAGAAGGGGAAAAGGCGGTGCTACAGATCCTTCCTTCCAAGATCTTGTTCCTACAGAAGTTGGAGAAGCATCCATCATAGTTCAAGAAATTTAGATAGTTCTTAAAGTCAAGCAGGAAATTTACAAGAAGAACCAGTACCCCAGCCTAGAGCAATGGGTGACCCAAATAACAACAATCACAATGATGCAAATCAAAGGCGACCACCACCATTGCCTTGGGGTAACAACATTGGACCTTTGGCACCAGCAGAATATCATGAGCTTCCTGAAGGATCAAGAAAAAGTTTTCCAAAGTTTCATGGTGATGGGAAGCAACATCCTGATGAGCACATTTCTGCCTTCACCACCGCTTGTGGAATTCTTGGTGTTGCGCATGAAGATGTTGCAGTGTGTTTGTTTGTAGAATCATTGCAAAGTTCAGCAACTGAATGGTTTAATCACCTCGCTGCTAGCTCTATCACAAGTTGGGAGTTGATGAGGGAGAAGTTTCTCACTCGTTTCAAGCTCGTAGAAGATAGTCATGTCTTGTTTGCAAAACTCTCAAACATCAAGAAAGACAAAAGTGAGCCGATGCCAGAGTTCGTGGCTCGATTCAACTGTTTGGTTGGAAAAGTCATGAACACCTTGAATCCTTCGTCAGAAATTCAGCTAAGTTGTTTCACAAATGTACAATCTTCAGAAATTTCTTTCTACCTCAAGCAAAGACACGCTACAGAACTGCAAGAAGCTCAAGAGTATGCTATTGAATTAGAAGATCATATGATCACTTCTGGAAAGATCCAGAGAGATTCAATCAAACCACTGGTGCCCTTGAATGTTGTACCACTTCAACAAGTTCCATCTCCTTCAAGTATACCAGATTCTTTCATTAACTTTGTGAGTGATCAACTTGCTTCACCTGTGCATCAAGTATCACCTATGTGTCAAAAGGTAGATGCGTCTTTTGCAATACAAATCTATTGCTTGTTCCATGCAACAAACCAACACGATGGAGAAAGTTGCTCAGAGATGAGAAGATTCATGCAAATATTAAAAGCATCAAACGAAAATCAAGGATTTTCGGATACTCCTGAACGTCTCTTTGACGAATCCGATGGCGGCTCTGTGAAGGGATTTGACCAGTGTAAATCAAATATTAGAAGGGAACATTTTCCTAACTCTATTTCAAGCGACATCATGTGTTTACATATGGAACATGAATGTTCATCAGAAGCTGAAAATTTGCATAATTTCTTCGATCATGAAGAAGGATCATTGATGGAAGAACCTGAAGAAATGCACAACTTGCATACTTTCCCTGAAGAAGAAGAAGTGCAACAATCTTCACAAGAGCAAAATTACAAGGAAGAGATTAAATATGTTGCAAAGAGCAATGAAGAATCCAATTTGTTCTTCTCATCTTTTGAAGGTTGGTTTGAAGAACCTGTGTCAGATACATTCAAAGGAGAAGAGACCAAAGGAATGTTGCAATTGGAGAAAGAACATGATCTTCTTCATTTTGAAGATGATTCATCATTAGAGGAATTTCTCAAAAATGGAGATCATATAGAAGATTCATCATTGGATCTTGATAGCTTTCTACATCAGTTAGAGAGTGATTCTTCAGTAGAGGATACTGTAAATTTTCTTTTACAGTTCAGCCCATCTTCATCTTTGTCTCAAGAAGCTTTCATACACAATAATGAAGAAAATGATGCTAAACTTTTGAAGGTTATCCCTGAACTTGTGCTATATCAAGAAGCGGGTCCTGGTACATATGTTATGCTGTCTGAAATAACCAAACAAAATTAGGAGGTTGTCCATGTGGTTGACGAATCAGAGGAAGAATCCAAAGAAATATACAACTTACAAACTTTCTTTCAGGAAGAAGAAGAACAACAATCTTCTCAAAATAAAAATAATGATGAATCCAATTTGTTCTTCTCATCTTTTGAAGGTTGGTTTGAAGAACCCGTTTCAGATATATCCAAGGGAGAGACCAAAGAAGTTTTGCAAGCGGAGCAAGAGCATGATCTTCTTTTTGAAGATGATTTCTTCCTGGAAGAATTTTTTAGAACTAGAGATCATATGGAAGTTCCATTATCAGATCTAAATTGTTTTCAACATCAATGGGAAAGTGATTCTTCAACAGAAGATACTGCAAAATTTTCTTTACAATATAGCCCATCTTCACCTGCATCTCGAGAATCTTTCATACATACTAGTGAAGAGGATGATGTTGAATCCATCTATGAACCCGTACAAGAAAAAGACTTCATCGATACTATGCAACCAGTGTGGAATGCAACATATGAAGAGGTTGATGGAGAAGAGTTCATGGAATATTCAATTTTGGTCACTAAAGAGGATGATATTGAAAAATCAGAGATTCTTGACAAATGTCTTGTGAGATACACCGTGTGTGAGATTGATCAAGAAGAAGAAGAGGAACCATATGACTCAGATGAAGCTGTCTTTGATTCCACTCCTTTTACAGAAGAAGAAAGATATATGAATGCTGAAGAAGAAGTGATGATGGATATCCGCATTGAAGAAGAGTACTCTACAGAGGATGACGAGATTCCAAGTAATGAATGGGAAAGTGAGATGTCAGGTGAAGATGTTCAAGAGTTTGAGCATTTAGATCTTGATAATTCATCAAATTTTAAAGCGTGGATGGACAAAAATACAACCGATGAAGAAGCCCCTGTAGCACTTGAAAAATGGGCAAGGACAGTTGTGGATCCTATAAGCCAAGAATCAGTAATGAGAGTTGTGTATGAGCAGCTTGCACCTTTTCCAGAAGATGATGCATTGACTGAATACAAAGTTGCGTGTGTATAAGATATAAATGAAACTCATATTCAATATGTGGTGATTACCATTCCAATAGATGTACTTTGGACACAAGACTTTCCTGTATATCTTCATAAGGAAGTTCTGTATCTTCACCTGTTGCAGAGATTGCTTGCATTGGAGGAAGATGCTCCACCTGATCCCTGGCATATCAATTAGTTTCTCAGGAACTTCTCATGGCCTAAACGTGAATACCCTCTTGAATCATGGCTCTTTGAGAGGATGTTGCAGAGAAAGAAAAGTTTTGTGCTACCAAGGCAATCTTCACAGCTAAAGAGAGATGGTTCTTACTTTTCTGAGTCGATTGATGGTTTTATGTGACAGTCCTAAATCTCTTCTCATCCTCGCTCAGGAAAAAGAGTGCGTGAAACACTTTTTGTTCTCATGATGTGTTTCCCCTTTCTATGATGTGACCGTTATGTCGTAATATTTTTCCCCTTTCCGTAATGTGACAGTTGTGTTCCTGTTGTGTTCTGAAGTTCCAACTTCCTAGGTGATTTTAGGAAGTACGTTGATTAGGAAAGTGACCTGACTCTATTGCCCAACTGATAAGGCACTGGTCCTTGCAAAAGTCCAGAGATTCTCAGTTCTCCTATGCCGTAAGTATCCACCATGGTCCCCAGACAGAGCCAATTGTTGTACCCAACCAAATTTTTTGCTTCATTAAGGCATTTTGAAACAAGTCTAGAAAATTTTTCGTCAAAAAGTCAAAAAAGCAAAATTTCTAAAAATAGAAATTTCTATTTTTAAAAATAGATGTCGAGTTCAGTTTTCTGGGTTTCTTGAGATATGGATGTTGGCAAAACTTTCTAAAAATAGAATCTCCAAATCAGGTGTTGCACTCGATTCTCATTGGTTGATTTTGCTTCACGATCGGCGCGGTTCAAACGGAATCTTCAAACGACCAAGTTTTCTCTACTGGGTCATTTTTGCTTTTTCAGAAGGTGAAGCATGAGCTTGAAAGTCATCAACATAGAAAAGTTCACCTGCCAGAATTCTTCGACGAGTTTCCAACGTTTCAACGACGCAAAATCGACCAACAACCGTCGACTTGACGATGCATGCAAAACGATGCAAGATGGATCCAAGGTGAATTGAAAAGTTGGAAAATCATAAATTTGGCTAAGTCTGGTGAAACTGGGTGCCCCAGGTGGCTTGGGGAGCCCATCTTCTCTTGTGTTAGTTTTTTTTCACGTTTTTTGAGAAACGTCGAAAATGCTTCTGTCAGCGCTTTTTTGATTGGTCAAACTTGGCCAAAAGTCAGTCAAAGCCAGGATTTCATCATAGATATGTTCAGACTACTTAGATCACCCTCCGTCCCACCTCGACAGTCGTCAAAACGATCAAAATCAAAGATCGAACAGGAGCCGTGGGCACGGAAATCGAGAAAAGGTACAAAATTGAAAATTTTTGAAAAATTTTCTAAGTGTTGACAAACTAGGCACCCCAGGAGGCTTGGGGCACCCAAAATCTCTAGAGTTAGATTATTTTTAATATTTTTCTCAAAAAATGTGAATCTCCTTCCGTTAGCCCGGTCCGGTTCAGTATTGATTAGTTTGGCATATTTTTTGAGGCAAACAGAAGGTACAATCAGCTCAGTTTTCATCAGGCTTGCATATTTGCCACATCATCAGACTCATTTTCATCCTAGTTGATAGAAATTGATAGCCAGATAGGGGTCTTGTGCCTCCGGAACACGCATGCAAACCAATAAATTGAAAAAATAAAAAAAAATAAAAAAAATGGCTAAGTGTTGGAAAACCAGGTGCCCCAGGAGGCTTGGGGTGCCCAACTTGGGTAGTGTTAGAATATTTTTATGTTTTCAATGTTTTTCGACATGCTTTGTTACCAATCTTCACCCGTTGGTAGTTTCCGGGAGGTCAAACTTGGTCAAATGATGTCAGATCGTCGAACGAAGGCAGGGGATGTAATCTCAGTTGATCAATCTCCAAAATGTCAGGATCAGTCAGCTTTTTCAGTTAATGATGACATTTTTCTGCCTTGTTGAAGTCGGAGACATGCCATATTTAAGTCAAAACGAGTGTTTGAAGTGTCGAAAATGAAGAAAAATTTGTGAGCACTTCTTTCAACTCGCGTGTTCGATGACATCATCAAAGAAGATATTTTTCGTCATCTTGCACATGAAGCCATAGGCTCCTATAAAATAGGGATGCTTCCTATTCGAAGACATCCACTTGGATTTATGCTTAAAAAGATGCTTTCTTCATGGGTGAGGGTGAAGTTTTCTTCTCATACAAATAAAGCTGCTTTTTCGCCCAAAAGATTTATAAAGACAAGCTTTTGGCTTCTTTATTTCATTATCTTTTGCAGGTTGCATCTAAAGGAAAGATTTTATTTTTCTTTCAACAAATATTCGATGACCCAAACCAAGTGCTTTTTGAATGTTCTTCATAGTTTCGGGTTGAGGAAGAAGAGAGGCTTGCTTTTTTAGGGTCCTTGTTTCAAGGGGATCATTTTTTAGTTTTCGTTGAGATGGGTCCATCCAGATTATTATCCTCTTGAAAATTGGGAGTTGTGCTTTTTTTTGGGAAACTACTTTTTTCCTGCTTTTTCAAGAAAATCTCTGCTTTTTCAAAATCCGACGATCTGGGTTGCTTCAAAACAGAATTGCCTACAAAACCCATGTGCCAGCTTTTTTCGCTCAGAATCAACTTTTTTAGAAGAAATCAACAAAAGAATATCAACGGATGACATCACCAAAAAGCAAGAATGTTGATGAGGATGCATTTCAAAAGAAAGCAACTTTAAAACATATGCTTTTTGTTTTAAAGCATGTGCTTTCATCCTAAGCTCATACATCCTATATTTAGAAAGAAATCACTTTGTGATAGTTGGAATCTTCTTTGCTTTAAAGCAGATTGCTTTAAAGCATTTATTTATTGTATCTTTGTCTTAGAATAGTAATAAAACTTGCGAGTTGGCAAGTTAGGGTTAATCAAGAAGATTTTAGGGTTCCCTACTCCTTTGATTTTAGTATAAATAAGGGCATCCTTGCCCATTGTTGGGAATGGTAGTTGTGATAGCAAATTTGCTATGCCTATTCTAGCCTGCAAATCTTGATATTCCAAGTGTCTGTTCACTTTGTGTTCATTGTTCTCCAGTGTTTGATCGCTTACTGTATGCCTACCTTTTGCTGTAGTATTGCTGTCCTGGAGTTGTATTAAACTTTGTGATATTGAATAGAAGTCTCATGCCTACTTTGCTCTGATATTCTATATTAATTCATTAAGTTATCATTGTCAGATGTGTAGCTTCTATAGCTTTCATTTTCAGCTTTCATCATTAAAGTACTTTTAGTCTTGTGGTGTAAATCTGGAGGAAAACTATTTGAGTTTTTGTGTTAACAATCATTCCTGGTTCACTTTCAAATTCCTTTGCTCTGAATTTACTCAGGAGATTGAAAGCGTCGTTAGTCTATGCTAGTTGTAGTAGAAGTTTTGTAAAAAAGGAAAAAACCTCTTCTACAGCGTTTAGAGTTTTATAACCTTGTGCTCTGCAGCTGAGAATCAAAAAGAAGATAGGCGAGGTTTTACTTAATTTATCTTTTTAGCGAACATCAGCAAGAAAGGGATCTCCCCCTTCTAATAGGAGAGCAGTTTATCTGTGCATAGCTGTCTGTTTCCAAATCGTATACCAGAGGTGCGAATTGAAACGCCAACAAAATGCTAAAACCTTTCTATGTCAAAATGAATCACACATGCACTACTTGTTGTTGTAGATTACATATTGAATTTTCTAACCATTTTGATGTTTATCGGTCTATATGTTTAGATTTGTATACTGACAATGTTTTGTAGGATTGTGGCATACATGCCCCACCAACATCTTCAAGAGACTTCATGTCAAAAATTTTATGTGAAAGAGAGGAAGGTCAAATATTTTACAGTAAATTGTGCTTGGACGACACATGTCAACATTGCGATGGCTTACAACGTACGCCAATATGTGAACATATGGAAAGCACACATGCGGTTGGAAACAGACTAGTAGAGTTTGACAAGTATAAAAAAATGGCCTACAATACAAAAGATGGTAAACAAGTAAAGAGGTGTGATTTGGCTAATCAAAAGATTCTAGTGTATCAGTTTATGCCTACATTTCATGACAGTATAGTGTATGAGTATGCAAAGCATACCCATAGAGCTAGATGGTTGGACTTGCAATTCAAGTTATGCAAGGACACATTTCCACTTGGTAGCATTATTTCAGTCATTGACTTTGCAGAGAACTACAGTTTACAATCACAACGTGAGGTGCAATCATAATATTACAACTCCACACAGGTTTTTATATTTATGCACATCGCATTCATTCATGCGAATGATAGTATATAGGGTGAAAAAAATATCATAAGGGAGTATCATTTTTATATTAGTGATGATCGTACACATTCTGCATAGTTTGTGCAAGGTTGCTTTCAGGTGTTCTACAATGATTTGGCTAGAAGGGGCATATCATTCAGTCAGCATATCATATGGTCAGATAACTGCGCATCACAATTCAAGAACTTGCAGATCTTCTATTGGTTGACCAGGAGGTCTAATATTACAGGTGTTCAACATATGTGGAACTTTTGTGAAGCTGGGCATGGAAAGGGGGAGCATGATGGTGCATGAACGTGTATCAAAAGAGACATAGCACGAGAAGAGTTAAAGTATAAAGACAATGCAAAGTTGACATATGCAAAATCAATCGTCGAGTGGTGTAATGCTTCGATGGGTCCAGGTAATGAAGGTAAGTCTTTAGTTCATAGATTTTTTTGGTTAATAGATGATACTAATATTGCACCATATGAGGATTGTTGTACACTGATAGGATCAAGTGAGCTAAGCTCTTTCAGAAGCTAAATTGCAGGTTCATGGAGTATCTGTATGTAGAAGATGACATGCTTTTGTTCTTCATGTACAATTCAAGCCTGGAATGAGTGTGAGTCAAAGGAATGGGTTGATAAGTGGTGGTTAAGTTATCTTAGCCCACTTGACATGTATTGGGCCCCTACGACATTGGAACTAACACAGATGGAATCATCAACTGACTTTGACCACATATCAGATCTAGTTCAACCAAGTAATATATCTACTTACATAGTTTTTTAAATTCCCAGTGTTATCTTACTTTGTAGTGTTTTTGTAATGTTGACTAATTTCATCTAATTTACTGCACATATCAATGTAGGGCATGTTTATGCAGTTATTGCAGATGAAGACAATGAAGAGGGAATGAATTATTACTTGTGTCGATGTGTTGAGGTCAAATATAAATTGGAGGCCCTAGTTACAGATGGAGAAAACATCGAAAACCCTACAAGCTTGGTGGTTGTTACTAGTACATGGCTTAGAAGGTACCCACATAAGAGTGGTAATGTTTGGCTGTTTCAAGACTTTAACACACATCAGAAGATTCTTCATTACTCGATCCTTGTCGTGGCATCCAATGTTCATTTGAGACAATATCAAGGTAGACCTTTGAACAAGACCTTGTGTAAGGTGCGTGAGTCTGACCATGAGGCAATACTTGGCATAATAAAGAGTAGAGCAGACCCAAATGGTTCATTGGATTAATTTGTAAGTATGCACATTAATTTTGTAAAGTCATGTTATTGATATTAATGTATTGCAGTTGATAGTTAGACCTTTCATTTCTATATTTCAAGTTTACATATGTTTTGGTTCCAAATTTACATATGTTTGTCTTTTTTTGTTGCTACATTTTTACACATATACAATGAATATTGGGTAGATTATATGCATTTTTATGGTTTGACCATTTGACCATCTGGAGACCTAAATTTGCAAACTTGACTTTGCATCCGTAGATCAGACTTGGGAGACCCGTCCTCAACCATCATTTCACTTGAAACATGATCTTGAAAAGGAATAACGGGGGGTGTTAACAGGTAATAGCCCTTAAGATTCTAAAGTGTAAAAAGGCAACAATCTTTGATGAGAAAAGGGGTGTAACTTTCATTCTGCTCCTTGTGCGACCAAACTGATAGCTCCAATGCATCCAGATGGGTACATTTAGGGTAGGCATGGTCCTGTTTTGCATCCAAACACCAAAATTGTCTCAGCTACATTGTACCAGTGATATCCCTTAAGAGACCAAAGTGCAAAAAGAAAACAATCTTTGACAAGCTATTACTTAGAAACGATGTCACTTAGAAACATTCAATCTAAGGCTATGGGGTCATGTAGGGACCCTCTACAATAACCTTTCTCAGTTTTTGATATTTCTGAGGTGTTTGCCCGTGGTGAAAGTTTTTCTACTGCTTAAAAAATTATTAGATGCATGCAGTGTAAAGTTGCAAAGGGGTGTAACTTTCATTCTGCTCCTCGTGCGGCCAAACCAACAGTTCTAACGCATTTGTATGGGTACATTTATGCTAGGCATGGTCCTGTTTCACACCCAAACATGCTAAAATAGTCTGAGCTACATTGTACCAGCAATATCCCTTAAGAGACCAAAGTGCAAAAAGGAAACAATCTTTGACGAGCTGTTACTCAAAAATTGTGTCACTTAAGAACATTCTGTCTAAGGATACGAGATCACATAGGGGCCCTCTACAATAACCTATCTCAGTTTTTGATATCTTTGAGGTGTTTGCCCATGGTGAAAGTTTTTCTACTGCTCCAAAAATTGTCAGATGCATGCAGTGTAAAGTTGCAAAGGGGTGTAACTTTTGTTCAGCTCCTTGTGCGGCCAAACCAATAGTTCCAATGAATCTAGATGGGTACGTTTAGGCTAGGCATGGTCCTGTTTCGCACCCAAACATGCCGAAATAGTCTAAGCTACATTGTACTGGCGATATCCCTTAAGAGACCAAAGTGCAAAAAGGCATCAATCTTTGATGAGATGTTACTCAAAAATCATGTCACTTAGAAACATTTTGTCTGAGGCTACGAGATCATGTAGGGCCCCTTTACAATAACCTCTCTCAGTTTTTGATATCTCTAAGGCATTTGCCTGTGGTGAAAGTTTTTCTACTGCTCCAAAAATCATCAGATGCATGCAGTGTAAAGTTGCAAAGGGGTGTAACTTTCGTTATGCTCCTCGTGTAGCCAAACTAACAGTTCCATGCATCAGGATGGGTATGTTTAGGCTAGGCATGGTCCTGTTTCACACCCAAACATGTCGAAATAGTCCAAGCTACATTGTATTGGCAATATCCCTTAAGAGTCTAAAGTGCAAAAAGGCAACAATCTTTGACAAGTTGTTACTCAGAAATTGTTTCACTGAAAAACATTCTGTTCGAGGCTACACGATCACGTAGAACCCCTCTATAATAACCTCTCTCAGTTTTTGATATCTCTTAGGTGTTTTCCCGTGGTGAAAGATTTTCTGAGAGTGTAGAGCTTCTGGATAAAATTGTGTTTTACTTTTTCAGATCGACATTTCGGATCACCCTCCGTGATCTATCATCAGGAAGAAAATAAGAGGAGTGTGATCCGAAACGTCAATCTAAAAAAGTAAAACATAGTTTTATCCAGAAGCTCTACACTCTCATATCATGAACTGTGGAAACATCATGTCTACGAAAGATTTTCTGCTGCTCCAAAAATTGTCATAAGCATGTAGTGTAAAGTTGCGAAGGGGTGTAACTTTCATCCTGCTCCTAATGTAACCAAACCAACAGTTCTAATGCATCTGGATGGGTATGTTTAGACTAGGCATGGTCCTGTTTCACACCCAAACATGTCGAAACAGTCTGAGCTACATTGTACCGGTGATATCCCTTAAGAGTCCAAAGTGCAAAAAGGTATTAATCTTTGACGAGCTGTTACTCAGAAACTATGTCACTTAGAAACATTCCGTCTAAGGCTATACGATCACGTAGAACCCCTCTACAATAATCTCTCTTAGTTTTTTATATTTCTGAGGTGTTTGCCAATGGTGAAAGATTTTTTGCTGCTCTAAAAATCGTCAGGAGCATATAGTGTAAAGTTGCAAGGTAGGCTACTTTTTGTTTTGTTCTTCGTGGGCCCAAACCGTTAGTGCCAACACATCTAGTTGGGCACATATACGCTATGCATGGTCACTGCCCTTCATTATAAAAGGGTCATAGTCTATCCTATTTGAAGGGCCACAACTTTTTGCCTTTGAAATGTCATCATTATTCGTGAGAACCTAAATTTATTTATTTGTAATATTGCCTAAGGTTGTATTCTTAATTGTATTCTTCAAACATGTTATGGATGTCTTTCTTAATGATATTTTACTCTCCCTTTTATGTTAGTGCATATCAACCTAATATATGAAGTATGAGGCGTACACGTGAATTCACGTAATACATGAAGTATACATAGAAAGCATGAAGCATACATGTGAATACACGTAATACATGAAGTCTATACAGGAAGCATGAAAGATACACGTGAAAACATGAAGTATACACATGAAGCATGAATCATACATGTGAACACGTGAAGTATACACAAGAAACGTGAAGTATACACAAGACGCATGAAGCATACATGTGAAATGATAGATGTCTTCCTTTGTGGAGAGGTATGAGGTCACATGTAATAATGTCTTGCTCATTTTTAGTTGCATACTTCAAAGTGCATTGTATACTTACATGAATTTCATTACCATGCTACAGTGGTTATTATATTCATATGATTGATTTAATGTTCAATAATCTTAGAGAAAAATAATGTTCAAACTTTATATATTTACAATTATATAAAGGAAGAGTGCATGTAATACAATTGGACTTTCAATATTTGAAGTAAACCATCTACAAATATCCATTGAAATGTGGATTTATAATGCAAATATGGACACCATCAACAAAAAATATTTGTATTAACCAAATATCCATATAGGCATACATCAATATCTGTCGATATAAGTATAACATATATACAAAATAGCCATATAGGCATACAATGTCAACTATATGCAATACAAAATATATGTCCACAACAAAAGAACCCAACAAAAGGAACCCAATGAAAATTCATTCCCCCTCTGGGTGAAAAAAATAGATTATGGGCAACCATTGATCTTTGAGGGGATGGAGATGCATATGAGAGTGGTCTACTATGAACCTGAGGGCTGCTTCTCCTATTTAGTTCTTCATGGAGCTGTAGTTGTTACAATAAAAAAGTATCGAGATTAATATATAGAAATTACATTATAAAAAATTAAACATTTAACAAATTAATCACTTACTGCTGCCAGATAATCTCTCTCCTCATTTGCCTCAGTACTAGGATCAGGCTGTGGCAGTAATGTCTTATAGAAACCATCCAAATAGAAATTAAACTTCAAATCAATAATCATTTGATCTTTCAATAATAAACAACTATAATAATGAATGTAATTTGAAATTTACTAATCTGCCTCATACCCCCGTCAAAGGCATGGAGCTATCAATTGCGGAAGACACACCATGCTCAATTGCCCTATGAACTTCGGGAGGTGTCTCCACCTGCATAATCTGAAAATAAAACAACATTATTCAATTATGAAAACTAGAATAGTGATGCAAGTCATGGCTCCTAACATACACACACATTCACCTAAACATGGAAGTACACACAATAAAGCAGACAAGTCACATGCATATTGTTGTCTCATAAAGTTGCAGAACTTGGTACTTTAGAGGAACATGGAAACACTCCTATGGCTATGGGTCACCTAGAAATTGGAGTGAATCTCTGGAGAAGGCTAACTTCCTATTAATTATCACCTAAATCTAACTTATTCTATTATTCTTTCAAGGAAAAAGGATAGAGAAAAACATAAACTAAAAATTGATAATGCAACTAATAAGGCAATACACCAAGACTAAATAGGACATAATACCCAGATTACAACAATTGCTTTCAATAACAGGAAAAATTTGCACAACTCACTTATATATGTCCTTGCATAAGTATTTTATAAAAAGGGCTCGAACGCTAACTCCTAGGAGGAAGGAAACTTCACAGCTAAAAGCAACTTGTATTTTGTGACACAAATTATAACCTGCAACAATACACTCCTCTGCAAAAGGTGCTTAACATGAGACAAAATTACAAGGAAATGAACAAAATTCCACAAGTAATTTGATCAATCAATTGATGTGAACATAATGAAACAAATGAGTAAGAAGGAAAAATACTTCAATCACTAATATCCAAGGTTGTCAATGATATTCATGTTCAAAATTGAGTTACAAAATATACTCCAATCTGTCAAAGGACTTCAAAAGTCACAAGTACCAGAGAATTCATATCTAGAACTATCTACAAAATAGTCACAAAAGTGACTATATCCATCACTATCCAAGTGGTTCCACCAAACAAGGAGCTAGAAACCACCTTGGGTCGGATACAACAAAAAACCCCAAATCTAGCACCTAAATCTTCTCCAAAAGAGCTCAAAATGAGGGAAAAAGTCTATCAAGACTTGGTCTAACATGATGAAACATGAAAACTCCTAAAAGACTCCAAAGGCAATAAAAACACCTCCTAAATGTTCTCAAAACATTTAACTCAACCACTAAATACCCTCATGACTTAGTCTAATATTCAACTCAAAAGCAAAACAAAATGCTATACTCTTGGCATGTGTTTTCCAATGTCCTCCTCTCTGCTATATGCTTGGCATGTACAAAGGCATGACAAGATCACTTAACATTTTGCATATGTCTTTACAACCTCTTTTACATTTAATGATAACAATAAACTTTAAATGATTTATAACTCCATCATGTAAGTTTAAATGTTTTTACATTCTATATTTTCAACTTCATGCAAAGGAAATAAAACAAAGGGAAATAAAGAGCACCGGAGCGCTGACCCTAATGTATAAAGGGATAAAGCAATGCAAAAGTCTAAGACCTAAGTCTTGGACCACGAGTTATTAGTGAAAGGATACATAAGTTTAAAAAAAAAAAAAAAACCCCATCGGGCTCTTTTAGGGTTGAAACCCTAAAACAAGAAAACAACTTTTCACTTCTTCATTTTGCACTTTTACATTCTTGCTGCACCGCCATGGGAACTCTCTATGGCTTGCTCTGTGGGTTTCTGAGAAGTTTTGAAGGATTTTTTACTATATCTTCACACTGAAGGTTACAAGCTAGCTCAGGTGAGAAGAAATGTCCCTTATTTGAAGCTTAAAACTATAGCTTTACATTATTTTTGCTCCCTGTATTTTGAAGAAAATGATAAATGCTTTGCTTCTTTCATGGTTGCGGCCAAAATGTACTTTTCAACCTGCATTTTCCTTGATAAAGATTACAGAATTAAAAAAAATGTCATTTTTGTGTAAGGTAGCTCCTCTGTCTGGTATTATCATGATTTGAACACACATAGTTGGCTTTCACTTGTTGAAAAATACTAAGAAACAAGGGTTTGATTTCAGCTAGGGTTTGGTTTACAAAACTCTACACAGTATATTTGCATACACTCTCTCTGTGTATATGCTCTTGTAGCTTATTATCTCTGTGCATTTATTTCATTTTGAGCATTTTGCTACCTTCAGCTGGTTCATTACTGTGTCTTTGACTTCATGGCATTGTGTACATCTGTAGCCATTCAACTTGGCATAAAAAGATATATCCACTGGTTTTGAAAGAGTTTTACATGGTTACTCTAGCAACATATTGACTCCTGAAACCTTTTGGTTTGGACTGCTTCCTCTTCCCTTTGAATGCTATTGTTCCATCAACTGCACTAGTTATATCTGTACTTTGGCATATTTTGGGCAATGGTGACTGATGTTGTCTCTGTAAGGATTTTTGTAAAGGCTTGGCATTTCTTTTGTGATGATATCTGTACTCCTGGCATGACCGTGACAACCATTGTAGCTCTACTCCTTATCGCACTCAAAATACTATATTCACTATCTGTAGCCATTTATTTGTAGAAGCCCTTACATGGGTTCGGCATTTTTGAGATGGCTGTGAATATATGCTTGATCCTCATTGTTTGCTCATAGGTTTGCATCAAAACACTATTGTTCTTCATTGATTGTTGACTGTCATCTATAGCATGCTATCATTATTGCTCATTCAAATCATCCTAAAATAGATCTTTGTTGTTCCAAATTTTGTAAGTGAACATTCTATAGGCTTGACTGTGTGGATGTTCTTGTAGCTATGACTGCCCCTTGAACCACTATTTGCAATATCTTCTTCCTAATGTCAAACTATTTCTTTGGTGACTATCACTTTGTATAGGACCGTTCTTTGTGAACTTGACTGTCCCTATGTTAGCATGATTACTATAGTTTCTTGACATACTCCTTGGCAGAATTTGATGATTATATGCAGGTGATTTCATGCTTTGATAAAGCTATTCTAACTCTTGCCTCACTATCCACACAATAACTTTTCTCTGTGCCTACAGTCAAAATAGTAGAGAGTTGTTTGTTAACTATCAACAATCTCTGTTGTAGGCTTGACTGCACTTGCTGCTATTTTGAGATGACTATCCTTATATCTTGCATGTTGGCTTGCATCCTGAATCATTTTTAGTTCATGGTCTAGCTGTAAGCTATGAGTTGTCTTCAAATTGTGCAAAACCCTGCATGATTCATGTGGTTTCCTCATCTCCATCTCTGCATTCAGTAGTATAGGATACAATGATGACTATCACTGTGTTCTCATTGTTTAGTCCTTGTGGATTGTCATATTTTTTCTATGCTCTTGTATGAGCAAATGACTTTGCTCTTTCATCTAAACCTCTACATTTATCATCAAACTTTTGTCTCTTTCTACAAAGGTGTCTTCTACATTTGACTGTCCTCTCACAACCTCTATATGACTATCAGGCTTTATATGGCCTCCTTTGCTTTTCTTGTTCTTTTCCCATTTGAGCACAATATGTCTTATCAACCCCTGTCCCCTCTCAGATTGCTAAGTCTTTAATGCATTATCTTCTATGCTCTTTATAGGTTGCATTGTTATTGATGCTCAAACTGTTCACGATCATTTACCAATCCTGTATGTTGATTACACTATTGACTGCTCTAAAGACTATAGGCAGACCTCTTATTTGAGTTTTGACTTCAAAATAGGATGATAGTATTATCCTACTTCATTATTCCTCTTTCTCCTTGAATGCTTATAACTATTTCTTAGTCTCTGTTGAAATGACAACTATCTGATATTGAAGACTGCCCTTTTGGCACTATGTAACAGTCACAAGGACTGTTCTGCTGTTATCATAAGTGACTGTCCTGACTATTTTCTCATAAGATCACTGCTTGCTTCTTTATGATGAATCAACTAAACATATAAATGTCATTTATGACAGTGACCCATTAGTCTCACAATCCTTTATGACGTGTACTTGTTCAATTGATTACACATGAGATGAATTTACACTTTTACCCATCTTAAAACATAAGAGGGTAGCATGCTGGGCTCGACCCTTGTGGGAGCCCATTTAACCCCACATGCTAAAATTAGATAAACAAATTAGTAACATAACTTTACCGATACCTGCACAGAAAACAAACATGTTAGGAAAAACATGGGCATGCAATTGATATTCTTGATTATCTTGTTGCTTTATCGAAAGTCCATGTGATACAAACTGGTTTACTACATCTGAAAGTCAAATTGTATATTTGTAGATGTATATCATATGATGTATGATGCCCCATCACTGCTCTAACATCAAATTTTTCAAAATTTTATGCAAATAACTAGGAGCAGCAAGGAGACAACAATTGAGTGCATGACAGGTGGACAACACGAGATGACACAAGACAACACAAGCAGGAGCAAGACTTGTCATTCAGGCAATGAAGAGTCACCCTACATCATATGCATATTTATCTCTTTGGTTTTCTATAAATGTATAGTTTCTCTTTTCATTTGCAATGAAATAGTTAGTCTCACGGCTTGTGTGAGACCTATACATTTATATTATCAATAAAGATTACTCTTTCTGAAAAGATTTGTGCAATCCTTTCTATGTTATTTGCATTTGCATAAACGCAATCTAGTGTAATGTAACCTTCTGATTCTATTTATGCACATGCATGTAATGTAGCAACAGAAATAAAATGAACCTTTCTCTTCTTTAAAGCTTGAAAAGATCTACCTGATTGAGCTAGTAGTGAAATTAAGTAACACATATATACAAATTAGACAAAGATTCATATGAGGATTCATGAATATTGTGTGGTATAAGTGTCAACAAGGGTCATCCCACAATAATGGGTTACATTTTTTGGCCAAACTTGACATTGAAATCAACATTTTGAACTAAATCTTCATTTTCTAACACTTGTAGCCACTAAACCGTTAGGAATTTGAAGATGATGCGAACAAGTGATTTGTGAGATTTTGTTTGTAGATTCTAAATATATATATTTTAAAAATGTAGAGTTAAATTGTAAATTTTTTTGCGTCTCCTTTGATAACTAGTTTTTAATAGTAAACAACATTTTTTTAAAGTGATGTGTATTCCGTAGCACATAACTTGTTTTCTACAAAGGATAAAATTTTGATTTTTTTGAATTTAGATTGGTATCACCGATATATAGGGCATGCATTTGGTTTCATAATGTTTTGTTGAATATTTTTTTTAAATTAAGTTTTGAAGTCAAACCAATTATAATTTAGACATAGGCGTATTTTATAAAACATAACTTTTTTTGTATGTATCGAAAATCAATTTTTTTTTTTGTTGAAACAAGGACATCAATACCTAGGTCATAGATATTTTAAAGATTTTTTTTCACTAATTTACTAATTTTCCATGTGTGTAGAACAAAGAACTTGATGTTTGGTGAAAAACTTACATTCACAAGAAATAAAAAATAAATATAATAATCAAATTAAATATATTTAAAATTATACTTTTTGGGAAGCTTATAAGAAGGACTACATACTTACAAAACATAAATTTAAATGAATTCATTTAATCCCCCAAAAGGTAAATCAAAAGTAGTTTTTTATCAGCATTTTGATAGGTGTAGAGGAGACTCCATTATAGGTATAGTTTAAAACTAGCGGGGTTCTATCCAAGGGGGTTTGATCAAACCCTCTTCAATTAAAATCCTTTAAATGGAACCTTTCAAGGCTTAAATCATTATATTTTCTAAAAATATGTGATTTCAGCAAAAATTAGGATGTCTCAGAAAGTGTAACCCATTATTGTGGCAGCACCCATAAAGGAGGGACCATAGTAGCATCAAATTTTAGGTTTAAGAAGTTAGAGAGGGAGTGAAGGTGTTAGTTTAGGTTTAGGTTGGTGGTAGGGTAGTGCTCAATTTTTTTTGTTTGGTAGTGATGGAGGTAGGACAATGCCTAAGCTAGAGGTTTTACTATGTTAGGAAAAGATTGGTGATGAGAATGAGGAGTAGAACAAGGGATACAAGAATGGCACTAGAAATCACATAGACATTTGGTAAGTTTATGGGTTTACGGGAAGGAGGGATATCAAGAGTTTGAGGGATAATAAGAGGGAGGAAAGATACTAGATAGGACAAGAAAAACCTTATTTTAAAATTTTCTTATCATTTTCTTTGTCTTGAGGTTTGTTAGGGGGTGGGTTAGAAGCAAACTAGGTCTGGGACGTCTGGTAGGGGTGGATTAGGAAATAGGTAGGGTATATATGGGTTGGTTAGTAGGTTGGGTGTAGTGTTGGGGAAGTTTCTTAGGCCTACTTTTAGAAGTGGATGGGGAAAGGTCCTACACTTATTCTTTTACTTTATCTTGGAGGGGTGTTAGAGGGGAGATAGAAGTCAATGAGGGAGGTGAAATAGTAATAGGTGGATATATGGTAGGGAAGATAGGGGCATGGCTAGTGGAGTAGGTGAAGTAATAAAAAGAGGTTGTGGGGTTGGGGCAGCAATGCGTTTAAAGGCATAAGATAGGTAAAGGTGAAAGAGGGAATTGGTATGAGGTTGAGGTGGACTAGAAGGGGTTGACAAAAAATAATCTAAGGAGAAGTGCCTTAAGGTAATAACTAGTTGGTATGGGCTATGAGAAATGGTGAAGACATTACCATCATGGGGAATTCAAGGCACTAGTGGATGACAGTTTAGGGACAACCCACATTACAATGAGCTAAGGATGACCTAAGAGAATAGATAGTGGTATAAGGTGGGGATGATATGACATGAGACATCTGGGAATTTAGGTCCTACTTAGATTAGTAGGGTGAGGGAGCCAAAAGTAGGTATAGAAGTGTCATTATGTGTACACTAATAGATATCTAAGGGGGATAAAAATCTCTTTACAACCTAGTGATGTATAAGTGTTCCTCTGTAACTACATTAATTCCACCTTGATGTATAAGTGTTCCACTTTTGATTCAACTATCATTTTATAGTGTACTTGTCCATCAATCTATAGAGGATCGTTATAATCATCAGTAGGCACATTATCAAGCAAGAAGGTGATGGCAGGTGTAGGAGTGGGTTGAACAATGAAATTATAAGGTTGAATGTCTAATGTGCCTATCATCTCAAAGAATATAGTAGTATTAAAGGAAGGGTCCTCATTAGACTGGGTGGGTTAGATGTAGGATCATAAGTAGGGATGGAAGAAATTGAGCCAATAGGATTGACATAGTTTGTAGGGGAATGGGTTAGTGTAGATTTGAAGATTTTGGTTAGGGGTGACTTGTTGCCCCATAATTAATACATAAAACCTAGATGATGTTGGATTCAATCATATGGTATATGAAATGTCATAGGCTCGTGCCCCTCTCTGGTGTCATGTCCTGGGGTCTAATTGGTTGTAATTGGATGAGTTTATTAGAGAGAATTTGCCAAAGAATAGTGTGGAGGGGATCAACAAGATTTGGTAGACATGTATAGGAAATGTGGTAGCATAGATAAGGTAGTGAGCTGTTTGAAAAGATGCCTTAAAGAAATGTGGTCTCATGGTGATGTCCTTGTCTATGCATTTGCTTGTCATGGCATTCCATGACACCACATTTCTTCAAGACATTATTTTCAAAAAACTATATTATAATTGAAAATTTGTCATCTATCAACATCTAGTTATTAGTTATGCAATGTCTAGTAATGCTTTGAGTTTGAAATATGTGGAATGCAATGTAATCAACGATATGAATATAAACTACAAAAATCTAGTAAGTACAATTCATTAGTTAAACAATTTATTTTATTACCTGAGTGAAGCTTTGAAATCCACCACCACTTGGAGGTGTTGTCATGAAATCTCCAAGATTAACCTATTCAACATCTAAAATTAGATATTAGAATACCATTCATATAACAATGCTATTCACATGTAATATTAATAATTGTTTACTAGTTACATACCTCGGCAGTACATATCGTAGGGTAATATGGAGGTGGAGAACTGCTGAAAACTGAATGAACACTATGACCCTAAAATTTCATTAAAATCATCAAACTAAATTAGTTAATCTTGCATTTCAAAAATAAAATTTAGTAAATTAAATTCAATGAACTTGCTAACATTTACTTGAGTATCAAGGTTGAAAGTCTCACTCAGGAGGGCATCTGTCATCACCATCTGCTTAGCTATAGATGTAGCCTACGCACCCACGTCTCGACTATCCATGGGGTCATAACCACAGGCTGACCCGTAAGCCTAACAAGTATGGGGTGGAACCCTACTCCTTGAACTCTCCCCCGACCCACGCTGTGTTGCAGGACTGGCATGCTCTATGATGCTCTGGGTCAAGGCACTAATGGACTGAAGTGTCTCAACCTCAACACTCTCCTTCACAATGGAAGGAATAGACACGTGTTCATGGGTTGGTTTGGCAAGTGCTCATATCATTGGCCGATGTGGGTCAACACGTGCCCTTGGTCTATCCTGTGCTGACCCCCCACCTCTACCCTAGAAGTTCTGCATATCAAAATAGTTTTACACTTTATTTTTGACAAACTCATAGTAGAGTTTCCTCAAAAAGTATTATGGGACCTCATTATTGTTGCATGGAGGATGGTTAAAAACCATCCACCACCTCTGCCCAAAATTGTCCCTTATCACTTGGTTGTTGCACCAATGGATACGGAACCTCTTGCATGTAAGGGGTAGAGGTTGATTTGTTCGTGGGTCTGTGAAAATGGAACACAAGTCCAATTTTGTATTTTGTTCATTTTTAACTTGTTCATAGGACAACTTGTCTGCATAGAACTCTCTAAATTCTTTCCTCTTTTCTGACCAACTAGAGATTTGCTTGCTAATTGAATCTACATTTGATAACATAGATTCAAGGGATTGAGCAAGCACAGATCTATGTGAGTTTGAAGTTGCAGGATCTTTCAACCTTCCAATTATGTCCTCAATTTGTTTTTTATTGTTTTCAATTTACCCCATTAAAATTTCTTGTGTTCGAGGGGCATATTGAGGAATGAATGGAGGTGTTTGTTGTTGGGGTTGTTCTTCAACATGTATTTGTTGTTTAGTTGATGGAGGATTTTGAGGATTTTCAAGAGGAGGGGGAGGTGCATTATCAATTCCTATAAATTAAAGAAATTTACATCAAAAAACTACTTAAACCTACCTATTTAGCAACAAATTCACACAAAAAAGCAAATAGAACTTACTCCGGCCTCCTCGATGTCATGGCAGCATTTGGATGATGAATTGGTGACAAATAGCTGACGATATGTCCTCCGATAATGCAAGCGCTCTCTCCTTTGTCTGCAAGCCACGGGTTTGCTAGAAAATGAAATGAAACAATGAGCAAACACAATTTTTTTTAAAATACTTGAGCACAATGCACTCCCGTATAACACAAGCGTGTTGTAGCTTGGTGCAAGCTCGACATCATCAAGCCATAATGTGAGTGCGTTATAGCATAGATTTTTTTAAAAAAAGTTGGCCACTTTTTGACCCCCCAATTTTTTGCACCCACCCTGTGTTTTTTGTGATTGGCTTCTTGTTTTTTTTGCTTCCACTGTTATTAGCTGTTAATTAACCTAGGGTATTAATTGTTATAAATCAAATATATAGACAAGAATTGTTTTGGTTCTATTTTGTAAAATTTATTGAGCAATTAATCTATAACTGGGTTATGAGAAATTAACAAACACTACATATATTTAATATTTTATTTGTTGTATTTAATTTTTTAAGAGAAATTTAACTCACCCTTTTAAATTTTGAGATTCAAAAGAAAAAATAAAGGAATCAAAACATTGAATTTATATTAAACTAGATAATATTAAGTAGAGCCAGTGAAGTCCATAATTCATAAGGCATTGTAAACCATTGACAAGCCATGGTTTCTTGAGATAAGGATGATGTTAACCTCTATAAAAAAACAAAATATTAATTTAACATGTAAATCTTCTCTTATATAGTCTGTGTTTGAAAAATCATTATTCAATATTGTTTTATGGAAGGTTTATGTTGTATTTTGGACACCTATAGCATTAGATGGAGGTAAGAAATTTACTATTGTTTAAATTTGCGTGGTTAGAACCAACATACATCAAATGGTCTAGACATTCCAAAATTTTCATGAGACGGATGTAAGAAATTTACTATTGTCTAAATTTGTGTGGTTAGAACCAGCATATCAAATGGTTCAGACATTCTAAAATTTTCACTCCCATGGTAATAGGAAATCTATTATCTAAATTTGTGGGGTCAAAACCAAAATACATCAAATGGTCCAGACATTCCAAAATTTTTACTCCCATGGTAATATCAAGAACGGGAAATAGTTGATATTTTTGCTTAGTTTTTTTTTATGTTCGAGGTTTTTATAGTTCATTTAGATTTTGTATTGTAAGGTGTAAATTTATTTGTAATAATATGAAATAAATATACTAAAACCATTTGTAAAGATTATTTTATGTATCTATTATATAAATTTGATTTGCATTAAAAAAATTAATTGTCATGTGAAAGGCAGTAATAAAGACTAGACCATATAAAAAAATGTTTCATGGGCAAGGTAGATAGTCAAATCTAGGCACTAGGCATGCCTATAGGTTTGAAAAGAAATCGTAGAAATTAAGATTGAGGTAAGAAGGGATAAATGGGAAGTAAAGGAGCGTGGAAAAAAGAGTGAACATTGTCTAAATTTGTAACAACCTTAATATCACTTTTTTGAGAATTAATCATACCATTAATTCACAAAAATAAGAAAGACAAGTGATTTGGGTTGTTCTATCAATTAATCACCTTTTCCTTCCTGCATGGTGAACCAATTTCATGAATGCACATGTATGTTTTGTGTGTGTGTGTGTGTTTGTGTATCAAATTCATGAATGGATGATTGAAAAAGTTTGTTTTAATAGAGTTCACATGTTTTTCAAAAATTGTACATAGAACAAGGTTGTTAGTTAAACTAAAGCAAATGAATCTAAGAGATTTGTGCCCTAAAAAGGGTAAGTTTTTCTTAAGATTTTTATTGTCCACATGTTAAATAATTGCTATTGTCTTTCACTAAAGTTATGCTATATGTTAACTAAACTTCCCTTTTTTTTATTATTAAATCACGTGACTATAACACATTTATATATTTTATTCTCTTATTTGATATGTTTAGACCAGTGGTAACTACATTGACCTTAATACCATCCCTATATATTGTTGTTGATGTGATCACCATAAGGGATAGGAGTGAAAATAAAATATTAAAGGGGTACCTTGAGTCTTAAAGATAACTTACATTATAAGGGGAGAATGGAAGACCCAATTCTTTTATTTTTGTGTGGATACTTTAGTGATAGACATGCATTCCTATGATATTTAGGTTTTGGATGATTTGTGTTATTTGATTATGTTGTTACTATTTTTGATGGATTTATATGGTTATTGTACTTGTAGTTTTGGATGTTATGGATTAGACCTCATATCCTTACCTCTTTGAGGGGTTCCAGGAGGAAGCCTAATCTTAGAGGGGGAGAATGTAAGGCCTACCTATTTATTTAGATATTTTATTATGCTTTTATGACATATTATTTAGTGAGCTATATTCTTTTATTATTATGGTGATACTATTATGCATAGAGTAGGAGACTATGGTGCATGTGGATTTGGACATTTTATTTATGTGGTTAATGTGTGGTTAAGAGTGTTTGACTTATATGATGTTGTTAATTGGGTTATTTTATTTTTAAGTGAATGGGATTATGTTAGATTGGTGAGCACTTTTATTTAAAAATGCAAGTAAATGGTGTTGCTAAATTAAATGGATTTTGGCTATATGTGAGATGATTAATTATGGATAAGTGTATGTTTATTTAAATGTTGCTTTGGCTATGTGTTTCAAGACAATTTGATGTTCAAAATTAAGTTTTGCAGGGGATGGCCAAAGTTTATATGATACGGATATTTATCAAGAACTATTGTTGTGTTAAACCAGTGAAAACCCTAGCCTATTCTGCCTAGAGGAATAAAGGCTTAGCCAAATTTTAGTGTGTGTTTTATGATTTAAATTGTCATAGTTTATATTATTATTATTCCTTTTAATTTCGAGTGAGATGAATTAATTTTAGTCTTTTATGAGTTGTCATGGTTTTAATTTTTGGTGAAGTGTTTTAATTAAAAAAAAAGATTATTATTCCTTTTTGATATTTATTTATTTTAATGTTGATAAATTAAGATTTTAATTTTAATTTTATTTATTTCTTTTTAATTTATTTAATATTTTTGTTTTTACTATTTTATTGAAAAAAATTATTGTTTTAAAAAAAAAGGAATTAAGTTTGTTTTAATGGAGTTTTGAAGGAGTTTTTTTTTTCATGAAAGGGATTTTGAAAAAGAGTTTGGAGGAATTTTGGAGGCTTCTTGAAGTTATGGATTTTGGGAAGGTTTGCTTTTAGATTTATGTTTTCATGAAGTTATAGTTTATTGTCTGGTTTATGCCTCTCCTAACTTGGAAGGCAAAGGTAGGATCTTCATATTGAAAATAATTCTTATGAGTGTATGGTTTGATTTTGTTGATAGGAAGTTTGTTATTTAAAATTTGGTTGTTGTTGGGTTTATGGGAATATTTTGTATTGGGGATCTAGAGAGGTGACAAACCTCTCTTTGGGGAACACATTCCGTAGTTGGGTTATTCATTTTGAAGGGTTGTGAAAATTTCGTAGTTGAGTTATTCATTTTGAAGGGTTGTGAAATTTCGTAGTTGGGTTATTCATTCTAAAGGGTTGTGAAATTCCGTACTTGGGCTTTCCTTGAAGAAGGATGAAGTGGAAGCTTGCAGTTGGGTTGAGAAGAAGATTGAAGGTTTGTTATGATTGTTCCTTAAGAGAGGAGGTTTCTCCCTCTTTCCCCTTGATTAAGAATCTAGTTTGATTTTTGTGTCTTTTGTGAGTTCAACTGAAAGTTGGAAAAGTTTGTTGTGTATATGAATTTTATGTGTTTGTTTAAATGCTCGAAACCGAGTTCTTAATAGATCTCCCAAGCTCGGGGGTTGGTTGGTATTCCAACCCTATAGTAGGGTGGAGAGCGAGTTGGGCAATCCAGTTTGGCTTGTTGTTGTGTAAGAATTGTTGTTGGATCTGATTTGTCAAAGAAGATTTGTATTAAAGAGACTTGTTTTGTTATGTTTTCTTATCTATCTAGAGCTTGGAGCTCTTCCTTTTAGATCTTTTGGAAAGTTGAGGATTATGGATTATGCATCCATTTGTAAATTTGTATAGTATAGGGATTATTTGTATATGTATAATTTCTATAATTTCATCTCACATTATTTTTATTATGTGAATTTAACAAGTTTACTAGATTTTTTATAAAACTAGTAAACTGTCCCTAAAAAAATCATTTTGTTCTATCTTCATTAACTTTTTTTAGAAACTGGGTTTTTTCTGAAAATTTTAGGACAAGTGTGCCATTAAGTTTTTAAATCATATAAAAAAATTAGTGATACCCATATTTTATATTTTGAGATATAAAAATATTTGTGATTGGATGTATGGGCTGTTATAAAATTATTTTGATAAAAACCAGTCCATTGCAGTTTTAATAAATTTCATTTTAGAAATTGTGTTTCTTCAATATTTTTATTGAAGACGTGAAACCTAGTTGACTAAATCCTCACAAGAATTCAGCAATACCCAGATTCTCAATTATGAGATATGTACAAATTAGTAACTGTCTATCTATACTGCTATTTTGAAAGATTATGATTTTACACGTGATTACATGATTATTTTAGAAAACTATATTAAAGGAAATTATTATTTTATTATTATGATATTTCAAATCTCTATTTTACCTCTCTATGAAATTTTTTAAATATAGGAAAAATCATGGAGATCAGTTTGATTAAATAGAAAAAGAAGACAAAACAATTTTGTGGAAAATAATAGAAAGAAAGCATAGTAAAGCAAAAATAATTAATAAAGAATTAAAAATATAGATAAATCTTGCTTTATTTCTATTTATCATTTTAATAAAATTAATTTTATTGTTCATTATATTTTAAATGCTTTAATAATTTTAAAAATTAATTATTATTATTTAATTATCATTTAACTTTCTTGAAGAAGAAGTGGTTTAATTTAATTAATTTATTAAATCTATATCATTCTTTAGTGAGTAATTGCAAGTTAATATTCTCGCTAGTTGATTACTTAATTAGAAATATTAAATATTTTATAATTTTTAGTAACAATTTATGTTTAAAAAGAATTTAACTAAATGTTCTAATGAAGTAAATGACTTAAGTTAAAAAATTTGTAGTTCTATTTGTGTATGCCTACTTGTACATGTGTACAAGTGCACATTACATTGTCGACCATTGATGGTGAGATAAGTAGAGGGATCTACAAATATAATTTGAATAGAGTCAATGAATTTAGGAACAAACTACAATGGTTGAAACATGATGACAATGAAAGACCATTCTATGCAATCATAGGTTTTGATGAAGTCATTTTTAAATTAAAAAGGCTTACTACTGAGAGCGGTGAGCCCATTCCATACCTTCCCAAATAACAATAACATTTTCTAGGATGTATATGCTCTTGATGAACCTCATTTTCTTGGGATAAATGATAAGTGAAAGCAAGTGTTACAAACAAAGCACAAGGGTGATGTAGTCACGACCAGGGGTTTTATCAAACTACCCAGTCATGCAGCCAATAATACACAGCGGAAGCACAAATTCATTCACAAACTTAAAATAATGTTATTGATTGCAAAAACATCAACATTACAGATTTATTGGCTTTCCAATCTTTAGCACTAAGCATTACGATACAATACCCAATCAATTATGTGCTTACAACACCAAAACATTTTCAACTAAATACAGAGATTTGCCCCTCCCCTCAATCTACATTCAATACTTGAACCAATCCCCTTCGTTGACCCGCCCAAATTGGGTCAAGAAAATGTATGTAAGACATTCGCCCCAAACAGTTCAACTATCATGAGCAGTTATACAACGGAATGAACTGTCATACCAGACCAAACCACCATCATCAAAATTCTCCATAAGTGCATTACAATTTCCTTTGTGTAAAGTCATCGACTTATGAATATTCAGACTCTAGGCAACGATTGGTAAAACAGTGGTTTCACAAGTGGATACTTTAGTGATACAAATGGAGGAAGCTTAATTCTTAGAAGGGGAGAATGTAAGACCCAACCCTTTTATTTTTGTGTGGATACTTTAGTGATAGACATGCATTCCTATGATATTTAGGTTTTGGATGATTTGTGTTATTTGATTATGTTGTTACTATTTTCGATGGATTTATATGGTTATTGTACTTGTAGTTTTGGATGTTATGGATTAGACCTCATATCCTTACCTCTTCGAGAGCTTCTAGGAGGAAGCCTAATCTCAAAGGGGGAAAATGTAAGGCCTACCTATTTATTTAGATATTTTATTATGCTTTTATGACATATTATTTAGTGAGCTATATTCTTTTATTATTATGGTGATACTATTATGCATAGAGTAGGAGACTATGGTGCATGTGGATTTGGACATTTTATTTATGTGGTTAATGTGTGGTTAGGAGTGTTTGACTTATATGATGTTATTAATTGGGTTATTTTATTTTTAAGTGAATGGGATTATGTTAGATTGGTGAGCACTTTTATTTAAAAATGTAAGTAAATGGTGTTGTTAAATTAAATGGATTTTGGCTATATGTGAGATGATCAATTATGGATGAGTGTATGTTTATTTAAATGTTGCTTCGGCTATATGTTTCAAGACAATTTGATGTTCAAAATTAAGTTTTGCAGGGGATGGCCAAAGTTTATATGATATGCAGATTTATTAAGAACTATTATTGTGTTAAACTAATGAAAACCCTAGCCTATTCTGCCTAGAGGAATAAAGGCTTAGTCAAATTTTGGTGTGTGTTTTATGATTTAAATTGTCATAGTTTATATTATTATTATTCCTTTTAATTTCGAGTGAAATAAATTAATTTTAGTCTTTTAAGAGTTGTCATGGTTTTGATTTTTGGTGAAGTGTTTTAATTAAAAAAAAGATTATTATTCTTTTTTGATATTTATTTATTTTAATGTTGATAAATTACCTTTATTGTTGTGATAAGATTTTAATTTTAATTAATTTATTTCTTTTTAATTTATTTAATATTTATGTTTCTACTATTTTATTGAAAAGATTTATTGTTTTAATGAATTATTTTTGTTTAAAAAAAAAAGGAATTATGTTTGTTTTAATGGAACTTTGAAGGAGGTTTTTTTTCATGAAAGGGATTTTGAAAAAGAGTTTGGAGGAATTTTGGAGGCTTCTTGAAGTTTTGGATTTTGGGAAGGCTTGCTTTTGGATTTCTGTTTTCATGAAGTTATAGTTTATTGTCTGGTTTATGGCTATCCTAACTTGGAAGGCAAAGGTAGGATCTTCATATTGAAAAGAATTCTTATGAGTGTATGGTTTGATTTTGTTGATATGAAGTTTGTTATTTAAAATTTGGTTGTTGTTGGGTTTATGGGAATATTTTGTATTGGGGATCTATAGAGGCAACAAACCTCTCTTTGGGGAACACATTTCGTAGTTGGGTTATTCATTTTGAAGGGTTGTGAAAATTTCGTAGTTGGATTATTCATTTTGAAGGGTTGTGAAATTTTGTAGTTGGGTTATTCATTCTAAAGGGTTGTGAAATTCCGTACTTGGGCTTTCCTTGAAGAAGGATGAAGTGGAAGTTTGTAGTTGGGTTGAGAAGAAGATTGAAGGGTTGTTATGATTGTTCCTTAAGAGAGGAGGTTTCTCCCTCTTTCCCCTTGATTAAGAATCTAGTTCAATTTTTGTGTCTTTTGTGAGTTCAACTGGGAGTTGGAAAAGTTTGTTGTGTATGTGAAATTTACGTGTTTGTTTAAATGCTTGAAACCGAGTTCTTGATAGATCTCCCAAGCTCGGGGGTTGGTTGGTATTCCAACCCTACAGTTGGGTGGAGAGTGAGCTGGGCCATCCAGTTTGGCTTGTTGTTGTGCAGGAATTGCTGTTAGATCTGATTTGTCAAAGAAGATTTGTATTGAAGAGACTTGTGCTGTTTTATTTTCTTATCCGTTTAGAGCTTGGAGCTCTTTTTTTTAGATCTCTTTGGAAAGTTGAGGATTATGGATTATGCATCCATTTGTAAATTTGTATAGTATAGGGATTATTTGTATATGTAAATTTTCTATAATTTCATCTCACGTTATTTTTATTTTGTGAATTTAACAAGTTTAGTAGATTTTTTATAAAAACTGGTAAACTGTCCCTAGAAAAATTATTTTGTTTTGTCGTCATTAACTTTTTTTAGAAACTGGGTTTTATAAAAATTTTAGGACAAGTGTGCCATTGAGTTTTTTAAATCATATAAAAAAATTAATGATACCCATATTTTACATTTTTAGATATAAAAATATTTGTGACTGGATGTATGGGCTGTTATAAAATTATCTTGATAAAAACCAGTCCATTGTAGCTTTAATAAATTTCATTTTAGAAATTGTGTTTCTTCGATATTTTTATTGAATATGTGAAACTTAGTTGACTAAATCCTCACAAGAATTCAGCCATATCCAGATTCTCAATTATGAGATATGTACAAATTAGTAACTGTCTATCTATACTGCTATTTTGAAAGATTATGTTTTTACATGTGATTATATGATTTTTTTAGAAAACTACATTAAAGGAAATTATTATTTTATTATTATGATATTTCAGATCTCTATTTTACCTCTCTATTAAATTTTTAAAAAATAGGAAAAATCATGGAGATTAAATAGAAAAAAAAGACAAAGCAATTTTGTGGAAAAGAATAGAAAAAAAGCATAGTAAAGCAAAAATAATTAATAAAGAATTAAAAATATAGATAAATCTTGCTTTATTTCTATTTATCATTTTAATAAAATTAATTTTATTGTTCATTATATTTTAAATGCTTTAATAATTTTAAAAATTAATTATTATTTTTTAATTATCATTTAACTTTCTTGAAGAAGAAATGGTTTAATTTAATTAATTTATTAAATCTATATCATTTTTTAGTGAGTAATTGCAAGTTAATATTCTCGTTAGTTGATTACTTAATTAGAAATATTAAATATTTTATAATTTTTAGTAACAATTTATGTTTAAAAAGAATTTACCTAAATGTTCTAATGAAGTAAATGACTTAAGTTAAAAAATTAGTAGTTCTATTTGTGTATGCCTACTTGCACATATGTGCACAAGTGCGCATTACATTGTCGACCATTGATGGTGAGATAAGTAGAGGGATCTACAAATATAATTTGAATAGAGTGAATGAATTTAGGAACAAACTAAAATGCTTGAAGCAAGATGATAATGAAAGAGCATTCTATGCAATCATAGGTTCTGGTGAAGTCATTTTTTAATTAAAAAGGCTTACTACTTAGAGCGGCGAGCCTATTCCATACCTTCCCAAATAACAATAACATTTTCTAGGATGTATATGCTCTTGATGAACCTTATTTTCTTGGGACAAATGATAAGTGAAAGCAAGTGTTACAAACAAAGAGCAAGGGTGATGTAGTCACGACCAGGGTTTTTTTTATCAAACTACCCAGTCATGCAGCCAGTAATACACAACGGAAGAACAAATTCATTCACAAACTTAAAATAATGTTATTGATTGCAAAAACATCAACATTACAGATTTATTAGCTTTCCAACCTTCAGCACTAAGCATTACGATACAATACCCAATCGATTATGTGCTTATGACACCAAAATGTTTTTAACTAAATATAGAGATTTGCCCCTCCCCTCAATCTACATTCAATACTCGAACCAATCCCCTTCGTCGACCCCCCAAATTGGGTCAAGAAAATGTATTTAAGACATTTTCCCCAAATAGTTCAATTGTCATGATCAATTATACAATGGAATGAATTGTCATACTAGACCAAACCGCCATTATCAAACTTCTCCATAAGTGCATTACAATCTCCTTTGTGTAAAGTCATTAGCTTATGAATATTCAGACTCTAGGCAACAATCGGTAAAACAGTGTTTTCACAAACTAATTACCTATTGACAAGAGCCTTTAGCTATCGACAATTGTTTGTTTTTCCAAACTTTTAGTCATAGATACTCATTGGTAAATAATCGATTTCCCAAATTGTCGATATAGATGTCCATCGGTGAAAATACACTTCCCGAACTTGTTGGTAAAGTACAAGTTCCACAAACTTGGGAAACATCCCCTTTGGTATCAGCAAAATAAAGATTTTGCAAACTTAAGCCTTGGCCCACATTATCGGTAAAATAAGGCTTTTACGAACCTCGAGGTCCCATATCGGTGCCACTTCAAGTTTTACAACTTTGACTTTTCTTCCACAAGCTGTCAGCAAAAAGTATAATTTACGAACTAAGTAATCAAAGCTTATTATCGGCGAAAGTGAACCCTTCTAAACCTAATTAGTGTATCGGCAAATTTGAAAAGTTATGAACTTCTTCTCTCGTTCATGTGCTTATCAACAAAATGCAAGTTCCATGAGCTTGGGAACCCTCCTTTATTTTCGATGAAAAGATAACTTTCCAGACCATCTTTAGTCCATACCATCCCTAGCATCCCTTTTGTCGGCAAAGTTGAGTTTTTTCAAACCTAGTCGGCGAATTAGAACTTGGAAGAAAATTTGAACTCCATTTAAGCCTTTATCGACTTATCAGCCTTTTGTGGAAACAACAAACCATACATAGTCTTTTATTAGCAATCTTATGCTGTTGCGAACCAAATGATTCATAACTTCATGAATTCAAAGAATTTAAGACTTGTAGGTGGAATAGACAACCGGTGAACTATTGAGTTCGCTAATTCACAATATTGCTGACATGGTTCTATAATTTGAAACTTTACCGATGAAGTTCCTTTAATTTAATACTTTGCCGATGAAGTTCTTAAACTCGATGCTTTGTCGATAATGAGTTGTTTAACACTATGAATGTACATAGGCATGTCAATGAACCAGGAAATCAGTAAACTATCAAATTGACGAACTTGTTGGTTTGGGGACTGCCAAATTTGCCGACTGGCTATAACTTAGCCATTTTTCATCCAAATTTTCCCAAATTGGAATTAGGGATACCCATTAGGTTCTACCAGATGATGCTTTTACTTAGCCAAAATAAATTGGCATTACTCCAAAATAAAACTACAAGAAAACAAAGCCAAAACCAACTTAGGAAATTAAAATATATTTTTGGTGACACAGGATTGCTAGTGAACCCGGATGCTCCTGCATCAAACACGTCGGGTAAGTAAAATGTGCCAGGAGTTGGAAAACTCGTGAACATTTAAAAAAATGCTTGGGATGGTCACCCCATGCTTCGTCTTTATCCAAACCTCCTCTTTGTCTACCTAACCTCTCCTCTTCATCACTTACTGAAATGATTCACCTTCACTTGCACTTCATGGGCTACACTTGAGACAATTCCAAGTGTCCAAACTATGACTTGTGTTGTTTCCTCTCCAAACCATCACTCCTTTGTTCAACATTCAAGATCTTTACCTTGTTGCCCACTGCTTTAGGTTGTTGTTGCAAAAAACCAATACCACCCCATTTGTCTTCAACCATGGTCACCTTCATTGGAATTTTCATTGAGTCATTCCCATTCTCTCTTGTCACCTGGCGCAACTGTTTGTTAGAGTTGCAACAAACTATCGCACTACTTTCTTTCACCTGCGGTGTCTTTTCTTTTACTGAACTCGACACATACTTCTGCTCATCTTTCAGAATAGTATACAAATTCCTTTTACCATCATATATTGCTTCCCTATCAAACTACCAAGGTCTACCCAATAACACATGACAGGCACTCATTGACATAACATCACACAAGACTTTGTTCTTATATGACCCAATTTGAAAACTAACTAAGCATTGCTCCTTTACCACTAATTCATGTTCCTTTTGCAACCAAGTAACTTTATAAGGACTAGGATGTTTCATCTTTTTCAAACATAGGTTTTCTACCATTTCATCTGAAACTAGGTTATCAGTACTACCACTATCTACAATGACTTTGCAACACTTACCTCCAGACTTGCATACAGTTATAAAAAGACTTCTCCTCTGAGATGCTTCATCCTTCTTCACTTCTGGTGTTAACAATACTCTCTTGAACATAAGAGACTCTCCTTCTTCAGGTTCTTCTACTTATAGTGATGCTACACTCTCTTCATCTTCTTGTACCAGGTTATTTCTAGCCATAGTTTTTGTATTCTTCTCTTGATTTAATTGTGGACATTCATAAGCTCTATGTCCTACCTCACCACATTAAAAACATTTTCCAAGGAATCCCTTGTTGTTGCTACCACATCCTCCTATAGAGTATTATCTTCCTCTCACTCCTTGACTTTATTCCTTTTTCCATTTTGAATTTGCTTCTTCTTCTTGAACTTGTTTGCCTTTACCACTACTTCTTTGTCCTCTTTCGGCTGAGAATTTCCCTCTTCCCTTGGCATTGCTCTGCTGTCTTCTTTCTATCTTTTCTTCTTCTTTCAAAGCATATTCATATCATCTTGTATATTAAACCTCAACCCATTGATATATCTGGCTACTTTTTCTTTATCCATTTGATGATGCCCAGATCTAATGACCATTTAATAAAATTCTTCAGTGTAGTCCTTCATGCTCATATCTTTCTGCTTCAAGTTCTGAAGTTTCTTGAACATCTCCAACTCATAATCTCCAGGAATAAATTTGGCTTCCAATCGAGTAACCATTTGATTCCACTGGGTTATTCTCGCATCTCCATTAGCTACTCTCTCTCTCTCTCTTTGCAATTCCCTCCACCATAAGGCAGCATGTCCTTTGAGTTTCGTTTATGCCAGTCTCACCCTTTGAGGGTCACGAACATTTTCATTTTCAAAATATTCTTCTAATTCTCCTATCCAGTCTATCAATTCATCAGGATTCAATATTCCAAAAAAATTAGAAATTTCTATTTTGTTACCTCCAACTCTAGCAAGTGCTCTCAAGAACCGTTCTTCTCTAGCATCTACTGGCTTTTCGTTTTCTCCTTCTCGTTCATCTTCTACAACTTCATCCTCATCATCAACATTATCTTCCACATAATCTGAATCTCTTCTCAATCCAACAACTAAATTTCTCAACTTGTTCCTCATTTCAACACAGAACTATTCGAACATTTCTTCCATTCTAGGAATTCTTTTTCTTGGGGGCATCTTTTTAGATTACAACCGCTACTTCTGACTCTCCACACTCACTGTGGAAATATAACCCTCTTCTGCTCACAACTCCAACATGTCCTTCAACCCTTAGTAATTACAGGGACTCCTCTTCACACTCGCAAATACTCTCTCGAGCCCTTTAAGACAATCCTTCAAACTTTTCGCAACATATCTCTTCCCAACAAGAAAACCTGCTTTGATACCACTTGATGCAATCACGACCAGAGGGGTTTATCAAACTATCTAGTCATGCAACCAGTAATACACAGAGGAAGCACAAATTCATTCACAAACCTTAAATAATGTTATTGATTGCAAAAATATCAGCATTACAGATTTATTGGCTTTCCAACCTTCAACACTAAGCATTACGATACAATACCCAATCGGTTATGTGCTTACAAAACCAAAACATTTTCAACTAAATACATAGATTTGCCCCTTCCCTCAATCTACATTCAATACTCAAACCAATTCCCTTTGTCGACCCCTCCCCCCCCAAAAATGGGTCAAGAAAATGTATTTAAGACATTCACCCCAAACAGTTCAACTATCATGAACAATTATACAACGAAATGAACTGTCATACCAGACCAAACTGCCATTATCAAACTTCTCCATAAGTGCATTACAATCACCTTTGTGTAAAGTCATCGGCTTATGAATATTCAGACTCTAGGCAACGATCAATAAAATAGTGGTTTCACAAACCAATTACTTGTTGAATAGAGCCTTTAGCTATCAACAATTGTTTGGTTTTCTAAACTTTTAGTCATAGATGCTCATTGGTAAATAATCGGTTTCCCAAACCTTCGATATAGATGTTCATTGCTGAAAATACACTTTCTCAAACTTCTCGGTAAAGTACATGTTCCACAAACTTGGGAAACATTCCCTTTGGTATCGACAAAATAAAGATTTTAGAAACTTAAGCCTTGGCCCACATTATTGGTAAAATAAGGCTTTTACGAACCTTGAGGTCCCATATCGGTGCCACTTCAAGTTTTACAACTTTTACTTTTCTTCCACAAGTCGTTGGCAAAAAGTATAATTTGCGAACTGAGTAACCAAAGCTTGTTATCGGCAAAAGTGAACCCTTCCGAACCTAATCGGCATATTGGCAAATTTGAAAAGTTACGAACTTCTTCTCTCGTTCACGTGCTTATCGACAAAATGCAAGTTCCATGAACTTGGGAACTCTCCTTTGTTTTCAGTGAAAAGATAACTTTCCGAACCATCTTTAGTCCATACCATCCCTAGATCCCTTTTGTCGGCAAAGTTGAGTTTTTTCCAAACCTAGTTGGCGAATCAGAACTTGGAAGAAATTTTGAACTCCATTTAAGCCTTTATTGGCCTTTTGTTGAAACGCCAAACCATACATAGTCTTCTATCAGCAATCTTATGCCATCACGAACCAAATGATTCATAACTTCACAACTTCAAAGAATTTAAGACTTGTCGGCGGAATAGATAACTGGCGAACTATTGAGTTCGCTAACTCACAATATTGCCAATATGGTTCTACAATTTGAAACTTTACCGATGAAGTTCTTAAACTCGATGCTTTGCCGATAATGAGTTGTTTAACACCGTGAATGTACATAGGCCTGTCGGTGAATCGATAAATTGGTAAACTACCAAACCGATGAACTTGTTGGTTCGGGAACCGCCAAATTTGCCGACTGGCTATAACTTAGCCGTTTTTCATCCAAATTTTCCCAAATTGGAACTAGGGATACCCATTAGGCTCTTCTACCAAATGATGCTTTTATTTAGCCAAAATAAATCGACATTGCTCCAAAAACAAAATTGCATGAAAACAAAGCCAAAACCAACTTAGGAAAAATATATTTTTGGTGACACAGGATTGCCAGTGAACCCAGATGCTCCTGCATCAAAGGGCTTTGGCAATAATTTTATAAGAAACATTCACAAGCATTATTGGCTATCAATTGAAAATATCTTTAGAATTGCTAAATTTATGTATGAATTTGTGTTTCCTTTATTAATAATGTTGCAAAGAGAGCAAGAATTGTAAGCTTCCAAGTAAACCTAAAAAAGACTAGGTCCAATAGTGCCCCATAAAGCTTTTTAGAATTTTTAGGGGAAGCCATCACAACTAGAACTTTGTCATTAGCCATATTGAAGAGAACTTCACAAAGATTGGCTTAGATGAGAAGTTGGTTGCATAAGAGATCTAAGAAGTGGAAAGCTAACAAGGGACCACACTTGTGCACTACTGGAGGGCATGGTATTGCTAAGGAGAAGGATCTTGATCCTTGAAGACTTGTTAATAATGGTGGAAAAAATCTTGGAGATTATCAGGAGGCTCCATAAGAAGCTACTAGCCCTCTTTTATACTCTTGATTTTCTTGGAAACAAGAGAAACACATAAGGATTGGAAGAGCTCCTTGGGAACCTTGTCCCCAGTCTTTAGCCAGTGAAGAGGGGCTTTAGTTTGAGCCCCCTAAGAGATGTGGCTATCTACAACTTTTGTTGTTAGAGCTTGGCCATTCTCAATTGTAGAGTAAACAAAAAATGGTTGCTCTTCCAAATCGGCAAAGGCACGATGAAGCTTCAAGGTGGTGGCATTTTATGATAAATGAAAGAAAAGAGCCAACTAACACCCATATATGTGCAAAAAGTGAGAATTACCTTGATGGCATCATTCCACCATTGAATTCAACTACCCTTGATGAGATGTGGCTCAAAATTCTATATATGCTGTGTATGTACAAGTATGAGTTTATGACTCAATAATGATGTGTTGAGAAAAACTATGTTTTCTCCACCTTGGATATGATAGCTTGCCATTTGATGTGAAAGTTAATTGAAAATGGTTAGATAGGACAAATTTTGGTGAAGGTTCAACTAGCAACAAAAAATAGTTGACAAAGAAAAAGATAGGATGAATAGACTGACAACAACATGGCTCAGTCAAGCAACTTAAGAACCCTTTTTGTATTTGAATGAACCTTTTTCCATGTAAACCAAGTAGAGTTGGAATGACAATAACTAAAATTAGGATTATAAAACCCCAATTTATTGTGCATATGGTACCAAGCTTCTCGCTCTCTAGCTATCTAGTGCATGGGAAGGTTGTCACATTTTACATAAGCAACTCAACTATATTAAAATCCCCACATATGAACCAAGAAGTAGTTGGCAAATATTCAACAATCCAACACTGAATATTTAATCTTTTAATGGCATCATTAGAAACATAAATATTGATAACCCCAAAATATAGCTTATTAATATTAAAAAAGAGCCCACAAGGCACAAAAAGGAGGCTCACAACCTTGATCACCTAAATTCTGTCACCAGCTATGAGAAATGAAAATACCAACAACACCACAAGCTCATGATTGTTATGTATTAAATAGCTAGATGACCATTTGATATGACAAACCACTAAAAGCAAAAAATCTAAAATCTTCAATTCTCGCAAACACAAAATATTGAGATTAGGAAACTTTTGACAAGTACCTACACAATATACTTTCTTCTAAGGTTTGTCAAACCCCAAGCATTACATGAAAGAAAATTCATGGAAGATGAGAGTCAAGTAACATATTGATGTTATCAAGCTCATTAAGAGCTTCGTAGTTATTTCTCAAAAACTCTTCCTCAGTGAGTCTTCTAGATAATTTGAAGCTACCTATATACATTAGGAATGTTGGGCCATGATACTGGTGTTTTTTGCACATATTCACCTTCCTCCACCTCACAACCTAGATTATGAAACATTCTAGTAATCAGTTGAGGAGATATAGTCTAGATGTTGGAGAAACCACATATGGTACCTATGTGGTAGCTTGAGAAGATAAAACATTGGCAAGCAATGGTATTCTATTATATCAAGGTTTTCTCATTTCTTTGGAGGATTAAACGACTAGTTGTGAAGTGACAAACTCCATCTTGTTTTTGGCAGGATTTGAAATTTATGGGCCAAGCCCTTGGTTTTGAGTCCCACTAGAAAGTGAACCCATAACTCCATGATTGAGTTATTCTTCCTACCACCTACTATTGTCCAACCAACCTCATTTTTTGTGGGAGAGCAACCCTAATAGGCCTAAGAGTTAGCTTTAGTCACTAGGTGACAAGGGGACAATCCATGATTTTATGCTCAAAGGATTGACACCTATAACAAGTGTTAGCCAAATTAAGGTACACAACTCTTTGGGTGAGGCATTGTTCACAATTCTACATTTCAACAAAGTCTTTGAGGTCCTTAGACATGTCAACCTCAACACAAACCTTTATATGGGGATGAGTGGAGAAGAACCTATCTTTCTCAACATGAACCATGAGATCTAAAGAGGTTGCAATATGATTAAGGAGAGGCCATAGAGGTAGGGAAGACTTGGAAATTTTGTCTAGATTGGGATTCAGAGGGTATGTTCCTTAGAGACAACAAAGTCTCTAGTCTAAAGTGTAATGTCCCAAATTATGAGCTAAGTGTGTATTTGAGCTACATGGAAAATGCAATATTAAGATTGTATTTTCATTCATTTGAATTTGAATTTGAATTTGATAAATAAGGAGGGAAAATGAAATCTTTAATTACATTTTCTCTAATCTATTTTGTATGGAGATGTGTAATTATGGATAGCTCCAGGTAGGACCTATTTATGAAAGAGTTTTGACAAGTCAAAATGGGCCCAATTCAAATTTAATAATCAAGCCACATGGATCGATGCATGAAGAATATTCAATGTTATTTCATATGAGTCTTGTTTATAGAGCCAACGACTATGCTGAAGAGGGTTTGATTTGCATTAAGGAATATAAAGCTCATTCGCGTAGAAGACATTTAAAATTGCAAGTGTGTGGTATCCAAAGCCTAAAGGGGAGTGATCAAGAAGTTGAAATTATTTAATTTGTTCATAGCAATTTTAAATGCAATGATACCCTTGCAAGGATTGGCGGCGATCATGCATGGAGTGGTTATGTGAGGTAAAAAGCATTTAAAATTATATTGTTTGATATATTAAATGCTAGCATTCTTGTATGAAGTGGAGGCGGTTAAGGAAGGATCTATTTTAAATACAAAACAAAAACAAAATTAAATGATTGTTGCTGGCCATCCAAGAAGGGAGATGATTTTAAATGCTAGCTCCTTCATCAAATGCATTTGCACTAGCATTAAGAGGTTCGATTGGGTAGTTTGGAGGTTTTTAAATGCAAATTGGCATCATTTAATGCAATCGCCCAATCATTGCAAGTACTAGTTGGAGGTTAGAAGGATTTTAAATGCATTTCAAACACAAAATTAAATGCATGTAGCTGATCATCGAAGCAAAGAAGAAGATTTTAAATGATTGCAATCTCAAAATTCAATGCAAGTGTCAAAGGCCAAGCTTAAGGAGGATCGATCCATAGAGGAGGAGCAAAATTTATTTAAAATAATTGAAGATTATTTTAAATGAAAGCATTTCAAGTGAAGATCATTCAATATTGTTCCATTTCCTTAATTTCTATTGATGGATTTCAAAATGCATTCCAAAATTGCCAAGAGGATGAACATCAAAGCTTGAGGAGTTTAAATAGATGACTTGAGCTTCATTTTGCATGAATGATGCTATGGTATGTTTTCTTTATTATTGTTTATGACTGAAAATTCCAATTTTCTAGTTATTTTTCAAGGAGATGTTCCCTTGAATGTTGTGGTGATGATCCCATAACCATTTGTGAGATGTTGTCATACAGATTTCATCATTGAATTACATTTGCAGGTTATTTGAAGAGTTTGGAAGTGACATTGATATCTATTTGAAGCTCTTGGTGTAGAGGATTGACTACCAAGGTAGTTTAGTGAATTTGGAATACATTCTGGATAGTATTTTCATATTTTGTAGGGTCTAATTTTGCAACAGCAGGGTCTAATTTTTATAACAGCGACTTTACATTGGAATTTCAGGGCTTTTTAGGTGACTTTGATCAAGGGTTTGAAGATTGAAGAGTTGTGCTTGATAGAACACATTCCTATGCATCCATAGAATGCATTTGGAGGAGATATTTTATGATATTTCATTGTAAACCCTTGGCTGGGCAAAAAGTACACTTCCAGCAGTCACATCAGTATACAGGATGTTTACATCAGAATTTATTTGAAGCTCTTTCAAGGCTGTTTTGTGTTCATTTGATAGCTATCATCATTCTAGAGGCTTTGGGCTATATTTGTATGCAAAGTTTGATGTATTTGGGCTTCATATTGATTTGTAATTAAGTCTGATATAAAATCAGACATGGACTGAAATAAATTCCAGCCACTTGACATTTCATGTTTCATTTATTTGTTGGTTTAAGTTGATGTGGGTTTGATATGATACAATTCCTTGTTCATTTGGTGATGTTATTTAATTGAAGTGTGCAAGAAATCTTATGTAAATTGGCAAAAAATTTCAGTCATTTCTAGAAGGGTATTTTACATAAAGAGAGAATTTCAACAAAAAATTGTAAATATGCCATAGGCCATATTCCAACACGACCTTCACAAATTTCACCTTAGTGTAACAAAGAAGGAAAAAAACTTTTATGAAGTTTTGAATATTCTCCATGTAGATCACATAAGGGATCTAGGTGGATTAACCCAACTTTTTTTTTATCATGCTTTCAAAGGGGATTCTTCCAATAAAGTACCCTACTAAAATAATTTTAAGCCACTTACATGCATTGTCAAAATATGAAGTGGTAACACAATGTTGAGAGTAGAGAATTTACCTCATGAACTACTTTTAGAATAAACTTGCAAGGTCACTTTGGTGGTGCCATTTTCCTATGTGTTGAAGCCTACAATCCCAACAACAATTACTAGGTTGCTAAGGTTGGCGACAATTTAAATAACCAAAGAGTCAAACTGCCTACAGGTGACAAAAAACCTAAAAGCTCGCAATAAATTTGGTGAACTCCTAATCTTTAATGCAGTGCTGAATAGGGTGACAGGGACAATAGACTGACACAAGAAGAAACATGCAAGCCAAGGCAAGCTAAATCCTAGTAGAGCATGTCTCTCATTTTGCTTCTTTGTTTACTTTGAGAATATTCCTTTTTTTGCATAAAGATTTATAATAAAATTGTAGATTTTACTATTTTACTATTTTAATATTTTATGAAATATTATAGTTATAGAATCTCTTTTTTTAACTGATCAAAGCCTAGAAAGTCATAGTCAAGGGACCTCAACCCCATCTCTAGAAGGATTTGAACACAATATTCAAGAGTTTGAATTAGGACAATATACATATCTCTGTGAGTACTATAATTTAGAGCTTGAAGGTAATTGGTTTGTGAGTTGGCTAAAATATATAAAAAACTCAAGGTTTCATGGGTTTTATTTATTCAAAACTTTGTTTGTGGTTGGAAGGGAATTTGTTTGCATGTTTTTTTATACAAGTGATCTTTTTGGATGATTGGGATGGGTTTGTGGGGTATGTTTGTTATGGTTTTAAGCCTTGTCCTTAGCTCTAAGGTAATTAGAACATGGTTCCACGTGCACAAGTGAAACATTAAGTTCAATTCTCCAAGTTTATCCCCAATGATGTTTAAGATAGGTCCATGGATAATGGTTTAGAGCTTTGTTCATAGCTCAAAGGTAATTGATTTGTGGATTCTCTCACACAAGTGAAGCTCAAGTTTGATCCCCTAATCTAGCTCTAGCCATGTTAAATATGGATTCATTGTCAATGGTTTAGAGCTTTGCATGCGGCTCAAATGTATTTTAGTTTGGGGATTCACTTACCCAAGTGAAACTTAAGTTTGATTATCTAGGTCTAGCTTTAACCATGGGTAGTGGGTTTGCTTTTACAAATGAAACTCAAGTTTGACTGTAGAGATGCTCAAGATGGGTCATTCATAAATTCCTATATATCTATATGAAAATAATATCTCCTAAAATATAATAAGTCACCTTTATAATGAATGGTTTCTCAAAAGAACTTGGATTTTGGGTTTGCTTCAATAAGTGAGACTCAAGTTTGATTTTCCAAGTCTATGCCTTGGAGATTTAAACATACCCTTATTTGGAAACTCCAATACATGTCAATAAATTATTGATATCCCCATCAATACAAACAAAATGGCAATACAATAAGTTAATAGTTATAAGGGAAAATATACAACCTTGCATGTAATATCCTAAGATGATTAATTAAATCACTATGATAAACAAAACTTTACCGGGATAATGAGGTAGGACTAAAAATAATAAATGTTAAAATCAAATGAATTTAAATGTGATACTTAGCTGGGCCCCAAGGATGGGAAAGTGAAACTAAACATGCCAAGAATTGGTTCATCAGAGCACTTGACTTTTAGGACCAATCAGACACGTCTTAAAATCTACTAACTATATTTTTCTCATCAATTATGTCAAGGAAAACTCCAACGAACAAAAGGAAGAAATTACAACACTGAACCAAAGAATCCAAATCTTTGACATAGAGATAACAACACAACTTCATAAGTTAGTCTTTCTAGTTTTCTAATTGACAGATTCTGTGAAGGATTATAGATATTGTTTTAAATTGAAACTATGCTACATAGTCTCAAGGGCAAGTCATTACTATAAAAGATCAATTATATATTTTCTCTAGAATGCAATCTCTTTACAAGACAAAGTATTATACATAGCCAAAATCAAGGCCTTAATAAAAGTGACTTTGCTTGTACTCATGGAAATTGAGGTGATGAACTTAACTATTGATGGAGTGAAAACCAAGATTGAGAAAACACAATTTTAAATTGATAAGCACCTACAAGCACAACATAAATACATGGACAAAGTGGACATAAGTTTCACTAAAGTGGGATGTGCTCAAATCACCATCGCACAAGGGGAAGTTAATTTAACAAGCAAAATTTAATAACTTGACTAGTTGCTTCATGTTATCTTTTCTAGTGTAGGTGAAGGAGATCCAATATAAAGACTTAGAAGCAATGCAAGAGTAAGTTATTGTTAATAGAATGAATTGAAATGATCAATGTGATCGTTGGGATTGCATGCACAAAAAACTAACATAATTTTTTGGGGTTGTACCAAGTAAAGATGCTATATGGATTATGTGCTAGTATATATTTTTGAGATGAATGAGGTTGAGGTAGATCATTAGGTGGATTATGTTCATTTAGGAAACTTGGTGGTTTTGTTTGAAGAAAGGGGTATGGCTCACCAAGGTCGAGAGACAAACCAAGTGGAAGTCACCTACACCTTTGCCTAAGCTCAACAAGGACCTAGCACATGTCAACCTACTCATTTAGGACACTTGGGTAGATCATGAGTGGTGGAAGTAGGGTATAGGCAAATACCAATTGTTGTAGACCATCATATATGTCAATTTGTGCTTGATAAATTCTAGGTTGTCTAAAGACAAAGGGATTGGGAGAATTTTGCATGTGAGTGGATGTGAAGGAATATGTTGCTTTAATTGTGTTCAAATGAGTGGTTGTGATGTAGTTGTTTGAGGGTCTTGAAGAATGTTTGTTAGGACACATTATTGAACATAAGTAAAGCTTTGATATTCTATATTGTTTTTCGTGTTTTTGTACTTTTATAAATATTTTTGTATTTTAAGTTTTTTAGACATTTATTCAAACTAAATAAACTAGTCTATGACAATGTCCTAAAAATATAGAAGTAAAATTTATGCTTCTTGCAATAAATAGTAAGAAAATTAATCTAACCTATTTGTCGGAAAAAATAAACCAACACTGGCAATGTATTTTTTTTGTAGTTATTCTGATTAATTAATGATACAAGCAGTTAATCAAATGCAATTGATGTCTATCTTTTCTAGAAATAACTTTTTTCTCAAAATTAATTGCAAGAAAAAACAATTAATTTTTAAAAGATATAAAACTAATTCTTTTCCACAAATAGGTCAACAACAAACCAAAATGTATTTACAAAGCAATAAGAATTTTCTAGAGATACACTGTCATGAATTTCCCTACATTGGGTTCAGGTTGTGTCAAAGAATTGTTTATATGCTTCTTACAATAAATAAATAATAAAATAAATTTCATTATTTGTTGGAAATAATAAACCAACACTAACAATGTTCTTTTTTTTTAAAAAATTGTGATTAATTAATCAAATGCAACTAATATCTAGCTTTTCTTGAAATTAAACTACAAAAAAAATTTAATTTTTAAAAGATAAAACTAAATCTTTTCCACAAATAGGTCTACAACAAATAACCAAGATGTACTCTCTAGGTAATAAGAGTTTTCTAGAGATACACTTTTGCAGATTTTCCTACATTGGATTCAAGCATCTACCTATTTCCATTAAAGATTCTCCAAGAAGAAACTTCCTCTGGGATGTTTGCAAAGGTTTTTTTAAAAGAATCCTATCAAGGAAATCTTCCTAAGAACTATTAATGATTTGTTTTAATTGTGGGAATGTATAGGAAAGGCATAAATTCATTGTAAATGTGGCAAGTGGTTGGCTCTTATTGTATCCTTCATTTTGAAGTGGAAGTGATAGAACAAGGGTTTTTTAGGGTGCAAAGGTATGGTGCAAGTTTAAGCAAGATTTCTTATATAGGTCGACTCCAAATTGCCTTGGAGGCATTGTAATACATTTGTAATTGGATTGTGATAGTGAAATGAGGAGCAAGAAGCTTACTCTTACTAGAGTTTTCCCATTTTCAAGGTTTCTCTAGGGTAAACAAGTTGTCTCAATTATTATGTGCTCTCTTTGCATGATATTATCTTTGTTTTGTGTTCTCCTTTTATGTTAGCATAATAAATGAAAATGCTTGATTATAGTTAAATCAACTAGAGGCAAATACATAACATTTTGGAGGTGTTTGTATAGTTGAAAAATAGTTGATCAATGCTAGAAGTGTATCTCCACAAGGGAAGGTCGACACAATATACACTACCACTTTAGTAGCATATGAATAATCCATGATAAATACAGTAATATATCCATCTCCTTGGTAATATGTAATATATATGCAGATGCATACATTTACATGCACACACATATATATGTATGGATAAAACTTCTTAAACATTATACATACATGAACACATGTACTATATACATATACATTTGTGTGTGTGCATATATGTGTGTTTATTTGTATATACATGTATAGATATAAAATGTGGGAAATATTTTATATATAGTCCCCACACATTTGTGTGTCTATCTAAGATTTCCTAAGCACAATCATGTGCAAGATTTCTACACACACACACACACGCACACACACAAGGAAATCTCAACTTATACATAGTTCTCTATACATTTGTTTGTGTCTATCTAAAATTTGATCCCAAAGCAGTAAATTTGTATTTGATTAAATCTACTATACTACAACCCAAAAGAACACACCATATGTTAACACCTTATTGGGCAAATAATACACACATGGAAAACCACATGTTTGTGCCTCATCAGGTTGATAAAACAAAGCTAACAAGATCTTAAGAATTACTATAATAATGATGAAGGAACTTGACAAGGTACTAAAGTCAAGACTATATAACACACATATATACTAAAAAAAGATATTGAGATTTAAAAAAACAAATCCAAAATCAAACGAGAAACTAGTGACCAAGAATCCCAACAAGGAAACAATACATAACAAATGAATATTGCATTCACACAAAGACGTGTTGTTTCTAATGAAATGAGCATCAAAACTTTAAAGGCATTAAACCATCCATAAGATCAAAATTTTGAACCATGCAACCTAACATCAAGCTAAGTGTCAAAATTAGATAATTAGGGATTACTTTGTGGATGACTTAATAATTCATTTAAACAACAAATCATGACAAGGTAAACAAGCGGTAACTAAGAACTAATAGATTATTGATATTTTTTTTAGGCAACCACCATAGATGGCATGCCACATCCTTTTCTACCTTAACTTTCAAGTGAAGCAAGGTTGCCAAGAGAGTAAATAAGTTGAGTATTGACTACAAAATAGATAAAGTTAAAAATGAAAAACTCTATGAATCAAAATCTATCTTTTAACCATAGAACATGTTCAATTGGCTTTGATACAAACTTGTGTTTCAAAAATCAACATCTCAACAAAGAAAGTTGACAAGTGGTGAATAAGTATTGCATTACAACTACAAAACAATTGATATATAGTCCACCCAAGAAATAATTGTCTACTAGCAACTAAAACGACCAAGATGTGTATCATAAAAAGTATGGTGTTTTATTGTACAATAAACTATAATGCTTTTAAAGCAAATGTGCTCACATGAATTTCTAAAGTAGAAGGTTATATAATTTCATGCCCACTAGGGTTTTGCAAATTTTATTCTCAACCAAGCCAAAAACTTTACATTGAATATAATTTATGACATCAATGTGCCTACAATTCTACCACAAAAGTTTACACTAGATATTGTCTAAAATCCATGCAAATCATAGTTATAACAAAAAGGATTAGATTAACATGCAATCACGATACATCCAATGTCCCAAATAAATTCCACCTCAAATGATTTGACAATTAAAGGACCTAGTTGTCTACCACAAACAACTAAACATTAAATCATTATATAATTATTTAGATAGCAAACTTAACTTGAACTTACTATAAATATCAACATACACATCACAAGTTTAGATTTGAATTTAGCTTAGCTATTAGCATAAACATAACACGATATGATGTAAAATCAAATTGTACTAGTTTTGAATTTTGTAGACATATCAACTTTTTTACAAGTTTAGATAATGAAAATTGAAGACAAGGTCTTTGATTCAAGTCACATAGGCATAACATTATCATTAAGTCTTCAATATTTTTTAAAAAATAAATTTGAAGGTATACTAAACATATTTAGAAGAGTACTTCTTTGAATTAGTTTCGCATTTTCACATCAAAAATAAAATGACAAAATAATGTTATAATAACAATTTCTAATTTTGATCTTTGTTAAAAATTAGTAAATATCTACCATTGTATTATGAATATACAAATTACAATTGAATCACCAAGTGCTGGCTGCTAAAACATAGTAAATATTAATGCTAATAGTGTTATGCTTCATCATCTTAAAAAAACAAGGGAATATGTTAAGCACTCTTTTATATTGAATGCCTCTCATTTTTTTTTAAAAGGTTACGAGCAAAATAAATTCCAACTCAACTAATATTTCAAATCATAAATCATATTGTTTAAACTATATTAGAAGCAATTTTATAAAGAAAAGGAGGGCCTATAAGGGTATCTAATGTCAAAGTGATCATAGAAAAGTATATAGAAAAATTATATCAATAGTTGTGATGATGACAACTTTTAACATCTTTCGGATCAAATTGCTCTATGAGACCCCTATTACAATATATCATTCAATTATACAAATTAAATCTATATTTTAACTTCTCTGTACAATATATTATTGGAATGGCTCTTGTCATCAATTGCAATCTCTCCAAATATCCATATTCCCTGACTCTCAAATGATAAAGATATTATCATGTGATTGCACTCCCCAATCTTCACACAAATTCATGCCACAATTCATTTTTTTTATATGAACACAAAACCTATTATTTAACTAAGAGTTTTGAACAATTTCCTAGCCATAATTATGTAACATAAAGCATTCTGTAAAATTTCCTTTTGCAAATTGTCATTTACCATTCATAAATTGTATATTAACAATAATCTTTTTGCAACATAAAATAAATATGTTTCAACTACCAAAACAACTTCATTCTCCTAAGGGCATTACAATTTTCAATATCCTTGGGAATTCAACCTCCAAAATTGGGGCCTACATGATGACTTGTATCACCAGCTTTGTCCATGGATTGGAGGATCAATCAACCATTTATCATATGAATTGCCCTAAAACCTCAATTTCTTTTTATAAAATGAATTATTTTGGTCTCCTTGTGAAAGGATTGGTGTGTGGTATCCAATGAAGCTTTTTAGGGTCAATCAACCATTTCCATCGTGAACTAGTGCTCTGCAATAATGATTATTACATTAGTAACTTTCTGTCACCTGTGTTCCCTTACATATATATTCATACAAACTTACACATTCTTGAACATGGGTTTTTTCAAGAAAAGAAGCATTAATGGTTAGGAATGTATCCACCTTACTTGAAAGTATGTCCATGTAGTATATAATAAGAATGATAACTGTATCTTAAAATGTCCAATGTGTCAATAACTCATATTGCAGAGCTCTAATAAACATCAAGAAACTAAAGGAAAAAAAAAAAAAAAAAAATAGCACTACAATATTATCATCTCATTCGCCTCAACTATTATAATTTTATTATATTTTGATTAAATGTACCAAGAAAATACATATAATTGATTTTTTTTTTCTTTTTCTCAATATACTTTTTAGATAGAAGATTTGGGGATCTATTAAGGGGACCCACCCCTATTTATTAAAGAGAGATACAAATAGAGTAGCCAAAATCTTTAATTCACAACCCTAGTTGGGTGTTGTAGGTAGAAAGCAAAGCATAAGTCATACCACAATAAAGACAAATAAAAGCTAAACACAAACCTACTTAAATATCTACACATCCAGCTCACTAATGCAAGTGGCAAAATGGGGGAAATACAAAAGACCTAACCAACCAACCAATGCCAAAAACATAAACTACCAAGAAAAAACTAATCCCTTAAAAGGTATACACCCAACATGTCATGCCATGGCTACTCGGAGCCTCATTCCAATGATCAAAAGACCTATTGAGTAACCTTGCACCAAACACTACAATTTCTTTAATTTGAACACCACCCAAGCCAATCAAGTCAACAATGGCATCCAACAATATGCCCTTCAGCAACTCAACACGTTTGACAACACGCACTAGAACATCACCCTCCAACCATGGCAGGGTGTAACAACTTGATACTTCAATGACCCCTTTATAGTATGTTACGTATGTTAGCAGCAAATGCTTCATCACATACCTCGAGTCTTGGCAAAATGTGGTAACCACATCCACACCCATTAGTGAGGCATGTATTTCCAAGAGCATCGCCTTCCATTTTAACTCCCAAGTCTCATCCTTAATCTCCAAAACACCATCCAGCTGATTAACATATACCTCCACATGTTCCACATTAGCAACCAATTCATCCTTAGCCAAAACTAATAAGATTTCAATCCCTTGCCACACTTCATCCGACAACACCACCTTTGCAATTTATGTGTAAAATCAACCAAAATCGAGGCCTTAGACCTAAGGAAACCATTATCAATCAATCCATCTTCGCCCAAAATTCTTTTTACAATCCTCAACATGCCTAGTGTTGGCAAAAGGCCTCTCAACCTTGCATTAATAATCTTCATTTTATTACATTTTGTATGCGTTCACTATTTCATTTTTGTATATTTTATTTTCTTGTGGGAGAGTTGGTATCCCAATTAGAGGTGACATGGATTTCGTCTTTAGTGGATTTGTCCTCACATGAGGAGGTAGATGGCCCACATTGAGGTGGCATTGTATGGCCATGTGTCAACATCTTGTGGTGTGTGTAAGATCATCATGATGGGAGTTACATATGACAAATTCTTATGACGCATAAGAGCATGTAAGAGGGAGGTTACATTTGAATCTTGACCAGCATTATGACAAATGTAAACACTTGTCATGGAGCATCTTTGAATACGTTGAATGAGGGCAAATTGGGGCACCCAAGTTTGGTGGTCAAATATGACAAATTATGACAATGTAAGATGTGTAAGGAATATGCTAAATATAGCCAGGAAGACCAAGACCAAGAAGGGACATTTGAATTTGGACCCATGCATTGGGCACCATACCCCTTATGGTTTTGTAAATGGTTTTCCTAAACCATTCATGGTTTCCAATTTGAACTATTGCCTATAAATTGGTGTTTGTACTTGTAATTTGTATGGGTTAATTTGCAAGTACTGTTGTGCTCCCAAAATCACTCTAGATTTGTATGTTGGTGATACTCCTATGGAGGCATGCTTTATTAGTGTATTGTAACCTTGATTAGATTACTGAATAATACATTGGGCTGCTTTGGAGTGCGGGGTTTTTCTCCTGAAAGGGATTTCCCCATGTACACCTATGTTATGTTATATTGTTCATTTTGTGTTTATATGTGTTGTTACTTTTTGTAATTGATAAAAGATTAAAACTTTGCACAACACTCTCCTTTAAGATTAGTGCACGAAGCGTTTCTATGTACCTTGCTTCCTTTCAATCCTAGACTGGAGCACTTAAAAACCTTGCACAAATGGTGATTTGTTACCCTACCCCTACAAGCCATAAGAAACCAATTCAATGCCACTAAAAGCAAAAAGCCATGCTCAAGAATCCATGCATCGCAATCAACAATCTAATCCACTACAATCAACATGCTATAATCCATCCTTCCCTACTTAAAAACCTCCTTCCACGATCCTTCATAATTTCACACATTAGACAAGCAAGCGCTATCATTTCAATCACATCCAACCCCTTCTAACTATAGTTTCACAACCAAGCCATGATAACAAAATTTTAAGGCAAAGGGTGGTCATTCATATCAAACAAGCAAAGCCAATCATCAAAGGTTGTGGCCAAAGGAAGAAAAAGGGTGAGATAATAAAAACAAGCTGGTGGATAACAATCATGGTGCACAATCCTCCTCAATGAGCTCACAAAGACCATCCTTGTTAGCTATAAAATGACTTCCAAGGGTGGAGAAATTCAAAAGTTCAATCCACCTTATTGGCCAATAGATCAACAACTCTATTTTGCTCCCTATAACAATGAACAAAATCAATAAAATCAAATTTATTTTTCCAATGTAAAACTTCTTCCAAAATTCAGTGAAGTTTTGAATTAGGGCAGTGCTCTTTCTTCATGGCATTAATAACTATTAAAGAGTCTCCTTCCATTGTGAGTTTACAATATCCTTCAACATAGTCCACAATCATTTTTTTGTTAGTTTTAACTCCCAAAATGCATGAACCCCCAACCAAGGCATTTCTAAGTATGTACCTTGCACCCACATAACCAAGATAACCACGTGACGCCGTCAATAGAGTATTCCATTTTTCCTTCTAATATTCTTAGAGTTTTTCTCAATATATTAAAGTCTAGTTAAATTGTGATATTAATTTTTGAAAAGTTTCGATAATAATATACATTCAAAGTTCAAGCTAACTTTGACTTCGATATTTTCTTTCCATAAAGTAGAAAAAGGATAACAATGAATATCCATTCGTACAAACTTTTTGAAATGAATTTGCTTGTTGAAATTATTGAAATGAAGTAAATGCTAAGAAGTTTTCACAAACTTAATAATTATAAAGCTTTTAATATTCTAAACCTCCTATAGCTAGCACGTCAACCGAGCTCTTCTTGGTGGAAGATATCAAGCAGGGTATAAAGAAGTTAGCAAGTGGCAAAGCGCAAGACATAGATGGGCTGCAAGCTGAATTTTTAAAATGGGGAGTTGAGCACCTTGCGTTGCACATCAAAAGTATCTTTAATGGCATCGTGCAAGGGGGTTTTCCGACTGAGTGGGTTACTAGTGTCGTTATTCCTCTTTATAAGAGTGGGGATATCAATAATCCTTCTAATTATCGTACTATCATGGTGAATCCTCTTCTTGGAAAACTATTCGGGACCCTGATAGAATGTAGGATCAACAATTGGGCTGAAAAAGAAGGCAAAAGAGCAAAAGGGCAAGCAAGTTTTAGACCAAGACACTCTACCATCGACCATTGCATCACTCTTAGGCACTTGATCGAAAAAGTCTGGAACATTCAGGGAGGGGAGGCCTTTTGTTGCTTTGTTGATTTTAAAAAGGCATTTGACAAAGTACCCAAGGGCAAACTGTGGAAAAGAATGGAAGAGCTTGGGATTCCTGATGAGTATAGGGCAGCTGTGCACAAGCTTTATGAGCAGGTTAGAGCTAAAATCAAAACTAAAGAGGGTATGTCGGAGTGTTTTGGTAATGACATCGGGGTCAAACAAGGCTGTTCCCTTTCTCCCACTTTATTTGGCTTGTACATTGATAAGCCTGAAGAATGGTTAAACAACACCGATGGTGAAAGTATCTAGTTGGTGAGTTTTGTGGTGAAGCTTCTTTTATATGCTGATGATCTTATTTTGGTTGCTAAAACTACCCATGGTTTGAGAGAGCATTTGAAAGAGTTAAAGCTTTTTTGTCATGAGATTGGGATGCAAGTGAACACTAGCAAGACCAAAGTCATGATTTTCTCATTAAAAAGGAAGCAACAACATGCCAATTTTATTTTTGAAGGAAGCTCTTTCGAAATAGTTGAAGAGTACAAGTACCTTGGTATTGTTTTCAACAATAGGCTTAGCTGGGACACTTGTAAAACGAAGAGGATTCAAGGGGGTTGGAGAGCGTCTTACCTTCTTCAAAACAGATGTAGGGAAGTGGAGCTATGGGATTGGAAAACCAAGAAGACTCTTTTTGGTTTGTTAGTCACACCGGTTGTCCTATATGGTTGCGAGGTTTGGGGGAGTAGCATGTCAATTCACAAGTGGAGGCAATTAGAGAGAATTCAAAAGCATTTTATCACTTGTAGCCTTAAAGTCAAGGCTACAGTTCCTTATGGGAGTCTTTTGGCTGAGGCAGGCACCTTCCCATTGGAAGCATTTGCTATTATTTGACTACTTTGCTACCTAAAGAAGGTGGAAAACATGGAGAATCAACGTTGGCCTAAGTTGGTTGTGGAGGAAGAACTGGATGTTGTTATATGGAGCCTAATCAGACTCGGAGGTTAAATTTACCCCACTTTTATCGGCGCAGTTTCCCCCCAAATCATTTGACGGGGTCCAAGGGGCAACGTCCCTGGCGCGCTCCTTGTCGCAATACAGGGTGGGGTTGAGGGGCAGCGCCCTCGCGGGGGCTCGGGGGTAGCACCCCCAAAACCTCCAACAATTTTTTATTATTTTATTAAGGCGTCGGGAGTTATATTTCTATTGGCTGACATTAAAAAAAAACGTTATTTTTGTAACCGACATAAGGCTTAATAAAAGCGGCTAAGGGTTGGGGTTTTCGTTGATATATTGTATTGTAGCATTTTGTAGCGGTATTGAGTTGCAAGGATTGCTGGTTGTAATCGGTTTGATTTACTGGATAATAATATTGGAGACTCTGTTGGTGGATGAAGCTTGGGTTTGGGTGAACCGTGTTAAAACTTGTCTCTCGCTGTTATTATTTCTGTGTATTTTCATTCCTCTATTTAATCTTTATTTGCATTTAATCAATATCTTCTGCTGGCTAACCCTAACACTGGACTGTAGGAAAAAGATGTGGATGAAGTAGAACAACAAGTGGATGAACAAATGGGACATTAGTTTGCAAGATTGTCCTAAAACCAAGGCAAAAATTAAGCAGTATGTGCTTGAAAAATTCCAGTCTGCCATGTGGACTAAACAGCGTGGGCAAAAAAAGTTGCATTATGTCAAAGAGTTCAACCCCACGTGGGAGCATGGGGAAAAAGCCTACCTGCATGCTGCTATTAAGGGTAGAGCTAGACTTTTTAATTGCACAGTTAAGGATAGGTTCTCGTCACTTAAGGTGCGAAATTGGTAGGTGGACGGTCCCCAAGGAGGTATGGGAGGATAGGTTCTACACTTTATGTAGCCAAAGAGTGGTTGAAATTGAATGGCACTTCATCTTTGAGTGTGCTACCTATGAACATATCCGCACTCAATATGGAAACAATTTGAAAGGGGGAAGTTTAAATGAGATCTTTAAGGAAGCAAAGCTTCACATAACGACGGGCTTCTTGGTCAAGATGCATAGTAGAAGAGTTGACATTGAAAAGTCTTTGAAAGTGTCTTAGGGTTGCGGCTCTTGGTCCCTTAGGCTGATTGGCCTCGTGGACATCATTAAAATTCATTCATAAAGGCAGCTTTCATCAAATTTACGTTGTGCATGTGTTCCACAGTGGATCTTTGAAATTCCATTCAAGGATTTATTTAATAAATAATCTAAATGTATAACCAATAATATACTAGATAAAATGGGTTTATACAAAAAGAATTCATGAAAGATAGTCTAAAATATAGACTCGACCAACATTTATAAATGTAGACCCCAAATAATATAACAGTTAAAACTATCACTGCACAGTCTTAACAATTTTTTGGTTGATCACATCATTATCAAAATCATGAGATTGCATCATCTCAAGGTGATCAGTTATATGAAGCCACACGCTAACATTCCTCTTGCTTCTCAAAAATGGAAGAATGGATCATCACTTCAATTGCAATCCTTCCAAGACGATACCACAATTGGGGGGGTTTGGGGCAGCATGTGTTTCTCCTCATTTTCGGGAGGGAGGAGAGGGAAAACCAGCAGAAAACTTGTAGGTCCTTTGTGGGTGTGTTTTTGGCCCATGGTCTTGTAAGTTTTTGTATTGTACTACTCGTTAGTAATTTCCTACACTGATGTGTGAATAAATACTTGCACATGGATTAAGGTTTATTACTACTAGTGCAAAACACCTTATTGTATTGTGAGTGGTTGAGTTAATATTACTAGGTTTTTTCCTAAAAGGGTTTCCTAGGGTAGAAACTCTTGTCTATATTGTGGGTGTACCATTATTACTTTATTCTGCATTTCAAGATTTTGTTACTGCTTCTACATAGATTTTTAGGTATTCTCTCTTCAAGGATCGATTGATATGTGTCTGAAGACAGTTATAGCAATTTTTGAAAGTCAAGGAATTGATGTCTCAAAAATTTTAGAGAATATAAAGAATATGTTTGCTTTAATTGATAAAAAGGGGTGGTGTTGGGGCGGGGGAGCAATTATTATTGAAGGGGAAACTACAAGATTTTAAAAGGTATCAAGTTGCACATTGTATCGTCTAAGCACACTTGTTTAAAGGAAGACACATGGATTTGATTTTCATGCTATTCGTTGTTTTGCAAATATACATTCTATTAAGAAGGGATGTTATCTTTTATAATATAAAGAAAACATGAGCTTTGTCTCCAGGTGTTGTCCAAATAAAGAATAGGTATTTGAATTGCCTCCACTGGTTAGTCCCTAACATAAACACAACTTATTGTTGTGCCCACACTGAACATATTCTACTTAAACACATTTGAACAATTGATCTTTAGTGATCATGGTAGAGGGAAATTACTCTCCAATGGTCACTACAAAAAGTGTAGAAAGTTGCCTCTGGTGTTCACACATGGAAATAATTAGTTTATGATAGTCAGTATTATCTCTAGCAAGTTTACTAGTGAAAATCAGTCTCTAATATTAGCTGAAGAAAGAAGATGAGAAATGTTAGTTCCCAAATCAATAGACATCAAACTCTAAAGGTTTGCCACTTCTTGTGCTCAAGTTTAATGAAAGATTTGATCAACAAAGACGAGAGATTGTTTGCACCTGTCTCCCTTGCACTTTAGGTTCTGCCGCACCTAGGAGGGTATTCCCTTATTTAAAACCAAAAGATTTATCTTTGACTACTTCAGACAGAATGCTCTTAGGTATGCACCAAGATTTGTAAGATAAACCCAGATTGGCAATGTTTTTGGACTATCTAACTGGCTGAAAATGAGCATATGCAGCTACAACCCTATTCCTAAAACCTAAAAGATTGAGATTTTGAAATGATTTTGTTTTATGTTTGGCTGCAAAACTTGGGCTTTGAATCATAAACTCAATACTAGATCTAACCAGTGCTTATTCCAGGGCATGGAGTCAAATAGACGTATGTATGTGAATGTTTCTCATAAATTTAAGGCAACACTCAAGCTTCAAGGGGTCTAATCAGCATTTGTCTTACAAATACCACCCAGGAAAGAGTATTCAGTTAACTCTGCTTACAAATATCCCTGTTGCAATACATTCTTCCTCATACTTAACCCAAAACAGTTTAATCTACTCCTTGAATAGAAGTCAAAGATTAAGTATGTAATACAAAAAATCCATATTCTAGAATCTCAACAACCCTTAGTTATCAAATTCAAAAGAAGAAATGCATTCAACACTAGAGACAATTAAAAATTGAATAACAATTATGCAAAAATACATTCAACATACAACTCATAAACTTACAAGACAAGAGATGAGGCAACCCAACAGAAAATGTATTTCATTTACTCTCCAAAAATCCCAAAATTTTCCAGCCAAAATAAAATAAAGGCCTAGCAGCGTCTTTTATGCTCAAAGTATGTTGCCCTAAAAATTAACTACATTCTGGAGGTAGGTGAGACTTTTTCCACTACAATTTTCCCTCCAAAATGCATTGGGAATAAAATATTAATACATTAAAAGAGAAGGAAAATGAATAAAATATGCTTTAATATCCTTCTTTTAATTTTTTACATTTTTCAATTTTTCCCAATTTGAACGACAACTAGAGACTTCATTCCTTTGCACAGATGCATCATGAACCCTAGATCTCATTCTTCAGCCTTTTCATAGCATTCTACCACAGAGATGTCATCACAACAGCATTCAATTGAAGTTTTTACACAACCAATTACCTCTGAGTCGTTTTTGGTGAAATAGGGGCATTTCCACTCACCTGGCACTCAAAAGTCGCTCCAAACGTGCTAAAAACCTTCACCAATGTATTAGGAATGGTTTGAGGAAGATTTACGAGCATCAAAATTGCATTTTTTGGAATGCCTTCAAAAAATGGCTTGAAGTAGAAAAACGTGATTACAATTCTGGACTTGCACAAAAATCGAAAGAAACGAGCAAAAAACCTCCACCAATGCCAAAAGAAAGAACATAGGACGATTTTGCAACATGAGAACAAATTTGGGCCAAAAAATGCCCCCCAAAATTGCCCAAAAACATATAAATGTGATCAGCAATGGCAATAGCAATAGAATCCGTCAAAAGCAGCAAGTAACCCATAGAAATCGCCATAAAATCGAAGAAAGAGCACTATTTCTTGTTGCAGACAGGAGAGGAGAGCAAGAAAAGTCATGCGATGGGCTTATCGTGCCATCACGGGGGGGCTGAGAGGAGGTAGAGAAAAGGCGTGTGATGGTGTGATATCCGTACCATCGCACCCTTTCTTACTTCATAAACTTTAACATAAAGTTTATAAAACTTTATTAAACCTTTCCATATGACATTTGACTTTTTACAGGCACGTTGAACCTTTTTAAAACGCTTCCTTTTTAATATTTAAATTTTTTTATATTTGCATTTTAAAACATTGAAATTTATGCATTTTTCAATTTCCTCCTTCGGGCACTTGGCGCCTTTTCACCATGAGCAAACCGAGCATCCAATGGTCACGGAAATTTGCGCAGGGGCCTAATCAATTGTTTCAAGAAAACCCATTTGATCAGAATTCACTTCGCCGACCAAATTCAGGCACCTACTTTGTAAATTGACCTGTCGGGTGAGTCTACCGCAATTGGAATGCATTAAAATAATGCATCAAATGGTCTCCGATTTTGATGAAATTGGAACTGGAGACGTTTGAAACCAAATCAACAACTCGGTCGCCCTCATAATTGCAAGATTTGAAACTTTTCGGAATGCCAAAATCAGCCCGGTTGCAGTCAGAAAACTATTAAATACCCTGCTAAAACTTGTCCTGGAAGCATGAATTTGAACAGGTGTGTTACCAAGTATACCAAGAAACTTTCCACCAACCGGATTTGCAAGATAATCCCTGAGTTGCAAAATTTTAATCGCCGAAGGTGGCCTTCGGGGAAGATTGAGTAGCTTGTCGACTTAGCCTCCGTTGACACCTTGAAAGAATACTGGCACGTTAAATTTGAAAAATTTGAGGGTGCCACCAAGAAGAAAAGGACAAGTTTGACAATTACTAAAGAGGAACAATCTCCAATAACCTGTAAAACAAAAGTCTGACTTTACCAGTATATCTTTTAGTCAGTTTTGCAACTATAGAGGGTTTCTTCTACTAAAGCAATGTTCTCAGCTATTCATATTTCGTGTACAAGTCTCGCTGCTCTTCTGAAAGTAACTTTTCCATTAGTCTTTTTAATATATTGGCCTTAATCTTAGCGTAAATAGAGAATTTGACCTCAATTTGGAAAAATTGGACACAATTTTGTCTTTAGGGAGCAAGGCCAAACAAATTGAGTTGATACTCAAATCACTACCTTGTAAATGGAAATCCACATCAAAAGACCAAACCAAGGCCTTAAGTTAGGTGCTTACAGTTTGTTGATTTATAGTGACCTCAATTTTATCTTTAGGGACCAAGGCAAGAAAAGTTGAGTTGATACTGAAATCACTACCTTGTAAATGTAAGTCCACATCAACAGACCAAACTAGGGTCTTAAGTGAGGCACTTATAGTGTGTTGACTTATGGCAGCCTCTCTTAGGGAGGGATTCGAACTTATAAGTGTAAGTGGACTGGGTTGAAGACATACACCGTTTTTATTTTATTGTGCCCTCTCTCCCACCAACTTTAGTTAGAGATCTAGTTTCTCAACTAGATTAAGCAGGGAAAAATTAATTGTGTCCTGTACTTCATAATAAAAATTGAACTGAATTTTATCAAGGTTGGGAACTTTTTTGTTCAAGTTCTAAAGGAGTTTTGTAGACGAATGAGAATGGCTTCTATAGCCAAGTGTGGGATCCCTTCAACAAACATTAGGGAGCCCTAAAAGCAAATGAAAATGGGAAGGTTCAAGGCTGAAAATGGCAGGGGAAACGTTCAAAACTAAACATGCAAATGGAGATGTAAAAAATATGCAAAACAATTGAGAAGAAAAACCTAATGGTTCTAAGCATTGTTCCATGGAGTTTCAAAACAAGGGGGCGGGGGGGCCGATTTCAGGAATGGGGGGAACAAGGACCTAAATTTGGGGATGACAAGGGCACGATAGTACAAATATAATATAGTACTCTAAAAATTAGTTATAACATATACATATGATAAAAATTGAAACTATAAACTACCTAATAGTAAACACAATGCTTTGAACAATGAAAATGCCAAATATGAATATATTATCATATTCAAAATGTCGATATGAAGATTACATTCAAAAATTGAAATAATTGGCCAATGCCTTTAATCATCATCCCCAAAGTTCATTGCAAACTCCTCATCACTGGAACTATTGAACCTATCTAGCTCAAGCTCCTCCAAATAGACACCACCCAACCTTGTTTATGCTACATCATCAATAATTTGTGTTGGCTCCTTTGGCTCTACATCCCATCATGTTGCTAGACTCTTCTTGTACATAAGCATATTGTAGTCAATCAAACACAAAGCACTATGAACAACTACAAGCTTATCTATCCTCCTAGAGGTAAGTTTGTTCCTCTTGATAGAGTGCATGAAATTGTATGTAGACCAATTCCTCTCAACAACAAAAGAACCAAAAATCTCTTCATAGAGTGGATGAAATTGTATGTAGACTAGTTACTTTCAGCAACAAAAGAACCAGAAACATGAGACAAGAGACGAATGGCTAGTGTGGTTGTTAATGAATGAGGCTCATGCATAGTCCACCATAGTATTGGGTCCTCCTACGCTGTAGTCTCCCCATCCACCTTTGCTTCTTCTAGATATCCCCTGAGTGTGGTAAATTTGGTTCACTCAATACAAATGGTGGTAGCATCCTTAGCAATTAGCACTATAGATCTTCTAAATTGCCTTCATGAACCCTACCTTCATCTCAACATCTGCCATAAGGGAAGCTCTGCTAGGTCTTTACACATACCATTTCAAGTTCAATACATTGGCATCCGTGTGCAAGGGAGTATTAAGCTTATGCCACCTCTGTTGAATGATAGATCGAATATGTTCATTATAAAACTACAAATTGGAGTTTTTTGCTTGTATATGCCTTATTTGGCTAAGCATGTTGTCAATGCACTCATACACCTCTCAAAGGTTTGGAGCATTAACATCCCCATATTTGATTACTGTGAAAACCAGAGATATAATTGAGACAATGTATTTGGCATTAGACTAAAAATGCTTCCTTTCACCATTTCACCCTCTTCTCCTACTTTGACTTAGAATCAGGTCACTAATTCCACTCTCGTGTCAATGACCATTAGTTGCAATGCCTCTTGCAACTCAAGCAACCTCTTCGAGAGAATGAAGTATGGTGCATATCTAGTCTCTACAAGTTTTAGAAATTCTATCTTGGAGTAGGTCTGAAATAGTGCATGTGATGTGTGGTGGTTACAAATAAACATCTACACATCAAGAACCACCTATTTGACCCAATCTATTTTCCCCATGTCCATGAATGCATTGTTCATGGCATGCACACAAGGAATCCACCATATATGTTTGTAGGCAGCCTCAACCAACTTCTTTATTGCTTTACACACATAGGCCACATTTGTCACGACTTGTGCTACATTCTCAAGGCCAACCTCCTTAATAACATCTTTAAGGATTTGATATTGATAATCAAAATCTAGAGCCCTTAACAATCAACAGTTGCAAGGAAGTAATGTCCCTCTAAACATGTCACCATGATATTGATGAGTGGATGATCCTAATGGTTGTCCACCCATCCACTTGTGACCCATGTAGCCCTCATTTTCTCTATACGAAGTTAATCTTGGAATAATTCTTATCCAAGAATGTGGTCCTCAATTTTGTTTGCCCCGGTGGCACATTGAAGGCCCTATTCTTATAATCTTAGACACAACCTCCTTATAATAAAGAGAGCGAGCAACATGGAATGGAATGCCATTGGCATCATTTGCCTCATCTTTCATTTGAACATTAAACATCTTTGTCACCAGGTGGGAGAAGAATTTGTCACCCTATGTTTTCCCTTAGGCTGCTGCACTAGACAAAAAAAAGGGAAAATTGTGGCTGTTGGAAAGTGCTAGTACCCCGCACTGGTATAGCAGCAGGTGGTGTGTCATGGTCTTCATTGGTACCAAACAATCTTTGCCATCTGTTTAAGTGAATACTGGTCACATACCCCACCGCCTTTGCTTGAGACTACAAAATCAATTTGGGTGAACCCTACCCAATAATGTGTGCTTGCAATGGAGATATCTGTAAGGAACTCTATTTACAATCCTAATATATTGCTCATCTTAATGAGGGATCACAGAGTGTGATTCCAAGCGTTAAATTCAAAACTTTTTTGCAGTTTTAATCCAGAAAACCTCTTGTACAAATTAATAATTTATGGACTGTGAAGGCTTAAAATCTTTAGTTTGTTATTGTTTGCATTTTTTTTGTTTTCACGAGTTCTTTGCTGAGTCTCTATGTCGAGTTTTGCAACTCCCAAGTCATTGGACTTGCCAAGTTAGAGTCAGGTGAATATGCCATAGGTAATCAGTCAAGGAACTACAACCCAAACATAAAGCTATACATATGAAATTTTCAACTTGTTACCTAACTGCATGGTTACTCATGTCTCATAAAGGAAACAGGTTGTGTGTATGCATAAAACCAAATCACATTGGTCATTTAAATTCTCCTTTTAGTCATTTCTCCCTTTCTCAAAAGAAAATTCACTTGACATGCAGTCACCAAGTCTAGGGGTGCAAAAAACTTTCATATTTACACACATCTGATTCAAAAGTAGAAAAAACAATCACTCAATATTCTAGGCATGTGCTATTGGATGCATACCTTCAAGTGTTCATCAATGACCTTTGCTGAAATAGAGATAATGTGCTGTCCTTTATAATACCTACATAAGTCACAGAAGGTAGACTTGGTGTTCATATATAGGAATAATAGAGTGAAATTGTTTATTTCATCAAAAAAAGCACAACAATCCTATGGTTTTGTATAAATACTACATTACATATTTTCAAACAAGACAACAAAGCATAAGCGAAGAGTATATATATCATTTGTTTGCTACTAATTTTACACTACCAAGTTTGCAACAATAGAAATGATAACAGAAGTAACAATCGACACAATGAATACCAGATAAGCAGATCTTTTCACACAGTTAGTGTCTTTACAATTGTTTGGTAAGGGGAGGACCCAAAACAACATGCCTTCCCTAACATTAGACTCCCTATTTGAACTACAAAACTTACAGTTATTGGTTATCACATCGAACTTCAAGTCATTACATCACTACCTAATACCAATAAGGATAAACATGATGACATCAGCTTACAAACAAAACATTATTTATTTCCACGGTCTATATTATCCCCCTTATTAGAAAAGTCAAAGTCCCTTTCCAACAACATTAACAACAAAAAGAAAGCTCTTCGCAAAAAGAAGCTGGTGGGGAGAAGAGGACATCCTTTGAGCTCTGATAGGTGGCGAAGCTGATGAGCCTGCCTGTTTTGGAGGAACCTGCTTCAATTTAAAAAATTCATACTCTAGATCTTTAAGCCATTGGCAGACCCAATCACAAGTGTAAAATAAATACTCTTTTCCACCAGTGGATCAAAATCTGTATATAGCTCAAAAACTGGAGTTATCCAGCTGACAAATTTCCCACAACAGATATCCCTGTAGTAGACCATATGGTTTGGTCCATGGTTCATACAATCTGCTCTTGATGCAAGAAAATCTGACGCAGCAGCAGGATGTATGGAAGCAACAACATCATCAAAAACTTTAGACGATATGCGAATGCATGTCCCCATTTCTGGAGTGATCATCTATATAGGAGATTGTTGGCCTATTCACCATTCCTGTAGGCTAACTCAAATGGTAAGGGGATGATTTGTGGTTGAGCTAGGGCCTTGAAGGCTTGGAGACTAGAAAGTTGGCTCAACACTCTATTTTATTTGTATTTTTGGCTAGCAATATTTTCTAATATTTAATGAAAAGTGGGAAAATAAATAAAATGCAAATTTTAATTATATTTTAATTTATTTATTTTTCCCAAAGGGAAATCAATGCCAAGGAGGAAAAAAGGAAAAAAAAAAATTATTTTCTTTTCTTCTCAAGTGCCGCCACCCAAGGAAGAGGAAAAAAATAATAATAAAAAAAAAATATTATTTTGCCAAGAAGATTGGTGCCTATGGGAAAAATGGCAAATAATAATAAAATAATATTATTTTATGATGAGGCGTCCAAGGTGAGGAGATGAAAAAATTTAATAAATACCAAATTGAAGATTTAATATTGACGGTGGACTTGAAAATTGATTATATTTTGTCTAATTGGGTTGCCCAAGGGAAAAAATATAAAAGGAGGTCTTTGGCATCATTTTTGACATCTTGATCATTTGGTAAATTTGCATTTTGAGTATTTGCTCTTGGCTGAAAGTGATTTTCAGTTTGTTCAAGGTGGTGTTCCCTTGAATTTAAGTGGTTTGGAGATGATCCCAATCCACCATGAGAGATGGATTCGTGTGGAGTTCATCATTGTGCTTAACCGGAGGTTTTAATGGAGGAATTACTTCAATCAGCCAGGGTTTGAAGATTTCATTTGCATATTGAAGACTTGGATTGCATATTTGAGGTAGAATTTTGTAGCTATTGCATCCATTCATCAAACGACAAGGCTTGGGACTCAAGCGATTGGCATTAGAAGGTGATTTTGTGTTTGGCCTCAAGGATTGACAATCAGATTTTGCATTTCAGACCTCTGAAAATTCATATCAGATTCAGATCGGTGGACTTTTTGGCATAAATTGGTCATATATTGCACCTAGGGTCTCATCGCACCTCTTGGGCATATTGGTGCTTCATTTTGGAGGCATAGTTTGGAATAATTATCATCATACAGCTTGTTGGGATTGTATATCAGACCTCTGTACGGCTGCTACAAGTTGCCTTTCATTCATACTTTGTTGGGTATTTCTTCCATTCTTCATAAAACTTCATCTTCCCTAAGACGGCTAGGGTTTGGACCAATATTTGAGCACTTTGGGATGTATTTGCATGTTTGAAATTCATATCAGACTTGACTGATTGTAATTCACAGCGAACATCAATTGTAATCAGCTCTCAATTCAATAAAGAAGATAAGCTTTCAATGCCAGGTATGTTCATCTATGTTTAAGTGACTTGTTTGATTGCATAATATCAATGTTTCATATTCATTTCAAACTATTTGGATGTATGTTTGCAACCTTTCAATCTCCATGATATTGCAAACCCATTGTTGAAAACAAAAATTAAAAACCCTAAGTACATTGCAAGAAAAATAAATTAGAAATTTTCAGACCAGCAAAAAGAAAAAATTCAGTTAGATAAGGCAGGGATTGTACAATGGTATTACAGCTTGAATCCTGCCAGCTTATGGGGGTTATGAGCTACATTGATCCACTTCCATATCATTATCATAGAAGAACAGGTACAATGGGAGATAGAAGAGTAGGTAATCCGCCACGAGATGACATTAGTGACATGATGAGAGATATGATAGCCGGTCAGCATATGATGGCAGCGGAACAACATACTACAAATGATAATATTGCACAAATGATGGCTCCAAAATCAGATGTTGCAAGTCTTGACACAATCACTAAATAATATACAGGTTAATAGAGCTAATCCAACTAATATAAGTGTTGGTAGTGTTGTTGGACCACTTCATGCAAGGAGACACACAACTACTACGGATAGGCCTATGCAGCCCACTTTTCTTCCTAGAGAAGAAAAGGTTGATGAGGAGATATAGGTTGAGGAAGAGGAACCACCATTTGATGAGGATTTGATATCCATGGTTGATGAGTATGATGCACTTCCTAAGCATGTCAAAGATTGCATAAACTTCAACAACTATATGAACCAAAAGAAGGATAGGCGAAGACCTAGGGTTGAAAGACAAAGAAGACAACAACCTACGCAACCTAAGGAGTATAAGGATGCATTGAACAAAATTCCTCTACCTAATTTTGACGGCAACAGCAAAATCAGTGCTAGAGCATGGGTACATAAGCTTGACACTTTTCTTACACTCAAGCCAATGAGTGAGAAAAAGGCTATACACTTTGCTATTATGCATTTAGAGGGATTGGCCTATGATTGGTGGCACCATGGACTTGTTTCACAACATCATAATAGTATCACTTCATATGATGAGTTCACTAGCAAACTCATTACCAGGTTTGACAGGAAAGATGTAGAAGTCTACTATAGGGATTTGGCTCAATTGAGATAGGTTGGTAGAGTAGACTCATATGTCAATGAGTTTCAAAAGATTGCTGTTATGGTTCCATACATGTCAGACAGGAGAGTGACTATGTAGTTTGTTGAGGGATTGAATGATAGATTGAGAGGATTGGTTGAAGTTCATAGGCCAAGGACACTTGATGAGGCCATTGAACTTGCAATCGATCTAGACACTACTCCTACATTCACACCACAAAAGAAAAGTTTTAAAGGCTCAAGTTCTAATCAGAAAAAAAACTAATCAGCCTAAGTTTACTCCTTTGGACAGCGAGTGGAATGAACGAAGAAAGAAGAAACTATGCTTTTCTTGCAAACAACCATGGGAACCAGGACAAAGATGCGTTGGAAAATGCAAGGTACATCTTATTGAGGTTATGTCAAATGATGAGAGTGAGTCTCATGAGGATACAGGTTCAGATCATGATGCTGATCATATGGAGCAGCAGCCTACATTGGAGCTTGAGGCTAATGATATAGGTGGTACAGAGTCAATTACTATTGCACCTCTTTCAGGAGTACCTAGGTATCATCCTTTTCATGTGAGAGGGGTACTTAAGGGACAGAGAGTCACTTGTTTGGTTGATAGTGGAGCCACACATAATTTCATTGATGAGGGATTCGTTATGAGGTGTGGTTTACAGGCTGAGGACCTTGCAGGTTTCACAGTGACCAGTAGATGGTTTTACCATGAGTTGTCAGAAGAAGGTTTCTTGGCTTAGAATTCAGATGGACAATTATATTTTGACTGATGATTTCTACATGGTTGGACTTGGTGAGATAGACATTGTTTTGGGAGTCTAGTGGCTACAGTCTCTTGGTTGCTACATCCAGGACTTTCAAAAGATGGAGCTAGAGTTTATACATGATGGGAAGACGATTGTGTTGAGAGAACTTTCAGATGGAGAACCCAAGGTTGTATCAGCTAGGCATATGAAGACATTGTTTCGTCATGATGACGTTGCCTGGGCAGCCCAGGTTATTGTATCTTCCAAATCTTCTTTTGAGGTCCACAGTATTGTTGTGACATTTTCACACATCGCCCCATTGCAAATGGGGACCCCCTCTTTTTTGCCTTTAGGTTTTGGAGTTTGTAGGTTTGGTAGTGGTTTTGCCCAAATCTTGCCGAGTTCTTACTCAAAGTCCCTATGGAAATTGAAAAATTGACTAAGGATGAGAATTAACTTAACTAAGGATTGATTTCAGAATGTTGAATTCAAGCAAAATTGTGAAGAATTTCCTAAGGAAATGCGCCTAGAGTGGAAAATCCATGAATTTAGGGAAAATGCGCCTAGAGTGGAAAATCCTGTTCACCAAGGAAAATGCGCTCAAGCAGGATGAAAATCCACATCCTCATGGAAAATGCGCTCTAGGACAGGAATCTTGTTTGAAGTGTCAAATGTGCCCTCCAGGGATGATTCCAGTACTCACATGCATATGCACCTTGGATAGGAACCCTTGAAACTTGCCAAAATTCAATCATTCCTTCGTCATTCCTTGGTAAAATGCTTGAAGTCTTGACTCAAAACTGGGAGAATTCCTTCATTCCTTGACAAACTTGCAAAATTCCTTGGCTCAAAATTTGAAATTCCATATCAACTTGAGGAATTCCTTGTCAAAAGTGTGAATTCCCGACTCTGGAGTAGAAATTCCTTGTCAAACAATGAAATTCCATCAAAATTGAGTCCTGATTACCAAGGAGAAAAATCTGTGACCTCAAGGAAAATGCGCCCTCCAAGTGAAAAAACCATGTACCCTCCTTGAAGTGTGCTTATCATGAAATCCATTTCAGTACCTTGAATGCACCTTCCAGAGAGTCTTGAAATTTGTGCCATCATTTGTCTTGCTTGCCCTGGAAACTCTTCCTTTACCTACTTGGTAGTCTTGAAAAACACAAAAGTTAGTTTAAGTGTGGAAAATGCAGGAAAAATGGAGAAAATCCTTTGTTTACTCGAGAATTTATGGATGAAATTGTTTAATCATGCAAAATTATTCATGTTTTATCTTAATATTACGTTGCATTAAGGATTTATTCGTTGTTACTGTTCAAGGTTTTCCTTACTTTTGTAGGGGTTGAAGACAAGGATCACTTCCATGAAGATGTTTGTTGGCGATTGAAGACATTCAAGATGGACGCAAAGAGCTTCAAAGGCTGGAGAAGGAGACTATCTCACGTCAAGGAGACTTCACAAAAATCCAAAAGAAGATGAATTCCTTTCAAAGATATCTCAATGACACAAGGAAAGCTAGTATCGAGGTCATCAACAGAAGGAGAAGATATGCTTCAACAATCCAACATCAAGGATTCTAATACCCGAAGGAAGATCAGTTCACAGAAGTCCAAGGATGAGAAGAAGATAGAGCCTAAACGTCACAAATACAAGAATTACACCAAATAATCCACACCAATGCAGGAATCCAAAGGAAGTACAACACAAAGATGAAGTTCCTAAGTTCAAAGTACACTCAAGAGATAATTGTTTGGAATATGTTGAGGTGGCATCTGGTCATCATCAACCAAAGAAATTATGCCGCGTTAAAATGTTCAGATTCAATGAACCTGGTCACCAAAGAAAGAGATAAGGGAGGCGCCCTTCTAGAAGATCATGTGTTGTTTATATTTCATTGGTCGAAAGTAGTGGTAGTTGTAACTACCTTCCATTAGGGTTTTGTTGTCATAATCTCGACCATTGATTTCTACAATCAATCTGGGCCCTTGATTGTAATCTTGAGCTCTATATAAGGCTCATTCTCTTCATTTGTAAAGGATGGTAGTTTTGGTTCTTCTCCTTAGAGTTAGTTAGTTCTTCATTAAAGAGTAGGAGCTTTTGAAGAGTTGGAGAGACTATTGTGAAATTGTTGTAAAGATACTACCAAAATCAATACATACTCATTGAAGCTTGGTGAATATTGTGTTATTTTGGGATGTTAGCATGGTTTCCGATTTCTCAAAGATGATTCAAAGCAAATTAGATAAGTTTTAGTTGAAGTTCATTGATTTGGTGGATTAATGTGAAGATATTTGATGAATTCCTTGGCTCATACTTTTTGTGGTTTGTTGATTGTAAGCTACAATGCAAAGTTAGCCTGAACCCCATTTTGCAATAGTTCAATTGTGGATATTTGTTCAAGTTGCGCCAGCTATAGGTATTTGAATGCATATTTGCAATATGAAAATCCTTCATTATCTTTGAAGATTGCACTAGTTTCGTGTAGTTGTTCTCATGGCGAAGTGAAGCTTGGTTCGAAGGAATTTGTCTATCAAAGCATTATTCATTATCTCTTTGTCCTTAGGAGTACATTAGATTTCTTCTAACTCTTTCCTTTTATTATTTCTTTTTAGATAGTTTGAAGAAGGTTCCATTCACTCACAAATCCAAGGAGTAAGAAGTAGATTTCATCCATGAGTAAGGAGTAATTTAGCATAAGTCCCTTTGTGATTACTAGCAAATCATTCCACTAAGTCTATCCATTTGCACATCAAGACTTGACAATCAAGGAACCTTGGAGTAATCTCATTTGATCACATTGTTTAGCATTTGAGGTCACTTTGTTCAAGAGAGGATAGAATACTCAATATTTTATTCTAATGTTGACGTTGTCATAAAAAACACATTAAGTATCATGTAGATATCCAATCAGTATTGGATAAACATAGTATGGTGTTTGGTGATATTCCTCTAGGTAGACCACCAAATTGTGGATTTGAGCATGTGATTGAGTAAGAGGAGGACACCAAGCCCATCAATATTGCACCATATTGACATCCTTGGCACTTCAAGATAGAGATATAGAACACTATTAAAGAGTTGATTGATATGGGACACATTTGGCCTTCATCTAGTCCATTTGCTTATTTGGTTGTTTTGGTGAAGAAGGATGGGACTATGCAGATGTGTATTGACTATAGAACACTAAACAAGAAGACAATAAAAAACAGGTACCCTATACCCAAGATCGGTGAGCTACTTGATGAGCTACACGAGGCCGTGTATTTTTTTAAGATTGATCTTCATTCAGGCTATCATCAAATTTGTGTCCATGAGGATATACATAAGACAACATTCAAATGCCACTATGAACAAGAATGAGTTTCTTGTTATGCCCTTTGGTCTTACTAATGCACCTACTACATTTTAGTCTTTGCATGAATCATGTTCAATAAGCAGTTGCGTAAGTTTCTATTGGTTTTCTTTGATGACATCCTGATATATAGTAAGACATGGGAGGAGCATCTTCAACATCTTGATGAGGTATTTGGTGTTATGGAAGCCCAATCATTGTATGCTAAGGCTTCCAAGTGTGAGTTCGGCATGGAGGAGATTCTTTATTTGGGGCATGTGATTAGTGCCAGTGGGCTTAGAGTTCATGAGGAGAAGATCAAAGCTATCCACAATTGGCCTACTCCAAGGAACATTTCAGAGTCGAGAGGTTTCTTGGGTTTATGCAACTATTACAAGAGGTTTGTTAGAGGCTTTTCACATTTGGCAACACCACTTACAAATCTCACTAAGAAGGGGGCATTCCTTTGGTCTAATGAGGCACAGATGGTTTTTCATCGGCTTAAGGAGGTGATGAGTACCACTCCAATTTTGGCACTACCAAATTTTACACAGTCCTTTGTAGTTGAGTGTGATGCATCAGGTGATGGTATTGGGGCTGTTTTGATGTAGAATAGGCATCCCATTGCATTTGAGAGCAGAAAATTGAGGGATGTTGAGCATCTTTTTTCCACCTATGATAAGGAGATGCTTGCCATTACGCATGCATTGGCAAAATTTCGTCAGTACTTGGTAGGTGCGAAATTTGTGGTTAGGACTGACCACAATAGTTTGAAATATTTCTTAGAGCAAAAGGATTTGAATGAGAGACAACAAAAATGGGTCTCTAAGATATAGGCATATGATTTTGACATCTAGTTTGTAAAGGGTAAGAACATTGTAGCGGATGCACTTTCCAGGAGACCTACTATTTGCTCTTTGAGTGATATTTCAACTGAATGGAAATCTCAACTATTAGTTGAGTATTCCAAGAGTACATTTGCATGCCAGATCATGGATGGTTCGATTCAGGATGATAGATAGAAGGTTGTTGATGATGTGGTATATTATAAGGATAGGATATTTTTGGTACCTGAATCAAAACTTAAGCAACAGATATTGAGAGCCATTCATGACACACCTCTAGCAGGGCATCCAAGGTTTTTCAAAACTTATAGGCAGATCAGAGAAAGATTTGCATGGCACGGTCTCAAGGATGATGTATTGCAGCATGTTAGAAAGAGTATTTGACTTGTTAGCAGAACAAGTCAGAGCATACTTTTTCCGCCGATCTACTTCAACCATTGCCTATTCTTGAGCAAAAGTGGGAGAGTATCTCTATGCATTTCATTACAGGTCTTCCGAAGGTACAAGGCAGAGATTGCATAGATGTGGTTATTGACAGGTTAACCAAATATGCACACTTCTATGCTATCTCATCAGATTATTCAACATTGCAGGTTGCAAAGTTGTTCTTTAGAGAGGTGTTTCGTTTGCATGGCCTTCCAAAGACCATTGTCAGTGATCGGGACAACAAGTTTATCAATGTGTTTTGGCAGGAGCTATTCCGATTAGTTGGTATAGAATTGACACCAAGCACTAGTTATCACCCTCAAATGGATGGACAGACTAAGATAGCGAATAAGTGGGTCGAAGGTTATCTTCACAATTATGTTGCAGGGCACCAACGTGCTTGGATTAGGTGGTTGCATCTTGGCAAGTAATGTTACAATACCACCTATCATATGTCGATTGGCATGTCTCCATTCAGGGCTTTATATGGATATGATGCATTATCTTTCATAGATTTAGCCTTTGATGATAGTATTTGGTGAGATACACAAGACATCCTAAGACACTTAAGGATCATATTTAGCAAGCACAAAATCAGTAGAAGATGTATGCTGATAGGCATCATATTGAGAGGACATTTGATGTTAGTGACTTGGTATTTTTGCACCTACAGCCTTATAGACAAAGTACTTTGAAGAAGAGTGGTGTAGAAAAACTCAAGCCATGATTTTATGGACTCTACAGGATTGTGAGGAGAGTTGGAGAGGTGGCATATGAGCTTGATTTGCCAGCAGGTAGCCAGATCCATAATGTATTCCATGTGCCACGCCTCAAAAGGGCATTGGGACAACATGTTTCTTCTCCAGATCTTCCACCTCTTGATGAAGAGGGTATGTTGATATTGGTGCTTGATAGTATCTTGGACATGAGGGAGCACAAGTTGCGTAGCAAGGTGATCAGAGAGTATTTGGTGAGATGGAGAGACTTGCCATTGGAGGATGCTAGTTGGGAAGGAGAGCATTTTCTATAGCATGGGAAGGAGAGCATTTTCTATAGCATCCTAATTTGCGATTGCTTGAGGACAAGGAATCCCAGGAAGGACTGTCATGTCCCCATTCTCGGAGTGATCATCTATAGAGGAGATTGTTGGCCTATTCACCATTCCCGTAGGCTAGCTCAAGTGGTAAGGGAATGATTTGTGGTTGAGTTAGGACCTTGAAGGCTTGGAGACTAGAAAGTTGGCTCAACACTCTATTTTATTTGTATTTTTGGCTAGCAATATTTTATAAAGCCAAAAATAATGTTATTTTAGCCAAGGCAAAAATCAAGGGCTTGGCAAATGAAAAGTGGGAAAATAAATAAAATGTAATTTTTAATTATATTTTTATTTATTTATTTTTCCCAAATGGAAATCGATGTCAAGGAGGAAAAAAGGAAAAAAAAATATTATTATTTTTCCTTCCTAAGCGCTGCCACCCAAGGAAAAGGAAAAAATAATAAAGAAATAAAAATACTATTTTGCCAAGAAAATCGGCACCTATGTGAAAAAGGCAAATAATAATAAAATAATATTATTTTATTATTTTATGATGTGGCATCCAAGGTGAGGAGATGAAAATATTTAATAAATATCAAATTGAAGATTTGATATTGATGGACTTGAAAATTGATTATATTTTTTCTAATTGGGTCGCCCATGGGAAAAAATATAAAAGGTCTTTGGCATCATTTTTGACATCTTGATCATTTGGTAAATTTGCATTTTGAGTATTTGCTTTTGGCTGAAAGTGATTTTCAGTTTGTTCAAGGTGATGTTCCCTTGAATCGAAGTGGCTTGGAGATGATCCCAATCCACCATAAGAGATGGATTTGGGTCGAGTTCATCATTGGGCTTAACTGGAGGTTTTAATGGAGGAATTGCTTCAATCAGCTAGGGTTTGACAAAGATATTTGCATGCGACTAGGGTTTGAAGATTTCATTTGCATATTGAAGACTTGGATTGTATATTTGAGGCAGAATTTTATAGCTATTTCATCCATTCATCAAATGACAAGAGTTGGGAGTCAAGTGATTGGCACTAGAAGGTGATTTTGTGTTTGACATCAAGGATAGACAATCAGATTTTGCATTTCAAATTCAAATCGGTGGACTTTTTGGCATAAATTGGTCATATATTGCACCTAGGGTCTCATCACACCTCTTGGGCATATTGGCACTTCATTTTGGAGGCATAATTTGGAATAATTATCATCATACAACTTGCTAGGATTGTATATCAGACCTTTGATCAGCTGCTACAGGTTGCTTTTCATTCTTCATAGAGCTTCATCTTCCCTAAGACGGCTAGGGTTTGGACCAATATTTGAGCACTTTGGGATGTATTTGCATGTCTGAAATTCATATCAGACTTGACTGATTGTAATTCACAGCGAACATCAATTGTAATAAGCTCTCAATTCAATAAAGAAGATAAGCTTTCAATGCGGGGTATGTTCGTCTATGTTTATGTGAGTTGTTTGATTGCATAATATCAATGTTTCATATTCATTTCATACTATTTGGATGTATGTTTGCAACCTTTCAATCTCCATGATATTGCAAACCCATTGTTGAAAACAAAAATTAAAAACCCTAAGTACATTGCAAGAAAAATAAATCAGAAATTTTCAGACCAGCAAAGAAAAAAATTCAGTTAGATAAGACAGGGATCTTACATCCTACAATGTCAGATAAGATCTTCAAATCCATCACCAGTAAATTTTGGCAACTTCTGCTTCTCAAGAGATGGAGTAGATGGACAGCCCATGGGATTTTTCTAAGGCGATCCTCCAAATACGATCATCCTACATAAGGTTTGTGCTAGATGTTCCTCACCACTGTCAGATACATTCCTATACTCGGCCCTTCCTTCAGTAGTGATGCATATATTGTCCTGGTCAACTTCAGGTTCCGTGTCGGTATCACTCCCTCCTACTATTGGTTCAGCCTGCCCTCTATCCCTTATATATTTGTTTCATAAATGAAGAAACCAATATTACTTTGCTTTGATATCAAGATTTTTCTTTGAAGAGGAGGTCTCCGTCAAGTCTTCTATGGAGTTTGTAGACTCTCCCAAGCTTGCTTACCTCACCCAATCTGCACGATCAACACTTTCTTTCTCAAGGGGCAGTTGCCGCATGACCTCCATTGTAATGTCCCTTTCCTAATCAGTTTAGTTTGGTGGACAGTTAGCTTATCTAGTGGATTCTCATAGCCTAATAAGTTAGGGTTAGGGAATCCTTGGAGTTAGTTGGATCCAGCGGGGTGGCAGTATCAGGGAATTAGTTGAGCTCCAGAGGTTATGATGTGCGGCATGCCACTTTCTAGGATGGTTTTAGATGATTTCTTCTACTCTTACTATTTTTAGCAAGTCAGTTTCGGGCACCGACAGGCTCAGTTGTTAGCATTTCTATTTTTAGCTATGTCGGTGGAGACATTTGATGTCAGTATCCGAATATTTAATATAGTCCAATATTTTAATTTAAATAACGATACTTTATAAAGTTAAATTAAATACTTGACTTTATCGTTATTTAATATTATAAAGTGACTTTATGAAGGGGTACTTTTGGGAGACATACTAAGTTATTTAAATTTAATAAAGTATTCCCTAAAGCTGGATGCCTCACTTGAAGAAATAAGGGGTTATGTTTTATTCATAAAAAATATTGTTATAACCCTAACTTGGGCACGAGAGCTTGAGGAGAGATAAAATGAACATTTGAAGTTCATATTTGCTCTCTTATGCAATGTTTGATATTCTGAATATTACCATTGCCTTGGAGGAGATTGTTCTTCTTAGGTTTGTGAGGACAAAACCCCTTGCAGGTGACATTCTCCACGTTATTGAGAGAGATAATCTGGGGAATATCTTGGTGATTTCATTTGGAGGTCACAGCTAGGCTTCATTGTTTGTTGATATCTTCTTTTTGCTTCACCAAAAAAATCAAAACAGAAATAGAGAGAATTATTTTGGAGCAGATTTAATGATCCTTGTTGTTGGCCATACTTGCCAAGGGAGGTGTGCCACTTCTTCCATTGTTGGTGCTAGGGTTTTGGGTGCAATATTTCTGCATTTTGTGGCGGCTAGGGTTGGAGAACAGACTTGCATACCTTTCCAACGATATCCAGCCTATGTTGTGGTTTTGGCGTCCATTTTGAAGAGGTTGATGTAGCTGATTTCTATTGCAGTAGAGTTACGAAGTCAATCAGATTTTCTGGGTATGTTTTAGATTTGTAATGTTATTTGATGAATTGGGTTGTTCCTACATTTGAGGAAATTTGTATTTCCAAATCAGAAATTAAATATGGAAATTTCTGCTATATGTATTTCTAAACATTGTCATATTTCTGAATTATTTAATTGCTGCAAGTTACTTTATTTCTGCTCTCTATTACAAAAAGAAACACCTTCTGCATTTCCGTCTTCCTCTATTAAACTCATCAAACAAACAAAACCAAAAAAAAAAAAAAAAAACCTAGGCAGAACAAGGGTGTATATTACATCCACCCACTTTGCACTTGTAGGTGGTGTACAGTGTTCCTGTACCAATTGAACATTTCCGTGGTTTAAGCTCCAGCATTGGCATCCACTCACACTTTCATTTCAACTTCAGGCTTTCCTTTCCACTTTAGATTTAGCTAATATTCTGTACTCATGGAGACTACCTCTAACAGCCCTTGTCTTCTTTCTTGTTGTTCAACTAATTGGATAGACCGTCAAATAGTTTGGTCAAACCCCTCACCAAGTTGTCTCTTTTTCCTGCCTTTGTTTGGGATAATGGCAGTTAAATCCTTTCGGTTTGGTGTTAGTCCTCACGACAACATCTTACAATTACTTCTTCAACTATCCAACCCATTTATGTTGCCATCTTGTCAATGTTGTCATCAACAGGTATTATTGACTAATGTTTCCTTAAAATCACTTGATGACAAAAGTTTATGAAGGCAATGATGCCAAAATGTTTGTTACTGATTCTACACTACCAAGATTGCAGCAACATAAATGATAATAGAAGTAACGATGAACACAATGAATACCAGATAGCAATTTTTGTCATATAAGTAGTGTCTTTATAATTGCTCAGTATAGGAAGGTTCCAAAACATCACACCTTCCCAAACATCAGACTCTCTATTTAAACTATAAGACTTACAGTAACTGGTTATCACAACCGCCATCAACTGAACCTCAATTCATCACATCACTACCTGATGCCAACAAGGATTAACATGACGACATCAACTTGCAAACAAAACATTATTTATTTCCTCACTCTACATCATTCCTATATTTTACATGGAAGAAAGATTGATACAAATAATGAAATAAATCTGTAGAGTAATAGTCTATATATAATAGAAAAAGGATCCACTGTGAATGACAATCATTAAGGGAAAAATAAACAACAAATTTTGTACTAATCTAAGAAATATGCATTCAAAGTAAGGATCCTGTAAATGCAAGGAAAAAACTTTGCACAAGAGAAGAGTACAAGTGCATGTAAGGAACTTGGATTGACATTGCTGTTCAAATGAATTAAACATAAAAATTGGTAGACTATTCATGATTATTTATAACTTTGAAAGGCGAGAGTACTATAATCATGATCCTTCAATAACAATAATTAGCCTTTTAATTATGTGACACAAATGTTTTGGTTTAAAGAAGTATTCCCATCTCGAAATGTTTTTATCTCAAAGCATTGCTGAAAACTGCTGCTTTTGGATTGACATTGTTGGTAACTAAGCCAAAAAAAAATTGGCTTAAGATATCTAGGCTTAAGGAATCCTAGTCTACTTGGGAAAACTGTTGGTTAGATGTCATTTCCCAATTGATATTAACTAACCAATTTGGGAAAAAAAAATGATACAAATTTCAAAAATCAAATCAAGCATCTGCCTTTCCGTCAATATGAAAATATGACTGCTTCAGCAACAAGCATATTCTAACTACAAGAAAGTTGTAAAAAACTAAAAGCTAGTTTCTTTCATCATTCATCCATAACAATCTTAAAATCTTTCATCTTTTATCATTTCTCCTTTGTTTGATAAAAAATGAAATAGCACGACTGACTGCATATAAAGACAAATTTGTATCCATGTGTCTTCTCTTCTGATTTGATGCACTCTTTTGATATTAGCTTTGATGCCACGAAGGGAAAAGGACCATAAAAATCATCTAGCCCAACTTTTCAACCCCACAATTGGCCACTAGATCTGTCATGGTCTTTCCTATCCCCTTAAAATTGGTATGAAATCTCAAAATTCTTAATTTCAGGAGTTCTGGTAATTATTTGCTGATAATAGCACTTCCCATTTTGACTACTTCAATAATTACCTCAAGCCCTCTACAGCCTTAAGTTTTGACCATTTGTTTCCTTAGCTAATCTTATTCATTCTAAGAGAGCCATTGTATTTGTCTTATTATTTGTATTCAATCCAATGTGGACTGAAAGCATTAAGAGAGGTTATCCATCATCATCTCTTAACAATCCCTCCCCGTCCTACAAATCCCAGACTTTCTTCACAACTCTATCTAAATTGAGCTTCATTCAACTTTTAGAAGGCTTCTTCAACACATACATATGATTTCTCACCCTATTCCCACCAAACCCATTACCAGGTATAACCATATTTTTTAAAACTTGTTTTTCTCTCTTTTATAGTGTTATTGAATAACCCTTATGGTGGAGATATTGGTGGCAACCCTTATTTTGGTTGAGTTCGATCACCCTATGTAACATCATGCTTTTCTTTTTAGTTTTTATTTTATTTTCAATCAAATTGTTGTGTACCTACAAAATATAATATTAGAATCATGTTTCATCTAACTAGGATTAATTAAGTGTTGACTCGTAGGTTAAGTAGAATTTCCTTTTCCATTGAGTATATAGCATAGTTGCCAAGAGACTCATACCCACATGAGTATGTCTCCGGACATTAAAAGACTTAAAATGAAGTTCCTTTGTGTCTCTATACATCTCCTAGAAGTATCCCTTGAAAATTGGGAAACTTCCTATAGAGGTTTCTCAAATATATGATATAAATTGCCTTGGGTTTTGCTAAAGAGCTAATATGTGGTTGAAAATAGCTAAAAGAACAATAGAAATACTGTAATGTCCCCTTCTACCAAGTCAAAATTTTCACAAGCTTGTACAAAATTTTAACTTGTAAAAGAGAACATTAGTATTCAATTCTTCTTATGTTATCAATAAGGCTAATAAACACTTATTAATTTCAATATCAAAATTCATGTACTTTCCATATTTCCAATTAGGTTAGTAATCTCATAATCACAAACCATATTAAATTTTATTACTTAAATGCATTTCACATTCACATAGCTTTTCCATATAGCTTTTCAATGATATATCTCGGGAGGGACATCGCCTAGTGTAATGTCCCCTTCTCGCAAGCCCAAAATTTTCCGACCTTGCACACAATTTCAACTTGCAAAAAGAGAACATTAGTACACTAATCCTTCTTTGATTTCCAACTTATTGCAATATATACAAGAAATATTCAAATTACATAATCACATTGCTCTTATAATCTTATGATTAATATACATCTCACATTATCCATCATTATCCATCATATTTGGATCCATGCATTAATCATTAATTTCATATGAGAGGAGGTGATAGGATGCTCTTTTGCCAATTACCATCATGGGTCCACTAATTTATCCTTTGACTCGAGGGGTGGATACTCACCAGCTGAGTCAAGGCCACTATGATATTCCTTGGTAGGAGGGGTGACTTTTTCACCAGTTGTAACCAAGGCCACTATGATATTGCTTGGTACAAAGGGTGACTTTTTCACCAGCTGTAACCAAGGCCACTATATAATAATCCTTTGGCACGAGGGGGTACCTTTTGTACCAGCTATGACAAATGTAATGTACCCTCTCTGATGGATGTTAGTGGTTATGAGATTAGCCCATCATGGCGACCCTCGTGGGCTAGTTCAGTGGATAGAGGGTCTCTTTCTCGTCATTCATTTGCCAGTTCGGGACATTGGACATCATTAGTGCTCAGTTGGTATCATGATGTGGCTTCTACTCTTGGCATTGGTCATGTTTGGAGGCACTTTCTATTTTTAGAAGGTCGCATGCTGAGGGTTGCTATTTCAGGTAGGGCACTAGTCGATTGGACTTCCATAGTTATTTGGTGACTGGGTCGATTGATTTCATGGGGAGTTCATATTTTGCTAATGGAGTTAATTAATAAAGTGTTATATTATAACTTATGTTATAATTACACTTTATAACTAATAAGGGGGCCCATGAGGCCAATACCCTCATTAAGTGTCACTTAAATGAATTTATTTTATATTTGGCACATAAACCAAAGCTTGAGAGAAACAATAAAAAGAAAATATAATTGGAATTATGCATTTGAAAAAATAAATTGAATTTCCAATGGTTATATATAAGTCTCTTTACAAAAATCGACCTCATTATGAAAATGAGCATTTGATATTTGTGTGAAATTGGTCTGAGAGCTTGGCGTTGGAGAATTCAAGGGTTTTGGGCTTGGAGATTGAGGAATCTTCAGGTCTAATGGCAATTTGAAGTGGTGCAAGATCCACTAAAGTTGCTGAGTTAAATTATCAGATCTGAAATACAATTGATCAAGAAATTGCAGAGATTTTTCTGAGGAAATCAAGGAATTGATGGAATGAGATCAAAGAAAATAAATGGCAAACAATTGTGATTAATTTTCATCCATTTTCAGTTGTTTGGAAACAATTTTCAGAGGGCATTAATGGTTGGTTGGGCCGTACCAGCTAGGGTAGGGTCGTCCCACCTCTAGGGCAAATTGCCCCTCAAAGAGGCTTCAAATTCCTTTTAATGTGAGTGGCTGGGTCAGAGGAAATTCCAGCATAAATAAAATTTGGGGAGCTTCCAGTATATAGGGAGATATTTGCAAGAAATTGATATCAGGAGGGTTTGATAAAAATTCCAGATCTGAATTATGACAGTTTTCTTTGCTTTTTTAGGTGTGCATGTGCAACCCTCATAATTGTTAGTACATCTATTATCTAGTTGAGCAATTTCTAGCCTTAGATTGCAAATTTAGATCATAGTTTTTTTCAAATTATTGCTGCAATTTCAATTACCTGTGCATTTCTTCAAAACCACGTAAATACAAAAAAAAAATAGTACAAAAAAAATTCATTTTCAAGGCAAGTAATTTCAGCAGATCTGTATTTTGGGTTTTAGAGGCATTAGGCTTCTTACAATGGTATCAGAGCCAGGTTCCTGCCATCCTATATTTGCATGTTAGTGATCAGCACTTGCATGTCCAGTGAGTAGTTTATTTCATGAACAGAAGAGACTATTTTTATACCAAGGGTACAAGTCCTTGGAGGCCACCAGTAGTTCCAGAAGGTCAAATAGTATCAGGAATATTGGGTATACATAGGTCTAGCTCTGGAAGCAATAGATCTCAGTCCACCAATGGTAACAGTCATATAGGTAACATGAGTGACAGGAGAGAAACCAGTCCTCCTAGAAATGGTGGAGGCGATAATGGGGCAGAAGAATTTAGAGATCTTTTGAGAGGTTTGCATGATAATCAACAGGGCATGTCACAGGCTATCCAACAACTCTCTACAGTTGTCCAGCGATTGGCACTTCCCAGGAGGTAGAATCATGACTTAGATGAGCATGGTAGTGTTGTGGGATCTCCTAGAGTTAGGAGGACACCTACTCGCACTTATGAGAGGCCTATAAGGCCTACCTTCATAGAAAATGAACCTGAATATGCACCTATAGAAGAGGAAGAAGAGGGTACATTTGGTGATAACGTCATGGTGATGCATGATGAGTGTGATGCCTTACCTCCGCATGTGAAAGAGCATTTGAATTTTGACAGGTTTATGACACAAAGGAGGGAGTACAATAGGCCTAGACAGGATAGAAGGCCAAAGCAGCCGCAAAACAATGACTTGAAGAGTGCAACCAGCAAACTCACTCTTCCAACATTTGATGGTAGTGGCAGGATGACAACTAGAGCTTGGATCAGCAAGCTTGACACTTTCCTATCTCTTCGACCTCCAATGTCAGAACCTGATGCTATTAAGTTTGCAGTTCTTCATTTGGATGGTATCGCTTATGAGTGGTGGCACCATGGGATGGTAACACTACAACATGATCTTATCACTACCTATCATGAGTTTGTTGATAGGCTGATTGAATGTTTTGATAAGAAGGATCCTGAATTGTTCTTTAGAGACTTGGCTCAATTGAGATAGATGGGCAGTTTGGAGTCATATATTAGTGAGTTTCAGAGGTTGTCAGTGATGGTTACAAGGATCTCTGAGAGGAGGCTTGTTCTCTTGTTTGTTGAGGGTCTATTTGAGCCTATGAGAGGTTGGATCAAAACATTAGATCCACCCACACTCCAAGAAGCTATGAGGAAAGCTAGAATGTTGAGTTGTTTGTAGCTTTGATTAGATAATGTATTTATTATGATCATAATAAATATGAATATATAAGTAATATTAAATATTACTTATATATTCATACTTAATATATAAGGTATGTTAAAATAAATATCAATATAGCATGATCGAATGATATATTACCAAAGTATAAACATCGACTGCATTCTAACGGTGATTAGTAATTGTTAAAGCAATGAAAAGGTGACGAAGTCACACCTGTGATAGGCGTGACTCCTTGAGGAGTCACGTCTAGCACAGATGTGACTCCTACCGTCACTCATATATATATATCAACGTCTTTGCCCTGCAATACCACGGAAAAACACAAAAATCGGAAGTGTATGAGAAGTGGAAATTGCATCTGAAAAATAAAAGAAAGTAATAAATTAAGTCTGCAATACAAATATCCAACATTCAGAAGTTATCCAAGTTAGAGATCATAAGTTTGATTTGAATTTACATGGTATCAGAGCCAAGTTAAGCAAAATCCAGGCAGAAAATCGAACTTGAGAAATTCAGATTTAATACATCTCATTTCTCAAATGGCAGCAACAATCCGATTCGAAGACAGATTGAAAGGAGGAAATAACTTCTCATCATGGAAATTCAGAATTATGATGTTACTAAAAGAAAATAAAGTTGATTCATTTGTGAGAGAAAACAAAATGGAACCAGAGAATGATCCTGATAAAACGACATGGATTGAAGGAAATGACAAAGCCATGAAAATCATAGTTGATGGAGTTAGAGATCATATCATGTCGATTCTGACAAAACATGAGACTACATATCATATGTTTAAGTCACTTGAAAGCAATTATGAAATTAATAACTCCAGTAGAACCTTAGCCCTAAAGAGAGAAATAAATCATATAAGTATGAACAAAGGAGAATCTATCAATGCATACTTTATGAGAATATCTGCACTAAGGGATCAACTATCAACACTTGGGTACCAAATTGAAAGCAAGGAACTAACACTTATTGCCCTAGATGGTCTCCCAAATTCCTGGGAGACATTTGTTCAAGGCATTAGTGCAAGGTCTAAATTTCCAAAATTTGACCGCCTAAGATCAAACTGTCTTCAAGAAGAATCTAAACAGGCAAAGAAAGGGTCAAAACAGAAAAATATAGATGAAGATCTTCATGTTCTAAATACAAACTCTCACAAGAAAGAGAAGAAGAAACACTTCAAGAAGAGGAAAAATCATCACGGGAAAGGTTCATTCAAGAAAGACATTTCTCGCATCCAATGTTTCAAATGTGACCAATATGGACACTATTGAGTTAGATGTCCTGACAGAACCAAGCAACAAGCATCTTATGCCAAAATAAGGGAGCATGAATCCGAGAAATATGTATTCTACTCTGCACTTTCAAACCAAGTAACAAATAAATCCAACACCTGGGTTATAGATAGTGGTTCATCAAGACACATCACAGGGTTCAGGGAACTACTAGACACCATGGTAGAAGAGACTGACGAAGAAGTAACAATTGGAGATAACTCTGTACATCTAGTCAAGGGTGTTGGCACATGCACCCTCAAATTAAAGACTGGCATCTCCATCCAACTTATTGGAGTATTGTTTGTCCCAGGCATCAAAAGAAATCTAGTCTCCATATTTGCACTTGAAGATAATGGATATAGGGTGACCTTTATGGATAGCAAAGTATTGGCATGGCCAAAGAATTCTACTATTAAGAAAGCCAAAACCATAGGTCATAGACAAGGGTAATTGTACGAGTTATGTACGGAACCAAATCTAGCCCTAATTCATGAAATTGCAGACTCTAATGAAATATGGCATAGAAGACTAGGACACCTAAATTTACGTGCCCTATCTTCCATGGAAAGACTAGTTACAGGGTTACCCAAACTCAAACAATGTAATTCAGGGGTATGCAAGGGGTGTGCCTTAGGGAAAAATACAAAGGGGTCCTTTCAAAATAGTTCTAGCAAAACAAATAAAGTATTAGAACTAGTCCACTTAGATTTATGTGGATCCATGTCTGTACCCTCCTTAGGTGGGTTTCTATACTATGTAATTTTCGTTGATGACTTCTCCAGAAAGACATGGATCTATTTTCTTAAATGTAAAGAATCACAGGAAATCCTTAAAAGATTTAAGGAATTCAAATCCATTACTGAAAACTCTTCCAGGAGAAAAATCAAAACCTTAAGAACAAATAATGGGAGTGAATACACTTTAGACATTTTTAAAGACTTTTGTAAAAACACTAGGATTAAGAGGGAGTTCACTGTACCTTATAATCCTCAACAAAATGGAGTTGCAGAAAGAAAAAAATAGAACCATTGTAGAAGCTGCTAGGGCTATGTTACTTGATCAGAATATAGACACTTCACTTTGGGTAGAACAGATGTCCTCACTCTCATATTGATGACAAAACTCTTGAAGAAGCCTTCACTGGCACAAAACCAAACATTAGTCATTTACGGATATTTGGTTGTCCTGTTTACATTCATGTGCCCAAAGAGAAAAGAAATAAGCTAGAACCTTCTGGGAGAAAAGGCATCTTTATAGGCTATAGTGAAACATCAAAAGCTTATAGAATATATATACCTGGTCAAAGATAGATTGAACTAAGCAGAGATGTGATTTTTGAGGAAGACATAGCTTTCAAAAGAGCCAGAAATTATATTGAGTCAGAAATTCAAACTTCCAACTCAGGCATAGAAGAGGATCCTACACCTGAGTTTCAGAGGGAGTATCCTGAGGAAGATGTAAACCATGAACAAATCACATCACTAGAAAATCCCAAGAAAAGACCACTCTGGGCCACCAAAACAATGGAAGAAGCTAAAAATTATGCCGCTCCATCAGGGACTTTTAGGAAAAGCACAAGACCTAAGAGATTCTCTAGTTATGTAGCTTTAATGAGTGAATTCATTAAATCATAACCTTCTAGTGCTATAGAAGCTCTTAAGCACCAAGTATGGAAGGATGCCATGACAGAGGAGTATCAATCCATCCTGAAGAATGATGTGTGGGATATAGTACCTAGACCAAAAGGGAAATTTGTTGTTTCTTCAAAATGGCTATTTAAAATCAAACATGCTGCAGATGGCAATACAGGGAAATACAAAGCAAGATTTGTAGCCAGAGCATTTTCACAAAAGGAAGGAATTGATTACGACGAAACCATCGCTTCAGTTGCTCGATATACATCAGTCAGGCAAGTTCTAGCTATTGCAGTAGCCAAAGGGTGTAAAGTCCATCAAATGGATGTAAAAACTGCTTTCTTAAATGGAACCATTGAAAAAGAGGTTTACTTAGAGCAACCCAAAGGATTTGAGATTCACAATGCGGGATCCCATGTATGTAAATTAAAGAAAGCTCTATATGGACTTAAACAGGTCCCCAGAGCCTGGTATGAAAGAATTGACAGTTACCTCTTGAGATTAGGCTTCTCAAAGAATGATGTAGATCCAAATCTCTACTTCAAACAAAGCAAAGGTGATATGTTAATATTGATATTATATGTTGATGATCAATTGATTACAGGGGAAAATCACCTTATTGATCAGTGTAAGAAAGATCTAGCTTCAGAATTTGACATGGACTTAGGTCTATTACACTACTTCCTTGGACTGGAAGTATGGCAGAAATCAAACTGTATTATTCTAAACCAAGGGAAGTACACAATTGATATATTAAAAAGGTTTGGTATGATGGAATGTAGACCTATGTCTTTCCCCATGGAAACAAATCTTCATAAATTGAAGGAAGCAGCAACAGATTCTCCGTTGGCAGATCCCACCCTTAACAGACAGATAATTGGATCCTTGATGTATTTGGTCAATACCAGACCTGATATTTGCTATGCTGTAAATGCCTTAAGTCAGTTTATGTGTGAGCCCAAGGAGATACATCTTGTGGCTGTGAAGCATATAATGAGATACCTTCAAGGTACTCTAAATTATGGCTTAAAATATGAAAATGTTGACTTAGATCTACATGGATTCACAGATTCAGATTGGGCTGGAAGTGTAACTGACCGGAAGAGCACCTTCGGATGTTGTTTCAGTTTAGGGTTAGCAATGATATCGTGGATCAGCAGAAAACAGTCTTTAGTCGCTCAGAGTTCTACAGAAGCCGAACATATTGCAGCTTCTATGGCTACTAGAGAGGCAGTATGGCTTAGAAAACTGCTTGTGGGATTATTTGGTAAACCTCTGAAACCAACTATCATCCACTGCGACAATCAAAGTTGTATTAAGCTATCCGTGAATCCAGTATTCCATGATAGATCTAAACATATTGAGATTCCTCATCACTATGTGCGTGATATGGTGGAAAGGAATGTGATTCAATTGGAGTATATCAGTACAGGAGATCAAACTGCAGATATTCTTACCAAACCACTCCTCAAGGTGAAAGTTGAATACTTCAGGAAAAATCTTGGTATGATTGAAATGTAAGATTCTAATTGATTTGTACTAATATATTTAAAGATGTTTAATGTGTAAACTTCTTGTGTCATATGTGTGACTCTATGACATTATGGGCCTACCCATTCTGTGTTTATTTCTAAAAGGTGACGATCTTTGGATAATCTACACTTCTACCTAACATTATAAGGTGACGATCTTATAATGTTAGACTGATATCATGTGACTTGATATTTGTATGAATCATGGAGTTATGTCATGTCCCCGTTTCTGGCTTGATCATCAAGTGAAGAATGGATTAGCCTATTGCTCATTCCCGGAGGCTAATTCAGAATGATAAGGGAATGAATTGGTTTTTGACTAATTCCGTTTAATTGTTTTGCAGGAACAAAGTCAGAAACTTGAAATTTGGCTAAGTCTGGAAGCCAAATTAATAGGAAGTTGACTCTTGAAGTCTGGGCGCCAATTTCACATCAGACTTCCTAGATGAGCGCCTAAGGACTTAAGGTTTGCTATCAGGGTTTGGAAGTGCAATATGACAATCACATCATCATCAAAGGCTTTCTCTTTCCTCCAACTTCAAGTGGCGCCTAGCTCAGAAGCATGTTAGGGAGCACATCCAACAGGGCGCCTTGATGGAAAAGATTGATAAGTCTCCAAACTGAAGTTTTCTAAATGAATTGGATGATGAAGAGGGCCCATTTACTTTAGGCGCTAGTATCATGTTGTATCATCTAGTAGGAGCGCCTAGCTTAGATGAATTAGATTGAAAGTTTGAAGTAGAAGATACCAGTAGAAACTTCTTCAAATATGCGCCTAAGGTGGGAGCAAGTTCTCAAGTCATCTAGATACAAGGCGCTCCATCAGAAGGTGAGATAATGATCATTTAAAGTCAAGTTGCTCTCAAGGATCTTTGAAAGGATGTTAAGTTATGATCAAGGCGCCACTTCCTGATCAAACAAGCTACAATGAGCGCCTAGCTTTCAGGATGACTTCTGGCACTCAATAATGGTCTTGTGAAGGGAGGCGCTTAACATGGTTAAACTCTTTCAATAAGGGCGCCTAGTTTAAATGATGAAGATTTGATATCTACTATGAGATTTCCACACCTAGGCGCCAGCTCCACAATGCCAAGATCAAATGAGCGCCCAAGCAAGAACAGGAGTTTCTAAAGGATGAATGAATGGCGCATTGATTGGTGAAGATATTTTTAACTTCAAGAAGCTTCCTACCTCGCCAATCTAGGTTGAATTTGGCCTAGAAGACTCTAGGCGCATACTCTAACTGAAGACCCCTGTTCTAGCGCCCAGCTATAGAGTGAACTAAAAGAAGAAGTGGAAGATGCCAGGGCGCACAACCAAGACTCTTCAACCTTCAATTGGTACCCACCAATGGTAAGGCGCAGTTTCATGAAAAAACTATCTCAAATGGGCGCCAAGGCATAGAAGCAACATCAAACGCTATCAGAGAACTATCAATGAGCCTTCAATTAGCGCCTAGACTCTTTGCAATCCTCAATTTGGCGCCTATCCCTAGCAAGGCGCAATATCATCTCAAGTTGGTACTTGCTCACCTCCAGATGAAGCATTCCACCTCCCTGAACATCAAATCTTGAAGAAACACCAAGGAAAGTCAATCTTCATGCAAGGCGCACTTCTGTGTCCATGAAGCATCATTCTGGCGCCCAACATCAAGTAGCATTTTGGTCAAGTTTCAGTGAGCGCCTTGGGCAGGTTGGGTGAGTGAAGTATCATGATCACACCAACAACCTTTAGAAGTTCCTTCTAGGTAGGCACAACCTCATGATAGGCGCACTTGGCACTCCAGATACTTCAACTTGGCGCCCAGTTAGAAGAACACTTGTAACTGTGCCTAAGATAAGATGATTCAGAACTTGAGCTCTCATTGGTCGACAGAATGTCTTCGGGATCCGTGTCAAGGTCTCTAGATGAGCTTGCCAACTCAGAATGAGTCATAAGATGGAATATTCCCTTGGATATGCTTCTTGGGAAACGTGCCTTGGTTCCTCTTTGTGCATAGAAAAACGTGCCTTCATTGCCTTTGGAAGGCCTATAAAAGGAGGAGCCTTCTCATTCATTTGCATCTATGCATTTTGACAAAATTCTCTCTGCAAAGCTGTTGAGCTTGTAATCTTGAGGCTTGCGAGTTTCAAGTGTTGGGGTGATGCTCCCTCAACTGACAAGGTGATGCTCCCTTGTTGTACTGTGAGGTGTTGACATTCAGTTGACATCGTTGAGTTCAATTGAGTCGATCAAGTATAGGCGCCCATTGTAATCATCAAGGCTCCAAGGCTTGCTTTGTAATTCCATTTGAATAAAGTGTAACTTCATGCCATTGAAAGCATTACTCATGTAATAAGACATTGTGAGTTGATTGAATCAAGTAATAAAACAAGTACCCAGCTTAAGGTTGATTCATTCAAATAGTTATCTTTGATGTATATCTTTGTGTTGTTGAAATAGTTGATGAGTTGATAGCAAGTAAAATTGTCTAAGTAAGGAAAAATTTTGGCAGAAGTAGTTGGGTATCTTACAAGTTATCATGATTAAGTTATGGTAGACATTATGTGACTTAATGTCAGTGCACATACCATAACTAGGATATATAATGAGAATGTAATGTTCTCGAGTATAGTATATCCTTTAGTATCACGAGGTAGGTGATGCTACGTATCACGAGATAGGTGATACTATATATCATGAGTTATGTGATATTAAATTACTGAGTAATTCATTACAGATCAAATAATTGATATTCACAGAGATTATTGTGATATTGTTATCTTCCCGAGCTAAGAGGGAGTGTTGAGTTGTTTGTAGCTTCAATCAGATAACGTATTTATTATGATCATAATAAATATGAATATATAAGTAATATTAAATATTACTTATATATTCATACTTAATATATAAGGTATGTTAAAATAAATATCAATATAGCATGATCGAATGATATATTACCAAAGTATAAACATCGACTGCATTCTAACGTTGATTAGTAATTGTTAAAGCAATGAAAAGGTGATGAAGTCACACCTGTGATAGGCGTGACTCCTTGAGGAGTCACGTCTATCACAGATGTAACTCCTACCGTCACTCATATATATATATCAACGTCTGCAATACCACGGAAAAACACAAAAAACGAAAGTGTATGAGAAGTGGAAATTGCATCTGAAAAATAAAAGAAAGTAATAAATTAATTCTGCAATACAAATATCCAACATTCAGAAGTTATCCAAGTTAGAGATCATAAGTTCGATTTGAATTTACATAGAAGTATGGAGTTTTCTACTCCTAAAAACAAACTTGTCTCTAAACCATCTACTTCAACAAGTGGCTTCAAAACAGCTCCAAAGAGACCAATGAATTTTGACCCAAGTAAGAGAGGAGCAGCACCTTTGAGTAGAGAAACAATGGATGATTTGAGGAAGAAAAGGATCTGTTTTTATTGCAAGGGACCCTATGATGCCAACCATGAATGTCCCTTAAGGCCTAAAGGTAAAAATAGGCAAATGGAATGGTATTATGAAGATGAAGACATTGCTGATGTAAGTGATCAGCAAGCTGATATGATGGACCAGCAAAGAGATGATGAGGTTCCAGAGGTTGAAAGTGAAGAACATGAAGTTGAAATAGAAGGGGAAATAAGTTTACAGAATGCCTACCTCTCTAGTATGCAAAAAGAGGGGTCTTTTAGAGTACGTGGAGTCTTGGCAGGACAACGGGTTGTCTCTTTGCTTGACACAGGTGCTACACATAATTTCATAGATACACGTCTAGTTGAGAGACTTGGTATCCAGACTCAAGAGTTTGAGGGCATTCAGGTTAAGGTTGTCGATGGTAATACCCTCAAGTGTGAGAGAATGATTTCAAGTTTGCGTATGCGTGTGAACAACTATGAGTTCACTGCCGATTTTTATGTTGTCATCATGGGGGATGCAGATGTGGTTATTGGGATGACATGGTTACATTCTATAGGAGAATTCACATTCAATCTTAAGGAGATGGAGATGAGATTTGTGGTTGATGGCAGAACACATGTGCTTAAGGCCATCAGGGAAGGCAATTTGAAGATAATCACATGCAGACGGATGGAGAGGTTAATTAGTCAGGATATGGTGGAGTGGGCAGTAGAGTGTCGGTTGATGCTCACGCATGATGAGCAGCATAAACCAGTTTACCATGCAGACGTTCAGGAGCTTCGTACTAAACACCTCAAAGTGTTTAGTGATATACCCCTGGCTAGACATCCTGACAGGGGGCTAGAGCACATCATTGAGCTCGAGGGCACTAAGCCCATTATGATTACTCCATATAGGCATTCCAAATGGCTCAAGGATGAAATTGAAAAAACTATTAAGGAGTTGTTGGCTATGGGGCACATCCGATTGAGTAAGTCTCCTTTTGCTTCTTCAGTTGTTTTCGTTAAGAAGGATGGCTCTCTTAGGATGTGTATTGACTATAGGATGCTGAATAAAAAGACTATTAAGAATAGGTATCCGATTCCACGTATAGATGAGCTACATGGAGCTCGATACTTTTCCAAGATAGATTTGAGGACAGGGTACCATCAGATCAGAGTTCGTGAGCAAGACATTGAGAAGACAACTTTTAGATGTCACTGTGGGCATTTCGAGCTCTTCGTTATGCCATTTGGGCTAACCAATGCACCAGCCACTTTTCAGTCCACAATGAACAGGGTCTTCCATTCCCAGCTCCAAAAATTTGTACTGGTGTTTTTTGATGATATACTGATATACAATAAATCTTGGGAAGAACACATGGCTCATCTCGATACTGTTCTGAGCATACTTGTTAGGGAGTCCTTGTACGCCAAGGAATCCAAGTGTGCACTGGGTTTTTCTGAGCTTCTGTATCTGGGTCATATTATCAGCGTTGAGGGTGTTCGCATGGATCCAGAGAAGATCAATGCTATTGTTGATTGGCCTACACCAGAGAATTTGACTCAGCTCCGTGGTTTTCTTGGTCTTTGTGCTTTCTATCGCAGATTTGTTAGTGGGTTTTCACATTATGCAACCCCACTCACGGATTTGACCAAGAAAGGTGCTTTCTTGTGGACTCCTCAAGCACATGAGTGTTTTGAGAAGTTCAAGCCACTTATGACATCATGTCTAGTCCTTGCTTTGCCCGATTTTACCAGACCATTTGAGTTGCATTGTGATGCCTCTGGTGAGGGCATAGGAGCCGTATTGATGCAGGACCGACATCCTATAGCTTTCGAAAGCAAGAAGCTGAGGGGTCATGAGTTGGGTTAAAGTATATATGACAAGGAAATGCTGGCCATTATGCACGCATTGGCCAAGCTTAGACAGTATCTTGTTGGGAGTAGGTTCTGTGTAAGAACTGACCACAACAGCTTATGACATTTCCTTATGATTTTGACATCTCATATGTCAAGGGCACACAGAATACAGTTGCTGATGCATTGTCTCGTCATCCCCACTTGAGCCCTATAGCAGTGGTTTCAGAGGATTGGCATCATTTGATTACTGCGGAGTACGCCAAGGACCCTTGGGCTTCTGGCGTTGTGGATGGGACTGTTCAGGACAACAGATACACCATTGTAAATGATCTCATCATTTCCAAAGGGCGGATATTTTTGGTCCCAGGTTCCGCTGTGAAGAGAATAGTACTGCAGACTTTCCATGATTCACCTATGGCAGGTCACCCTGGATTTTATAAGACATATAGACAGATATGGGAGAGGTTTACTTGGAAAGACTTAAGGCAGATGTTCTTCAATATGTGAGGGAGTGCACTGTTTGTCAGCAGAACAAACGGGAGCACATGTTACCTACAGGGTTGCTTCAGCCACTTCCTATTCCTTATCAGAAGTGGGACAGTTTATCTGTGGATTTTATTGTGGGGTTGCCAAAAGCCCAAGGTAGAGATTGTATTTATGTGGCGGTAGATTGTTTGACGAAGTATGGTCATTTCTTTTTGATCACTACTACATATTCAACTAGTCAAGTAGCAGACTTATTCTTTCGGGAGGTATTTCGTTTGCATGGATTGCCTCGTACTATTGTGAGCGATAGGGATAGCAGGTTTATGAGCCATTTTTGGCAAGAATTATTCAGGTTGTGTGGCACTGAGTTTACACCTAGTACGAGTTACCACCCACAGATTGACGGGCGGATGGAGATAGTCAACAGATGGGTGGAAGGATACCTCCGAAATTATGTGTCAGGGCAACAGCGTGCGTGGGTGAAGTGGATTCACCTGTGTGAGTATTGTTATAACTCCACCCACCACATGACCATACAAATGACACCATTCAGAGCTCTTTATGGCTATGATCCCCCGAGTTTCTTGGACTTACTGTTTAGTGATAGCAGAGTGCCGAGTGCTGGTGATCCTCTTTAGAACCAAGACATCATAAGGGCATTATGTGAAAATATTCTTAGGGCACAAAATCAGCAAAAACAATATGTCGATCAGAGACAAGTTGAGAGGTCTTTTGAAGTAGGAGATATGGTGTACCTCATGCTGCAACCTTATAGACAGTCTTCACTTCGGCAGGGGGGAGTTGAGAAGCTCAAGCCACGTTTTTATGGACCCTTCAGAGTTGTCCCGCGTATAGGAGAGGTGGCTTATGAGCTTGCTTTGCCAGCAAATAGTAGGGTGCACAACGTATTTCATGTGTCACACCTCAAGAAGGGGTTAGGGAGACATCTTGTGCCTTCTCCTACTTTACCACCCCTAGATGATGAGGGGAAGTTAGTGCTGATTCCTGAGACCATTCTGGCATTTCATGAGAGGCATCTTCGTAGGAAAGTTGTCAGGGAATATTTGATTAAGTGGAAGGATTTGCCGGACGAGGATGTGACTTGGGAGTCAGAGATCTTATAGCATCCTGCTTTGCGATTGCTTGAGGACAAGCAATCTTAGGGAGGGCGGACTATAATGTCCCCTCTCTGATGGATGTTAGTGGTTATGAGATTAGCCCATCATGGCTACCCTCATGGGCTAGTTCAGTGGATAGAGGGTCTCTTTCTCGTCATTCATTTGCCAGTTCGGGACATTGGACATCAGTAGTGCTCAGTTGGTATCATGTTGTGGCTTCTACTCTTGGCATTGGTCATGTTTGGAGGCACTTTCTATATTTAGAAGGTCGTATGCTGAGGGTTGCTATTTCAGGCAGGGCACTAGTCGATTGGACTTCCATAGTTATTTGGTGACTTGGTGGATTGATTTCATTGGGAGTTCATATTTTGCTAATGGAGTTAATTAATAAAGTGTTATATTATAACTTATGTTATAATTACACTTTATAACTAATAAGGGGGCCCATGAGTTCAATACCCTCATTAAGTGTTGATGGTGAAAGGTTGTCATTGATGTCAAAAAGGTCTTGCAGGATCTTGGGTTGATATCAGTGGACATCATCATCACCATTCAGGAGCTTGGTTAGTGTGAATGCTTGTTCATCAAGGTTGGAACAAGGATGAGTTTATGACATCATATCAAGACAGTGCAATGAAGTGGGTCATTATCATCAGAGATATAAGATCATCATCATCATATGCAGGGTTGACTTGATAAATAAGAAATCACTCTTTTTGGTGACAAAAGGATGATAATATTACAAGTGTTTGATAACATTCATGTACCAATCATGCTCACTATATTGGTGTTTCAAGTGCTTACAGGATCACAGGAATACATAGATGTCACTTTGTCTGCAGTAGATCTCATTATGACAATATCAGTAAGTTGCATAACAAAGGTACAAGATCAAATCATGATGATGATCATAGTTCAAAGGATCTCAAGTCATATGTTGCTTTGGAGGAGTAATATTGAATGGATGCTTTCAATATGTCTTCATACTTGATCAAAATGGTATCTTCTTGGTTATTTTTTGATGATAGTTGTTGATGACACAGTTGCGGGAGTATAGAAGGGGTCATTCATGTTAATTCGTGTTGATTGATCATTTTGGTTGTTCATGTCCACAGGCCTGCATAGTAGTTATTGATCTTCATCAGTGTCTTTGACAAAAGCATTAATATTTTTTAATGGCAGATATAAGAGGTTTAAATCATTAAAATCCTAAGTCATGTCATATTTTGCATATCATATAAAATTCTAATATGACCACCATGTGATATGTGCTCTTTTGTTTTAATCTGTCAATGACTTCCTATCGCAGGTTATACCACTTAAACAAACCTGCTTAAGGGCTCCTAGTCCATCTTGCAACCGGCCCCCCTTGACAACGATAACATGTTTCACCGGTCATCTCATAAGGAGTTTGAGCGGTAAAAAGAATTTCAAATAAAAAAATGTTGGAATGCCTCTTAAAGAAGAGCCCGATTAAAAGTCTTTTTGAAGAGATCTAAGGGACACCATGTTATAAGGAGGAACACGATTTGTTAAGAAGCTTTATGCTTATCTTTGCATCGGTCATAACTTTTCTTAAGACTATTCAAAGTTTGTAACAAAGGCATGAAATATGAGGGAGCCCAATGCATATGTTTGAAAAGCAAAAGGCATCAAATTAAAATGCATTGAAGTTTGTAAATGGAGTCCGATTCATTCAAGAATTTTTAGTGGATAATTTGTGCCTTATTTAAAAAGGAAATAAGCCCGAATACTAAGCCTTTTTATGGCTTTAGTTTATTTTTTAGAAACTTTGTTTTTAAACCACTAAAGTGGTCGGCCCCTACTTATGTCATTTTAATGACATTAAAAAGTATTTTCTAATTATGCTTTAAACAAAAGGTGGACATGTTAAGATTTTCAGGAGTTTCTATTTAAGAGATTTATTCCTTTTAAAATCCATCTCATGTGTTAAAGGAAAAGGGAAAGTAATATTGTATAAAGATTTTTTATCTTTTTAAGAGCTCATACAGATGGTTTTAGAGAACTTGAATGTAATTTCTTTTGGTGAAGATTTTTTTTGAGGATGAAGATATTATCATTGAAGATTGATTTTCTTGAGAAGATAAAGAGTTTGATTGCAGGAATTTGCAGAGAAGGAGATGAAAATGAAAAGACTAAATATTCAAAGAGATTTTATTTTCTCCTACAGGACACTGATTGAAATGTTAGAGAATATGAAATATGAAATGTCATAAAAAGATGAAATTGATTTTGCAGATTGAAGGGAATTCCAAAATAATTTTTTTTTATGTCAAGACAATTTGATATTATTTGCAGATAGAGGAAGATATTGTGTGATCAGATGCAAACAGATATTATTTTTTTTGGAGAAGAATTTGAAGAGGTTATTGAAAAATTGAATAGGCACAGAGAAATATGAAAAGATTTTTCTTTGCAGGTGGAAGGACATTCAATTTATATAAAATTGTTTTTCAGGCGCATTGATGTGTGTGTGGATAAAATGCAGACCGATGATGAAGGTGATATTATGACACAATTGAAATGGATATAAAATATGCAAATTGAATTAAATACAAGGTGTGATACAGATTGATTCTTATGAAGTTTGAAGACCATATGCAAAGATAAACTGAATCAGGTTTTTATTGAGAATGTATTGTGAATCAATTAAATTGATTGTGCAGAGATCATGAAATTGATAAGCAGATTGGTTTGAGTATGACTGAAAATTCAGAGAAGACATGTTGAAAAATGGTGCAAATCAGATTGATTGGCAATCAATTCTTGCACACAGAGTTTTATGTTTTAATGATAGTAATTGTCTATGCCAGTGAGGCTTATAGGTCAGTGTGACCTTAACATTCGTCAGTGAGACACATATTGTAGCCAGTGAGGCAGTTCTGGAGTGGTTTTTCTACCCCTGGAGGGTTTTCCACTCATGCAACTCTTGTGTCTTGATTCATATTGATCTTCTCTCTGTGGTTGTATGTTTTACTCATGAGTTTTTGTTTTTCATTATCAGTTATGTGCATATGTGTTTGACAAATTAATGATAGCTTTCTCTCCTTGTGCTCTACAAGTTAAAGTTTGTAAAAAGATTTGAAAATTCACACAACACTGATTCACCCCATCTCTCAATGTTGTTCTTGACTCCTACAAGTGTCACTTAAATAAATTTATTTTATATTTGGCACATACACCAAAGTTTGAGAGAAACAATAAAAAGCAAATATAATTGGAATTATGCATTTGAAAAAATAAATTGAATTTCCAATGGTTATATATAAGTCTCTTCACAAAAATCAACCTCATTATGAAAATGAGCATTTGATATTTGTGTGAAATTGGTCTGAGAGCTTGGCGTTGGAGAATTCAAGGGTTTTGGGCTTGGAGATTGAGGAATCTTCAGGTTTAATGGCAATCTGAAGTGGTGCAAGATCCACTAAAGTTGCTGGGTTAAATTATTGGATTTGAAATACAATTGATCAAGAAATTGCAGAGATTTTTCTGAGGAAATCAAGAAGGAATTGATGGAATGAGATCAAAGAAAATAAATGGCAAACAATTGTGATTAATTTTCATCCATTTTCAGTTGTTTGGAAACAATTTTTAGAGGGCATTAATGGCTGGCTGAGCCGTACCAACTAGGGTGGGGTCGTCCCACCTCTAGGGCAAATTGCCCCTCAAAGAGGCTTCAAATTCCTTTTAATGTGAGCGGCTGGGTCAGAGAAAATTCCAGCATAAGTAAAATTTGGGGAGCTTCCAGTATATAGGGAGATATTTGCAAGAAATTGATTTCAAGAGGGTCTAATATAAAAATTCCAGATCTGAATTATGACAGTTTTCTTTGCTTTTTCAGGTGTGCATGTGCAACCCTCATAATTGTTAGTACATCTATTATCTAGTTAAGCAATTTCTAGCCTTAGATTGCAAATTTAGATCATAGTTTTTTTCAAATTATTGCTGCAATTTCAATTACCTGTGCATTTCTTCAAAACCAAGTAAATACAAAAAAAACACATATTTCAAAAACAAAAAAAAATCATTTTCAAGGCAAGTATTTTCAGCAGATCTGTAGTTTGGGTTTTAGAGGCATTAGGCTTCTTACAACAAAGGCCACTATCCACTTGCTCGAGGGGTACCTTTTGTACCAGTTGAGACAAGGGCCACTAATTACTCATGGTTGGCTAACTAGTCATCTCATGTTCACCCTCTCATATGAGGTTAATGTATTAATTTCATTGCTCAATATGTTTCACAAATGTTGTCTTATCTCATGTAACATCTAACACTTTTATTATGAGAATTTCGCTCCTTATGCTCATCATATCATGCGATTAAACATTGAACAGTTCATAATGCAGCAAAGACACATTGAATAATAATCACATACCTTGTTTATGGTTGATGTGAGTTCGTGGCTGAATATATGAGGTTCGGCCTGCAGAAACAATGCTATTATACCCGCTATGATAAAAATCAGAAATTATTTGTTTGCTAAATATGAATGGCGGCCGAATGTATGGTAGGGCGCCTTGCTGGAACTATATAAATGTTATCTGTTGTAATAATGATATCCTATAATGGATATGTCGCTGCTCTCTCTTGACGTTCGATCCCTTATGACTCGATGCTTTGTTATTGATGTTTTGAACTCTTTGATCTTTGGCTGATCGTTGGGATGGTATTTGCTTTATAGCAGAACTATGTATAAAGATGTCACTGATTGTATATACATATCTGCTGCTGATCGATCTTGATGCCAACTTCTTGTACACAATGGCAATTCGAATTCAAGGGGATATAAAATGATAATGGTTTAGAGGCCGACGCCTTGCTTCTGTATTATAATTTCAATTTCTTCTTATAGCAGTATGCTGTTCGATGCTTACATATGTTGATGTGCTGGGCACTTGAGGCGATAGACAGCTGATATATATATATATATATATATATATATATATATATATATATATATATATATATATATATATATATATATATATATATATATGTGATCGTGTTTTGATGTTTGATATCTGCTATTCATTGATATAATGAATGAAGATTGGATATTGTATGATATCCGATATGATCATCCCTTGATCCGTCACTTATCTGCGTATATAGGGCGCGAGTAGGATGCATAATGAATAGTTGCATTACTTGGAAGACCACACACCTCTTCATGACCGATAGTTTATGTAAACAGTGCTTATTACTCTTAACAAGATCGACACTCCTCATGAATAATTAGTATTGCTTAAGGAAATCGGCAATCACTTTGACTTATTAGATTTTTTTCTTTTATGCCAACTCATCCTTGTCTTTTATGACCTATCATTTTATAGTTTTGTCTTGTTCTCTCTTATAATATATGTAGACTATTTCTTGAGGGTTTTCAATATTAGAATGGAATGATCAATATGAAGCATTTCTAATCTTTAATTAGAAATTATCGAGCTATGACACCTAGACTTGAACATTAACCAGCTCTATGTCACCACCCTATGTGAGTATGACTTTGTTGAGGCACTAGTGTAACCATCCCATACGGAGGCCCAAAAGCTTCACACAACACCCAGTGTTCTTCGCCATTTGGCTCAAGGGACTTCATGTAACACCCGACATTCTTCGTCCAGTTCACGGTCACCTACCGTAGGGCACATTATAAATAACTATGTAAGTTATAACCTTAGGCCCAAGAGCTTCACACAACACCCGATGTTCTTCGTCTCTTGGCTCAAGGGGCTTCATGCAACACTCGGCATTCTTCGTCCAGTTGAGGGTCATCTAGGTCCATTATACCGCCCGCCCTTAACTTACATTGTACTCGAATGGTGATAAACGGGTTAAAGGATAAGTCCGGTTGTCAAGTCCGAGTATATCATGGATTTACTTATCACTGTCGTTTATTCTTATCGTTACCATATGTGCTTGATATTACCATCTCGTTGATTGCCATTCACATTACTTGGCATCATACAATAATCTTCCTTAGAGGAATAACATTCCATCATTCTAATATGGTTATAAACATTCTTATGTTATAAGCATTCTTATTCTATGATGAACATTTTCTATTAAATATTCTCATTCTATTATCTTATTCCATTATGACTAATCTTAGAGAGATCATTCACAGACCTATTATTATGAAACACATTAACTTATGATAAGGTGACATACCTTGATATATTTTATTCGCTGGATCTGCAATATGAATATATATTTGTCCATAATTCAATGCTTGCTGATGTAATGGCTTCTGCTGTCCTTGCCATGTATAGATGATTCGCTGACTGTATATTCTATTTATTAGATCTGAAAACCTATATGTTCTTAAAATTCAGAATATAATATTATAATTGCCTCATATTCAGAGATATATTATTCTTTCTTTCTATCTGCTCTGTATCCCTATGTTCTTAAGACCGAGAATATAATTTATATATTAGAAATATATGTCATTTGTTTCCCTGCAAACATGTCTTCTTTCACTCAGAAATATTTTCTGATTTGTATGTAAATTAGATGTTTTTTTCCTCACTCCATTCTTACCTCCGATCTGCCCTCCAACTCATAATAATTTCTCATATCTATATGATGAGAGGCACTATTCTATAAAAGAGGTGACACTTCAATATGAGTGCACCCTTTCCAAAGGTAGCGTCTGTATATGTTTGATTGTTGCCAAAGATAATTGTTGACTTTATATAACTAATCGCATCTCATGCTTTTGATTTTGTTTGTAATGTATTTCATTTGGAAGGTGATCGGTGGGAATGCTTCTTAATATGTAACCGGTGGTAAGTAACTCTTATTTAGGGAATCGTCTCTTTATGATATAAAGGTATTTTAATAAAATATATATTATTTATTTTACCATAATAATATTTAGATGAATTTATATTTATAATATTATTAATTATTATAATAATGTCTAAATTAACAATATGTATATTTATTAAGATAATAATTTTTTTTTTTGCTGCATAATCATAGATTTATATTAAACTGAAAAAGATATACATTGTTGTATGCCATAGCTTGGCTATCCGATCAAGTCTGTTACTGCCTATATGCTATTAGACTGCCTAGAATATCAAAACATGACCACACAGGGTCAGCTTGCTTTCTACTATGGACCTCGCAAGGTCTATCTGATCCTATGAAATGAAACCTATACAATTTACACACATACCATTTAGGGCTTCCATAACCAAAATGAAGCCATATGCAGAAAACCAAAAGACATAAGTGAGGAAATATGTGAACTGAAGCACCACTTATGCCTTGTCATAGTCTGACAATTGCAGATTAAAAGACGCCACCCACTCGAACCCTTCCACTGGTACCAGACCCAAGACCTTCTTGATGAAGTCGACAACAATTTGAGCCTGTTCCTTGGCGACCAGAAGTTCAAAACCCCTGATATCCAAAATGAATGGATACAGCTTCACCATCTCCTCCGGATCATTGAGAAGAACCATGTCCTTCGGTCTTGGAGCTCCCACTCCCATACAAGCTGCTTGAAGAATGGAATCCAGGTCGCCCAAATGCTCAGGAAAGAATAAACCTTTCATAATCACGATAACCTCTGCCTTTGGAATTTCCAATTCTAACAACATAGCCAACATCCTTGAGGAGATATCTGTATCTACTCGATACTGCTCATCGTTCTGTATGAAATGTCTCCCAAGGATCATTTTGACTGCTCCTATCATCAGCTCATACGGACGGCAGAGCAATCTCTGCAATCGAAGATTGGTTACCTGACCAAGAAATGTCATTTCCATCCCTCTGCAGTGAATGGCCTCTGCAAAGAAAATGATTGCAAATTGAGAAGGCATCGAAACCGACTATAGATCATGCTGCCAAACTATCTTAAGCTTGCTTTCTTAATAACGCCACTTGAGGGGAAGTTTCTCGATGCAAAGCCCTTTGTTGCCAATTCATGATTACCTTCCTACTCCGGCAGCTTCCCCGCCATCATATCATAAACATCGAAAACTTCCTCACTCGAATTTATGGCCTCGACCTTGCTACCTATGATGAGGTGGCAAGGCTCCCTCCCAACCTCCCCCTTATTAAGATAATACTATTATTAAATATATCTATGAGTATATATTATCATTATTTATATTTATTATTCATAAATACAATAATAATATTATCATTTATTAAATAATATATCTATTAGTAACATATGTAATTATTTCTATTATTCAAATTGATATTTTACAGAAACAATTTTACCATCCTTTTATCATGATGTTTAAATCTTATTTAAACAATGCTTTATTATGGGGACATGACAAATACACTACTCCACAAGGGTCGAAAATCCCCACGATGACTGGGGATGGTTGAGACGTTCCTCAACTTTCTTGATGATAGTCAGATGTCCCCACCAGTGATTTGAAATATTTTTAACCAAAAAAAAAAATTGTTGTTCAAAGAGTAATTGTATGAAATACAACTATAGAAAGAAAGTGTAAAACGTTTAAATGACTACACACAGCTATCGAAAGAAAGTGTACAACTGTAGAATGAAAATGTAATGACAAGACACATTTCCTACACTTTTCATCAACAGTAAAATGTATGACCGCATGCAACTATGGAAAGAAAATTTAAAGCTGTTGAAGGATGACATACAACTGTGGAATGAAAATGTACCCCTGTTGGATTGTCATGTCCCCATAATGATTTATAATTAAATCGTTGATTTAAATAATAAGTTAGCCTTATATAAACTAAATATATAATATATTTATTTAAAATATATTATTAATATGTATTATTTAATAAATAATATATTATAAATATATCCAATAATATAAATACAAATATTATTATTATTATCTTATATTGTAATATAAATATAAATAATATAATATAAATCATATATCATTTATTATGATATAAACGATATAATATAAAGAATATAAAATAAATAATATATCATTTATTATAATGATATAATATAAATACAAATAATATAAATAAACATCTTTTAACCTATCCTAAAGGAGTTAGGTATGGTTAGAACTAGTTTTACCACAAAAGGGAATTAATATAAGATAATAAAAATAATAAGAGTCATGACTCTTCGAAGGGAAATAAATAAAGGTTGTGAAATAGAAGGAAAAGAGGATAGGGAAGAAAATGTAAAAAGAGTATCCCATAAATACATATATTTAGATTTGCCGAAAGAGCAGCAGCCAAAGAACTTAGAGTCAAAGAGTTCTATTCAAGAGCATAATGAAGAAATAACTACTTGTAAGTCATCCCCCTAACCCTAATGTATCATAATTATGATTGTAGAGTTTAATCTAGGGAAAATCTAGAAGGGCATATTACAAATGGTATCAGAGCAGTCATCCTGCCATCCTGTGATTAATAGTTAAATAAATTAAAAAAAAAACAAGAATCAATGAAAATCCTAGGTATGAATTTCATGAATTGCTGGAATAATGGTGTTTAATACATTGCTAAAATATTTTAAAAATATATATATATTTATGATGCAAATTAAAATTTACTAAATATGTTATGATGCAACATTAAAAAATAAAAATTTACTTACAAAATGAGTAAATGAGGTAAAAAATAAATAAAAATAAGACAACTCTTAATAACAATAAAATTATACTAAATGAAATAGTAAAATAAAATAATTAAAATATAATTTATAAATAAATATATATTAAACATCTCTATTTAGTTCTTATAAGTAATATATTTTACAAAGTTATTTTCATCTATGGGTAACCTACAGCTGGGTGAAGTGAGTAAATAAAATATACGTAAACAATTAACCCAAAGTATTTATGGTGTACATAAACTTTAATAAAATATAGTTATAAAATAAAATATTTATAAAATTTAGTGCTGAAATTTTAAAAGGGTAAACCCAAATTTATAAATTATTATTTTATGGCACTCTAGTTTATTAGCTATATTAATTTGGTACATTTTATAGTGGTTATTTTAAAGGGTAAACCCAAATTTATAAATTATTATTTTATGGCACTATAGTTTATTAGCTATATTAATTTGTTACATATTATAGCGATTGTTTTATATTATTGGTGAGTGTCATGTTATTTTATATAAGGGAAACCTAATAAATTATAATGTTATTAAATATTACTTGAGAATACCTAATTATAGTTGCTTGAGGACAAGCAATTTTGAGTGGGGAGGGTTGTCATGTCCCCATAATGATTTATAATTAAATCGTTGATTTAAATAATAAGTTAGCCTTATATAAACTAAATATATAATATATTTATTTAAAATATATTATTAATATGTATTATTTAATAAATAATATATTATAAATATATCCAATAATATAAATACAAATATTATTATTATTATCTTATATTGTAATATAAATATAAATAATATAATATAAATCATATATCATTTATTATGATATAAACGATATAATATAAAGAATATAAAATAAATAATATATCATTTATTATAATGATATAATATAAATACAAATAATATAAATAAACATCTTTTAACCTATCCTAAAGGAGTTAGGTATGGTTAGAACTAGTTTTACCACAAAAGGGAATTAATATAAGGTAATAAAAATAATAAGAGTCATGACTCTTCGAATGGAAATAAATAAAGGTTGTGAAATAGAAGGAAAAGAGGATAGGGAAGAAAATGTAAAAAGAGTATCCCATAAATACATATATTTAGATTTGCCGAAAGAGCAGCAGCCAAAGAACTTAGAGTCAAAGTAAGTAATATATATTAATAATAATTTGTAAGTCTGATAATATAGTTGCAATCAAGAATTAATATTCCTTGCAATTTATATTACTTATGTATAATGAATCATGTATAGAATACGAGATAATAATACAGTATATGATATTGTTTTATTATGCATCAATATCTTTTATATATAAAATATATGGAACCATATCATGGAGGAAGGGAAGGAGACATAGGTAAGAGGGTATAAGGTTTCCATCTAAGTACCCCACCTTGGATGGATGTCAAAGCCCTGCCATCAAGGCTAAGAGGGTCAAAGTCCCGCTCTTGGGCTTAGATTGGATAAACTGAGAACTCCGCTATGATCCCTGTACCATTCCTACTATGATGAGTTATTAATTATAAGTGATAAGGCATGGATAGGGAAGTAAGACCAGCATTCTGCTAAGTACCCCACTTTGGTGGATGTCTAAGTCTTGCCACCAAAGCCAGGAGGGCCAAAGTTCTGCGCTTGGGCTTAGTATGGGTTGGCTGGGTCAAACCTATCATGTCCCTATCTCGATAGTGTTGGAATTGTATTATGAGTTTGATATATTTGCAGTTAACCCTAACAATGGCATTAGTTTATATGTATATATATTGTACTTGTGTTCTCTATGTGATGATTGCAGGAGTTCTATTCAAGAGCATAATGAAGAAATAACTACTTGTAAGTCACCCCCCTAACCCTAATGTATCATAATTATGATTGTAGAGTTTAATCTAGGGAAAATCTAGAAGGGGACATTACATGGATGGTAACAGAGTTGTTACCCTTTTCATCAATGGACAATTCTATGGCTGCTACAGCTGTGGGAAAGACGACAATTATAAAATGGGAGTATATAGGGGTAGGATGCCCAAAGCCATGATTGCATATAGTTGCAAATTGAAATCATGCATATGTCAAATGAGAGCATACAGTTGTAAGAAATGTATTTTGTGACGTAGTAGCCATGGATTCCAATCTGGAATGTCCCCAACTAATTTTTTTTTGAAATGTTTACAATATTTGAATGAAGCAATGCAACTCCTCACACTTTTTAATCACCAAGATTCTAATGTGGGGTAAGGTGAGAGCATACAGTGTTACAAGAATTAGACTCGACTCAGACTCTGTAAGCTAATTTTTTACTTGAACTTGAACTCAACACTTAGAGTTAGCAAAGACTCGACAAATTGAAAAAAACATTAAACATAGAGATTTTTAAGGATTTAAAGCTTTTATCATGCACCTTCCAATAAAGAAATTTTAAAGACACAATAAACTAATCAAATACAAGCTACTTTGATCACATACACAAGTATACATCATTAGATGACTCCAAAAGTGGATTTTAGCTGAAGAAAAGAACATTTTTAAATATATGAATATTGCCAAGTGTTTTAGGTGTACAAAATTCATGGAATATAATATCCATGGCATCAAAAGCAAAAATCACAATATGGAGTCAGGAACTATATTACAGAGGAGTTTGTATTGCTCAACCTAGCATTGCTAGCTCTATGTCGAGTCATGAGCCTATATCTCAAACAAGTTTGCAAATGCCACTACAATCATAGGAGCAGTACTTAGGATAGGGTTGACTTACCAAACCAAATGCATAGATGTAATTCAATTAGTTGGGATTTAACTGAGAAAAAGTAAAAAGTATTAAATAATGTTGCTTTTCCATCCGACATGGCCCAAAAAGATTTTTTTCTTGCTTTTTAAAAATAAAGCAGGGGTTTGGGGGTGGTAGCCCCCAATAGGGTCGATGTAAAATACCATACTCACTCTAACTGAATTTTTTTCCAAGATCTTTCAAAATAATAGCCAAATGAGCAATTGAAAACACATAATAATATCAATGAACAATGAGAAAGTGAATGCCGAATCCTTCAATGCTTATTATTGATTTTTCAATGGGCAAATTACAAATGCAAAGTGCTGGTCTGTTGTAACAGCAGTGACTGATTTTTGGATCAGTCCATATACACATGAAATATAGGATTAAATATGCTACCAAACCCTAGCCTAGTGATAGGCGATGAAGTCCCAATGATGTAATTGCTCAATGATGCATGAAGAAAGGCTGTAGCTGACCTTATAACCCTGCTGTACCTTCTGATTTGATGCTGATCAAACCTCTGTACTTGAATATCACTTCCCAGAATTATATGTGAAGCCAAAACTATGCAAAAAGGTGCCTCCAATGACTACCGATGCGTCCCAAAAGGCTGTGATTGGGTTCTATGATGCTCCAATTGCTTCAAACCCTAAATATCTTCAAATGAATGATGCCTGTAAACCGTGTTAAATTTTCTAGTTCACTGTTATAAAAATCAGAGTTTCATATAATAGCAAAATCACACTAAAATGGCTCTTGTAAGCAAATGGACTACCTTGGTAGCCTTCAACAAAAATCAATAGCTTCAATGAACATCAATATCTTCAAATGTAATCCAATCTTCCTTCAATTCCTTCAATAAAAACTTGCAAATCCATAACAATGATGAAATCCTTATGATATCACTTCACAATGTGATATGGGATCATCTACATATCAAAATCAAGGGATCATCTCCTTGAAAATAATAAAAAATACAATTTCCAGCCAAACACAAAGAATATGAAAACTTACCAAGGGATCAATAGTTGTAAAATGATGGCAAATGGATCTATTTATCCTCCTCTTGGCCTAGGTGTCCCAATTAGCTCCAATTTGCCAAATTTTGAAGTCCACAAAAGAAATGCAATTCTCCGTGAACAATTTCAAATGTTTTTTATCAATGAAATACAACATTTAAAATCATTCCTTGATTTTATTAAATAATTCCACCTCTCAATTCCAACGCCTTGAGAAATAACAAACTCTTGCATTTTTAAATGATTTTCTCCCTTGAGTGGCGACCCATGAGGAAATGATATTTTATCATTTAAAAACCTTTTCCTTGTCTTGGGCGGCGATCCACATTAGCAAATGAAACAATATTATTTTTAAATATTACCTCCTTGTGGCATCGATCCTCTCCTTGGGCGAATAATATCCATTATTTTATTCATTTTCCACCTAAACATTGGGCTCATGATCCAAAGCAAGAACAATATATTATTATTATTATTTGTAACTCCTCCTTGAGCGTTGGGCGCTTGATCCAATGAGAGCAGAATTTTATTGCTACTTGAAATCCTTCTCCTAGGCGTTGGCACTTGATCCAATGAAACAATTTGAAATCATCTTTTCCTTTGAGTGTTGGCACAAAACCCAATCGACAAACAAACTTTTATTATTATTTTATCTCCTCCAAGGGTGGTGTTAACCTCCAAGTGGCGTTGGAAAGCTCTAGATGAAATATATTTTGAAATGCAATTAAAGATTGGCATTTTCCCTTTTGTCCACTTGGCATCAATTTGAATCAACCAATGAAATAATGAAAATAGAATTTAAATATTGCATTTCCCATTTTCCCATTCTCTATTCTCCACATAGCTAGAAGAACATGACATTTTGGCTAGATAAACAATATCACTTAGCAACACTTAGCCAAAAATCCAATAAAAGTCACTAGTTCAACGAACATTATATTTTTCCATCCTTTAGAACCGAGCTCAAACCAAAATCATTCCCTTACCACAATTATTAGCCTACGAGAATGGTGAATAGACTAATCATCAACTCCACATGTGATCACTCCGAAAATGGGGACATGACAGTTGAGGGGCAATGCCCCTCACAAGGGTTTGAGGGCAACACCCTTAGCTAGGTCGAGGGGTAGCACATGCCATTTGAGACCACACAAATGTAATGTCCCTTATAGGAACAATATTAACTTTTCACTAAATTATCAATTTCCAATCAAACAAAGGTTTAGAGAGTACCTTGGCTTGATTTAATTCCTACAAACAAGTTAGAAGATAGCATAGTTTGATGCCTTTTCTATATATATCTTGATTGCTGATCCGTATATATGTCTTCTCTTGATTCCTTGTTTCCTGTTATAATCTGATTGAATGCCTTTCTTAACACCTCTCATGAGCAGATCTAAATATATATATATAACTCAGAAAATACATTCTTCCTTTAGAATTCTACTCACATATATTCTCCTTTATATACTATCACTGCTCCATTATTCCATGCTTAATTTCTTTCCAAATTCTATATATATCTTGTTTCTCAATACCAGATCTGCCTGATTGGAAGATCCAGGACTGTGGTATATTTTCCTTGTTTCTGCCTTGAACTCAGAAGTATATTTCTTAATCTTCTTTCCCTTGTATATATTTTTAGATATATCTTACCAAGTATATAATTCTTGCCTTGATATCCTTGGAGATCTAAGGATTGTCTTCCTTTAGTGTTGACTTTATCTACTTTACCTCTGCCTATAAATCTGCCTTTTATCTGCCATATATCTGCTCCATATTACCATGATATTATCTTGTTTGTATAAAGATTTTCATTGCTTTTCTTTCTGCTATAAACTCAATAATAATTCCTTAAAACTCCCCATATATATATGCAGATCTAAATCTGCTATGTATGTACTTCCTTTCCAATTTTATATCTTTCTTTCTTTCCAAGTCTGTTTCAATGTCCTTTTCTATATCTGCATAGATCTCTCTTCTAATTCAGTCTCTTAATCTCTCCTCTCCAAATCTGAGTGTATCTTCCATATCGAAGAGACATACTTCTTTGCAAGGTACCTCATGGATACCAATCGCTGCCTTCTCCTTAATCGTTTCTCTTCTTGATAATTATCAATATGCTATTAATCGCTGTCTTGTTTATTTCCGTCGCTGCCTTATTTTCTGTTATCTTTGTGTAAATTGTTGCAGATTTTCTAATCGCTGCTTTTATGTAAACTATTTTATATGTTTTGTCTTATTTTCTTTTGTGAATGTTGATCGCTGTCTTTTGATCAACATCACTTTATTAATAAATGCCATACGTAAGTCTATAACATGATCACCGTTGCCTTATATAATATATTATATATTTGACTATTTTATAGTATATATAAATATATTTATAGTTATAATATTTGAATTTATATTATATTTATCATTTATAAATATATAATATATTTTGGTTAAATAATTATATTATATATTATATTATATTCGAATATTTATATAATAATATTATTTTAATATTGTTTATTAAATATTATATATTAATAATATATGTTTATTTAAATATGAATATATATGCAATTATCTGAATCATCCAAATTGACGAAAGCGACTTCACCATCTTTATCATGATGTTTAAATCTTTAATTTAAACAATACCTTAATATCGGGACATCACAACAAACCTTCATGGCACATGCCATTTTTCATATTTTTATTGCTTATAACCAACCTCCAACAATCCTCCCAACCCTTTAAAAAACACTTAATTTTCATGCTTTTACATTTCAATGTTTTAAATTTGTTGTTCTTTTTTTTTTTCTGATTTTCACGCTTGACTTGGTCGGGTCTTCCCAACGGAGCTCACTGCATCCAGTGTGCCTAACCAAATCTGCCAGATACCCGAGTCCCAAGTCCATGGGCCTCATTTTCACTTGCTCACCTCGAGATTCACCAAGTCTCTGCAAGTTCTTACAAGTCTTGTAGCTATGCTCCCACGAATTGGTGAGTCAACGGCCAAATAGGAAGCTTTCCAAAATTCCAAGACTCTTCCAACTCTCCTCTAGAAGTATGTTCACTCTAGAGCTGCTATCAACAATAATATTTGTCAATTTACTCCCTAGTATCTACCTAGTTCATTGTCAAGACAATACGATTGATCACTTGATAAAGGAAGCTTGACTATAGGCTCTTTATTGTATTTTAAGTTTTCCACCTCAACTGACATTATATCGTCCCAGCCTAGGTAGGTTTGGGGGTGCTTTCATCTTTGGACCACTTTTTTGAAGAATAGCAGTTATAGCAATCTTCAACTTCAGAATGCTCTACAATAAATACATTACCTTCATTACTCCAATGGACTACAAGACTTGTCTTGCGATAGCTTTATCAGAACTAAGTTTTCTTTTTGTTGCACTTGAACGTGAATGCCCTCTCTTTTCAACATCTCACTTCAACAAATCTTTGTTTCTCTATACATGGGTCCAAGTAATCAGATTTCTTTGCTTGTAATCTGATAATTGCCATTACCTCGTCCTCAGCTATATCATTCATATTAACATTGGCCATTACCACAGACCCACACCATTGATAAAGGAGTCCAACATTACTTTGGTTGGTAGGGCAATCTCTCCTAAAATGACCTTGGTCATCATACTCAATCGGACTTCTGCCTCCTCCCATGTTCTAGCATATGTTATATCTTTGATTTCCATAACTATCAAGTGACACACTAGTAGACGTACTCAAAGATGCAACCTTGTTTTTTTTTTCATATTTTGTTAGGGTGGTAGGTGGTGTCGATGTCTATCCTTCAATGAAGACTACTTGTGCACCCTTATTGTTTAAATTCTACAAACAATCTTTAATTGTATGGCCCACTACTTGTCATATCTCATAAAAGATCCTCTTCATTCTTTTCCTTCATCTTAGTCGCTAGTCATGTCCCCATCTATGCAACCTTTCTTACTCTATTTATTGTGTTTTACCAAGTTTACATTTATCTGTCATCAATATATATGTATCATTATATTTGACACTGTTCTCCTCTTTTATACACACTATATGTGAGTACTTCTATGTTTGTCTGTATTTTCCAGTGTAGGTAATAGATAAGTGTATCATCCAATGACAAACAAAAAACACAAATAAAAAGGCAGTACAGAAAGTGACCTGATCAAATTCAATGGCTGCAGAGTGTTGATAATGTCATCACTGCGGATGGCAGTCATGGAGCTTAGATCCTGGAAAAGAAGCTTGTTATAACCAATTTATTTAATGGACTTGCTAAACTTTGGAAGCAGAAGAAGCTTTAAAAACTTGAAATGAAGTATTCACCTTAATTGATAAATTCCCTCCATGGCCATGGAGAACTTCTAAAAGGGCTTGGGTCCAATAACTTCTGAAGCTCACCTGTAAAACACAATGAAGTCTCTATCCAATCAAGAAGTATATATATAATAGAACAGTTTCTATCAACAATGAGAATCAAACTATCTTTTGAAGTGAAGAAATCTAAAGAGAATAATGGATCCCCATATATGTTCCAATGACGAAAGACAAATTAAAAGGTATATCCTAAAGCCTGCGAGCTCTGATTTTTCTCATTTCTTTTCTGGTTGAAGTGTAGCAAAAAGCCTCATGCACTTCCTAGGAAAGGATGATAACCCTCTATGGGAAATGTATTTTTATCAATAATTTAAGATCTGTCATGATCATGTGTGCTAGAAATAACCAGGTATTGATTTACCACAAGCATGATCCATTAATATTCACATATGAACTAATAGTACTTGTAAACATTGGAACGAAAAATTCCATTCAATAAATCATTACACGCAAATGTGGAATAAACTAAGAACCATGCAGGTAGGTAAGCCTAAGCCTTTTAAACAAATAGTAAAGCAGTTGGATATGCCTACCAGTTTTTCACTTACAGTCTAATATCTATGAAAGGCATACAAATAGCAACATTTTCTACTAGAAACTAATGATTTATAGAATAAGGACATATTCCCAGATTAAATCCATTATGGCTTTGAAAGTTAATCAAGTGAATGGAAGCACTTGAAATGAATTCAAATATTCTTAGTGTTCCTGTAAATCTTCTAGTTTCTATTTATGAAACATATATTGTATGTTCCTCTTAGAAAATATCACGACTCCAAACTGTGCCTTGCCTTCTCTGTAGTGCATCTCTTTTCAACCACACGATAGATTTATAAAGGGAAAACATGAAGCATAAAAATGGGAAATTCCCACGTAGCCAATCCAGTTGAAAATTGAAGTTAATGTTATAATAGCATGTTTACCATTCACATACATTATATATGAGTATGGACTGAAAAATGGTCATGCAGTTCGTTACAGCATCTAATTGAATATACAGATTCTTTATGAGCCTTCATGTGATATAAATTGTACAAATATGCAGTGATTCTATTATAAACAAGAGTTTAAACTTCACAATTGAAGTCCATATTCGATGCTTTGTAAGGACAAAATAAGACACTTTTTGAATCACAAAGAAATCCATAAGAGAATAATACCAACAAAACAGCCACCTTTCAAAATTTGTGCCTATCAAAGCAGCAATGGTGCAACTCCAATAACCGCCATTATCCACCTCCCCCTGAACTCAACGAAGAAGATTATAGAGAGATTGTTCTATGGGGTTCAGAGATCATTTATGAACCACTAAAATGGTGCCAACGCCTTTTGCGATGACAGCTAAGTTTAAATGTACTAATGTTATTCTGGTATACTAGTGTTGAGTAGAAGGTCCACTGCTCATACTCTACCTGAGGAATGCAACATTTTAAAGCTCCATGGCAATATAAGCAAGATGTAGACATGATCTGGCCAGCTAATAGGTTGATCCAAAAAACAACTGGACATTTACTCATAAGACAGATGGATAAGAGATCCCACAAGTTGTGGGGCAAAAAACAAGACATTGTCATGTACAAATAGAGGAAACAGTGGAAGAATGTCTGAAGGTGATGGGTTCAGAAGCTATCAAACTCATCATGATGAGACTATCCCAGATAATAAAATCAACAGTGGTTGGATACATCACATATAAGACAAAACAGTTGAATTGAAGGGTCATCTAGAGACTTGAGATACTTCTCATTAATGTTTTTGCATAGAAAATGTTCCATTACCTCTTGTCAACTCATGTAACCATATGCTAGTATAAATACACCCATTACAGTATGTACTTGGGAGTCCATTTTTTTAGGGAAGAGAAGATTGTTAGTGAAGGAATTATCTTGAAAGAGTGGTATTTCAGTCATGCTACTCTTCTGATTTGGCAATTAAAGGTAGCAGTCCACTGCCACGTTTCGTGAGGAATGGTGTGATTGCATGCTGCCACATTGGAGTTCACTAATTTAGGTGCAAGTGATTGTAATGTCCCCTTTTAGGATATTCCTGATTTCTTTACCTGCATACAATAATAATCACTAGAAAGGGGCACTAGAAATATTAAAGATCCATAAATTAGGACAATATTTAATTTCACAGCATCATTCATATTAAATTCATCTATCATAGCATAAATAATAATGAGATCAATACTCGATAACATAAATAATGAGATAAAATCATCATAGCATAATCAGTATTTAGCAGAGTTACCGGATACGGCACCCCTCCTGGTCTAGACACACGTACTAGTGTACCTGGTACGAATTCGGGTGGGTACCGTGCCCATCTGTGCCCTAAAAAATCCATTCTTCCAACCGCGCCAGAAACTTTTGGATTCGGGAGTTTAGGAAAAATACCCCGTATCCAAGTAAAAACTAGGGAAAAATGATTCATCCTGTCTTAAAAACGAATAAAAAACCATCTTTTTGTCTTAAAAACCAGCGTATCTCTTCATAGACGTCCGCCTCCTATCCAGTCGGCTAAAACCATGGCATTTTTCATCAACGAGTTTGTATAAATAATCGTCAACAGCGTTGATTCATCCATCAAATTCAACAATTTCATTTCATTTGTTGGTGAGAAGCGATTTCAACCAGTGTGAATCGGCGATTAATCTGCAGTGAATTTTCCCTGAAGTTTCTTTAAGAGATGCATTTTCTTTTGAGTCGCTGCATTTGAGGGCTTCCTTTCGCTTCGTCGAGGGTTGCGTTTGAGGGCTTCCTTTCCTTCGTCGAGGGCTGCATTTAAGGTAGGTTGAATTAATATCTAAACTATGTCTCATTCTATATTTAATTTATGCTTTATTAAATGGAAAATGTATTGAACTTTCTATTTAATAATTTATATTTTGTATTTTTATATTAAAGTTTTTATAATTGTATTTATATTTTGTTTATATATTTATATTTTATTAAATTTAAAAGCCTTGTATTATAGTTAATATTTATATTTATGTTCATATTTATAAATTTAAATTCATGTTTGTATTTATAAATTTTTTTATTAATTTATCCCAATTAAAAACATATAAAAATGTTTAATTATTTAAATATAATTTTTTTATTAATTTAAAATTTCATTAAATACATATATAATTATTTAATTATTTAAAACATTAAATGTGAAAGTGAATTAATTTAATTGTAGGTTTTTGGTTTGGACAACATTTTATTAATTTCTTTTTATTGTTCTATAAGATTTTGTCACGGCATCATCATCGTCTAATGTTGGAGAAAGCAACAAGTGGATCAAACCAGACCCTAGATCCCCATTGTGGAAATATGTCACCATTATTGACAAAATTCAAGGTGGTGGAGGTTACAGATTGATGCAGAGCGCACAACAAAAGCAGACCAACAGATCAACAAATCAATTCATGTACATCGCTGAACTGGTTATTGCCGGTTCACATGCACCGATTCACCATTACACTCGGTCACTGCTTGTATCAACGACAAACTCCTTGTTCGTCCTCCCGATGTGTCATTACACATTGACTGCGTTGTGACTTTGATTTTCGGCGGATTCCTGCGACCTCTCACCGCCAGTCTTAACTTCAACTTTCGGTGAACTTGCCTTCCTTGGCTGATGTGTCGATCGTCTCAGCTCCTTCGGCGAGACTTACTACAGAGTCGTCGACTCACAGAGCCGCCCCAATGAACCTCCGCTGTTCTTTGTTCACTGATGAGTCGTTTACCATCGGCCGCCTAGGGTTTGCTTCACCGATTCTCCAATGCACAGTTGCCTTCCTCGAACCCTAGCACATAGAAATGCTAGGACATCTACTATGCGCGACCCACGATCTGGGACATCTGCATTGCCAAATCTTGAAACATAACGGGAAACAAAAAACACATACTGTACAACGAAGCCATTCCACTGATTTCGACAGAAATCTTATCAGTGGAATGCTTCATATCGACATAATGCAACAATGGGAAAACGGAAAGGAAAGCAAATCTACAGCTAAGTAATTTCTTATCTATAGAGAACAAAAAAAAGAAAATTGACGACACAGAGTAGTTGATTTCTTCTTAAAACGATGCAGTTGCATTCAAACGATCTGACTACAATACTGATCATCATGCTTGATCTTGTTCATTTCCCTATCTTTATAGATTTGCCCAGGGTAGTACCAACTGACTCCAAGCAACTGGGAGATCAATTCCAAGCGGTCGGGAAACACTACTGCCTATTTCTAGCATTATTGCTATTTTTAGCATTACGGGATTACAATTGACAAATACAACCTAAGTACTTGGGACTTACAAACATAAATTACTTGCATTGGTCAAATAGACCTTATTACAACCCAAAACACGATTTAAAACAAAACATGAACTTAAATGACTTGTGTTAGGTGCCCCTGCACCATACTCCCGGGGTTTAAAAGAACTCAAGTCCCTTGAGGAACCAAGTCTAAAATATTAACCCCATGCTTGATGATGTCTTCCTCGCTCATCCAGGTAGCATCCTCATTAGGCAAGCCACGCCATTTGACCAAATACTGCTTGTAGGTTTTATGTCTAGTCTTCTTCTGAACTTTGGTGTCTAAAATACATTCTAACTGAACTGGCTGGCTGGGTGGAAGATCAGAAATCCATTTTGCATCTTCTACGCCTGTCTCTGCTGCATTAGCCCCTCTGAATGGAAACAAATCTGCCACATTAAAGATGGGTGAAATTGCTAATCCAGGAGGAAGTTCAATTTCATATGCATTAGGCCCAAATTTGTGTACAACCCTGCATGGACCTATCTTCTTCATAAGAAGCTTCATGGGCTGCCCCTTCGGAAGTCTTTCCTTCTTTAGATATGCCATTACCAGATCTCCAACTTTGTATTGGACATCCCTTTTCTTCTGATCAGCTCTCTCTTTGTATTTCCCTGTGTGCTTCTGTATAGTTTCCCTTACAGCATCATGGATATCCTTCATGCTGACTGCAAAATCTTCTCCTTGTGCACTTCTTTTTGCCAGATTCTGGAGATCCCTGAGCTCCAAAATTCCTCTAAGATGAATCCCATATACAACTTCAAAAGGGCTCTTTCCTGTGCTCCTATTAACAGAATCGTTGTAGGCAAACTCTACTTGTGGGATGATCATATCCCATGCTTCTCCATGCTGTTTAGTCAAACACCTCAAAAGATTACCCAGTGACCTATTCACTACCTCAGTTTGTCCATCCGTCTGAGGGTGATATGCAGATGTGAAAGACAATTGGGTGCCCAATTTCTTCCACAGTGTCCTCCAAAAATGTCCCACAAACTTGGGATCTCTGTCAGTAACTATGTCCAATGGTAAACCATGAATTCTTACTATCTCCTTGAAGAAAAGACCCGCAACATGTGAAGCATCGTTAGTACATTTACATGGCACAAAATAAGCCATTTTACTAAACTTGTCAACAACCACAAACACACTGTCAAATCCTCGTTGAGTCCGGGGAAGACCCAAAACAAAATCCATACTGATGCACTCCCATGGCCTTTGCGGAATTGGAAGTGGTTGATAGAGACCTGCATTTGACGAAGTCCCTTTGGCTCACTGGCAAATGTGACAACAGTCTACAAATTTTCTGACATCTGTTTGCATCTTAGGCCAAAAATAAAACCTTCTCACTTGCTCCAATGTCTTGTCCAGTCCAAAATGACCTCCGAGACTACCGCAATGTTTCTCTTTTATGATGTTCTCCCTCATGGAACACCTAGGTACACATAGTTGGCTGCCTTTGAACAGTAGTCCTTGCTGTAACAAATATTCAGAAAAATCAGAATGATAAGAATCTGAGAATTGTGAACAAACTGCATATATCTCCTTGAATTCCTCATCATCCTGGTACATGTTCTTGAGAGAATCCACTCCCACACTCTGCAACTGGATCTCCTGTATAGTGCACACTCGTCTACTCAAAACATCTGCCACTTTGTTGGTTGTCCCTTCTTATGTTTGATGGAAAAGTATACACCTGAAGTTGTTCAACCCACTTCATATGCCTATGATTTAGCTTCTCCTGCGAATTCAGAAAACTCAAACCATGGTTGTCAGTATAAACAATGAATTCCTTGGGCAAGAGATAATGTCTCCATTTCTTCAATGCTTGAACCATTGCATACAATTCCAGATCATATGTGGAATACTTTCTTTTAGCATCATTCAGTTTTTCACTAAAGAAAGCAACAGGTCTGCCTTCCTAACTAAAGACATCACCAATGGCAAGGTTACTGGCATCACATTCCACAGTAAACAACTTATTAAAATCAGGCAAAACCAAAATGGGTTTCTCTGCTATTTTCTGTTTGAGAATCTCAAAAGATTCATCGGTTGCTCTATTCCAAACAAACTTATATTTTTGCCCTCCTTTTATGGTATCCAAAATGGGTGCACAAACATGACTGAATCCTCTTATGAATTTCCTATAAAATGTTGCTAACCATGAAAACTTCTTACATCACTTACTATTTTAGGCGCTGGCCAAGACAAAATAGCATTTACCTTCTCTGGATCCATTTTCAAACTGCCCTGGGATATAACAAATCCAAGGTATGTGAGTTCTTCCTTCATAAAGATACTCTTCTCTATATTGATCATTAGTTTCTCCTCATGCAGCTTCTTCAACACCTATTCCAAATGCTGCAAATGTTCTTCTTTTGTCCTGTCGAAAACCAGAATATCGTCAAGATAGACAACAACAAACTTGCCAATAAAATCTTTCAATACCTCATTCATTAGACGCATGAAAGTACTTGGAGCATTGGACAGTCCAAATGGCATCACCAACCACTCATAAAGACCTTCATTAGTCTTAAAGGTTGTCTTCCATTCATCCCCTTCTCTAATCCTGATCTGATGGTATCCACTCTTGAGATCAATTTTAGAAAAATACCGAGCTCCTCCCAAACAATCCATTAGGTCTTCTATCTAGGCATAGGAAACCTATATCTGATGGTGATCTTATTTATGGCTCTTGAATCAGTACATAACCTCCATTCGCCATCCTTCTTGGGAGCTAAAACTATGGGTACAGCACATGGACTAAGACTTTTCCTCACTAGGCCCTTATCCAATAGTTCTTGTACTTGTTTAGCAACCTCCTCATTTTGATTAGGTGTCATTTTATAAGCTGGTTTATTTGGCAATGTGGATCCTGGGATGAAGTCAATCTGATGATTTATGTCTCTCACAGGGGGTAGTACATTGGGCATATCCTCCACCATGATACCCTTATATTTATCTAACAATTCCTGCACTTCCTTAGGGACTTTTTCCTTGTTTTCAGACAAATCAGAATTGTCTTTAGGTTTCAAAATCAGAGCATACCCCTAGGTTCCCTCTTCTTTCAGAGTACGAAGAAACTCTTTCCCACTCATTAACATGATAATTGAGCCTACATTCTTGTCTACACCCTCTTCTGGTAAATGATTCATCTTATACTGTCTACCATTCTTAGTGATCACAAAGGAATTCGACTTACCATCATGCTGGGCTTGTACATCATACTGCCAAGGTCTACCTAACAGTAAATGGCATGCATCCATGGGAATTATATCACACAAAAGTTTATCTCCATATTCCCCTATCTGAAATTCTACCCAAGCTTGTTCATCAACCAAGACTTGCTGCCCTTTGTTTAGCCATGACACTTTGTATAGACTCACATGTGGCAATCTTTTCAAGTTCAATTTCTCTACCATTTCTACTGAGACTAAATTTTCAGTTGAACCAGAATCAACAATTACCTTACAGTTTTTGCCCGAAACTGTACACAGAGTTCTGAATAGTGTCTTCATCTGGGGCGGTTCCTTGTTCTGTGGCACTTTCAGCATTGCTCTTCTCATCATGAGACTCTCTCCATCTTGTGCTAGATCTGCACTTCCCATAGGTAAGTTCACACTCTGACAATCTTCTTCTTGAATCAATTGGTTCCTTCTCTCTCCTCCATGAGAGCTTGAGGCTTTCTCCGGACACCTACCTGTTGTGTGCCCGATTTGGTTACAATTATAACATCTTCCCGTGAAGACGTTAGAACCTCTGCCTGGTCCACCAAATCTGCCTCTCCCATTGGGTCTCCTTCCTCTGAAACCCTCTCTGGAACCAGATTCTCCACTATGTTCTTGTTGACTGGACTCCCCTTGATTTTTCTGGAACTGATTTCTGCCACCAAAGCTATTTTTGCCTCTGAAATTCCTTCCACCTCTGCCTCTATTCTGCTGGTCTCCCTTTCTTTTCTGCTTCTCTTCTACTCTCAGTGGCACTTGGAAACATTTGTCCACAGTTTCTGGTGTCAAGATAGTAATCTCATCTTGTATACTATACTTCAGGCCATTAATATACCTAGCAACTCTTCCTTTCTCATCCTCAGCGTGTCCACACCTTAGAGACAATTTATGAAATTCCTCTGTATAGGTAGATACATCCATATCCTTCTGCCTGAGGTTCTGCATTTTCCTGTATATCTGCACTTCGTAATCCGCTGGTAGGAACTGAGCCTTAATCCTTTCTACCATCCGACTCCAGGATGAGATCATGCTCTTGCCACTCTTCACCCTTTCCCCTTGGGTGTAGTTCCACCATGTGAGTGTAGCACCCTTCAATTTCGTTTTTGCAAACTTGACTCTTCTATTCTTTGGTACCTCCTTGTACTTGAAGTAATTGTTCAAAGCCTCGACCCATTCGATGACTTCATCTGCGTCCATCTTTCTGCTGAACATTGGAATCTCCATTCTTGATTCAGACGATTCCTTACCAAGTGATTTTATGGCCTCCAGAAATTGTTTCTGATGTGCAAATATATCTGTCTGTCCTGAGGTTGTTTCCTCTTCCCCATCTTCTTCTTCTCCATCTGACTCCTCGTCTGGTTTCTTGCCTTTTCCTAAGGTTTTTAACTCAGCCTAGAGTGCTTCCTTGACTCCAGTCTTGATCATATCCTCCATCTCCTTGAATTTCTTGGCCACTTCAGTGGTCATCCCCTTTGGAGGCATCTGGCTAGCCCCTTCTTCGCTTTCTCTGTCTGACATAAACATTCACAGACAATGCTAACACTTTTATAGACCCTTAACCTGGCTCTGATACCAAAACGATGCAGAGTGCACAACAGAAGCGGACCAACAAATCAACAGATCAATTCATGTACATCGCTGAACTGGTTATTGCCGGTTCACATGCACCGATTCACCATTACACTCGGTCACTGCTTGTATCAACAGCGAACTCCTTGTTTGTCCTCCCGATGTGCCGTTACACATTGACTGCGTTGTGACTTTGATTTTCGGCGGATTCCTGCAACCTCTCACCGCCAGTCTTAACTTCAACTTTCGGCGAACTTGCACTCCTTGGCCGATGCGTCGATCATCTCAGCTCCTTCGGCGAGACTTACTACAGAGTCGTCAACTCGTAGAGCCCCCCTAATGAGCCTCCGCTATTCTTTGTTTACTGATGAGTCGTTTACCATCGGCCGCCTAGGGTTTGCTTCACCGATTCTCCAATGCACAGTCTGCCTTCCTCGAACCCTAGCACATAGAAATGCTAGGACATCTACTGTGTGCAACCCACGATCTGGGACATCTGCATTGCCAAATCTTGAAACATAACGGGAAACAAAAAACACATACTATACAACGAAGCCATTCCACTGATTTCGACAGAAATCTTATCAGTGGAATGCTTCATATCGACATAATACAACAATGGGAAAATGGAAAGGAAAGGAAATCTATAGCTAAGTAATTTCTTATCTACAGAGAACAAAAAAAAGCAAATTGACGAAACAGAGTAGTTGATTTCTTCTTAACACGATGCGGTTACATTCAATCGATCTGACTACAATACTGATCATCATACCTGATCTTGTTCATTTCCCTATCTTTATAGATTCGCCTAGGGTAGTACCAACTGACTCCAAGCGGCTGGGAGATCGATTCCAAGCGGCTGGGAAACACTACTGCCTATTTTTGGCGTTATTGCTATTTTTAGCATTACAGGATTACAATTGACAAATACAATCTAAGTACTTAGGACTTACAAACATAAATTACTTGCATTGGTCAAATAGACCTTATTACAACCCAAAACACGATTTAAAACAAAACATGAACTTAAATGACTTGTGTTAGGTGCCCCTGCACCACAGATGGATATGTCAGGAGTGTCTAAAAGAGTATAGAGGTTCAAAAGGCCTAGCATGTAGTTTGTGGATTCGAGGACCCTAGAGCATTATTTACTAAAATGTAAGTTAAATTAAAGATTTAACTTATAATATTATAAGGGGCTAAAAGTGACTTTAAGTTGTAATGTGTTTCACCTTATTAATACAAGTTATAACTTAAAGTTATATCACTAGGAGTTGGACGCCCCACATGGAGTAATAAGGGACATAAAATATTAAATAATAAAATATATTCTCCTTTCTTGGGCGTTGGGGTTGAGGGAGATAAAAGAAAAGAAATGAGCTTCATTTGATTATTCATTCACTTACTTGATTTATATTGTCGTGCATTCTTGGAGCTTAAAGAGCTTTGAGGGTTTGCACCAGATGTGCTGAGACGAAAACCTCTGCAAGGACGCCTTCTTCGTGTGTGAAAAACCACATCAGGAAGGAATATCGGAGGCTTCATTCAGGAGCTTCATTTGGGCATTCAGTTGATTCATTTTGATGGAGTTTCGAGCTTTGAATGAACATCTTTTGTAGAGTTTTCTTATTGCATCTTAGAGCAGGGTTGTGAAGAGCAGATTCATACATTTAAATGGAGTTTGATTGCTGTTACAGCCTTTCCTAGACAGGGCGTACTTCCTCTATGTTGGTTGTACATTGTTGTAGCAGGTCGTACAGCATTTTGTGGTAATAGAAGGTGTTGTGGACTGGATTTGAGCATCATTTTTGGGCGTTGAGAGTTGATAATGAGCTGCAAATGGTTCTGGGCAGAATACAATAGGTTTCAATATCTTTTGCTCCTGAAATCACTCCCAGCTTGGTCGTACAACCTCAAAGGTGACGTGGGTATTGTTGCTCGTGAATCTATCTCTTGGAATGACTTCTATTATGCTTATCTTGGTCGCCTAGGAGCATATTTGAGGTTGCTTTCCATTGTATGTCGAAATCTCTTCATTTGCAAAGTCTAGGATGTACTTTTTGGTGCTCATATTGCTGGCCTGGATACAACTGAAGAACCAAGTTGTAGTCTGGCAAATGGGTATGTACTCATGATTCATATTTTGGCAAAATATAATTTGGGTATTCGATATCTTGTTCATATATGCTTTAGTTTTTCTGGGTTTTGTTTATATGCATTATATTCTATGTTTCAATGCAAAAAAACCCTACATACAATACATACACATAAAACCCTAAACCAAACAGCATTCAAAAAAGCAAAACACTTGGCATAGAAAAAACCTATCCAACAGCGTATGTTACAAAGCACAAAAGTATACACACCATACACGAAGCATACATGTAATTCATAGAGCAAACATATAATCCTTTCAGGGTTATTCCCAATGGTCAACCACATAATGAAATTCTATGAGAAAGCATATAGGGCACTGAGAGTCTATCCTCCTCAACCAAGCCCAAGGGCACGGTATGCCCATCCCGGATAATTCCACCCCTTGGCCCACAAGTGGTAGGAACTCCCATCCATCCTACTTGGGGTGGCTTACTTGATGAAGGGACCAGTGCTATTGCTTGTCCCCTAATATGCATTTCACATTCATTCCAAATGTGATGGCTCATTGAGTTAAATGGGTAATATAAAGTACCTATTGATGGATTTCAAGTTCGATTCAAGGATTGAAATATATAAGAAAGCATATAGGGCGTTGCAAGTCTGTCCTTCTCAACCAAGCCCAAGGGCACGATACGTCTATCCCGGATAATTCCACCCCTTGGCCCACAAGTGGTAGGAACTCCCGTCCATCCAACTTGGGGTGGCCTACTTGATGAAGGGACTAGTGTTGTTGCTTGTCCCCTAATATGCATTTCTTTGTCCTCCTCAACCAAGCCCAAGGGCGCAGTACGTCCATCTCGGATAATTCCACCCCTTGGCCCACAAGTGGAAGGAACTCCCGCCCATCCAACTTGCGGTGGCCTACTTGATGAAGGGACTAGTGTTGTTGTAAAATATATATATATATATATCTGCTATAATTGTCAATGTTGTTTGGATTTCTTATTTATTTATTTCTGAGTATGCCTTCTTCGTTGTTAACATTTGTTGTATAGCCAATATATATATATATACTTGAGATATATATTTCCTTTTGCTTGATTTATATGACTTCCTTCCAGTGAAGATAGCTTCCTTTGATTGCTAATTGATATCTCAGATATTTGCTGATTTGATTTATTCCATAATAGAATTATAGAACGATAGAATGATAGAATAATGTAATGTCCCCTTCCTAAGTAGCTTCAGTTATGTGGTTAGTCTACTACTTGGGTTCTCGTAGACTAACGTGGATGGGTAGGGAACCCATAATGGATTGGTTATTCTCAAGGTTTAGTCAACATTTTCGGAGGCATGATTTGGACTCCTTTTGGCAGGATCTCATTCCTAACTCTTTTTGGAGTGATTTCAAGCCATGTGACCAAACTTTCTATTTTTAGTGAAGGCTCCTAGACTCGGTGTGAGTTGGCGTAATGTTCTTGGTCTTCACTCATTTTCATTGGGCCTACTTGATGGTGCTACATAATTTACTTTGGGAGACCGTTTGGATTAATTATTAATGGAACGATATATTCCTAAGTTAAATTAAAGATTTAACTTAGTGATATAGTCATAAAGTGACTTAATTAATAAATGAAAACTTGAAATATTTAAAGTTAAATTAAGTCATATTATTCCTAAGTGTGGGCACCCATAACAAGAAGGAAATAAAGTTACTATTAAATAGTTTAATTTTCCCCAAAAAGGAGGAGTTTGGAATGTGAAGGAGTTAAACGACAACTTGAGCGCTCATTTCTTGATACCATTGCATATTTTCATGAAAACTGAGTTTGTTTGGCTATGCCAAGGGTTTGAACCACCAACTTGTGGAGATGGAAACCTTCACGGAGTTGAACACCTACGGGAGTGAAAGACCTTACTAGGTTGTTGAGGGTGATCTTATTTTAGAGGTCACATTTGAGCTTTAATTCTCAATTTGTTGACTTGTCGAGGAGGGCTTATACAATGTAAATCTCTTGTTTAATGATATGATAATTTTGAAGACATGGCTGAGAGTTTATTGCAGGTGATAGTATTGTCTTTGGTGACATTTTGTTGAGGGTTTGGCCTCCAAACAGCCCGTACATTTCCAGCAGCAGGCCGTACCTCTTGGGAGGCAATTTATGTGTGTTTTTCAAGCATTTTCATTGATTTCCTTCCTTCATCTTGGATGTGGAGGACCTGCAGCAGATTTCAGACATTTAAGGAGCAGTTTGGAAGCATTTTGAGGTGTCTAGACTATTTGTATTGCTGCTGTTCACTTCAAGCAAGGTCGTACCAGCTAGAGGAGAGACGTGGTCACCCTAGAGCACAACGTCTGAGTTTCTATGGGTCTTATGATCACCATTTGAGGCGTTAATCACCCATGTGTTGTTGTCCTTTGTTGTTTGATGGAAAAAACCAGGGTTTTATGAATATCCGAGGGTTTTTGTTGAATCCAAGCTGCTGTAACAGTCAATACCAGACTCATATTTTCGAATCACCAAATGGATATGAAAGTTATCTGATGTTATATTCTTTTCTCCATATGGGTATTGTTTATTATTGTTGTATTATGAATTTCTCACATAAACGAGCATCTGGGTAGTGTAGAAAGTTTATTTTCTGAATATATATATATATATATATATATATATATATATATATATATATATATATATATATATGCAACCTATGTTACAATCAAAAACACAAAACACAGCAAGTTCAGCTAAACCACAGAAAAAATATGGGGTGGGTTATTACAGTGGTATCAGAGCTGGTTTTCCTGTCAGCCTGTGTTGAAAATTGTTCATGAGTGAGTGGAAACAAGTTTATACCAGGGAAACAAATCAGTGGCAGCCCCCACAGATTTCAGAAGGTGAAACTATATAAGGTGTTTTGGGTATGCATAGGAATTCATCCAATGACAGTGACAATATTGCAGGTCATATGGCGGACAGAGATAAAAGACTAGAGCAGCCAGAGAGCCCAAACTCCAAAACAAACAAAAAGTTTGATATTATGTTGGATATGATGTCTCAACTTCTAGGAAAGACGACTCAAAATAGTCCGACACCACAGCGATATGCAACCAATGATAGTGAGGCAAGCGGTTCTAATGTTAATAACCACCAACATGATGGTCAAGGTAGTGGTCGCAACACTAGGACAACCCCAGGACTAGTTCCCAGGTCTCTACAGCTTACCTTTCCAAACAGAGAGGAGGCCCCTGTTATTCAGGCGCATGAGGCACAAATACCTATGTTGCAGGGTTCGCCTACCAGAGTCCCGGGTGCGGGTGCGGGTGCATTGAAAGGGGGGTGGGTGCGTCCCGGACGCACCCGGGTTCGCTGGGTTCGCACCCAGTTTAAAAACAAAGAACCCACGGCGCACCCGGAACGCACCCATGCCCCCAGTGTTTTTTTTAAATTTTTTTTCAACTTAAACCTCAATTTCATAATTTTTTAAACATTCTAAAAGGCAAATGAAACCCTAAAAAGACATTATAAACACAATTTTGCCATTTCAACTCATTTCTTTCATTCCAAAACACAAAAACTCTTGAATTATTTTTATGCTCATTTTTACTTCAAAACAGCAAGTATGACGATCAAATATTGAATGGAATGGCTAAAGTTATAAATGCTAAGAGCCACAGACTTTTAACCGAAAGTAACATCAATTGGCATCTCTAAAATCTCCTAGTCATCAACTTCAACAAGTATTGTTTACATTTCCTCTAAAATTCATAAATTTCAAATCATGGAATTTCAACATCGCATAGATAACGTTTTAAAACCTAATTTAAATCAATTCAATTCTGGTACAACAGTTCATTTAGTCCACACAGCTGTCACTAGGCGAACTCCAACAATATCACAATAAATGAAAAAAAAATGAAATATTAAATTGAATGAATGTCCAATTATTCACAGAAAATTTTTTACCAGCCACATTGAGAAAAAAATTATGTAGTTTAATCTAGGCTATGAACATCATAAGAAGCAAGATTGCAATTTAAATTTCAAAATTTTAGATTAAAAATTAACTATAAGAAAACAAAGAGAACCACTTTAAACGATGGACCTTAAATATGAAGAAATACAGTTTGACATCGAAACAATGAAAATTGATTGTTGAACATGATATTATTATTTTGAATCTTGTTATTGAACTTGAAGTTCGAGTTTTATGTTTTATGATATTCAAGTTGATGGTGGTTTTGTTGATTATATGATACTGTGGTGTTCTACACTTTATTCTTGCATTTCTACACTTAATTCTTGCTTCTATACTTATTTTTTTTGCATATACATATATTTATATATATATAAAAAAGCGAACCCAACCCCCAAAAAAAATTTTGGCCGACCCCGCGAACCCGCACCTGCACTCGCACCCGAACCGGCAACTTAGACAAATACCCATGGCAGAGGAGGTCAGGTTGCATCATACAGAATACATGACTCTTCCACCTGAAATTAGGGAGATGTGTTTGGAGCAGTTTATGAATTAGAAGAGGTAGAGAGCAGGTATGGCTGGTAAGACGAAGCAAAGGACTCTGCATATTTAGAGAGATGATGTCATGTCCCTATATTTACAATTGAATCAATTATATATTATTCATATGATAAATCAAATATTCTTACATTAGAAGATTAAATATATTAAAATAATAAATTAAATATTTTTTATGCTACATAAAATAATAAATTGAATATTATAAATTAAATATTATATTATAAACCAAATAAATATTCTAATATCAACAAATATAATATATTATTATTTTAATATAAGTATCAATAATAAATATAAATATTGTTAATGTAATTATTATACTATAGATATATATTATTATATGATATAAAACTAAATATAAATAAATATATATAAATATTAATAATATATTTAAATATTATAATAATGATCATATAAGACAAAGTCAACGAATCATTAATTTGAGGCAGCGAATTACAACTAATAACAAAGGCCAGCGATTATGTTTAAGAGGGCTGCGATCAAGGCAGTGTTGATATTAGACCAAAGGCAACGACTCATATACTAGAACACTAACGATTGAAAAGTAATTAATGATATTTAAGAAAAGTCACACAGGTGGTGAAGCATCGTGCCTCATGATAAGGCAGATACATAATGGAAATCAAGCAATTCAAATATGGATCATCAATTCAGCAATCATCTCATCACTGGATCGGTAATACAAAATATCAATCGATCAATCCATCATCAGCAAGCAGAGTTTAGTATGGATATTCTTATATATGTAAACAGCAGAAAGGTCAATCACCACACAACACAGTCCAAGTAACATTAATATATATCTCAGCAATCTTAATAATGAGAAGTACAGTGATATTCATAAAGAAGCTGCAATAATATATCTATATCCATCCAATAGGGGTGGAATATTATCAATCAATCTAGTTCCTATTAAAGGAACAACCTTGCATAAGAAAATTATTATTTTAATGATCCATAGGATCACTTGAGCGTCTCAAATCATCTAAGGAGACAAATCGCATATTGGTACGATCTCTCTAACTCATACGATTAACCTTAATAGTTATACTAACCTAACTGACGGTCTACGAGGGATGAGCGCGACCGTGCCACGTGTTTAATCTTTCTCCTTTGCCCCTATGAGGACATTTGGGTTGTTAGGGATGTACGATTTGTTATTATTATTATTATTTAAATGGCTCACACGGTAGGTGATTGCCAAGTGGTGGTATTGTCGAGCGAGCATAAAACCCTTGGGCCTACGACAGTGGAGTACTATTATCCGACGCTCTAAATGTAATATTTTCCCCTCCTCCGCTAGGGTAGATGATTGGGCTAGATTAACGACCAAGCTCGACATCGCCATTCCCAAAGTATATCATGACGCATAACATGGTTAAAGTATAAGCAATGTTACAGGGGGACGCATCCCTCTTGTTTTTCCCCCGCTCCCGTCAGCCAGAACGCCTCAGGGATGTGGGGACGGGGACAGGACCCCCCTGGCAGACCCCATTTTTCCTGACTTTTTGAGGACGTCCCAGGGACACCCCCTCATCGTGGGTAACGTCCCTTGGGAACGCCCTGTTTTTTGGGGACGACCTCGCGTTTGAGGGACCTCATGGCATCTGTCACCAAGAAAAACGCAATTCCTATAAACGTTTAAAAACGCCATGTCTGAATCTCGATTTCATCAAACTCGAACTAGAAACCCTATGCAAACTGGAATTGTGGAAGTCAATCTTGCGATGAATTGGAAACCCTATGCGACAATGCAAGTTTATCTACCTCAGTTGATGTCCTTGCGTTGCCTACAAATTGTCATAAATTTATAGATATATAAACTACAAAATACAAAATAACAATATCATGTATATGTATAGAGCCGTGAATAAAGCAAGGAGTTTATAGTTTATAGTTTAATATTTATATGTATGAGTTATGTATAGAGCCGTGAATAAAGCAAGGAGCTTATACTATATAGTTTAATATGTATATTTAATATATGTATGAGTTTATATTTTAATATTTATGGAGTTTATAGTTTAGTAGTTTAGTTTAACTTTTTAACTTACATATATTTTTATTAAAATGTATTATATGGCCATCCCTCGCCGTCCCCAAAATTTTTGCCGTACCCAAAAACCGGTCCCCCCGTCCCAAAAACTCGGAGAAACACTGAGCATAAGTATGAGGAAATATATTTGATATATGTACTTATTCATTATTATTGATTATGATCATGATGTTGCTAACCCTAATGATTATGAAAGAATATATGTACTTGTATATGTTGCTAATATCTTGGATTGCAGGATTCCAACTCGGAATTACCCTATTCAAGAGATATTTATGATTATGATTTATTGATTTCATTGCTATATTCTAATTTATTGATCTTTAATATTGTTAATGTTCCTTTCTAGTAGTTATTCTTGCGTGCAGGTTAAGAAATGAAGAACATCCTAAAAGGGGACATTACAAATTATCAACATGCCTTGAGCAAGGTTTCTTTAGAGCATTTTGATGGGAGTGGCAAGATGTCAGCTAGAGCGTGGGTGCGAAAGCTAGATAACTATTTGACCCTTAAACCTATGCCGGAGGATGAAGTGCTTAACTTTGCCACCATGCATTTAGATGGAGCAGCCCATGAGTGGTGGTATCATGGTTTGGTCACCTTGGGTCATAACTTGATCACCGCGTATGATGAATTCACAAATACTGAAAAATGTAGCTTCCAACCAAATACAAAGAATATGAAAACTTACCAAAGGATCAAACGTTTCAAATTGATGGCAAATGGCTCTATTTATCCTCCTCTTGGCCTAGGCATCCCAATTAGCTCCAATTTGCCAAATTTTGAAGTCCACCAATGAAATGCAATTCTCCTTGAACAATTTTAAATGTTTTTTATCAATGAAGTACAACATTTAATTAAATGATTCCACCTCTCAATTCCAACGCCTTGAGCAATAACAAATTCTTGCATTTTTAAATGATTTTCTCCTTTGAGCGGCGATCCATGAGGAAAAGCATTTAATAAATGAAAAAAAAATTGAAAATTGTTCAAACTTCCTCTTTGTATGGTGAACCATGAAGAAATGATATTTTATCATTTAAAAAACATTTTTCTTGTCTTGGGCGGCGATCCATATTGGCAAATGAAACAATATTATTTTAAAATATTACCTCCTTGTGGTGTCGACCCTCTCCTTGAGCGAATAACATCCATACCTTGTAAAATTCCTCGACGTTGGTGCACAATCCAAGACAAGCACAATTTGCAATATGAAAATATTTTGAAAAACCCTCTCCAATGATTTTGGCACATAATTCCATAAAAATCATATTTTATTGTATTTGCTTTCTCCTCCAAAGGTGCAAATTTGCCTTGGGCAATCAAAATGCAATTTGAAATACTTCACCTTCTCCTTGGACGCTGGACTTATAGAAATGATAGACATTTTGAAAATGCAATTAAAGATTGACATTTTCCTTGTAACCACATCAATATTTTGGCTAAATAAATAATATTGCCAAATAAAACTTAGCCAAAATAAAAATCGTTCCATTACCATGTGTATTAGCCTACGGGAATGGTGAATAGGCTAATCATCAACTCCACATGTGATCACTCCGGAAAAGGGGACATGACAGATTTGAGCAATATTAATGCAGAATGGACATCCCATAACTTTTGAGAGTCGGAAGCTCAAAAAGACACAAAAAATATTCTCAATCTATGAAATGAAGATGTTTGCCATAATGCATGCTTTGGCCAAATTCAAGCAATATTTGGATTGGTAGTAGATTTGTGGTTAAGCCTGACCATAATAGTTTGAAGTTCTTCCTCAACCAAAGAGATTTGAATGACAGACAATAGAAATGGACAAATAAGCTTCGAGCCTATGATTTTGAATATAGAGTATGTGAAGGGCAAGAACAATGTTGTAGTAGATGCCATATCCAAAAAAACTAATCTTATACTCTATGTTTGATATCTCTACTGATTGGAAAGTTACTATAATGGCAGACTATTGAAAGAACACATTTGCTACTTATGTCCTTGAAGGCAAATTATAAGATGAAAAGTATAAGGCAATGGATGATCTCATCCTTTACAAGGACAGAGTTTATCTCGTCCCAGAATCAAAGCTGAAGTATAAAGTCTTGAGTGGAACACATGATACAACCTTGGCAGGTCATGCATAATACTTCAAGACTTACAAGCAAATCAAAGAAAGATTTTCATGGAAAGGACTCAAAGAAGATGTCCTTAAGCACATCAAACAGGATGTTACCTTCCAACAAAACAAAATAGAGCATGTGTTACCAACAAGTTTACTACACCTTTATCGATTTCCACTCAAAAATGGGAGAGCATCTCTCTGGACATCATCACCAACCTTCCAAAAGAGCAGTATACGGATTGCTTCTTTGTTATAGTAGACAAACTCACTAAATATGCTCATTTCCTTGCTATAAATTCTGAGTTCAAGGCACCACAAGTGGCTGATCTATTTTCTAGAGAAGTACTTAGACTTCATGGGTTGCACAAGAACATAGTGAGTGACAGGAAAACAGGTTCCTTAGTTTTTTTTGGCATGAGCTTTTTCGTTTGGTAGTAACTTAGTTGACACCCAGTACCAGTTATCACCCTCAAAAGGATGGCAAATAGAGATTGCGAATAAGTAGATTGTGGGGTATTTAAGGAATTATGTAGTCAAGCAACAAACAGCTTGGATCAAATGGCTCTATCTGAAAGAGCATTGCTACAATACTTCACATCATATGTCTATTGGTATGACTCTATTCAAAGCTTTATATGGTTATAACGCTCTAACTTTTGTTGATTTGATCATCACTGACAATAGAGTGTTGGGGGCTAGAGACTTGGTCAAACAAAGTCAAGAAATTTTGGAATCACTCAAGAAAAACCTCCAACAAGCACAAAATCAGCAAAAGCTGTATGCAGATCAGCATCGCACTAAGCGGACTTTTGAGGTTGGAGACATGGTTTTTTTTTAGGTTACAACTATCCAGACGATCTTCTCTCAAGAAAATTGGAGCTAAGAAGCTCAAGCCTCACTTCTACGGGCCTTGAAGGATTAAACAAAGGATTGGAGAGGTTGCTTATGAGCTTGAGTTGTCAAAGCACAACATAATTCATAATGTCTTCATGTTTCGTGGCTCAAAATGGCACTTGGACATCATATTATTCCCTTAAAAGAGTTGCCTCCTCTAGATGATGAAGGTAAGTTGATCTTAGTTCCAAAAGCCATCATTGATACCAAAGAGAAAAAATTGAGGAACAAGAGCATAATAGAAAATCTGGTGCATTGGAAAAATCTTCCAACTGAAGGTGATACATGGGAAGGTGTAAAGATACTTGAAAGCATCCAAATTTGCAATTGCTTGAGGGCAAGCGATTATGGGAAGGGCGGACTGTCACATCCCCTTTTCAGAATTACAATATTTGGGAGACCCATAGCCTATTTATGTATTTCCCATAGGTTAAGAATGAAGTTAGAAAAATAATTTAATAATAATATTTGAAGTTAATCCTAGTAACTTTATTTTAAAACATTGTAAAAGGACAACTTAACTATTATTATTTTTATAAAGTGGGCCTAATGTAGTGTTTTATTAGAGTGTTTTAAGTGAACACTTTTGGAGGGAAAAGAAAATTCAAATTAAAAGGCGATTATAAAAGAGAATTGCTCAAAAGAAGGATTCATTGTTTATTGAAATCAAACCTTTTTCTCAGAGCTTGAGCACTTGTGTTCATTTTCTCACCCGAGGATGAAAACTCTTTAAGTGTGGGAATTCAGGGAACGAAACCATAATGGTTTCTAGTTGGGATTGGACGACAAAAACCCTCTCGTCCTTTCGAGGTGATTTCATATAGGAATCACATTGGTGCTGAAAGATTGAATCATTTCCAATTTCAGTTCGGTAAAGAAGGATTTTGGAGATTTTCCGTTGTGTTGAGTTTGCAAATCAAGTTGTGAATTTTGAATGGGATGATTGGGTACTCCGTTTGTTGCAAAGCAGCAGATCCTTATTGCTGGTCATTGAGGTGCTCACTTTTCCAGTCATCAAACTCATCTACAAGCAATCGTACAAGCTATAGGACCATCGTACCATTTGCAGCTTATCAAACCTTCTTCTAGCAGTTGTGATTCCTCTTTTCAACAACCGTACAGGTATAAGGGTGAGTTGTACCATTTCTGCAGGCACTACATCATTTCTACTGGCCACTGCACGACTCAAGTTCCCAGTCGCAGCCATACAGCTTACACTCTGATCTGTAACAGCAGTTGTACCTGTTGTACATGACTCCAATCACAATAAATCTGGTTAATGAATATACTAAAACAAGACACTACATACAAAGGGCAACGCAACTAGATAGTGGGCGAAGTAGCGATGGAGGCTACTAGCTAATGGTTACGGCTTCTTATATTACTATTTTTTTTCAAAATAATAGGGCTTCTTACAGACACTTTATGAAACAAGTTTCTGATTTCTCATATTGCACTAAGCGCAAAGAAAGAGCACACACGTGCCCAAGGCACTCTAAGACTTTCACTCTTTACAACTCCCAGTTACTCTGACTGAAATGTTAAATGTAAAATCAACATACCAACCTACAAGTTGAAATATAAAAGAATAACTGGAATCACAAATCATAACAATAAACAATATATAGAGAATAAAGATAATAAAGCATGTAATGGTTATATTGCATAAGTAGTGTTTAGTAGAATGCTTGCTTAGTAAGAGAATCTAACTTTATTAAAGAGTATAATTTTTTAAAAAGAAAAGAACGTAATAAAGCATAAACATAACACATCTGCATTATCTTCGAGTTGCTTGATACACATAGTAAATGTACACACCCTATAATATTGAAAATTAGAATATAGATCAGATCTAGACTTAAAAAGTGAGGTCTATTGGTTCAGAAAAGGGACAAAAGAACCCACTTATTAAAGTAGCTAATAAGGCAAAATCAAAAAACATAATAACACAGACATTTTACACGGTAATAATAAGACAAAAGAGGTGGCCACCTTACATTTGGGCATTCTAACAAAGATAAATACTTTATATAGCTAATAAATAAGGAACAACCTAACATGCAGAAACCCAAGGGCCATAGTAATGAGAACCGAAATGATGGGAAAGGGGAGCATTGGAGTACCACACCTATGGAAGATCGATGAGACCCTTGTAAAGGATTCCAAGTTAATTTCAAGAGAGAACCTATAAATGTCACCAAGTTCTCTCACAAGTGTAGAGTCTTTCATCATTCATGTACTAATAATATGATTTTATACTTGCATGATAGAAAATTATTAAGAACAAGCAACTTATCTCACTCCATGACCATGACAAAAGCACATCTAAACTATACTTTAAAATTAATGAGCAGGCAAACACTAGACAAACATATAAAGGTTCAATTCTAAGAGATGATAACACTGTCAAGAGTTAAACAAACTTACAATCATGAGTAGTTTGTTATAAAGGGCATGATTTATAATACCAAATCTTGCATATAAGTTACAATCCACTACATTATCTGTGTTTGTATATTTTCCCTTTCATACTTTATTATTTTCTGATTTTGTTTTGATTTACTACATTTTGCTTCATTTAAAATGATATAATTTGTTCGTCTTCACTGCAAGGGATTAAAAAATAGAAATTACTTTAGAGTTTTGACAAATAAGCTGAAGACTCCATTATGTCAACATACATAGGAATTTCTAAAATGTATAAATTATTTCCTAAATGTAATTGCTAAAATTAAATTCCTATTGAATTTCCTTAAAATTCATTTTTCATTTATTAGCAGTGTACTTCTCCTGGAGAAATGCCATCAAGAAATTATAAAATGATTATATTGTAGCAAAATTTATTCGGAGAGTAAAAGCTACCTGACCAAGATCAGAAAGTGGACGTTCTGGGGTACCGACTCTTCCTTCCTTCTTAGACAGCTCATAAGCTGCACCAATGAATCAGATAATTAAACAGAGTAATTGTCTGCATTAGAATTGATTATGCATGAACATGTGTTTACTTCTATCAATCACTTAAAATAGAGGACAATCCAAATCACTCTTCAATTAAAACAGGAAAAAAAAGAAGTTATTATAACAAAAACAGCTCTCAAGATTAGGAAAACAAAAATCAGCAGGATAGACCTTATATAACAAGCCACATACATAACACCAATAAACAAATGGTTACCATCAATTACCAATCAATCATATGACTCAGTTATGATGCAAAATTTCTACCAACCAAAATTCAAGCATGACAAAAACCAAGTACATTCAACCAATTGCATTCCAATTACCAATCCAATTAAGATATAAAACCTTTCTTAACTAAATAATACAGATAACCATACCAGTATTATGTACCTGGACAATCTAATTGACCTTAGCTAATCACTTCTAAAATCTGATCTGACAGAAACTCAACCAACCATAGAAATACCAATAACACATGAACATGAAAATACTCTACAAAGCTTCTAAAAAGTAAGGATCACAATAATTGAAACATTTTACATGTTGTACCCAATCTGAAACTCACTTGTGTTACATGATACTGTTTCGTTGTCAATAAATCAGTCATTTGTATGTCAAGGTTGAAATTGGAAATAGTCATTTCTGGTTGAGTCATAAGTTGTCATGTCAAAGTCCAAAATTTCGAATTGTGAAATGATTGTAGCTTGTCCATCATTTTTAATGTTAAATATCAATTTTTAATTAATAATTTATTATTAATATTTAAATTTTTAATTGATATTTTTTAAATTAAACTTATTGTTAAATATTAATTTCTAATTAACAATTTATTATTAATTAATAATTGATATTAAAATTAAAAACAAGTCAGGAAAAGTTTTCTCCTCTTCTACAATACTTACCAATTACCTTTTCTTTTATAAGGTTGCAATCAGCTCCAAACTTTGGCAGCGCCAAGCACAGCAGAATAAAGACAAATCGCTTGCCAAAGATAAAAAAGAAAACAAAAGCAGAAAAATCACAGTCAAGACTAAACATAGCATTTGAACACACAAGAAGTAGCCAGTACATAGATGTGCGCCCAGTGTCGAGGTGCACGCCATTAAAAGCATTTTTATTTTGTTTGAAAAGTAAAATGGATGCCAATATATGATGCAGAGTACTCAATAACAGTCGTAGCTCTGCAAAGTAGGTTGGGGACAGCCTTTAAACACAAGACCCAAAATGGTGACAGCCATCCTCTCTAGAACCATCCTGTTCACAGTATTGATGGCTCACCGATAACTGCTCCTTCACAAGGTTGTTAAAACTTCAATGAGCCTTACTAGCTACAGGAATAACATAGGATCTATGTGGACTGTATATATATAACCTACATGTTTGGTAACCAACTGCTGTACCAAAAATTGCTGACAGAGGTCTCAAATGTTCAAACAACTCGTTGTCTTGTGAAGCAGATATTGTTTAGACGCTTGCAATTGTTAAACGTGTAAACAGAGAGTTCAAATACCACGTTTTTGCTTTAAAGAAGAGAAATAATCAGACAAAGACCATCCCCCAATTCCGTCTGCACCCGCCTGGATGACAGTGGGGTTTTAAAAGCAACAAAGTAGTTTTCAACCTGCAATATTCATTGGTGTATCTGTTTACAAAATGGAGGAGTTGAGCCATCAAAACCAAATCATATTTCGTCCAACTATTTCCAGATAAGTAATACAGAACTTCGTTCCCCAAAGTCTTTAAACTATGACTACAATCAGAAAACTATTCTTTCACAATTGTAAACCCTCATTAAGGGCTTTGCACAGGTCGAAAAGAACGAGTTTTACTCTACCAACGTGATCACAAACATCTGATTCCAGAATAATAGTGAAGGTTACAGTCTGGAGGGACTGTTCTGACACCTTTGGACTCAACAGAGACCTTCTTTCACAGTGCTTCGACCTGCATATGTCTCATGGTCTTCACTGGTTCTCACCCTTTCTAGACTCGTTGTTTTCACAACAGAACTTTCCTGCAATCCTTCCTTGAAGTGCTCGGTCCCCCAAGAATAACTGTTTCCAACGCACCCTTCACAATTCACTATTCCTTACTGTTGTTATCTCCTTTTTTTTGGTTGTGAGACTGCCGTTCACAGTATATCTGTGTTATTCTCTGCTCCTTTTCAATCCTTAGTATCAATCTCTTCCCGATGATCAGAGCACCATCCTCATAAGATAACTGTCCCAGTGGGTCTTCATTGTTTGTGAGACTCCCTTTGCTTTTTCCACAACGAACTCCCTCTTGCCAAAGACAAAACCTAACTGAATCTTGATTCACTGTTGACCCTCTTTTTTTTTTCCAATAAAAGTTTTATTCATTTCGCTGCTGTGGGAGTAAGAACACGGTCAAAGTGTACAAGACGGTTAAAAACTAATTACCATACATCCTGGTGCAGGAGCACCTTGGCAAATCAAAGTTGTCCTAGACAAATCTTTAATTTTTGGTTAAATTTGTAATGATTTAATATTGTATTGAGGTCCATCAAGTCATCTTTCATGTGTTAAGATCCTAGGAGGGGTCTAATGTTTAAGTCTTATGACAAGTTGTCATACAAAATGGAAAATCCCTAAAAATGTATCTTTCAAAAATGTAAAATGAGGAAGGTGAAGGGTCACCTTGTTCCAATTCGTTGGAAGGAAGTGGAAACTGAAGAGACAAATGAGGAATGCCTTTATTAAGGCCTTGTAACATCCAAATAAGGTGTGGGTGGTTGATTAGTAGGTTTTGATCAATAGAGAAAACACTGTTTTCATGTATTTCAACAGAAATTGACTGTTTCCTGTAGTTGTACGTACCTGTACGGACAAGGACTGGTGCCAAATTAGTTTTAAGTGATAGTCCTATCAATCACCCTCCATTTCCTTTTGGTTGCATGCATTTTAGTTTCGTTTTGTGAAAGATATTGCATTTTTAGTAAAAACTGTCAAACCCTGATTTAGAGTAACCAGTTTTGGGAAAAACGCCATAACTTTTGTTTCCACGGTTGGATCTTTATGTAACTTGGGGAAAATGTCTGTAACTATGTTATCTACAATCTGACCGAAGCGATCGACCTCATTTTGGGTTGTGTGGAAGTTATGCATGACTGTTCGTGGCATTTCACAGTGACATTTCTGAGTATGAACCCTTGTAGCAGAATTACCAGTCCGTTTTTAGAGTACATTTTCCAAAGTAACCTATACCCATCTTAGAGTATGCTGTGGGGAGGCATAATGGGTATCCAATTCATGTCTAAGATTTTCATTTGGATGTTTATACAGAAAGTTATTGGGACTGTTCTCCGTTTGTAGGTTACTAGTCCGTCTTGGGATTTATGAAGGAAGAGTTGCCTCAAAGAGTGATAAACTTGTAAAGTGAGTTGATTGAAACCCTTTGATATGAAATATGCTATAAGGAGTTGTGTTGTTCTTTATCCTCTGCATCACATCCATATCCTCAAAATAACAAAGCTACAAGCCACAAAGGCCAACACCACCAAAATGGAACACCTAACACCTATAACAACCAAAATTTGTGTACAAGACCTGGAAACACACCAAAAACAAAACAATGACAACTCCAAAGTTTAGAGGATTCGATGCTCCTGCATCAGTATACTAGCACACACTTCAGGTGGAGGTGCACACCTCATAGAAAGAAACAAAAAAATGTCCAGTCAGCATCAACAAAAAAACTGCAGCTAAGTGAAGTAAATCATGCCCAATAGGAGAACAGATAAAAAAAAACCATTCCCAAAGTTCAAAAAAAGAACAGTTTTTGGAGGATGAAGTCATCCTAAAAGATGAATCGGGAAAAAGACGCACCTTTTAGACTTGTTTGTAAGTTCTAAAATTTTCAGTTAAAGAAGATAAAGAATGCCCAGGGTTCATTTTTGAATAAGACACACTTTTTATTATTCATTGCTTGTTATTAAAACAGCAGACTACATGGGCAAAGCACGCCATAGGTATAATGCACAATTTTAAAGTTTACTTGTCTTTCCTGAAGATGACGAGGAAATAGAAATTGTGCCCACACAAGAGGTCAGCTTAGAAAAGGCAAATTGAACAACACAGTGACAGCAACAGATCCAGACATGTGCATAGCAGAAAAATCAGCATGAATTATACCTAGATCTCTTTTCAGATGTACCCAGTGATATTGTCATAGAGGTTGATAGTGTATGCTATGCATTGCATAAGATGACAGTAACTACAACAAAGAAATCCTCGTGTTCTAAATTATGCCCTTGGAGTCTTCCTGTATCTGAAGTTTACTCTCATATCACAGTTGGACTACAGCAGTTCAGGTCAGTTTCACAGTGGTGGCCAGCCAAAGAAATATGGGGATTTGTGGGTTGAAGATCTCTCTGTTCTCCATATTGACTACTATCAGATAGTCATAGCTGCCATGAAATTAAAAGGTGTATGTCATGAAAGCATTGGGGCATCCTTTATGCATTATGCTCAGCATTTCCTGAAAGGATTATGTAAGAAGCGAAGTGTGTGGGATGCAACTACAAGATCAAACTAAATGCTGCTACAACAATGGTTATAAAATTTGTTATCCACTCAATGACATTTATTAATCCTATCTTGCTTATAAAATGTTTATTGAGATGTCTCATTATGTGTGTTAAGGGTTAAATTGCTTTGGCAAATTTTCAAGCCTTATATTGTAGGTGAGCTCAAAGGTGTAGCTCATGGCCTTGTACAAAGTCCTACATTTAAGTTAACCATAGTGTTTGTGTTTGTCTTAGCCTATTCAACTCCATGTGTACTTACCCTACTCAGTCTCTGTTCTTAACTAAATAGCGTAAGCATGTAGCATTGTAGTCATAGGATTTGCTTTTAGTCAAAAAACATAAAATCCTTTGCCTAGTGTTGAAAGAGCATCTTAGCCTTTTGCCCTAAGAAAAACCAAAAAGATACACATTTACATTCTATTCAGTGTGAACATGCCCCTGTTGGAAAGACGGTTGTCGTTGCACAAAAAGATCGACCTATTAATACCCGATATAATCGCCAGAGATAATCAATCCACAGGAGGTGGTTAAGCCTTGTCACGAACCAAGCACTGCGCTGCATAGCACAGTGAAACCAAGGGCGCACACCTTGCAACAATCCCCCCTCCCCCCAACACAAGCAAGGGGTTCGAGCCCGTGACCCAGGCTCTGATACCAATTGTTGGAAAGACGGTTGCCATTGCACCAAAAGATTGATCTATTCATGCCCAATACAACTGCCAGAGATAATGAATCCACAGGAGGCAGTTAAGCCTTGTCACGAACCCAAGCGTTGCGCTGCACAGCACAAGGAGGCCAAGAGCGCACACCTTGCAATAGAACCACCCCAAAAATCATTGTAAAGATTGTAAATTGCAAATACATATTGTCCAATTTTAGGTTAGTTTTTAATTTACAAGGAGCTTCCCCTGCTAACTTGAAGAGTGGTTTTACCACACATCTAATATGTTTTGTATCGCACTAATAGGTGCAAATGAAAACGCTAATATTATACTAGAAATTGAACATAAAAGCTCCATCCTTAAGTTTTGAGAGGCAAAAGCATCAACAATTAATGTTGATTCATCGAATCAAAGTGCATGGCATGTCTTCAAAAGAGCCATCCTAGGTTTCAAAGAACAACCCTCCAATAGTATTATGGGGAGGAGGAGAGGAAAAGTAAGCCAAGTGTAAGTAAGGAAAAGGACATTGTTATTTTGGGTGACATGTAGTTTACTCTTCTTCGCTAAGGGAATCCCTTTAGTTATGTGTCTATTTAAAAGCTAGCCTTTGTGAGCTTCTTTGTTCCTCTTCCTCTAAATGCCAGTATTATTATGGGAATGAGTCATCTTAAAAGTATCATTGTTGGGGTTCATTCCCCATTTTTTAAAACTAAAGGGAATCTAGTATCCAAGAAGGGTAACATACATACATATATCCTTTAGTTATGTGTCTATGAGAGCAGAGCTTTTCAGTGTCTCTGTAAATGGGCTTACAATGTAGGTGCATTCAAAGTATAAGAGCAATTCTTCATCAACAAAAAATATATTCTTTCACATTTTCTTTGTTTTGAAAGTACCTAGGAATGTCACAGTCATCTTGTTCTTACCACAAAGGTTAATTCATATTACAAGAACCATTCTTGTCACAATCATCATTTTCAGCACACAAAGTTCCAGACATCACTTCTATTGTGCGACCTAATTAAACTATGCACAATACATTGGAAATTCACGCCAACTTGTTATGACATACAAAATATTATTGATCCCAAGGAGGTTCATTGTTAAGGCCAAATTGAGTTGCATTGCATATATCATGCCACACCCATCTTAAGAGGAATCATCTACACGTTTAAATGTCTTACAAAAATCAAAAGTGAAATCATTCAATATTGGATCCATGATCCTCAAATGCACATTGGGCAATCTTACCACTTTTCTAGTCGACAACAAGATATATAATCCTTGTTTGCTATAAAAAGATCACTCAAGAGAGTAATCCAAGTTCAGTAGCAGATAAAGAGGTCAGAAGATTAGAGAGCACCATTTATTACATGTCAAGTTAGAAAATAGTAATTGGAGAAGCTGCACACTAGTTGTGCTTGTATTCCATCGTAATTCAAGACTGAGGTCTTACTCTAATTGTATGTGTTTGGAACAAAGACTATGGATGCATTTCAGACCTGAATCAATTAAATTATTGTTCTACCTGTTCCTTGAGTGTTTTCAATCCACTGTGTGAGTCTTATGAGTGTTTTGTGTTCAAGCTGCATGGTTGGATAGTTCTTAACTTAACATTTTGTCCATGACCACATCAGTTTAGGGTTTCGTCTCTTCAAGGGGACAATTTGGGTTCAGTCTTTGGTGGCCCCTCATTTAACTTTGAGAGCATTTTTAAAATTTATTTTTTGTTAAAAAAATGTATATGGCATAGCGAACATCCCTAGAAGTGTCCTCCAAATTGAGAGAATGTAACAAGAAGTCCCCAGTTTTTTTCTTTTTGGGGGGAGTGGTGCAACAACATTTTGCCCCGCCACATGCCCCTAAAATATTCCCGTTTTCAGAGATGGATAAAAAATAACAAGGTGAACTAGGTTTAACTAACCTACTAAAATGCAAGAACTACAAGAGGAATTGTTTTGATTCTTGAAGATAAACTAGATAAATATGCAGAAAAATATGTAGTGAAAAGATCAAAACAAAAAAGGCACCCTTTGTAGTTCTCGGTTAGTGTGAATTTCCAAAATACTCTACCCAAATAAACGATATACTTCCAAAACTCCCTTTCGATTTTTAAAGGTATTAAATGATGCTAAAAATGGCAATGGAAGGAAAAAGACATCTTGCAAGACTTTAAGAAAAATGGAATTCACTCTTTCATTGGAAACGAAAAAAAAAATTACCGAGTGTTATAAGAAATCGTCCATATCCTTTTCGCTGAAATGGCGGAAGTGTCAATATACATGCCAAATTGTACGATTCAACAGAATATTTTTCCTGAAAAACTAAACATAAATTATTATAACATAATCACATCAATTTCAAAGTCAAATCAACCATCAATGTACAAAATAACACATTAAAACACAATCCAGATGTTCAACAGCTCTCTAAAATATGATGTACCTTCAACTAAGGGCATCACAAATACATAGGAAAAATTAATTACACAAGTATCAACTGCCTTTAATATAAATAAGTTACCTTGGAGAAGTATCCAACCAACCTATGTCCATACTCATCCTTCTCAGTTAAAATGTAGAATAGGAAAGAGTCTACATCATAATAAAGCGTCTTATGATCAAGGAAAAGTTTTGCAAGAAGGCACAAATTCTGCAATAGAAATAAATGTGTCATAATTTTTTCCCTTGCAGTGCCAAAAACATTCAAAATTTCTTGATGTAGGAAACTTACTATACATACATTTAACTGGAACATAAATCATACTGTTCATGTTTTACACTTCAAAATTCAGAATGGAGACTTGCAAAGTGTATGTAGGCTGCTTAGTGGGTACCTGGGTTTCCCAGTTAACACCACGTAATCTTGTTTAGATTAGGCTTCCAAATATATTTTATTATGTTAATTACATTAGCATTAACATTTTGAAAGGGTGTCAACAAAGATTTCACCTTTGCTAATAACCTTAGGCTCGTATTTATATCCACTCTTTTGATAATAGAAAAACAAAACTTCACTTGCTATTTGCTACTGTTATGTACATAGATAGACAATTTTTGATTGCTGTTACATCTGTCATTGTTCTGCTATTATATTGGCTACTAAACATACCCCAAGATAGCTGTAACAACAAATTAGGCTGTGTATCTTACAGTTGATGAAACCAACAAAGCAACATAAGAAAGAAATAAATTATATTGATGTCCATGAATGACCAAGTAAAGGTCAATGGACTGGAATGTACAACTGTTACAATAGTTAAGTAGTAGGTCAAAAACTGCCCTAGAATTGATCTTCACAAAATATTAAATAAAGCAAAGAAAAGCAAGAAAACAATGAAAAAGACAAGTGGGGGTAAACCCAAGGAAGCAAAAATCGTTTAGAGATAAAACCGGCAAATCAAAAGTATAAGATTTTTTCAAAAAATCGTGAAAAAATCGGCAAAAAATGGGGACGCAGGGGTAAAAAAACCTAAAAAAATGCAAAAAAGAGAGGAAAATGTATTATATATACTAATATATTAATAGTTATATATTATAAAATTAAATATAATATCTATATTATCAATATATTCTAATATAATATTATAATTATTATATTTAAATATTATAATTATTATATTTATATATTATATTATTAATATATAATAGAATAATAAATATTAATAATACATGTATAAATATATTATAACTATTAATAATATAATATATAAATATAATAATGTATAAAATTATAAATATTAATAATATATTATATATTAATAATATTATACTAGAATATATATACTATTGATAATATAAATATTATATTTTAATATAATATATTATTAATATTTATAATTTTATACATTATTATATTTATATATTATATTATTAATAGTTATAATAAATGAAGTATTATATATAAATATAATATATATATATATAATAATATATAATGTATAACTATTAATAATATATAAATTAAAATATAATAATATATTAAAAATATTATAGTATATAAATATAATAATATATATTAATTAGCCGATAGGCTTTTATATAGGCTTTTATATGAGCATTATAGTGCTCGGAAAAAAAAATTCACGACGGGAAATTTTCTAAACTCGTGGCGTATTCCCTGATATGGGTGCAAGTATATATTAATAATTCAAACCTAGACTACAGCCATTGGCGTATCTATACGTCTCCAAAAAACCTCTAACGCGATTTTTTAACCTAAACATTGCAGGAAAGCGCTCAAAAATGTGAAATCGCACGCCAAAACTGCGCGGATAAGTAGCAGGGAAAAAACCGCGATTTATACATGATTTATACACCATTTTTTTCGCGATTTAAACCTGATTTAAGCATCGAAAATTGGCTCAAACTTCTGCAAAAAATCGGGTATTAAATCGGGGTAAAAATCGGTTCTAATGCCGATTCGCAATTTTAATCCGATTTCTGCTTCTATGGGTAAACCTACCACGATAACCCCGAAATAAGTACAAGTAGAGAAGTTTGTCACTGTTTGTACTAATGCAATGTTGAGTGTCAAAAAGCAATAATGCATTGCAGTGTAAGTGAACTTCAGGTTTTGGGAACTAGAGGGAAAGTCTTAAGTTTTTTTTTATGCCCTAAAAGGGAAATTCAAAAGTGATTAAAAGCATGATGGGAAAACAGGAGAACTGTAAGACAACATCAACTTGAACTTCCCGTGAAAGAGAATTAGGAACTCAAGAAAAAGACTTGTTATGGTTTTTCCTGCATTTCTATTTGATCAAATTTACCAAGCTCTCACTGCTCTGTTTGATTTAGTCTTGCAACTTCAATCTATGGTAGATCAGGTAAAGCAGGTCCATAAGCTGGTAGCAGCAAAACAAGAGGAGCTTGTCCTAATTCAAGGAAAGTTGGACATAGTTCTTGCTACTGCATTGTCATCTTCCACGATGCCACAGAACATGTATAATAACATTGTCCACAATTACATTATCTCTCTCAAAAACCATGCCCTCTAGCTGCAACAATTAATGCAACAATTGGTTTCCACTTGACCAGCATCGAGAAGCAATTTGCCATAATTGGCACTCCACTCTGTAGGAAAGATGGAAAAATAGCAAGTCATCAAATTTAATAAACCAATTAATGATTTTGTTGAAGGCTTCAACACATAGCTGAACTAGATGGAGAAAGAGAAGGAAGACCAGGTGTTGAACTATGCATTGGCAGGAAAAGCTTAAATTCAAAGGATGAAGGTAATGCAGGAGAACATGCAAAGATACATTAAAAGCTTTCCAGAGGACTTGCAGAAAATATGCATTAAGCTGGAGTGGATATGGATGATCAATCTTACCCAAATTGGTGAGGATTAGTGTAAATCTCTATTCTGATTTTTATCTTCAACAGTCAGCACACCTGTGAAAGTATCAAGAAGCCCATGAAAGCTTGGATGTGTTCTTCTACCAAGCAAATTTCATCATGCTTATATTTGAGCAAGAATTTCTCACCATTCTTAGGTAAGTAATGCACGGGGCTTGGGATGTTGATAGTAGATCGCTCACTTGGCCATGCAACAACCATCACATAGGGGGTGGTGGGATAGCAAACGGATTGACAAAAGGGGTAGACAAATTCCATTTTGGGGAACAATTCATAGACTTGATAGCTCTGAGCTTCACCTTGTTTGAACAAGGTTGCCTATGAACAGTCAAACAGAAAAATTCAAAATTTATTTTCATATACTTTGCCTTGCTTAAATTTTTTCTTGGTTCCAGCTTTCCAAGCCCTCCTAGCACAAATATGTTGATGCGGAATTTAGCACACCAACATTCAACAAGTTCTAACTTATAAACTCCTTTCTTGAAAAGGAACAAGAGGTTCCTCCCAGGCTCTGATCCATTACACTTAGAATGCTATTTGGGAATAGTTGAAATCTACAAGCGTCTATTTATTCATGTGAGCCTTGGAAACATTTTAACTACGCTTTTATATCGAATCTTGTTTCTTTCACAGACAAGATTTCTTTTAACATCCTCATTCAATTGTAAATTTACTTCAATGTTCTGATCCCAATAAAACACGAAATGATATAATATTCAAAGCTCAAATGTAGATTAAAAATTATTCTAATTCTAAAATAATCCTAAACTATCGAAGTTTTTTTTTTTTAAAACAAAAAGGAGTTAAGGGTAATAACGAAACAACTTGTTTTGCAAGAATATTCTAGGTTTTTCTCATTTTTGTGCAATTATTTCAGACACTAACCATATTACACATTCATTGGTAATTTCCCATGCCTATGTAAATGATGGGAAAATTATTGACACATACCCATTCCAACTGCTGCAAATGCACACTAACTGAAATGATATCAGACAAACTCTTTCCTAACTACTGTTTACCATAAAATTTCCAGTTATTTCAGATACATCCCATATGATAATCACACTTTTTCAAGGAAGAAACCTTAACGTCCAGGCTCAACAAGTGACTCACAGACATGCAAAGAAGAACACAAAGGAAATCTAAAACAAAATATAAGAACTCAATGTTGAAAAGAAAACAACCATTTTAACAGAGCAAGTCTTCGATATTAAACATAAAATTATTACATGATATTTATAAAAGAGTTTATCAGCAGTTCACTAAACATGCCACTGAAATAGAAACTGAAAGAAAGGATTTCAATTTGAAATCTAACACCTTAACTATTCCGTCCCTTCATTCCTTTGCAATAGTTTTGTTCACTGCCACATGCCGACACATGGCATGATCCTCGCCAATCCAGGTAAGATTGATAATTCACATCTGCTCCACCTTAATGTGTATTTTCTTCAAGTCCTATGAAATGATTTTAATGTCTATCTACACCTACTCCTGCATTACTATGGTCCTTTCAATTTCATCCTTCATTGTCAAAACACAAACTAGCACCTGGCCTTCCTTATCTTTCTCCATCTCTTTCACCTATGTCCCCCACCAAATCATTAATTACTATGCTAAATTTGCTAATCATCGTTATTTTCCCATCCTTCTCGTGGAATGGATGACTCCCAGTTATCACAAATTGTTCCTCAAAGCTGGTCAACTAGAAACTGGTTGTTGTGTTAATTCACTAGATTTGGAGAGCTTGATCATTGAGAGACCATCTAATTGTGGACAATGTTTTTATGCATGTTGATCTCTAGCTCACTCAACACTTGGACTAACAACATGGAAGATGAAAATGCAGTAGAAAGAATTACTTCTAGCTTCTCTCAAATCAAGACAAGCTCCTTCTCTTTTGCTGCTATTAATTTATGCACGCCCTTTACCTAATCTACCATACATTGAACTTGTAATAGCTTGGGTAATTTTATCAAACAAAACTACAGGAAAAAACCATCGCACTCCTTCTCTAGAGTTCCTCATTCTCCCTTACCAAAACTTCAAGTGATGTTTTGCGAATTAATACCAAAACCTTAATGTTAAAGTGGTAAGCTCAATACTTCCCCTTTCTTTCCTAAAGATAATTCATACAACAACCTTATTGTTAAAGTGGTATGCTCAATATCTTCCCCCTTCTTTCTTGAAGATACTAACTCCTCTTCCTTTCGTAACATCGCCATTCACCATCTCGACGTGCTTGCTTGGACGACACTTATTTCAGAATAGAAATCACCTTATCATACCTTAATTTCACAATGGCATTATCCGACACCAACACAAGTTGGTTTTCTAGTAAAGTTGAGGCTATATCAACCTCTTTCAACTAGGGTGCCATGGTAGAAGTGAATAGTGATGGCATTGAAAATAAGGACAACAAACTAAGTCCATCCGGTTGTGTAGAAATAAGTACTTGAAATGAATAAAAAATAGGAGGGTTTTGTGAGGTTCCCTTACCAACATTCGATGATGCAAACATCCATTTGTGTTGTGGCTACTGTAGATTGAGTATTTGAGATTGTTCAAAGCGCATGATTGTTGTTCCTTCCCCAACTTTTACTTTGAACGTCATTTCACTTGGCACTTGAGATTTTTCTACAATATCCCAAAAAAATCACTAACTCTCCTTCCTCCTCAATCGAGCTCATGAAAGTTGACATCCGAAGTCCTTTCTGTTGGCAATATTGTCATTGATGTCAAAGGCATATGAACGAGACTGTTGTCATTGATGACAAAAGCATATCGGAGATTGTTGCTAATGTTGTCATTGATGTCAAGAAGGAATTCGTTATCCAAGATTGATGGCAAGCATATTATCATTAATGTATGGACGAGATTGTTAGAAGGTTGTCATTGATGTCAAAGGAAATATGTTAGACTGGAATTTGAGTTGACAACTGTTTTATATACAATGACTCATCTTGGCGTCTCAATTATTGTGTATCAGCCTATGTATGTGTTAGGCTGTCTTGCCAATCAAAGTTGGGTGTATCTTATTGACAAAGAGTATCAAAGGACTATGGATTGTTGTATTCAATGCAGAATTAAGTGTGTATGGTTGATATACTAAATCGTACTGGCCAATCTCAAGGCATTGGGCTATGAATTTGACAATGACGAGTATCACAGGAGAAGTCTTGCCAATAGACTTCTAGATTATGAAACTGCAGATGATAATCGTGATAGATGCATATTGATAATAGTGATAGAAGCATATTGAGATAATTAGAGGAACATTGTGGAAAACAGTTTACATCCAAAATGGAGACAATGCTTACTCACTCAACATTGGCAAGGAATCATCAAAGGGAGTATGAAATAGATTTACATATAACTGGTATGGCTGACCCCTATATAAAAGCAATTCTTTTGGAAATAAAAATACTTTACAATCAGATGGTTCTGTTTGGCCGACTCCTCTCCAATTTGGCACCTTTTGTATGATTTATTAAACACAATTCAAACTTACTTTTTGGGCCGACTTCATCATGATGAAATAGATTTACATATAACTGGTATGGCAGACCCCTGTATAGAAGCAATTCTTTTGGAAATAAAAATATTTTACAATCAGATGGTTATGGTGGCCAACTCCTCTCCAATTCGGCACCTTTTGTATGATTTATTAAACACAATTCAAACTTACGTTTTGGGCTGACTTCATCATAATGGCCGAATGCAATATTGATGCCAAAGACCTACACACACACACACACACAGATTATATATATATATATATATATATATATATATATATATATATATATATATATATATATGATTTATTAAACACAATTCAAACTTACGTTATGGGCCGACTTCATCATGATGGCCGAATGCAATATTGATGCCAAAGACCTACACACACACATAGAATATATATATATATATCGTTGGGTGGAGTAAGATAACAATGAAAAACAAGCGATTACAGAGAAGGTAGCGATAATTTGAAAGGCAGCGATTATATTAGTTAAGGCAGCGCTCCCATATAAAGACAAAACATCTCATTTAAAGGACGTTATGAAGCGGTGTGTGTTTATATAGAGTTGTCTCATTTTACAAAGAGATGCATCTATTCATGAATCACTTCCCTTCAAGAAGGTATAAGCAATAGTTGTGAAACATGTGAAGGAAAGTAGTTGAGTGAAAAGACATATCATATATATACCAGCACACCTGTGTATGGAGAATAAATAGAAGATCATTAAAGACAGAATTCTGAGTATATGGCAGCAGAATTATGGGTGTATTAAATGTATTATTAGCAGATTTGTCTTGGGCATAAAAGCAGATCCATGAAGGGAATATATGCAAAATTATGAAGGGAATATATGAAGATTTGAGAAGAAGAATATATGCAAGAAAGTATATGCAAATTTGGTGAAGGAGATAAATGATGGAGCAAATAAATGAAGTGAACATCATGCAGTGAATAAAGCAAGGAAATCAGATGTCCATCATCCATTGAAGAAGCAACATCATGAAGGTGGAACTTTGTTGTGGAAGTTGGAGCTTCCTAAAGGAGAGATTGGTGTCTCTCCCTAAGTTGGTGCTTAGCAGTGGGGGTTGGTGCCTCTAGTAGGTTGGTACCTAAAAACTGTGGGGATTGGTGTCTCCAGTAGGTTGGTGCCTACGAATCTTGTAAAAGAGTTTTATATAAGCAATATTTTGTTGTGGTTTTCTCCCGTAAGGGTTTCCAGGTAAATCATGTGTTCATCATGTGTTACATAATTGTTAGATCTTAAGGGAATGATGTTATGCATTTAATATTATTATGGTTGTTAGTTTGAAAAAGTAAAAGATTGTATTATACTGATTCACCCCCCCCCCCCCCCTCAGTATTATCGTGTGCTCATCACTTTCTAACATACTCTCACCTAAATCCTCCTTTTCAGTGGTCATATCCACATGTCTACTATGAGAATCAACAACTTGTAAATGTTGCATTAATCTAGGAGTGACCTATAATTAACACATAATGAAGAGGGATCGAAGTTGGCAATTGCTTCTATGCTGTCATTGCCACATTGGAAGAAGTACCTCCCAAGTCTAGCAATGCAACAAATATTGTAGTGGCTAAAGAAGCATTCAGCAAAGTAGTGTCAAGATGAAGATTCAAGGCCCCTTGCTCCATATACATGCTAACCATCATCACAAGGGTTTTGACCTTTTAAACATTCTCTATGACCTACTCATCTATAAAGGTGTTGGTGTACAAGTCTTCCTCTTCTGTTTGCCCATAGTGCTTGTAATCACTTTTAAATTTCACTTTTAAGTAATAACATTTGGTATGTGCAAATTGATGTTAAGTGATAACATTACATGATTGATTGTGGGGATATTTTAGGGCTGTCATCATATGTCACAGGGCAGCGAACAGCTACACCAGAACATGGATCTTCAAGCAGTACACTCCCTATGATTTCCCTCTATAGTCTGCGTAGTGATTACGCAGTTCAAATTAGATAGTGTTTACTATGCTATGTTACTACCAGAGAGGCAAGATTAAGTCTGAATTGGGGTTCTAACATTGCAAATGTTCATGCATTGTAATCTTTATTTTTGCAAACACATATTTTAACCCCTAGATGGTTTACCACCAGTGTGGAGGAATGTACATTATTTATCTTTCTTTCATCACCCACTGAATAAGTGGAGTATCCCCACTGCATAAGTGGATGCCTGCTGAAAAGCAGATGCCTGCTGTTAGCAAAAGATTGTATTTCATTTCATTGCATAGTATTGATTGATCAATCAAAACACTATATGCTCTCACCTCGCCCATCCTGGGAACTTGGTGATTAGAAGTGTGGAGGTTCTATTTGGTTGCATCATTGTGCTAACCCTGGTGTGTTAATTTATATAAACTTGAAAAAATTTTGGGGTAGCATATTATAGTGAGGGAAGGAAGTGTCTGATCAAATTTGTGAGTGAAGGTTATTGTGTGGATGGTGATCAGAGTTGGAAGAAGGATATTGTTTCAGGTGTAATCAGATTTGTGAGAAGAAGATCCTGTGAAGAAGCATACTATATTAGCCATTGAAGGATTAATAGGTTGGAGCCTATCAAATAGAGGTTGGAGACTCTTGCTGGGTTGGAGCTCAGTTTGTATGGGGGTTAAAGCCTCCAATAGGTTGGAGCCTCTTGCTGGGTTGGAGCTCAGTTTCTGTGGGGGTTGAAGCCTCTAATAGGTTGGAGCCTATAATTCTATCAAGTGGAGATTGGAGTCTCTAGTAGGTTGGAGCCTAGAAGAAGAAGAAGAAGAGATATATATATATATATAAGCAATATTGTGTCGTGGTTTTCTCCCGAAAGGGTTTCCACGTAAATCATGTGTTCTCATTGTGTACTTAATTGCTAGATCTTGCATATGTGTAGTTGATGTAATTAATTGAGTTTGAAAAGTAAAAGATTGTTAGATACCGATTCACCCCCCCCCCCCCCCATCTCAATATCACCGTGTACTCATCATACTATAACTTTGAGCTTAATTGATCCATTTTCAGATTATCAGGCTAGAGAACAAAAGAGTGATATGCAGCATATGGGATCTACAAAAACGGAAAGGAAACTACATATTTCAAGCCTAATGCCGAAGTATGAGTTGATTGTATAGGCGAAGGCAGTTGCAAAAAAGAAACAAACAAGAACAAATTCAACATAGTTAGCAGCAACAAAGGCAATGTCCCCCCCGCAAAAGAAAAAGCTTCCAAGGTCCCTACTAGTAGTAAAGTGCAACCTCATCATAACCTGAAAGCAAGTCCTCTAACATGCAAGGTTAAAATACATTTAAAGAACTTAAACTTGTACTAGTACCTAAGCATACATTAACCACATTAGTCAAAACATACTTTCCTTATCAAGTGAAGTGTGTCAATACAACAAGATGATTGAAATGTTGTGATCAAAATTGGTAAAGGACAAAAAGCCAAAGAAGAGGTTATTTTGAACATTTAGGTGTAATTGGAGCTAGAAATGACAAAACAAACTCTAAAGAGAATTCTAAGAAGCAAAGGAAGCAAATAAAAAAACACCTCAACCTAATCTACTTTGGGTGCCAAATTTAACTTTGAAATGCCCTCTAAGGAATTGATCAATATGACACATCACCATGTAAATTAGCCATTATTCTAAATATCTCAAGGTTCACATTATCTAAGTACATGGGAGATCCCTTAAGGGCTTCCACCTAATTGTGATATCTTAACAGTTCTTGGCATCACCAAAGTTTTTTGTGCCACATCTCCACAATCCAATAGGCATTCCCCAAATTAGCAAACAAGTGTCATGACATTGAGAGCAATGCAACACTAATGGAATCCACATAGCATGAAGACCATTGCGCCATCTCAAGTTCACTTGTGCCATCCAAATGGCTTAACTTAGATCGGTGCTTTCACAATTGGATGTCCTCATCTAACATTTCATTTACTTGGCACACCCCAACGTAGCAAATGACATGCAACACCTCTAAATTACCTTGCACTCGATACATTCCTTGCGTATACCCTTGCACACTCATGCAAACCAAGATGAACATTGTGCACTCCTTGTGTGCTAGCACAACACCAAGATGGATCGACACACAATCCCTACAACACTTTGTGCCACTGTGCAAACATCTGCAACACCTCACACCACCATTTAGGAAAGTACCTATTGTGCCACATCACCATAAAAGCTCCAACAGCCCTTCGCACAAGCACCTATGTCATTTCACATGTAACCACACAAATCTCAGCAACGCTTCCCACACCATGCAAGCACCTGCATTGCTTCATGCAACACATGGCACCATTCACACCACACACAACAACGATCTGCATGCTCTCCAGCATTGCACACCTAACATATATACACAACCTTTTCCAACAGATCACAAAACTAGAAGTTTAACCAACATAAGCCCAACTGTCAATGTTGGAAGTTTAACTATCACGCCTACAAGAAGGCAAACCATCAACCATTGCCAAAGTTAAACTATTTGTAACCGCTTTCTTGTAATGTTCTTTATATATTCATCCATTTGATTAAACTATTTGTAACTGCTTTCTTGTAATGTTCTTTATATATTCATCCATTTGACTCTGATGGGTAACCAACTAATATGAGAAACTGGTGGATATCAACATACTTCGAGTATTTGGTATCTAATCTAATACAATCTAGGCAAATCAGATAGAGGATGTGTTACCTCATTTTCTAAACATGGGAATTTTCATTCTCAGCCTTGCTGTCCTTTCTACACATATGTACTTTAAGCTTACCCTATTCTATCATTGAATGGAAGTAGCTTTGTTTGCTAATTGTCTCCAATTCAAATGTGTAATAGTTGTTCCACATCTTGTGTTTTAAGATTCTATTGCATGTTCTACAATTTGTAATGTTGTTTAAGTGATTCCTCCTCGCTTAAATAATTGTAGATTGTCCTCCATGCATCTCCTAGGCTCGGCGCAGATCATCACATGCCTTCCAGGTTTGATAGTGTAATATCCCAAATGGAATATTTTCTGAATTCTTGCAAATCTCATCAATAATAATGCATCTGTAATGTGCCTATTAAAATATTTGATCAAACTTGCAAATTTTCACAATGTGAGCTCACAGGTATTTCGTCAAACAGTTGATAAAACAGTGTACCATTCAATATTTCTGAGTTTAATGATCAAAAGCAGCTGCAACTATAATTTATAATAATGGATAATTTCACAAACAATTTATTATGCATAGATCTTACTGGGACATTTTGTCAAACAATTGGCAACTCATTACCAGCAGAAAATGTATAAAATAAAATTCTGGAATGTGCTGATATAAAATCAGGAAGATCATACAAGACTGAAAACCAAAATTCTAACCTCAAAATGGAATTAATAATGTCAGGACGTGATGCTGACTTGAGTAAGGATACTCCTGAGAATGTAGGTTCTTCTGTACCATTTAATTAATAACCTGAATTTCTGAACAGCACTGGTAAATACTGGTTTCTGAACTTATTTATACCTGATATAGCAGCGTAATCCCCTGATAGCTCTCACAAATGCTAGCTGTCCACCCTTTTATCACCAGATTTCACCCTTAAATGGTGCGATTATCATAGCAGCTTCCAAAATCACTCCTAAAGCAATCGCTTTTCCTTAATTTCTTCCATGCCCTGAAAAGACTTTAATTAATCACCAAAAGAAAGAGTGTGGCTAGGTTTGGGCCCACCAAACTTTAGTGAAATCATTAATCTGCCTTTATAATCTCCACGCCTCCTTACACAAGGGTATGACAGATTTAAATCATGAGAAATCAGGTACGGCTGGAGGTAAGAAAAGTACGACCTGCTTAGGGCTCACTCCACAATCAAAAATTGTTATTTCACATTCCAAAATAAATAAACCAAACTCTCCAAACTGGTAGTTAATATGGAAGACAAGAAATAAGCCCAGCAATCATATAAACCCCAAACTCCATGAAATTTATTATTTGCTCTGCAAATCTTAATAAATTTCTTCCATGCAGTACCTGAAAAGGAAAATACAAAACCTGGAAAAGATTTAACTTATCAACACAATCTTCATTCAATCTTCAAATGTTTTGCACACCAGTGAATCCTAAATGAATCCACCAAGGATTGGCTAGGTGGGTTTTCGTCCATAAAACCAATAATCGCCTTTGGGTTTTTGTCGTAGGCTAAATAGTTGAACAACTGCTCAAGCTCCCAATAGAGTTTCGAATAAAATGAGAATGTCAAGAATGAATCACTTTTTCTCACAAACCTCCTTTTATAACTTTTTGGTGAAAAATGCTTTATTTTCTTTTATTTTTCCGCTCAAACCATAAAGCGTTTTTTTAACATAATCACTATATAATATTTACTTTGAAGAGCTTTTTAATTTAATAATAAAATATTAGTTGCACTTTATTTATAAAATAAAGTTATTTCAAGCAACTTAATATTAAGTTATTAAATTATTTTGATTGCTCAAAAAGGGGACATGACAGATAGGGATTTAAGTTACCACTGGAAGGGACTGCCGAATCACCACATCAGAAGGTGCAGCCCACTACATAGCTTCAACTCGACCAATTGAGAAAAGTGTTATGTTCAACAAAAGAGTTGGCCATGAAGGTTTAACCACATCTCACAAGCACATTCAGACCAGCCGCACTTCTGCCCAGCAGTATCCAAGAATGGAGAGGCAGGCATCTGTCTAATTCTTTTGTTCAGGGATGGTGTAAGAAGATTAGAAGATACTTGGGTTCAGTTCAAGTAACACCAAGTAACCTTATTATGCTTAAGCTGCCAAAGATATTTTATGTAGTTAACTAAATTACTTAATTGAGTTAATCATTTTGAAACTGAATCAGCAAAGCTTCCAGCTTTGTTGATCACCTTAAAATCCTATTTATGTTCGCTCTTTTAAATTTTGACAATGGAAAGACATCATTTGCTTGTTATTTATTGCTGCTATTAGCATATATAGTTGATTCTCCATTGTTTATGTCTGTCATTCTTTGCTGCTAATATATTGCAACTGTACTTTCCCTCAATAAGCTGAGAGTATAAAGGACATGCCTCGCCATATGTATGTTATCAGTATACATTTTCATACATCTAGCATTGTGTTAGACAATATGTTACTGATTTTATTACAAAAATACAGCAATTTATATGATATTTTTATCAGGATTCAACTACACAGTATTTAGTCAATATTTATCGACCCAAACTTCATGAGTAGAGGTTCACAAAAGAGCCCATTTTATGAAGCATGAATGGTCCACCTAGCACTCATTGCATCTAGGTGATGCTAACGGAGTGAAGCGTCAGGACTTTCCAATAGGTCACCCATCCCAGTACCACTCCAACTCAAGTGTGCTTAACCATGGAGTTTCCCCCAAGATCAAGCCCACTTAGCTTGCTACCCCATTTGCAAAACCTCAGCAAGTGTTGGAAAAATACAGCAATTTTAAATTTAATAACTGGGTACAAAACAAATCATCTAAAAGTATTCCAAACAAGTTGGATATGTAATAAGAATGGGATATCAGTTTCCCATCGTTCTGGAAAATCAGCATTGAATCTTATAGATAGATATAATAATTAAACTCTGCCAAAAACAGACTACCACAGCAAGATTCCATCTAAAATTTTAGAACTTTAGGCAAGAATGACCATAAATTTAAAATAAATAAAAGCGGCGGTATGAATGAAAGGTTCAAAGCTTCAGAATGCATGATCTCATCGCCACTTAAACATCAACAGATACAGAGTTTGCAAATAGAAATAAGAAAATGGCCATACTTGACAGTATAATTTGTTCTTTTCACCATCCACTTCAAATACAGAAACGATCTGCTGCATCCCTCCCTTTTCAGACACTTTAACTTGCTGACTTGTAGACTCGTCAACTTGTTTAGACTGTGTCGATACTACAGATTGCTCAGGAACAACAGTCCTGTAAATCTCATCCCCAGGTGGGTGTCTGTAGACACATTTTCTCTAAAATCAACATGCATATGTTATTCAATGTAATAAAATACAATGCTTAAGAAGAAAAACAAAGGAAGGTTATCTTCTATAACCTCAGTCAAAACAGTAAATAAAAACCCACTTACCATGTGTCGCATATATGTCATTCTCTTCTTCATATATTTCAAGCAGAATTCACATATATAAAGCTTGTCTATATTAGTGTATTCTTCAGGATATGGTGAGTAGTACCTGCAAATTGCAAGCAACAGAAAATAACTTCTTAGAGGAAATAATAACTTTATGGAATCTAGAAGATTGATGCAAACTATGATGATCACCACATAAATAAAATATATCAGAGTTGTCATGACGCTACAATGAATATAAGATAAAATGGCAATAGGTATGCCGTACTCTTCAACCAAGGCTCAACTAGAGTATGTCAATGGTAAGCTTTTGACAGAATCCAATAGCATGGCACAATTAGATAAGGTTGACCTTAGAACTAAGCTACCAGTTCAGTTCGGGTTCAGATTCAGGTATGGGTTCAGGTATGCTGGTATGACAAATGTTTTTGGGGGGTTGGGTTCATTTTGGGTTTGACCATACAAAAAACATATAAAAATCATAAATATATACATATTTGCAGCCTAAAAACAGGAATTAAGTTCAAAATATCATAACATGCATACAATATTTGGTACACTTCAATGAATTTTGGAAACTACATGGATTAAGGGGTAAATTTAAAGGTTTCTATTCTAGGAGCACACTAACTTCTCAATATGTATTGTTATGATGATTATGCTTTGACACCTGAGCTCACTCAAAATTTGGTCAATTCTATGGTCAAGTATCTTTGTAGATACCTCAGGCGTGTTTCTTACAGAAGAAAAAACATAAGTTCTCATAGTTTGTTAGGGCATAGAGCAATAATGGTCAAACCCAAATTAAGACATTATCAAGCTAGGGCGGATTATATTCAAACATCCCTTTATCATTAGAAATTGATCAGTGAAAATCAGTCATAATCCGAAATATAGTTTGTACGACAATCAGGACAATGAATTCATTCCTTCTATGCCAAAGTAACCTAACTATAAGGAACTATTTATAATGTTCTCAAACAAGTGCAAATTCAGATCAATACCTGATGCAGCTTTTGTCAATAGATGGAGATCTCGAATACTTCACAACACTTCAAATGAAATGAAAAACAGAGCTCATCTGACAGATTCAGTCCAGACCAAACCCATACCTGTGATAATAGAAAAGAAAGATGGATCCAGGATGACCTAAGCCTGTCACTAGGACATCATGAAAAGGTACAATCATGTCCAAAATAGTCTAGAATAAGACAGAACAATATATCAACCACCCAGAATGAAAGCAGGACCAATCAGCATCCCAGCTGTAAAGATGGTTTTGCTTTTGAAGTCTTCTATATAAGGTTACAACATGTCTTGGATTAAGGAGTCTCTGAGGAAGTAGAACCATCATCTAGAGTTGAGCTCTGAGTTACAGCAAGTAGTAGAAGGTAACCTAAAATGTGCATAGCGAATTGGATAAAGAACAAGCCGAATGGGAGGTTGTAGAAACCAATGACCTTGAAAATTTGCAACGTGAATTTAAGGTGATAGAGGAAGGAGGTGCAGCCCCATTTCCATCCTGCAGTTATAAATAAAAACACTTTATATTTCTCCAAGATACATCTTCTGTCCTCGTTGTTTTATGTTATTTTTATTCTTTACTTGCCAAAGTGTTCATTTCTAGCATGCCGTAGCCATTCTAGCACTTCAACAAGTATTTAAAATTCTATTATAAGCTGTCTTTTAGGCATAATTATTCATTTTCAGAAGCAAGTGTGTGTTATATACTGTAAACAGATAAATTTCTGCATGAGGGAAGCACAAAAGTAGTTAGAACCACTTACAGGCTTACAGCCTAAGTTGCCGGTTCTGGTACGGGAGCAGATACGGGAGCGGGGTTCTGGTACGCCGGTACGGCAATTTTGTTTTTACTGTGGGTACGGTTGTACTATATATATATATATATATATATATATATATATATATATATATATATATATATATATATATATATAATTATAATTTAATATTTATAATAATGTATGATATATAATATATAATATTATATTATATTATTATAATTATATAATAATATAATATAATATAATATAGAATATATAATATAATAATATTATATATTATATTATATATATTATTCTATATTATATTATTATTATATAATATATAGTAAATAATAATTTAAATAGTTATTAGTTTTTTAAAATAAAATTTGTAATTTAAAAAAATTCCCAGAAATGCACCTGGGAGCGCTTGGGAGGGCCTGGGAGTGCCTAGGAGCGGCCCTGGCATCCCGACATCCTTGTGGGTTCTCCGTCGGAGAACCCACAAGGAACCCGGGGTGCTAGGGCCGCTCCCAGGCCGCTCCCGCTCCCACTCCCAACTGGACCGGTGCCTCTGGGCAAAGAACCCGGTAACTTAGCTTACAACTATGTAGGCATGAATTTAGATGTGCACTTTCTAAATTTGAAAGGAAGATCTAGATGGCAGCCATAGCTGTAACAAAACATCAAATTTTGTCTTATGTCCATTGATTTCAGTTACAACTTGCCTTGAATCGGCACTAAGTATACTATCATCCATTTTCAAATTTGCACAGTTAGATATCCAAGTTGACAATGGATCACTTTCAGCATTGAAATTTCTTTCATGCTGAAGATATTGAGCCAATTGCTCTTTTGATGATTCAGTGCTTTTTGATCTAACACGTAATTCAAGCTCGTAGGAAACTCAAGAACTTGATCTTATATGTTATAAACAACCACTTTCTGAAAAACATTTTTGATATTGTTGTTTGACATGCTGTTAGTGTTATCAAATAATGATGGTTGTGTGCATTTATAAGCATTCAAGCCAAATAAAATGCTCACGAAAGCTTTACTTACTGAACTAAAATACATGATTGGGTTGTAATTAAGTTAATCCCAGATTGGTAAGAACTATGAGAACAGGGTGACTTATAGGGCATTACATGCTCCAAAATCTTTGCCAATGGGGAAAGGCACTAAAGTGTGAAAAGCCTGAAGTAGATTATATTCATTGTTCCTCCCCCTACAAACAAATGCTTAATGTTGCATGTGTGCTGAGTGTGTCGCCTTGCCTTATAATCTCTACCTAAAATATAAGAGGAATAATGTCATTAGCATAGTGACTACACATAAAAGTCAATTTGGGATTACTTATATTAGAAGAATGAACTTTAGATATGATAATTAAATTAATATAACCTACATAGCACATATAATGTATAGAACAAGAAATAAACTAAACCATTACTTAGGAACATAAATTTATAAGAACTATATGACAAGGGTGACTTATAAGGAGTTACATGCTCCAACAGCTTTGCCAATGGGGAAAGAAGCTAAAGAGGGGAAAACCCAAAAAAGTAGATTACATTCATCATTCCTCCCCCTACAAACAAATTAAGTCAATCCCAAATTGGTAAGAACTAAGAGACAAGGGTGACTTATAAGGCGTTAAATGCTCCAAAAGCTTTGCCAATGTGGAAAGATGCTACTGAGTGAAAAGCCCAAAGAAGTAAATTACATTCATCATTCCTCCCCCTACAAAAATGCTTAAAGTTGCATGTGTGTTGAGTGTGGCACCTTGCCTTATAATTGCTACCAAAACTATAAGAGGAATAAAGTCATTAGCATAGTGACTACATATGAAAGTCACCCTGGGATGACTTATGTTGTAAGGTTGAAATTTAGGTATGATAATTAAATTAATTAAAAACTATGTAGTGCAATGTATAAAACAAGAAATAAATTAAACCATTATTCAGGAACTCAAATTTATGGTGAATAAAATCATAATGACAAAAACCCTACAAGTATCATTAATGAAAAACTTACAAATTTGTCTGTAATATAGACAATTAATTTATGAAGACAAGAACCTAGGGTTTTATTACGAAAACTGAACACAGAATGATTACCAAGATATTTGATAATAAAATAAGGAGTGAAAGCATCCTTATATAAGATTACAAATGCTTTATCCAAAGAGGATAAGAGCGACAACGAATAAAACAAAAAGAATAAAGAAATTCCTAAAGTCTATCCTAAAATCTAATTGACCATTATAAAGAAAACAATACTTTAATACCCTCCCTTAATGATCAATCTACTAACTACACCAAGCTTATCCAAAAATTTTACAAATTTGTCAAGACTCAAAGACTTGGTAAGAATATCTATAGTTTGATCCATAGAAGGACAATATTGCAACATAACTAATCCATCTTCTACAAGATGTCTTATGAAATGACAATGTAGTTCCACATGTTTGGTACGCTCATGGAAGACTAGATTCTTGGCAAGTTTTAACACCCCTTGATTGTCACAAAACAAGGGTGAAGGCGCTACTTGAGGCGTCTTCATGTCTAAAAGCATCCTTCTAAGCTATACTGCCTCACATGTTGCTTTCACTGCTCCTCGATATTCTGCTTCTGTCGAGGATAGAACTATTGTCTGTTGTTTCTTGCTGGTCCATGTCACTACACCTATGCCAAAGCTGAAAACATAACCAAAAGTGGATTTTTTGTCATCCATAGAACCTACCCAATCTAAATCTGTAACCCCAATCAGCCTAGGATCTTTGCTTTTGTTGTACAGAATACCAAAGTCAAGTGTCCCTTTCACATCTCTCAACAGCCTCTTCGTTGCAATCCAATGTTCTACTTTGTGTGCTCTCATGAATCTAGAAATGAAACTCACAGCATAGCTCAAATCAAGTCTACAGGTTGTAAGATATATTAAGCTCCCCACTAGTTGCATGTAAGTTGACTCATTGACTGTCTTAGACTCAATTTTGGCTGAAAGTTTCAACCCTTTCTCCAAAGGTGTTGATGAGATTTTGCAATATGTCATTTCGAATTTCTCAAACAAACTTCTGGCATATTTGGATTGAGAAACAAAAATACTGCCACATGTTTTCCAAACTTCTCCACCTTGCCAGTAATGTAAGAGGCCTAGATCAATCATGTCAAAAGCTTTACTCATATTTAATTTGATTTGTTCAATTGCATGTCCCTCACTACCTGTAATAATGATGTCATCTACATATATGACTAGCAAAATGATATCATAACTAATGCTTTTGACGTATAGATTTGGATCCAAAGGATTCCGTTGGAATCCTTGTTCAACCAAATACCTGCCAATTTTGATGTACCATGCCCTAGGTGCCTACTTCAGGCCATATAGAGCTTCCTTTAATTTGCACACGAGATGCCCCTTCCCTACAACGTAAAAACCTTGAGGTTGAGACATGTACAATTCTTCCTCCAAATCTCCATTGACGAAGGCACTCTTTATGTCCATTTGATGGGACTATCCAACCAAACTAAGCTGCCATGGCTAAAGCTAATCGAATGGTGCTCATCTTTGTTGTAGGGGCAAAGGTCTATTCGTAGTCAATGCCTTCTCTTTGTGAGAACCCTTTTGCGACCAACCGAGCTTTTTACTTGTCAAGAGTACCATCTACCTTGCACTTGACTTTGTACACTCACTTGCAACCAATGGGTTTCTTCCCTAATGGAAGATCTAAGAGATCCCAAGTCTTTATTTTCATAAGAATTTCAAGTTCAGTTGCCATGGTCTTTTCCCATTCAAGTTTTCCTTTTGCCTCCTCAAACACCTATGGCTCATAAATTTTTTGAATATTAGCCATTAGAACAAATTTAACTATGTTCTTGTTCTTGCCTCTCGATGATCTACCCTCAATCATTTCACTTGCCCGAACATCTCTAATGGTGCTTTCCAACCACTTTGGTTTCTTCTTAGGAGCCTCTCTATCCAAATCATTGTTGTCACTGTGACTTGGGCTACCTATTCCTATGTCATCTAGATGTTGATCTAGGCTATGATCAATGAATTATGGTACTATTGCCTGCCTAGGAGACTCCTCGTTATCCGAATCCTCCCCCCTTCAAGTGGAGCTAACTGAAGTTGAACACCTAAATTCCTAGCCATAACAAGTTGGTCCTTAGTAATCTTGATCTCTAAAGAATCTTGTAAGGGCCCAGCTTCCTCCCAATCAGAACATCTCAACTGAAACTCAAGTGGTCAGTGTCAACATCAATCAAGTTGTATGCCTTGTGATTGTCATTGTACCCTATAAGCATTAATTTCTTACTCCAAGGATCTAACTTGGTTCATTTTTCAATTGGAATTCAAGCATATGCAATGGAAACAAAGACCCTAGGATGACTAACCAGGGTCTTCTACTGCACCGACTATGTTGGAGACCTGTTTAGCAAATAAACTGCAGTATATACTGCCTCAGCCCAAAACTTCTTGGGAACACTCATGTTCTCCATCATACATCAAGCCATCTCCATGATAGTACAGTTCCACCTCTCAACTACTCCATTCTGGTGCGGAGTGCAGGGTGTTGTATACTGCCTTTTTATATCATGTTTAGAAAAAAAGTTATTGAATTCTTTTGAACAGAATTCAACTCCATTATCAAATCTAAGACTGATGATCTCACAACCAGACTCTTTTTCTACTAATGCTTTGAACTTTTTAAATTCAATAAACACATGATTTTAATTTCAAAAAATACACCCACATTTTCCTACTAAAATCATCAACAAACATAAGAAAATACCTCACACCAGTGACCGATGTTGTGTTCATTGGCCCACAAATATCTGCATGAGCCTACTATAGGACTCTCTTGGCTCTCCAAGCCGTCCTCAAATGGAGTTTTGTGTTGCTTCCTTACTTGACAAGCTCCACGAACACCCTGTATCTGCTATTGGATGTCAAGTAGTCCATCTACCAAATTCTCTTGAGCCAATTGAGAGAGATAGGATAAGTTGAGGTGCCCACATCACTAATGACAAAGTGTACTGATATCAGACACACTCTTGGCTGCCAATGCACGCTCTTTGACATGTCCAGTGTCAACCAATCGATATAATCTATGATCTTCTATTCCAACTGCAATAGTCTTTTGCATCTCCTTGTCAACTACATAGCATTTATGTTTGCTAAAGATGACATCCAGATTGGGGCAATGTCACATAATCTAGCTCATTGAGAGTAAATTAAGCTCCATTCCCGACACATAGTACACATTGAGAAAAACTAAAATTTTCCCTCCAGAGGATATTTGCACATTCCCTCTGCCAACAACTGTGTACTCCTCACCACCACCTAAGATTACTGAATCAAAGCAAGTCATGTACTCCGTGAACCAATCTTTCCTATGGGAGAAATGACGTGATGCTCCCAAATCTATATACCATGCAGATGATTTAAACCAATGTTACGAGACTTGCCCAAACTCGCCAAAACTCGGCGAGTCAGCCTAGCCGAGTCTGGGGGGCTCGAACTCAGACTTGGCCGAGTTTTTCAAAAACTCGCCAGAATCAATAGACTCGGCGAGTCCCGATGGGAAAACTCGGCTGAAACTAGTGAAAAAATCAAGAACATGGTGACAATATATTTAAGTATAAGTTTGTATATACTGTCAGGATGTTTGAGATAGGTTTCGGATCCATGGGATTTAACATGCAAATTCTAGATTTTGGAGGATCCATCAGATTTCAAACTTAACCAATTTTTCAGGGTTTTAGGGTTTCAGACTTAGTCAGATTCAGGGTTTCGATTTTGCAAAAAAAGAGTAGAGGACAAATCATTGGATCCTATTGATTTGGATGAGATAGATCCTATTGATTTGTCGAGTTTTTGCCGAGTTTTCTCCAAGTTTTTGTTCACTCGTCAATTTTGGCATCATTTAAGACCTACCATTTACGCCTTCGTAGGAAAGCGAAGGATGCAGACTCCTCTGAGCCATAGACTTCTAGAGTCTAGTTATTGTTTTGATATTTCATATTTGTTAAGAACATTTGATGTCATGGATTCCATATTCTATGAGTTTTGTATACATTTGACTATATTTATATATCTAAGTGTGCTATTTCCTTCAGCAGCCCAGCTATAATTTGCGTTTATACTTATATGATCGATGTATACTTGTGTATGTGATCAAATTAGCTTCTATTTGATGATGTTATTGTATCTTTAAGGTTTATTTATTAAAGGGTGCATGAAACAAGTTTTAAATCCTTAAAATCTCTGAATTTCTTGGATTTTTCAATTTGTCGAGTCTAGGCGCCAAGTCCGAGTTCGAGTCCAAAATCAGCTTGCCGAGTCCGAGCCGAATCCGAGTCTCGTAACTATGATTTAGACTTAATTGTTGGTCGTTTCGCCATGAATGCATAGAAGATTGATTCCTTCTCCGACGAATGCTCTGCAACATAAGCCTTTTATCGAGGCCCTCCCTAGTTGGATTTTTGTTCTACCAACGTTTTTTTGCAGTGCTTCTTCATATGACCCATCTTACCACAATAATGGCATGTGATGTTTTTCAGATTCTTTGAAGTATCCTCATTGTTACCTTGTCCTTTCTTCTATGACCATTTGTCTTTGCCCTTGTCTTTGGCTACAAATGCTTGTTCCATGCCTCGTGTCTCACTGCTACTACCAAATTGTTTCTTCCATTTGTCCTATTGTAAGAGTTTATTGCACAACTCTTAAAACTTCAAGTCAACACTGGTTGAGGTCATATTAAGTGTCTCAATAAAATGCTCATAAGCACATGGTAAGCTTTTCAACGTGATTACCACCATGCCCTCTTCTTCCATCTTACGACCTATGGCAGACAACTGATCTCTGATATTTTTGATCCTCAGTAAATGCTCCTGCAAGGACAATTTCTCACCCATCATGATCGAAAGAGCATATTCTTCAAGAAAAAGGCCTTGCCTTTATCTGAAGTCTCATGCAATTCTCGTAGATGCTTCCAAATTTCCGTTGAGGTTGTACCTGTCTAAACCTCCGGAAGCATTTCATCAATCACTGATAATTTTATCAACATGATTGCTTCTCTAGCACATTCATCAAACTTGTCATGGTCTTTACCCGCAATTGTTGGCCATGTACGAATACTGAGGACAATTTTTTAATGCATCTATACTCGAAAATCGTCAACATTCGTTGCCTCCTTTTGTAAATTTTGCCAAAGAAACACTAGTTGCCTTCCAACATAATGTTGGGTAAAGAAGCCATTTATGGTGTTCTTCCCTCCCGTAAGATGCAATTACAAAGTAAGACCCATATGAAGTTCATCCAATAATCTCTTCAACCACATTGATTTCCTTGTTGTTTCTATTGCACTTATGCATTAGACCTCTGTGGATGCAAGAGCCACAATAAGTTGTTTTTACTACTCCACATGATAGCAGTTGCATCATATTCTAAGACATAGCCTAAGATGGATTTCCTATCAATAGAATCGCTGGCATAGTCAATATTATAACCAATTTTTGTCATTCTTGATGTAAGAATAACAAAGACATAACTAACACCTTTGATACAGCTTTAATATTCCTTTTGACATTTTCTTGTGATCTACATAAGGATATTACATGAATTTAGATGTAAACGTATTACATAGGTAATATCTTTTAGATATAGTTAGATAAATAAAATTTCCTACTAATTCTCTGTGTATGCTAAGATTTGAAACAAAAAGGAACTAAAGCAATACGAAAAAGAGAACCTAAGCCTAGAACACCTTCGATTCAGCTAAGGAATGCAAACAAATGGTGAAAGGGAAACAAGCTTCTCAGCAACACGAACCTTGATGCCTATGGGATATGCTCAAGATGATTGATGTTGTTAAGAGTTGATGTAGTTGCTCATTCCGGTAGCATGACCTTGCTTTACATCCAATTCTAACTCTTGGAAATGGCTTGGGGAATGGGATATCTATAGATTTGGAATGAGGATGATGGATGGTGAGTATTTGATCTTGTGCAATGGAGGGAGGGGGTTGATCCATTTGCAAGGGAGAATGAAAAGCTTACAAGTAGCATCTTGTGATTGGTGCACATGATTAGGGCAAAGATTGGAAAAAGATGGAGGGTGGAGATTTTCTTATTTTGATGAGGGGTTACGACTAAAAAAAAGTACCTTTTGGAGCCTTGTGCAAGGTTGACCTTAATTATTTTAACCAAAGTGGTGGAGGAACGTGCAAATGATTAGTTAGTTGATTAACCTTAATTTGTTTATTCAACTAATGATGAGGAGAATTTTGAATGAATTAAATAAATATTATGTATTTATTTAATTTATGGGGGAATGGTGGGAGAATGATTGGTTTAATTAAAATATATATGATTTATTTAATTGAAGTTGGATCTTTAGAAGAAGGGTTAAATTAGTTAATTAATTAAATAAATGAACATAATTTATTTATTTAATTGCAGAAGAATGGTTAGACTTATTAATTAAATAATGTGGCTTATTTAATTAATATTAGAAGAATGATTGAATTGATTAATTAAATACATATTATTTATTTATTTAACGTTAGAAAGGGAGATACAGGATGCATCTCGTGTGATGACAACAAAAATGTGGGAATGCATTTTAGTTGTCTACACTTTGTATAAGGTAGGATTGTCTTTTCATATGACAGTTCGTTTAGAGTCTAATTTAATGTCTACCTTATTGGTATACTATATAACATCTCATTTACAATCCATCATATTAAACTTTTGAAATAAATCACGTGCATGTATAATGTAACAATAATGTACATAATCCTAGGAGTAGTAAGATAATATTTTTATTTTTGTATCTCCTACCTACACTACAAGTTGAACAGTCGTCCAAAAGATGAACAAAACAATCATTTTCATATTATCGAATATGTATATTGTATCACATTTTTTATCAACGAATGCACTAATGGATGAATGTTATGAACTTCATTGAATATTGTCCCCTCCATTATAACTGTCAATCTTTCCTACATTTCATTCTCGGGCCTGAAATTGGTATCAGAGCAACTTATTCATCCTTCATTCCTGCAATAAAATATTGCTCTTCATCTTCCCCTGAAGTTGGGGCTGATAAGCAGTCTGAAAACATTTCCCCTCCAACAAGTGGAGCAGAGGATGCACAGCACCAACAAGTGGATAGGGATAAGCAGTTGAATTTAGGGGTCTCAAGGATTAAGGACAAAATGTTGGTTCTCTAAAATGACCAAGGCACCTTGGTTCAGGCGGTTGCTATGGCTAGCTCAAAGCATCGCTCCATTCCCCTTACTACTGGAAGGGATTCAAATTTGGTCAAGGAAAGCAAGCGTAGGGGAAGGAAAACTGAAGCTGAGAAGCTGAGATTGGATGCCCAAGATGCGATTGATGAAGCCACTCAGTGGACGATGGAAGAACTTCTCACGAGAAGCAAAAGAAATCAAAAGAAAGGTTAATTTCTTGTGGCTCTATTAGTATTTCTTCGTTGGTTTTTTAAATTCTATGTGATGTCATTTCCTATGTTCCCTCTCGTCTCTTCTGCTCCCCGATTTCGGGTCTAAAGCATTCTTATTTTTTTTGCCCTTTATGTTATTTCACTATAATCTATCTTACCAACCAAAAAAAAAAACACCCCCTATAAAAAAGACTATTAGAACAACCTAAAATTTCCAGTATTTGAAAACATTAAAACTTCCCAAAATTGAAGCCTTGAATGTGGAAATCCACCAACCAGAACATTCTTGCCATGAGCCAAGAAACCCTTGCAAACTGAACATGAAAAGGGAGACCGACTCCAAGCAACTCAAGAGCCACAAATTGGAACCGGGGTCGAGGAACCATGAGCACAAAAGTCAAAAAATGTATGCCCCTAAGTGGTGTTCAAAAATAGAAGCATGTGTATGCTAGGCTACTCAATTAAACGCTAGGGCACCATAAATATTGCAAAATGGCTCACAAAACAATGGAAATCAACGATTTGAAGACATGCGACAAAGTAATTATGTGGATTCAAACAGGGATACAAGGGATTTCAAGTGACAACAAGTGAATTAGTAGTGGAAAAATAAAGACAAGGGGGAAATACAGGAACAAAAAGAATTGTGTTCATCTTTGACGTTTCGGAAATTTGATGCGAGTCTATTGTTGCTTCTTCAATAACGTATGCAAAGGTCACAAGTTCGAGTCATGCCTCCATATATCTCAGTCCCTTCTCCGTCATAGCTACATGCAACCAAACAATCATTGTTCTCCTTTACAAGTCTGAAAAACACCACCTCCGTTACAAGCAATGCCGCAAAAGGTTCCAAGCTCTGAAGCGGTGAGGATAGCAATTGTATAAGGTTCATGTAATGGGTGTGATGCAATGAGAGGGCATTTGGGTGCACTCATATGTTGGGAAAATTGAATGCCTCTTTCGAGAACAGATGTGTATGGAACTCTATTGTGAACTTACTGCAGAATCAAGGGAATTGTGGCAAGCATTGAAACCCGCTCTAATACGAATGTCAATGCTGGGAATGAAATGCAGAAAAGATTGACAAATGTAATGGACAAGACAATATTCAATGAAATTCATAACATTCATCCATTAATCAAAATAGGATACAATGTACATATTTAACAATATAAAATGACTATTTAGTTAATCTTCTAAATGATTGTTCAACTTCTAGTGTAACTAAGAATATAAAATATAAAATATTATCCTACTACTAGTAGGATTATGTACATTAGTGTTACATATGATTCCCTAAAATATAGGGTGAGAAAGTAGCTAACGCCCATTTCGAAAGTTACCATACCTTTTCAAAGAGACATTTGTATTTAATTAATAAGGTAATTAATATTAAAGATAATTTTTTTATATTAATTAATTAAATATCTTTTATAATATGCTATATGCATATTAATAATATAAGGTCTACACCTTATAGTTAAGCCTTATAAATGTTATTTAGAATCACTTTATAAAAGTGTGGACCCATAATAAATATTATGCTCTTAACAACTTATAAAACTAAAAATAATACATCATATCCCATAAAAATAAAAAATCTAAATTTCAAAGCTATTTAAATAATACATAATTATTTTGCCATTGTTTTACATAATGTGAAGTTCTTGAGAAAAATGCACTTTTTTTAAGAAACTTAACTAGTTAAAAAATGCATGTTTCTGTTTTTCAAACTTGATCCTGGACATTACAGTTTCCTGTTTTTTTATCCTCATTGAACTTGAACAAAAATTGGAACTAAGCAATATGGATATATCAAACTTAATAATTAAATTATTTTATTTTCTTTTTGTCAAACAAATAGCATAACTATCCTTATCCCAACTATAATAACAATTCGTCATTTTTCAACACTTTATATGATGGTTTGTGAATTGTTTTATACAATTCTGACTCTTAGTTTTCATTCCTAAATAAGGAAAAACTAAATAGAAAAATCATATTCACAACAATAACATACCATGTATCAACCTCATATTTGCCAAGCTCCACAACCTGTGAAATTGGAACACACATAATTATTTTAACTTCAAAAAATGTTTCTTTATCAGAATAAATCAGAGTAATTTGCTGCTCACTTAAAAAAATCATGGTAGATTCTAATGTCACTAAAAAGTGTGTTTATTTGTTCTTACCCATGCAAAGAGAATGGGCACTAATGCAGAAAAAAGATGAAAGTGGCCAAAACATATGCACAGAAACAAATGAACAACATACAAACTAAACTATTTGAATGCCCAAATGAGCAATGTTATATCCCAATAAATCTTTCTCAAACTCTGCAATATTCTAGAACCAAATAGAATAAGCAATTTCCAAGCAAAACAAGATATATCACATACAGATGTTGAAAACACACGATTGTAAATTTGTAATTATAAATATAAAAGAGCACCAACTGGTAGGGCATACCCCTCTAGGCTCTTAACTAAAAAATACATCTTATATTGTATTATACAAAAGGTATATTGCATTGCTTTCCTTGTTGGAAAAAGTCATCCATTATAAGTGTAATTGAAATCCTTCTTTGATCATCCATTTCTAGTTTTAAACACTGTTTCACTAAGTTTCTGGGACACAGAAACACAGGGATATAGGGACACGGTTTTGGGGAAAGCAAAAAAATCCCAATTTTTAGGGACAAGGGAGTAGCTATCAAATTTAAAATAACTAAAACAAACTAAAAGCAGCTGAAATTTTAAAAATAAATGTAATATACTAAATTTACTAAGATACTGGTTCTCCTCGCAGCAACGCAAGGTCTCAGTTCGGTTCACACCTGGTCCCAATCCTGATTCAGTCCACCAGAGGATTCATCCAGGGAGAATGCAGAAGACTATGGGTTCGTCCGAGATAAAACGCAAAACTTTTTCATTTTTAACTGAACTTTCATTCTTGCTTGCCATCAAACAAATAGAGATGAAGATTGACCAATAAAGGATCCAAAGAAATTGGTTTGCTATTCCTACATGTGTGCAATAGCCCATTTTCTATGAAGGAGATTGTAGAGGCAGATTTTTGCAAAAGAGGTTGGTATTTTTGTTTGTTTTTTCTACATCTTTTGTTTTGTTTTGAATTTTTTTTTTCTTTTCTAAATTCTTCTATGTAATATGAATCAATGGCATATGCTTAAAGTTTTAACTCAATTAGGTTTTATGTGTGTGTGTGCATGAGTGAGAAAGGGATTCGGCTTAATGGCAAGGCCATAAGGTTCCCAAGATGGAGATCCAAGTTCAAATCCCCCAAGAAACACCTATAGTTGGAACTTCAAGATGTGGCTCTTGGACTTCCGTGGTGATTCCATTGGTGGTTTCTAGTGTGGTTCTATGTGGTGACTCTTGGTCTTCCAATGGCTCTTAAGTGGATTTGTGGCTCTTGGACTTCCGTGGTGGCTCCATTAGTGGTTTCTACTGCGGTTCCATGCAATGACTCTTGGTCTCCTAATGGCTCTTAAGTGGATTCAAAAATGTGTGTCACTCTTAAGTGGATCCTAGGCTCTAATGTGGATAGGGAGGAGGTCCCCCCTGTGACCTCTGCTGGAGTGGGCCAACCTAATATCCTTACATTACCAATCAATATATATATATATATCAATTCTTCAAATGTGGTGTTTATTGAATTTGTTGCCATAGGGATTACAATGCCAACCAATTCAACCTCCTCAGGGAAATACAAGTTCATATCAGACTCAAATTCACCCCTTCGGAAATATATTAATATGGTACAGCCAATTTCAAGTGGTGGGAGTTATATTTAGATTTGCAATGGATGTAATGTTCAGTATTCAAGCTCATACAGTTGAGTGAAAGCCCATTTGTGTGGCATCCTGTGATGGGCATCAAAGCTTGCCAAGAAAAAACATTGTTTTCATCAAAGCAGAGCAAGTCATAACATATATTAATGAGCAAGAAAAAGCAAATGAAGCAATAGGCCGTAAATCAAATCATCATTTGCTAAAGAAAGGATCTCAAGGAATGAAGCCCCCTCAATTGCCATCTAATCTTGAACCTATAGAGAGCCACCCATTTTTTGCCACACTTGAAGAACAACCTACAGCACATAAGAGATCAAAGGGACCATTGGAAACGACATTTCACAATGAGTCTCGTGAGATTGCATATTAACACATTGCAAGATGTGCCTATGCAAAGGGATTGGCTTTCAATGTTGTTTGCTCACTGTATTGGCAACAAATGGTGAAACCGATTAATGTAGCTCCAAAAGGATACAAGGGCCCAAGTTTTGAGAAGGCGCGTAGCACCTTATTCGAAAAGGAAGTGAAGTTTGTAGAGGATTCATTGAAGCCCATAAGGAATTCTGAGGCCGAGACAATGGTATCCATTGTGACGGATGGAAGGATGCAAAAAATCAGCCATTGATCAATGTTATTGCAGTGTGCCCTAAAGGGGCAATGCTTTTGAATGCAGTGGATTGTAAGGGGGAGGTGAAGGATGGTGCATTTATTGCTAATATTCTTTGTCAAGCGATTGAGGAAGTGGGGCCTCGAAACGTTGTTAAAGTCATAAAGGACAACGCCAAAAATTGTAGAAATGTTGGTTTATCGGTTAAGGACCGTTACTCACAAATCTTTTGGACACCTTGTGTATTCCACTCCCTCAACCTTATGCTAAAAAAAATTGGCACCAAAATTGATTCAATCAAACAAGTGTATAGTGAGGTTGAAGATATCCAAATGTTCATCACCAACCACCATATATCACAAAGCATATTCAAAACATTCTCAAAATTGGAGTTGTTGAAGGTAAGTGAAGCAATAAGATTTATTAAATATTTTAAATTTTATTATTTATGTTTCAGTTTAGTAATTTTACTTTTTTTTAAGACTTAAGTTTATGTTTTCTAAATATCTTCGGTAAGAAATTAAGAATCGTTTTTTTTTTCATTTTTTATTTTGATTTGTATTGAATAGGTTGTTGAGACTCGTCTTGCCTCCAACACAATTGTCTTAGTACGACTTGCGAAGGTTCGGGAGGCACTCTCTAACAAGGTCATCATCCAAAATTTGTCCATATGGAAGCAATCTAGCACTACAAGGGCAACAAAAAATTAAGCAGTTAATCCTAGATGACGCTTGGTGGGATCATGTTGAGTATCTCCTCAATTTCACCAAGCCCATATTGAGTATGATCCATTATACCGACATGGATAGGCCTTGTTTCAGAGAGCTATATGATGGCATCAACTCAATAGTTGAGAAAATGAAAGCCATCGTAAATGCAAAAGAGCAAGATCCTAGAGAAACTTTCTTCAAACAACTATACTAAATTATTGAAGAGAGATGGAACAAAATGACCTCCCCGTCGCATCTTCTTGCCTTTGCTTTGAGTCGCAAATATTATAGTGTTGAGCTCCTTTCTGTGTCAACAAGGATTGCCACATATAAGAGATGTTGAAGTCAACCATTGGTAAAAGGTAGCATTTCGCAAACTCTTCATTGATCCTAACATGCGAGATGCAGTTAGAGTCGAGTTCATGGATTTTGTACGCTCCAATGACTTCAATATTAATGCTCTTCGTGACAAGTGTAAGGTTGATGCTCACAATTGCTAGTACTTCCATGGCTAATCATTCATACACCTACAACCTCTTGAGATCAAAGTTTCAGCGCAAGTTAGTTCTATTAAAAATTTGAAATTCCTTTCATCTTTTAAGTTTCATTTCTAATATTAATTTTTAAATTTTATATTTTATATTTTATATTTCTAACTCTCTAATTTTGTCTTAATAGATTGTTAATTCATTTGCATTTGAAAGGAATTGGAGCATGTAATGTCCCCTTCCTAAGCTTCGACGGTTTGTTTCAAAGTTGGCCTATTACTTGGGTTCTCGTAGGCTAACACTGGATGGATAGTGAGCTCAACAATTCTTGGGGACACGTGGGGACACTTATGTGGCAATTCTCTGGTTGGATTTGGGCTCAATTGGCAACGAGGTTCGCAATGACACTTTCGGACACCATTTCGGACATTTGGTTGATGTTCCACTATTTTAGGAGCCTGTGCCTATTTCTAGTAAGTCTCTTTGTCGGCACCAACTTCTTCACGTGGCAGTGGTTTCACTCCGACAAGGTTGGCCCTTTCTTTCGGTGACTGTTTGGTATTCATCTTGGGGGTTATTTAATTAACGCTAATATTATAAAGTTGAAGTAAATATTTAACTTAGCGTTATTAAATATTATAAAGTGACTTAATGGGTTGGCACCTAGGGGATATAACAAGAGTTTAAAAAGTGTATTTGTTTTATTTCACTAAGTGGGGCACTCAACATGGGAGATATAAGGAATTAAAAATAAAGTCATATTTCCCCAAAAACAAAGCGTGGATATTTTAGGAACATATTAAAGCCATTTTGGAGCTTATTTCGTTTTTTTTGTTCTGCTTATTATTTTGAAGAGAGTTTTACCAAGTTGAGCGTGGAGTTCTTCCAAAGGCTTTGTAAGGACGAAACCCTTCACAAAGATCATCAACTGCAAAAGTGATAGACCTTCCAAGGCTAATTGCTCATAGTCACAATACAGAGGCTATGCTTGTGCTGGCAATTTAGATTTTCAGTTTTCATTGTAGGGTTTGAAGACCCCAAAAAAATGGAGATTCTTTGAATATTATTTTGGAATGGGATTGCAAGTTTGTGAGGGATTTTAGTATGCATGGAGACTCTTGGCTGGCCGTACCATCTCATTTAGGGTTGGTCCCATATTTCCAGCATCAACGTGGATCTTTCAGAACCAAAATCTGATTTTCTATTGTTGTGTTCAATCTTCAGTTGGGCACTGAAATCTTCCAAGGGTTTATTGACAGATTTATATTGACTTGCAGTGTCTTTATCAGATGCAACAGCAACTACACCAGGTCGTACAACCACAAGAGGGCGTGCTTTCCTGGGCTGAAGCGCCTAAGTATCAACAGTTGCTAGAGCTTATGAGGTGGTGCCATGATGTCTAAAAAACTCATAAACCTTCTAAGGAATGGGACATGTAATAATCAGAGAGTATTGATCGCATTCTTGAGGGTACAGTTGTTGTCTTAGACACAATAGCAGATCTGTAGTATTACAGCCATAATAGGTACACTTGTATTCTGATTTAATATTGCTTTGATCAACTGGGTATGTTAAAAACCCACACAGCATGACTTGCAAGATCAAACAATGGGGATTGGAGGGATTCAAGGGCGGAATTTCAGGCTGAGATGTCATTCCGCGATTATATGGATATCAGATTGAGGCATAGACGCCATAGAGGTGGGGGTGGCAAACTACATAATCAAGAATTGTAGAAGGTTAGTAATTTATCTATTCCTTACTTTGACGGCTCGAGAAAAACTACAGCTAGAGCTTGCGTACACAGGTTAGATAACTATTTTCAACTTAGTCATATGCCTGAGGATGAAACCATTACATATGCAACTCTTCATTTAGATGGTAGTGCCCATGAATGGTGGCACCATGGGATGGTCACATTGGGCCATGATCGGATTAATTCTTACTCAGAGTTTACTGAGAAGTTGATGGATAGATTTGACAAAAGGGATCATGCGTTGCAGTTTAAGGAGTTGGCGCAGTTGAAACAATGGGGTTCAAAGGATACTTATATTTCTAAAGTCCAAAAGTTATCTGTGATGGTGACTGATATTTCGCAGAGGTGATTGACTGTTCTATTTATTGATGGGTTGTTCGATACCTTGAGAGGTTGGATTAAAGCCCTTAACCCACTTTCTTTATAGGATGCTTTGAAGAAAGCAAGAGACATGGAATCTTCCACCACAAGGAACAAATTTCAGACTAAGGGTTTCTTTCATAAGAAAGACAAGGACAAGAAACCTTTTCAAAGAGATTCCAATCCACCCAAGAAGGGACCCTCGAGATTTAGATAGTGATCAGCTCAATGAGCTCAGAAAAAACAAATTGTGTTTTCATTGCAGGGAGTCTTGGGATCCAATGCACAATTGTTCTGCCCAAGCCAAGGCTAAACAGATAGAGTATTTTTCAGCTAAGGAATCAGTAGATGAAGATTTAGATCAGCATGCGGATTCAAGGAATTCAGAGAGGGAGAACTCCTCCGATGAGTCAGATAAAGAGCAAGGAGAGGAGAGTCCAACAGCGCACCTCTCTAGCATTCAAAAAGGGGTCATTCAAGATTCGTGGGGTGTTACGTGGTCAGAGGATTGTCACTCTTCTTGACACTGGAGCTACACACAATTTCATTGATGAGGGGCTTGTGGCAAAGAGAGGTCTCAAAACTGAAGAATTTTAGGACTTCAAAGTTTGGATAGTAGATGGATTCATCATTACTTGTAAAAGGAAGATCTCCAATTTGAGTATCTCGTTGAGTGATTATGAACTCAAAGTTGATTTCTTTGTGGTGAGTATGGGAGAGATGGATGTAGTTCTTGGTATGCAGTGGCTGTGTGCTATCAGTGAATTCTATTTCAACCTGCATACTATGGGCATGAAGTTTGAGGTGGATGGTAGGAAACATGTACTCAGAGGTATGTCCGATGGCGGACTATGGGTAGTATGTTTCGGAAGAATGGAAAGACTTATCAGACATGACCAGATAGAGTGGGCAGTAGAGTGTCTTATCATGCCTACGATTTCAAAGCAGCAAAAACAGAGTTACCATCTTGACATTCAGACCTCACTGTGTAAGCACAGCAAAGTATTCAGTAGCATACCTCTTGGGAGAGGCATTGAGCACGTTATTGAGCTTGAGGAGGGCATCAAGCCCATGATCACTACCCCATATAGACACCCGAAGAGACTCAAGATGAAATTGAGAAGACAATTAAGGAGTTGATTGAGATGGGAAACATTAGACCTAATAAGAGCCTCTTTTCTTCTTCGGTGGTGTTAGTTAAAAACAAGGATGGGACGATGCACATGTGTGTTGATTGACTACCAAGTGCTGAATAAGAAGACTATAAAAAAACGGGTACCCCATCCCATGCATAGATGAGCTTATTGACGAGTTGCATGGTGCTTGCTATTTCTCCAAAATAGATTTGGGATCGGACTATCATCAGATACAAGTCTGAGAGCACGATATGGAGAAGACAGCGTTCAAGTGTCATTATGGACATTTTGATTTTTTGGTTATGCCCATTGGCTTAACCAATGTTCCTGGCACATTCTAGTCATGTATGAACAGGGTATTCTAGAATCAGCTCTGTAAGTTCTTTCTCATATTTTTTTATGACACTTTCATATTCAACAAGACATGGGAGGAGCACATGAGACGCCTAGAGGAGGTATTTAGTATCTTAGAGAGGGAATATTTATATGCCAAGTTGTCCAAGTGTGAGTTTGGTATGACAAAGTTGCTTTACCTTGGCCACATCATTAGCTCTAAGGGTGTGAGAGTTGATCCTGAGAAGATCAAAGCAATTGTGGATTGGCCTCCTCCAACAAACCTTACACAACTCAAAGGTTTCTTCGGCCTTTGTGGGTTTTAGAGGAGATTTGTTAAGGGATTTTCACAGTATTGAATGATCTAATTCTTGCAATGTTTCACTATTTCTTTGCTACCATCAGAAAACATCATGTTGTTAATGTTATTACAGCCATGCAATCCATTATGACCTTGATTGTTAATGAAAGTGGGAAGTGCCACAGCCACTTTAATCTATCTTATCGGCTAACATGTTTATGGGGGATGAAGAATCCTTATCAATTAAACAAGTCTTGGCTCAAAATGGTGATTGCACAATGTGAGGAGAAGCTGAAACCTTATCTGGCAAATGAGGAGCATGAGGAAGAAGAGTTCATAGCAGAAATTTCTGATGGACAGAATGCCTTATCTCATAAGGTATGTATGACGGAGCTCAAAAATGACCTCTTATAAGTGCATGCAAATATGGATAATGAGACTGTGCATGATGGAAAATTCAAAACAACAGCCTTTATTGCAAATTCAAAACAATCCAATGAAGTTTCTGCGGCAATAAGCTTCCTTGATGACACTAGTGGAATATTTAAAATCACTAATGCATTTTCAGAAAGAGAGCATGATGAAGGTGAGAATGTTGAGTTTTTTAAGTCGGCTTGTAGTGATGGATTCATACATCACTTCAAAAATGATAGTTCATATGATGAGAGAAAGTCTTCAATGCTGAATGTGTATCAATTTGACTCCCAATCAGAACCTATGGAGAAGAGTGTACATGATAGTTTGAGCATTTTTTTTTCAAGAGTGATTTGTTTAGGGAAACAACCACTCATGAGGAACACAATGAACATATTTTTTCTGATCAAAGCTATCAGTTCTTAAGTCCATGGGATCTAGGTGTTTTGGCACCAAAATATGATGAAGAGCCAATTTGGGATGAATTTCCTTTTGAACAAAGTACTGTCCTTACCTCACATCATAAATTATGTAGAGAGGATGTCATAGACGTAGTTGATTTTGAGAGGCACGTTCTTGAAGACAAAACAGAAAATTCATTGTATGAGGCTGATTTTCATCATAGGCCCAGTGAATCACATAATTTGAAGAATCGGTTGAAAGTCACTGTAGATATGGTTGTTACAGCCTTAGCACACGTTGATAACACTCACAAGTTCATTGAAGATCTATTTTGGAAGGCCCAAGTTAGGGAGAGATAGGGAAACATTGAAGGAGGAGCCACTCTTGCAGAGCTGCAAACAGTTAAAAAGGTTTTGGAAACAATGAAGTCGGATTATTTGCACTTACTTTCAGACAGGGATCATATCTTCAAATTTGCTGAAGAGGCTTCGATGTAGTAGGAAGAAAGGAGGAGGAGGTTAGTGAGCTCACCATTGAGCTTAATTCCATGAAGCTTTCATTAGAGAGTGTCCAAAAGACACTTCTAGAAGCAAAAGATCAGCTTTATGTGGCCAAACAATTCAGGAAGCAAGAGAATGAAGAAGGGGCTAAGGAGTTCAGACAAGTGATTGAAGAGCTGGATAGCATTCAAGTGGATTTTGGTCTAGTACAATTTTCCAAGAAAACAGAAAATGAAACTTTGGATCAGCGGGAGGATGAGTTTGAGCTTGATGATAACGATAATTTTCAGCTTGTTGATAACCCCCTGTTTAAGATGGATATGAAGTTCATTTTCGATAACCCACTCTTTATGATGGAGATTGAAACACTTCCTGATTTTAGTGACATATTTGGTGGCCATCACAAGATAGGGGATCCAGGTGAAGTTTGCAGTTCTAAGGTAATGACTCGAGATTGGGGATGTGAACTCAAAGATTGAATGTGTCACATCCCAAATTTTGACTATGTTTTCCTTTTTACTTGTACGTAATTAGTAGATAATTTTGCATGATTTAATGATTTCACGTTATGTGAAAATGTCAAGATAAATCAAATGATCTCATGAGTTTGAATCTATATGTTTAGAATTAGACATGTGACTATATGATGCCATGATTATTTTATTCATAAGATATATAATGTAACTAATGATGCACTAATCCCAGTTTGGTTGATTGTAAGTGTAACCAGGAAAACAGGTTTTCCACCCTCCAAGAAAGAGAGGGAGAGCATCATCGGAGAGAAGTGAATAGACGTATGGAATGAATAGGTTATTGCCATCTAAGTCTCATGTTTGATCAATTTTGTGAATCCCGTCAAGTTTGGTAAGTTGAGTTCGACTTTATTGGTCTAAATTGGATTTCGATTTGACGTCAAAATCTTTTAGTATAGGTTTTATAGAGAAACCTAGAAGGGATGGTTCAACCATCGACTAGATGTAGTCGATAGTCATTTTATTTATTTATTTATATTTATGATAGTGGTTACCTATCTTTTTTTTTTTTGTGTTTTTCCGATTGAAATTCCTTTATGGTATCCTATCAGGGTAATTATGTTTGACTATTTTGCTATATATGCGAGACATAGAGGAGAATACCTTGACCCCATTCTCGTAATCTTGTCAAGCGTTTAATCAAACAACATAAGTATATGTTGTGTATGCTTTTTTTACGATGTTATATATATTAAGAGAAATATTTAAGTGAGACCTTTTGTGATAAGGTTGATAACTTCTTTATGAAAGAGGTTAAGATGTTATATTATGCTAAGTTGCTTTTAGAAAGTGGTTGTTCAACCCCCTTTTACTCTCAACTAATTTGGAGAGTGGAGGAGCCTTTGAATGATTCTTGTGTGGTCTTTTATGGCCATCATCTCCTTTTGTTTGCATGTCGTCGTGGAAGTTATGACAGGCATTAATAAGAGTGATGGGACGCGGTTGTAGAGAAGAGCTCTATTTATCACTGCCAAGAATTCTCTGTTGGAAAACGGAGACACTCACATATACACACCGAGAGACAGAGAGAGAGAGAGGCAGAGAACATTGTTTGAAGTTATTTTTGGAGGGGTGGTGACAGAGAAAGAGTTTTTAAAGTTCGTTGTTGAGGAAAGACGTGGCCGAAGGATCAAAGACTACATCTTCGATCTCACAGGTTCATCCTTTCCTAGTAAACGTTATTTAGAGTTTGTGAATTCTTTTATACGTTAGTGGCACTGTAGATATGCTTAGTATTAGCTTTGTGTCTAGAAAAGCTGAGAGCTTAATAGTTTACTATGATCTGTGAAGATGAATATATCTCTGTGTTCTAAGTAGTCGAAAAGCTTAGTATTTATCTGTGTTTTTGTGAAGCCAAAAACATATTATTATCACTGTGGTTTAGAAGTCAAAGAGTTTAGTATCTCACTGTGTGCTGAGTAGTCAAAGAATTGAGTTTATCTATGCGTTAGGAGGAGCCAACATCGTAGTATATCACTGTTTTTTTGTGAAGTCTTTAACTGGCGAAACTCTGTGTAAACTAGTCTGTATAACCTAAACTATGTCTGTGTGATGTTTAAGGCCGAAAGCTTAATCATAGTTCAATGGGAAAAAGAGGCCGATTAGTCTCACGCTCTTCATATTTTGGGATAGAACCAGTAGAGTTAATACTCTTTCAACTTACATTTTAGAGAACGAGAACTCTCTGTGTTATATCTTTATCTTATAAAGATAGCAAGCAAGTGCAGGCCGAATGATCATTGAGATATTATCTTGTATCACGCCAAAAAGGCTAGTGATTATTAGAAGGTAGTTACTGGTAAATGTTAGTAAACTTTAGTAGTTTCAGGAGACAATTTGCATTTTGCATTAGAATGTTGTTATGCTAAGATTAAGTAACCTATCATGCTTTAACTTTTAGTCACTGTCTGTGTAGTGACCAAACAGTTCATATACTCAGAAATACCTAAGAAATATGATTGTCCTTAGTTATTTGCACTCAAGATAGCAAAGGATGCTAGTATTCTTTTATTTCTCTTAAAACTTGTTGAATCTATCTTTAGATATCAAATTGAGCCTCTTGAGATCATTGTATTAAGTCTTAGAAGTTGAGACTAGAAGTTTGATAAAGATGTTTCTTTTATCACTTAACTCTTTTTAGTTTTATTGTTTTTCAATCCTATACTTCGGGAAAAGGTTTTCCCTTATTCTAAAAAGTGTTTAGAAATGGTTTGAATATCATTAGAAGCATTTGAAGCTATGTAATATATTTATACATATCAACATTTATGTTTTCTTTAATTAGATTTCCATTATGCAAAGATGATGTACTATCATTCTTAATCCTTCTATATCGGTGAACGAAAGGTGACCATTAGGTCAAAGACATCATTATTTTATTATATATCTAGACTTATATCGTTTATTGGATTGAAAGATTGAACTTAATCAAGAGTTCTTATGCTTTTGTTAGTATTTATTATGACTTGACATAGAGGAGGATAAACCTTGTGTTTTATGTTTTTGAGAAATGGTGAATTCGATCAATGACCAAGTAGTCAAGATTTGACAAGTGGTTATCTTATTCACGCTATATTATGGATATAATTTATTAGTTCTTATTCATGCTATATTATGGATATAATTTATTAGTTTTTAGGGGGTATTTTGCTATTGCAAAGTATTGGAGTAGGGAAGTTAAGAACCCTAGATTTTACCCCAAAGAGTTTAGAAATCTTTAACTCTCAAGTCAATTATGATATTGAATTAGTCTATTGTGTAATTTGGTCAATAGACAAAAGGTCGCGAAACCATAGATCAAGACAACATTAAGAGACTAAGAAGCACTTTGACGTTAGAAAGTCAATACTAATTATATAAACCAAGCATGGCTATTATTGAGTAGAGAGTAAAATGACAGAAAGTCATAAACCTTGATAAATTGCAGATATGCAATAAGAGACTCTCCGAAAAGATAAAATTATCTAAACTTGTATTTTGTATGTATATCCTAGATAAGAAATATTTCTAAGTCAAATTGACTAAGAATTGAGTATAGTTCAAACAATTATGTCTAATGTTACTAGTCAAACAAGTCAAACTGCAGGATGAGATAGTCTTCAAGTCGAGATAGAGGTGTGTGAACACACGACTACGTTTATTGCAAACGTTTATTTATATAGAAACTTTGGCCAAAGTGATGCATTTGTCTCTACATGCATTTGTCGGTTCATAGTGTCTAGATGGTGTAACTGGTCAGTATGATCATACTTAGCTAGAAGATTGTCTAGAGTTGTATGGTCGATTGAGTTACGTAGGACACAACACTAGGACTCAAATGGCAACTTGTTAGATCCATATGTCTATACTCTTCGTGAAGGGTAGGGCCACTTCCGGGAAGGAAGGTGTGCGGAGGACCGCCGGTTTGTGGTTGGAGGTAAAGCACTCGGATAACGCTCTCCCTCTGTAGTAGAAGACTCGCCGAGACTTGAGTGACAGATATCAAGATTCCAGATGCAGTATTCTTTATGTTATGATGTAAAATTATTCTTATTGCCAAGTGCAATATTTATTGTAATTGTAAAGTGAAATGTTCTCACCATGATTTATCTTTGAATATATTGATTTTCAAGGTTGAAAAATATTCAAAAAAGATATACTTTTACTTCTATGTATTTATGCAAATGTAAAAAAAAAAATCATGTTTACCATGTTCTTTTACTTTCATGTAAAATGTTGTGTAAATCCGACTAATATGAGAAGGCATGTTACAGAATGGATTAAGAATAATTTCGATCATGATTGGCCCCTTGGTTCACTTGAAGACAAGAAAGCAAGTCCGAGTGATATGCATAATCATGTGATCAAGAGTGATAAGTTTTTGGTTGGTGATCCTCTTGATAGACCACCTGACAGAGAAGAATGAATGGAGGTTGTAATTTACAAAAGAACCATTCTATGGAGGGGCACTGGACTATATTTCAGATCTGGAGCTGCTGTCCACTTTCCAATCAGCCAACACATGATTTTAGTTACTTGCATATAGGTAGTTTGGCAAACATTTCCAACCAATGAGTGGGGTATTTGTCGGTGGGAGTTGAACGGAGAAAATAATCCAGTCCTTGGAGAGGTCTTTTCAATCAATTCCATGCTCACATCTCCTGTGTATTTCAAAGTATTTTTTTATGGCAGCTACTTCCCTAGCGTTACAACGCTGATTTTGGCAACAGCAGTTAATGAGCAGATTGATTGAGTACTTGCAGGTCTTATGGCAGTAGGTTGGGGGAGAATTTTAAGACATGGTTCAGTTTCTAACTTCCACATTGGTGAGTAATGGTTATTACAGTCATTGCATGTTGCTCATCTATCTTCAGATGTTGCATTGATCATTGCAGCTGGTTGTGTGAGTTGGTATGCTCGGGTCTGCCTTTTTGACACTTGGAGATTAAGTGTAAATGAGGTGCTACTAGTTTTTGACAGCAGAAGCATTCTACGATAGCTATAAATCATATTTTCATAATTAACACTGCGGTCATCTTCTGTATCAGCCACTTGACAAGGACCATGTTTTCTTGTTGAGTAGACAATTTGTAATGTTGCCCAGGATCATGTTACATAGTGGGATTGCAAATATTGACTATACCAAGATGCTTTGGCATGAGACCTTCTACCATTCTGAATCCAGTGCTAACAGGTATCCCAGTTCGTTTTTTGAGTATGATTACATTATTGGGTTACAGGAGCGTAGAGTGCAGACTTCGGACGATGGTTTTCCAGTTTTAATCAGAGTAGTGCAGCGACAACATGGTGGGATTTTCCAGAGATTGACTTGGGATCCTGACATCACATTTGGTTTTAGGTGTATTTGAGTTGTAGGTTGAGCCGGCAATTGCTTGAGGGCAAACAATTCTAGGGAGGGAGGACTGTAATGTCCCCTTCTCAAGCCTTGTCAGTTGTGAGACCAATAGCCTATTTCCTGATTTCTCATAGGCTATTTGGTATGGTTAGGGGACTCCATGTTTCTTGGAGAGCACAGGTTCAGTTCTTTTTTATTCCTTTCTTTAGCATTGAGCTCAGTTGGTGTTCAGGATCACAGTAGTGCTTTCTGAAGCATTTTCAAGGTTTCGGTTTGTTCTCCAAACTTCTTGGAGAAGTTGTCTATTTACAGTAAGTCACCCAGTTTGCATTATTCTTCGTCCCAAATCTTCAGGATCATGTTGGTATGGTTTATTTTGAAATTCGCTTCAGTTTGGGACTTTCTGCATGTTGGGTGGGTTATTGAGCTATTTAATTATTAAATTCACTTAAGTCTTCTAAAGTCGAAAATATTAAATGATGACTTAAGTGTAATAGCTCATTGGAAAGGTAAAGTGATATTAATAGATTAGGCACATTAATGTGAGTGCCTAGACATGGGAAAAGGGGGAATTATTGAAGTAAGTGAAACGTTAATTATTTTCAAAAAGAAATATATTCCCATGTAACCTAAAAGTGGCTATATACGGAGATTGAGAGCTCATTGTTGACGTTATGTCATTGATTTCTTATTGTTATGATGTTGGATTGAACCCGCGTGTTCTTCCACTCTTTCTTGAGGATGAAAACCCTATTGGAGAGACTAGTTTCCATGGTGAAAGATCCTCCCTAGCTAGTTGTGGTGATTTCACACAGAAATCACATTTATGTTGAATGCAGGAAGATATTGGGTTTGGGGATAAAAACCCTCATATCCATTGGAGCAATTTCATTCAAAAGTTGCCATTGTGTTGAATGGTTTGTGCCATTGTTATTCGTGTGAAGCTCTTCTAGTTTTTTATAGTAATTTAGAGATTTAGTTTTCATATTGCATGTTAGTGATCAGCACTTGCATGTCATTTCTAATGGTTACATGTCAACGCTCGATGGTTGCATGTGTGGTATCAATCATTGCATGTTAGTGTTGGTGATTGCATGTCAATTCTAATGGTTGCATGTCAGTGTTTTCAGTAGAAGATCAGTGTTGGGACAATTTGCATCATCTGGGTACTTCATATCAGCGATCGGTGTGAAGTTTTGGAGTGTTTCCTTTGTTGTTCAGACCAGATAAACAATATATTTCAGTCACAAGTCTAAAATCAGTGTTCTTTTGAGTTGAATAAATCAGATTTGTGTACGATTCTGGGTAGTTAGGGTTTCGTTGTGTCATCTACAAACCCTCATGCTGCTGCAAATTCATATCAGACCTGTTCTCAGTGAATTCAAAGGTATCTTGAGTGTTTTGAGTTGTGATTCAGCGATCTCCTTCATCTACAGCATCATCTACAACATCAAATCTTTAATAGGTATGCTCCTAATAATGTTTGGAATGGATTTATATACCTCTACACAGTGATTAACTGTTGCAACAGTATATTTCAGTCTGAAATCATAATATTAAGATTATTATTGCAGTACTCATTGTTATATTTTATTTTAGTTGCAATAATCACATTATGTAATACCCTGAATGGTAGTACCGCCAATGGGAATTGTCTACTCTCTTGTTACATGTTTCTCACCCCACTAAACAAGTGGTTTCATTGTAATAGGCTTCCCGTTGAATAAGTGGATGTGCCTTGCATTTTACTTTCAATTTACCCACTAAAAAGAGAAGTTCCCACTGAATAAGTGGATGATTGTTGCAATAGTAGTTGTTTGCTTGTGTGAAGTCCAATACATCGTATACTCTCACCTTGCCCTCTTTGGGAACTAGGTGATCGGAAAATGTTGAGGACATTGTTTACTATCTAATGCAACTTTTCAAAAAAACTAGGGTGAATATTACATTCACTTCATGCCCCCAACTCCCCGGTATGTCACCTAGACCCTCAAGGTAGTGTCCTAGTGGAACACTATATAAAACCGTCCATTGATTTTATAATTAAAGGTAAAAGTAAAGATAAAGGTAGCTTTTTTTTGTCACTGCCAAATGAGAAATCATTATGGTGAACCCCCCCCTTCTAGAAGCCCACAAGGAGATTGATTTTCTAGTTACCTTATTTATTGTTCAAGGAGCTACACATATGAAAACCATACCTCCTTTATGTAGTACATGCAAATTCACAATCAAGTTCACTCACGCTGTACATTTAGATTTAAATTCATATTAAATTTATCATATATTTATGACATCCATAGTCACCTAGAGACATATTGGTGTCACTACTGGTACGAGTATAGGTATGCCATTCAAATCAGGGCATGTGAGTAAATGAAATAGGATATGGCTATATTTTACATAAATACAGTCACAAGAGGGTGTGGGCACAGAGAGATGGTCCCATACCCTATATTGGAGTTTATTCCTAACTAAAGATTATATAATATCAATATGATTACATTTTCTTACATTACAGTAAAGTTTCTAAACTTTTCAGGATAATGTTTTTATTATAGCAATATTATAACATAATTTTTTTTTCTATAAGTACCTAGGTTTAAGGGACAAGTGCCAACACCTAGGTGACATTTACTCACCACACTCAGAAAATCCAAACTATCAACAAACAAGAGCATCTTCAAAAATCTCAAACAAGCACCTTAGTCTCAGACCCCACCAAATTATCAACAACTAGACAATCTTCAAAAATCTTCAATTTCATTAGATTGTTAAATAAGCAAAGAGAGGCCACTTAAAATCATTATTTCTCAAAATTCAACTTCTCTAAGTAGAAAAGAGTAACCTCATACATTGAATGTCCATGCAATAATATCTCAGATGTGTAATATGCTATCATGTTCTGCTGTAATTTTGTCTTTTTAATGTGTTTTTGCACTTTTTATTAATGTGGTCTTTCAGACTAGACAGAAGATGCAAAAGAGGTTTCAGTTTTGGAATTGCATGTGTGTTTTTGAGAGATAGATTGCCATAAAAACATGAAATAATTGATGAACAATCAACTAGAAATAAAAATGAACACATTGCAAACTTGGAAACACAGACCCAAATGCATATTTTGCATCTTTTTCCATTTCTGAGTTTGCTGCTACAAATTTTGAGCTGACAATAGAGGAAGATTGATAATTTCTGGAATCATACAATGAAATGAAGAATACCTAGAAGTGCATATGTTATTCCAACCTCATGGCAGCCATTTTGCATCAATACCCATATGCTAAAACTGATTTTTGTGAGCACCCAAGTCGAACCCTAGTTGGAACTAAAAATTGCAACAACACCCAATAGCTCAAATCTGCAAAACTCAACTACCCAGATGGATTATTTGCGTCACAACATCAAAATCCATCACTCATCAAACATGCACACCACAATACCAACATGCAAGCTAAATCTCCAATACCCAGATGGATTATTTGCAGCACAACATCAAAATCCATCACTCCTCAAACATGCACACCAAAATACCAACATGCAAGCCAAATCTCCACTAAAACCTCACTATCATAAACCTGTAGATTGAACATTTCAAACCCTAGCAACATCAACTTCAATCCTTCAAGTTCTATGATGAAATCTATTTGACTTCATCCTTCTATATGGCGTGGGAGCATCACCACAACCTATAATTCCAAGGGAGCATCACCCTGGGGGTCTGTAATAAGCATTTCTAGAGAAACGAGATCATTCTCAACATATATCAGCAAAATAGAAGATAACATAAACCTCCAAATGAAGCTCCAAATGCAAAATATATTCCTCAAACATGGCGCCCAAAACAAGAAAGAATAATACTTTGAAGTCCACTGCTAAAAATAAGAAGAAATCAATTTTATTTTATTGATTTAAACCTCCAACAAGCCTGCCACGAAAACCCAAATCGCTGCCCTCTTGAGCACCCCACAGCATATAAAAATAACCTTATTTTTTATGTTTGGCCTTTAAAAAGGGAACACCGCTTCCAAGAAAGGGACCCACCACTTCCTAGGTGCACAACTTCATGATGCATAGTCCCTTCGTGGTCACTTTTTAAGTTACAACCTTCAATAATAAAATAGAACATTGAGGCACAACTCCCAAGGTAAAGTAATTTTACTAGGACTTTAATAATAAAAATGTAATAAAAGATTACATTTTAATCCAATGCCAGTGCCTAGTAAAATATAATAAGTAGAAATAAATTGAGCCATAGAATAAGTCCAACTCCTCACTGGGCTCAACTCAAAGTCATTCCCTAATCACCTGAATTAGCCTACGGGAATGGTGAATAGGCTAATCTGCAACACTCCTGAAGATCACTCAGGAAGTGGGGACATGACAAGATGTATCCATACTCAACCACGAAAGCAAAGCATAAATCAAAATAACAAAATACCATTAAAAAGTAATACCAAGGTTTTTGACCTTTTAAAACAGAGTATGATCCATACAAGTTGATCATTTGACTAAAAAGTTTGCTACTATGAAGTTAGAGAATCAACCTTAAAAATGGGTCCATAAACAAAAGCAAAACAAGTAAAACATAGTTTAAAAGGAGGCAATCAAACTCTTATTCCGTCTCTATATGCTCAGTCCAAACTGAGCCATCATGTTCTTCATGAGAATCTGCCTTAACTACAGGGGCAGCAAGAAGAGGGTTGCTCAAACACTTTCCCAACAAAAGACTTATGATGCTTAATACACATATTCACCTTATTCACTTTGCCTCTGCTATTCTCATGGTTGAGAAGACTGCTGCTATCATGTATAACCACGTTGCGGTTTGTTTGGAAGGAACTACCACCACTTCAAACCACAGATGTGAGAGTATTTGGAGGTTATATCATATATAGTCCTTCGCACAAGAGTCTACTTGTAGCCCCACTTTGATGTGTGTGTGTTTGTCCATGCCCTCCAGAGACATTTTTAGTGGCTACATGTCACCATTTGGTTATTTTTGACATTTCTATCTCCCAAATTTGGCAATATTTAGGTTCTTCGCAAGTGCCCCATTTGCCCGTATTTGATGGTTTTTCCTTGATCTTGACACAAGATCACATCAGCTCAATTTTTTCAATTGTTTAGGATAGACATAAATCGTGTCATTCTATATAACAATTTTGGCCCTAATCACTCCAGTTTATTATGGGCTATTCTTTTATTTGCTATACTCATCGCCATTTTAAAATCTTTGTTTACAAGTTATACATTGGCAAGAAATTTAGAAGTTCTACCACCATACAATTTATATATTAATAGGAAAATAATGTTTTTGAATTGCAAAAAAATTGGTAAATTGAAAATAATCACCATCTACTCCAAACTTTGGTTTCCACTGAAGAAACGCCTAGGATATTATGCTTCTCTATACTAGATTTGCTAGGTTTTCTAAGAATATTCAAGAGGCCATTTCTTAAAGTATACCCTAAAGCCCTCACAAAATTGTTCTTTATCAGATTGTGCATTAGATCATTGAAATCCTCCAAGAGTAACGTTAGTTGCATTCAAGCCCCTATTGTGGCCCCTCATGCAACCACCTCCTATCAAAGGGAAAGTTTTGCCTTCATTCCTAGCACTCCATAGAGACTTGAGTCACTCGCCTCCTACCTTAAAAGGAAGGTTGAGGGTAGGGGAAATACAATAGGACCTACAAAGAGTGGGGGAAGCATCCATAACAAGAACTTCTTTGGAATCATTATGATAGGGAGCAAGGCAAAAAAATGCAGTCACCCATGCAGGGGAAATTAAAACAAATTCCCTTATCCCTAAGTTACCGGGTTATTCTCATATGCTCGTCGTGCCCGGTCCAGTTTAGGTTCTGGTACCATGACCAGATGCCAAGCGGTTTGCCCAAGGTTCTATCCGGGCGCCCCAGGTTCCCTATGGGTTTGTCTTTGAAGAACCCACATGGAACTCGGGGTGCCCACACAGAACCCTAGGCGAACTCGTGCCAAACCTAAGAGAACCCAAGCGTGCTCGAGGGAGGGAGGCCCGAAATGGCGTCAAAATCAACTTTTTAAAACATTTTTTAACTTTAAAAAACCCTAAATGAGTCTATTTCACCCTAAAAGTCAAATTTATAACATCTTTTGCCTCCATTCATCAAAACAAAAGGGTAAAACTGCATTTTTTGCCTCCAAGCTGCCATTGTTGATTGTTGAAGGTTGATACACTTTTCTTCGAAAGTGAAGGCTACAAGAGTGAAAGAACTACACCAATAGGATAGAAAGACCTGAAAGAAGATTTATCTACCAAAGGTGAGTTAATTTCAAGTTTTCATCACTTTTTTCAAGATTTTTCAAAAAAAATTCAAGTTTTTTTTTTATGTTTCAAATATTTTTTTAAACATGTTATACATAATATATGGGTTATAATGGCAAAAAAAAAATTTAAGTTGTAGGGTTGTAGATTTGTAATGTTTGTTTTTCTCTGTTGTCTTCATACAGAAGGGTTGGTAGTTCTAGTTCAGTTGCCCCACCTGTAGAGAACTTGTTTAAAATTTATGCAACGTCACCTCTTTGGTGACATACAACCATGATTGAACAACTACCTGGTGGTGGGGGTTATCATTGGCGTTGTAGCCAATGTCCAAATGAATATAAGAGCTCGTATAGTCGAGTGAAAGCTCACTTCTTGGCTATTTCCTGTTTGGGAATAAGAGTTTTCCCAGGGATAAATAAAAAAGGGTTGCCAAAGCAACAAAAATTGGGATATATCAAGGAACAAGAGGATGCTGACATAGTAAGAAGTAGAGCAAAGGAAAGAGTACATCCTCTTTCCAAGAGAGGGTCATAGAAACCACCTAGTGGCTTAACAGAACTAGTTGGTCCACATCCTTTCATGCCACCATCATCTTCCGCAAAAGACAATACTCTTTCTCCTAAAAAGGCCCATTGGAAAATGGCTTCAAAAATGAGGCAAGGGAGCTTGTAAATGAAAACATTGCTCGTTGCATTTATAGCAATGGGCTTCCTTTCAACCTTGTTAGATCACCATATTGGTGGGATATGGTCACTGCAATTGCGAAGGCACCTATTGATTACACTAGTCTTGGGAATGAAAAGGTGTGCACCACCTTATTGGGCAAGTAAAAAGCTTTCGTATATGCATCATTGAAAGCAATCAAGGATACATGACCCGAATCCATCATTTCTGATGAATGGAAGGATTGCAAAAACAAGCCTCTAATTAATGTCATTGTAGTGTCCCCTAAAGGGGCTATGTTTTTTAAGGCAGTTGATTGTGAGGAGCAAGTGAAGGATGCAAGCTTCATTGCCAATATCCTCATACAAGCCATTGAGATTGTGGGCCCTAAAAACATTGCCCAAGTTGCAACAGACAATGCTAAAAATTGTGAGGCAACTAGTTCAATAGTGGAGGGCAAATATGGGCATATTATTTGGACACCATGTGTTGTCCACTCTCTCAACTTGATATTGCAAAAGATTGGCACACAAATCCAGTGGGTCAAGGAAATCTACATGGAGGCCGAGCAAATTCAAATGTTTGTGACAAATCATCATATGTCACAAGCATCTTCAGGACCTCCAAATTGGAGTTGTGGAAGATAATTTTTGTTTTATTTTTTACTTTTAGCATATTTATTATTTTTAAATTTATTGCCAAGTTGTTACTCTTTAATTTTTTTTTTCAACACCATGTTAGGTTGCCAAAGTTCATTTTGCATCACACAATCGTCCTGAGATGAATTGTGAAGGTGCGAGAGGCATTGTGCGCCATGGTCATCAACACTCTTTGGAGTGTATGGAGGCAATCACAGTGAGAGAGAGCCCAAAAAATCAAAGCATTGATCCTAGATGATGAGTGGTGGGCTCGTGTGGAATATGTTTTGAGTTTCACTAAGCCCATAATGAGTATGATTAGGTATGCAAATATGGAACGACCATCCTTGGGAGAAATTTATGATGGAATGGACTCCATGGTTGAAAAATAAGGACCATAATAGAAGCCAAGGAGCATGACCCCATAGAAGCATTTTTCAAAAGGGTGCAAAGGATCATTGATGAGCGTTGGAACAAGATGACCACACACTTGCATCTCTTAGCATTTGCTTTGTCTCCAAAGTATTATAGCGAAGAGATGCTTTCCTTCCCGACGAGAGTGGCACCATATAGAGATTGTTGGGTACAAGATTGCATTTAGATGAATATTCCTAGATGAAGATATGCAAATTGTTGTCTCAAGTGAGTTTGGCAAGTTCATATCTTCGAAGAATCAGAATGTTTGAGCTCTTCGAGACAAGTACAAGAAAGATGCTCATGAATGGTGGCAGCCATAGATGCAAGACTCGCCATATACTCGCCGAGTTTTGAAAAACTTGCGAGTTTTTTCAAGCGACAACTATTTGAAGCAAAAACTCGCCAAAAAAAAAACGAGTTTTTCAGAAAAACTCGCGAGTCCGCAAAAGAAACTTGGCCGGCGGGAAAAGTGAAATTTCGGCGGCGTTTAAACTTTAAAAGTTATTTGTGACTCATTTTTAGTCATTCTACTTGCTCCAAACTAGAAAAAAACCCCTCCAAACCATTTTACACCTATTTGCAGCAATTTGGCATCGATCGAACAAGATTTGAGGCGGATTCGAATCAAAATTGAAAGGCAAATCAGATTTCCAAGTAGGTTTTTGTTTTTTTTCTCTCTTTCTTTTTTTGAAATTTCTTCTTCATTTTTTGAAGCATCTAAGTTTAAAAAACATCATGAATGTAGTATAAATGGATTTGTATTGATCCAAACAAGATTTATATTCATAAAAACAAGATTCATCACTGTTTTGTTTGCATTTTTTCTGATTTTTTCATTTGTTTCACATTTTTTTCATTTTTTTCATTTTTCTTCATTCTTCTTATTTCAATCCAATTTTTTTTTTTTTAAAGTCTTAAATTAGTTTACATTTTGAGTAATTTAGAGTAATTTGTTTATTTCTTCATTGTTTTCATATTTTTTCCAAACCCTAGTTAATTTTTTTTTTTGTTGAATCCATTTTTTTTGGAACAAAATGTTTAACTTTAGAATTTTACGTTAGTTTAAATTTAATCTATCAAGTAGAAATCTAATTTAGGTTGTTTTTTAATTTTCTATTAACAAACTAACAACTTGTGCTTTCTCTTTGTATGTGCAGGTTAATTTATAATGGCAGATAGAGATGCTTCTATATCCGGTTCAGCCTCAAGCCCTGTTGCATCATCATCATTTGTAGGCAAACGTCCTCCAGGAGCTAGAGATCCTACGTGGAAATATGCCTATCTAGGACCGTACCCTGGCTCAGTTTTTTGCATCCAATGCGAAAACGTATACCATGGAGGCATTAACTGCCTCAAATACCATCTTGCAGGCATCAGTCGTCGTGATGCAAAGGCCTATACTAAAACCACGGAAGAAATAAAAAGACAAATGAATGCCATACTTGCAGCCACAGAAGAAAGAAAATTACAAAGGGAGAAGGCAAAGGCAGCCATGCAAGCATCCATAGCTTCTTCTCAAGGTGCTCCAGTCAACCTTGAGTCGGATGATGATGCACTTCAGGGCATAGTGGGCTCTCTTCGTAGTCCACGTAACCGAAGGCAACCCACCACCACTGCGCGCCCTTCATCTACTTCCAGTAGAGCACCAGGATCAACACCTACACGCACAGTAGATAGTTTTTTTGTGCCTAGAAACACACCTGGATTACAAACTTCCTTAGAGGCAACTGGGTGGAATAAGGAGGTGCATGAGCATGCATACATTGCTTGTGCCGATTTTTGGTATTTCAACAACATCCCTTTCAATGTGGCAAATTCTCCTTATTGGCATAATTTGGTTACTGCACTGACAGTTGCAGGAAAGGGCTTCAAGGCACCTTCTCGCACAAAATTGAGTGGGAGGTTAGTTAATTTAATCTTTTACGTTTTAAGTTTTTGATAAATTTATATTCTTTAATTTATAAAAATTTATCATGAATTTAAGCTATTTTTTGTTTACAAACAAAATTTTTGTACTTAATTTCACTTTGTACTTGTAGGTTGCTTACAAATGCAAGGGATAGGGCAAGGGCAGTGGTGGAAGAACAAAGAAATGAATGGAAAAAATATGGCTGCTCTATTCTTTCCGATGGGTGGACGGATGGTAAAAACCGCACCATCATTAATTTTTTGGTAACTTGCAAGAATGAAGTGGTGTTCTTGAAATCAGTGGATGCCTCCAACATAGTGAAAAATGTAGAAAATTTGGCTAAAATGTTAGAGCAAGTTTGCATGGAGGTTGGGATTGAAAATGTTGTGCAAATAATTACTGACAATGCAACAGCATATGTGGCAGCTGGTAGAATCCTCCAAGAGAGACACCACACAATTTTTTGGACACCTTGTGCAGCACATGTCCTTGACCTTCTTTTGGAGGACATAGGCAAGCTTGATTGGGTCACACCGATTGTAGAGGATGCAAGGAGGATCACAAAATTTATCTACAATAACCCTTGGGTTCTTCACATGATGAGGGATTACACCCAAGGGCCAGAGTTGGTGAGATCCGGTGTGACAAGGTTTGCAACAATTTTCTTAACGTTGCAAAGCATTCTTGGTGCATTGGGGGCTTTGAAACAAATGTTTGTGTGCCCAAAATGGACAGAATCATCTTATGCGAAGAAGCCAGAAGGAGACAAGGTTGCATGCATTATCTTTGACAAAGTATTTGTAGAAAGAGCTACAGAGATTCTAAAGGTAACTTCAAAACTTCAAATTTAAATTCAAATTGAATATATTTATTTTTAATATGTCTTTCATTGTAAATTAGTACCTTTAATCTTTTTGCATTTTTCTATTGTAGGTGTCGGAGCCCTTGGTTACAGTCCTCCGCTTGGTAGATGGGGATAAAACCCAAATGGGGTATCTTTATGAGGCCATGGATAGGGCCAAGGAAGCTATAAAAACTTATTATAAGGGGGACAGCCTCAAATTTGATCCCATATGGGAGATTATTGATAGGAGGTGGAACAATCAACTCCACCAACCCATCCATGCAGCAGGGTACTTTTTGAACCCCCATTTCTTCCATTCAGGCACCTTCTCAGATCCTACTGGAGAGGTTATGGAGGGCCTCACTTCTTGCATTCAGAGGATGACACCCCAGGCTGAGGTGGCAAACCTCAATGTTGATGAATTGCAAGCTTATAGGGAAAGAAGGGGTAGGCTCTTTTCTTCAGACCTGGCTACACGAGCAATAAACAATCAGTCACCAAGTATAAAATTTCAAATTTACAAGTTACAAACTTACAAGTTACAACTATTGATAATTTGATATTTAATATGTTTTGAACTTTTCACTTTCCTTTCTAAGTTTCTAACTCTTAAATATTTTTTTTGTAGAGGTTTGGTGGACAAATTGGGGTGGAAATACCCCAAATCTCCAGAGATTTGCCCTCCGTGTCTTATGCCAACCATGTAGTTCATCCAATTGTGAGCGCAACTGGAGCTTATTTTAGGCCATCCACATAAAGAAGAGGAACAAGCTAGCTCAGAAACGCCTCAATGACCTTGTCTATGTGCAATATAATCTTCGGCTGTGCACAAGAAGGGTAGAGGAAATATCAGATGATCCAATTGATTTGGATGAAATAGATCCTTACAGTGATTGGACAGGGCAGGATGAGCAGCCTTCATTGTTTTCTGAGGATAAGATCTATGATTTGGAGAGACAGGCAATGGAGGAGGGGGCTGCCGCTGGAATCAATCGATTGGGATTCTCATTGGATGACATTGAGGATGAGGAGGATGAGGATGAGGAGACATTGCCACCAGGACCACTACCAGCATCTACATCCAGGATGGAGGTTGAGCCACGGTTTGTCATGCCGAGGAGGGAGGAGCCACAGCAGATTCCTAGGACTAGACCTATTTCTACCACTCCCCTAGTTTTCAATAGACTTAGGAAGGGGAAGGGGAAGAGGAAGATGTAGTATTTAGTATTTACTTTCAGTTTTACAAAAACAATTTGCTATTTCCATTTTGTTTCAGACTAGCAGTATCAACACATTCCTCATGAGGATGCCATTTTGTATCCAATTTACTTTGAAATCAATCAAATACAACTAGACTCAGCTTGTTTCTCATTTATTGACTTGTTGGATGCATCTAATCATTGAATTTTGCAAAAAAAATGTGTTTTTAATGAAATTTAAACAATTTTTTAAGTTGTCGAGTTTTTTGCCGAGTTTTTGCCAAGTCGAATTTTTCAGGCTTGGCGGGTTTTTGCTTTTGGCGAGTTTTTCAACTATGGTAGCAGCTACATGGAAGACTATTTTCACCTACAACCTCTTGCAATAAAAATTCTATCTCAAGTATGCATCTTTTTTATTTTAAATTTAACTTCCTCATTTTTCCTTCCCTACTATATATTTTAATTTATAATTTAAATTTAATAATTTATGTTTTATGATTGTAAATGTTGTATGGTACGCATATTTAACAGGTTGCAAGTTCTTCTTCAATTGAGCGGAATTGGAGTACATACTCCCTTATCCACTCAATTAAACACAATCGATTGGGTGCAAAAAAGTTGAAGATTTTGTCTTTGTGCACTCCAACTTGTATCTCTTGTCACATAAGAAACCTAATTACAAGGAGGGGATGACAGGGAATTGGGACCTAACTCTTGAGTGTGTCGATTTAGATGTTATTGTTGCACAGCTTACCGAAGTCTCTATTGATGAAGCAGATTCTACATATGATGCAAACATGGCTAATGGGAGTGGTGTTCCAACTAATTGTGGTTCCAATGAATTTTAACCAAACGTTGACTTTGATGCTTTCGATGAAGAGCCATATGAAGATTATTGAATATTGATTGTAACTTTCATTTTGTATTGACATTTGAGAAATCATTGAATTATGAATTTCAGTTCATGAATATTTTGAATTTTCCTTATTAGAAGTTATGAGGTATTTAGATATTTTGTTTATTAGCAATTATGAGTATTACTGTTTTAACTTTTCAAAGTTATATATATATATATATATATATATATATATATATATATATATATATATGTTGTCGTACCCATACCCGAGCCAAAAAAATTCTCATATTCGCAATCCCAAACCTCGAACCTGTACCCGTCCCCGTACTAGGATCAGCAACTTAGCCTTATTCATTGTGAAATCCACCACTTTACTTTGTTCATATATATATATATATATATATATATATATATATATATATATATATATATATATATATATATATATATATATATATATATATATGTTGTCGTACCAATACCCGGGCCAAAAAAAATTGTCATATTCGCAATCCCAAACCCCGAACCTCTACCCGTCCCCTTACTAGGATCAGCAACTTAGCCTTATTCATTCTAAAATCCACCACTTTATTTTGTTCCCTCTTGATGTGCTAGAAAGAGATGGACTCAAACTTCTTGGCTAACCAAATAGCTTCACCATTGATACCTTAAAGCTTTCATGCCTTCATTCCTCTCAATGGACTAACGATTATCTAATATCACCTTCTAATATTCTATAATTGTCTCTTTCCAACCTCTTGATATCCCAATTTGAAGATGTTTTAATAAGATTGTCACTTTAACTTGATTATTGATCTCTCTAGCCACATCCAAAGCATAAATTAAAATAGGTTGATAATAAGAATCTAGAAGACTCCATTATCTCCATAAGGACCTAAATTTCCCTTTGTGGCCCAATCAATATTCAATTTAAGGATGTCTTGTAGGGTACAAACCAAGACATTGAAATTTTTTTTATCTGTCCAATCTTAATCCATTATCAAAACATATATAATATTTTAACAATATTATATATCTTTTATATCAAGTAAATATGGGTTGACCACAAGTCCCCATCTAAGTATATAAAAGAGATTTCATAAACTGAAACAACACATGACGTTGAGTTATCCAAAAAACAAATTTGGGAATATATTTTATTATAATACCAAGGTGGAATATCATAAGAAAAATCATCTAACCACCTTGGCCATGCATGCTATGTTTTTCACTATCTTAGAGGTTGATGGCATTGGTTGCCTCAAGCCTATGGTGACACTACACAAAAATATATTTGTCCTTCATGTGCTAAATTTTCCCATACTCCCTACCCATCCACCTGTTAGATTCATCACTTGAGAGTCCCTTTCCAAAATTATACATTGTTCCAGTTGTTTGTTGGCAGTCCAACAACCAAAACAGTCTTACTATATTCTTTGTTTGTGGGAAAGCTTCACATAGACACACCTGAAGAAATAAATCCTCCTTCATTGCCTATATCACACCCACTACAGCTCATCTCTGCCATGGGCGGCTCAGGTGTTGTGTCAACAAGGGTAAGCTGCCTTCAAATCATTTACAATTCAAAGTCGTCGCTAAGATATTTAAGAGTTGCATGTCCTTCTAGTGTTACTAGTTTTAGTCAAACAACATGAGCCATGAGATGGGATATCTTGCACTCAAGGAAATACCATATGCTCCATACCAAGTCACACCATCACCCTCACAATGTTTGACATGCCATCCAGCCCCTCACCAAGCCACGTTTCACTCAAATATACAGATGCCTCGTCATCACCAGATGTGTTTCAACCTCACAGTTCCACACGAAAGGATTTGTGCTATCTCATGCAACTCTACATCTCACATACAAGGTGCCTCGACCAATATAAGTTGTCATGCATAATCCACAACTTCATGCCAATAGCATGCCGTATTGGACCTGTCAATCCATGCATGCATCCACGATCCATCAGCACACCTGCCTACGCAAACTCTATGTGGAAGGCCAACCGCACATTGAGGAAGTGACTCGTCAGTCATTACATAAATCTCAACAATTTTGTAATCACCATTCCTGTAATGTAACAAAAATACCTGTAACATATACAGAGTAGGACAGAGAATGAAAAATAGGTAGAACCAAAACAAGAGATCTGTAGATGGAATTAGTCACAAATTCAGAGCATAGGTGTAGCTAGAAGATAAGTAGTACTAGTCATACATCTCTCTCAAGCATATGCAATGTAAAAGAAACAAACTAATATCAAAAAACTCTATCTCAGAATTCTGTGGGAGGAGGATAGAACCTGAATGTTCTTCACTCTTGTCTTCTCCTCGTGCTCTTTTTCAAGTGTTTGGTCCATGGGTGTGAGCTCTTCTGTACTCTGAGCAGCAAGCCAACTAGTGCATGGTTAAACCAAACCAAGAAGAAAAAGAATTCATATGAAACTCTATGTCTTCACTCAAATAACCATTTAATCTCCAACCTGTCTTGTACCAGAAAATAACAAAAAATATACATAAAATTATTTTACATGGAATTATACTTGAACCCAATACTCTGGGCATACCTTTTGTACATAGTGTATTTCATCATAGCGCCTTTTTAGATTTCGAGTCAGCTTGCGATCCAATGTACCTGAATTATCCAACTTGCAATCCCCTGAACATGGCCCCACAGTAACTGATGTCACCATAGTAGCCACAGGGGCAAGCTTTTTTCCAGCTTCTGGCTGGACTCCATGCCCATCTTCTGAAACTGAATCCATGATCCTTGTGAATGGAACCCATTCATCAAGTCTCTTGTTTTCTACATCAATATTACACAAACAATACAGTTTCAGGATTGCCACCATACTTTGAAAACCTAGATTATCACCACAATGTTTGATCTACCTCAAGCAGAAAGCAAAAAAAAATATAAAGCATTAGTAAGCTCTTTGAATAAACATGAAATGGCATAAAATACAGGTTACTGTAACTATTCGGCAAGGCTTCCTATATTCTGACATATGCCTTCCTGAATCCAGAAGACAGTTTCTAGCTTCTTAAGTTCTTCTTCATCCCCTTCTTCCATTTCAATTAAGGGTTATTCCCTCATATGACTATTTGTACACATATTTAGGTCATATAATTTGGGTGTCAACCACTTCAAGTTTACACCCTTTGTTTATGAGATTGTAATTAGTTACTGTCTAGAACCTAAGGTTCTTGTCACTCTAGCACTTTTCTAATGTACCTGAATTTAGTTTCAAGTTCAACTGACCAAATTTGGTCACTTGCAGAGATAAATAAGATTTCTCTCGTTTCTTTTTTTTCAAGTCTCTGCAAGTCAACCAAAAATTTCGAACAGGACTCTCAAATGTGCTAAGAATCCCAAAACATGTGATCTTGGTGAATCTGAAATCTTAATATGCACTTTTGCCTCATGGTTTCCTAGCTCAATAACATTACTTTAAGAGTATAATGGCTGGAATAAATAAATTCTGCCCTGAAACTAGGGCATCAATAAGGGGGTGTAGTGCATCTATTCAAATTGTTTGTTATGCTTCTAGTCTGATTCCAATGGTTAGGACAAACTTTGCAAGTGAGTAAGTTTTGTAATATGATCATCAATAAGATACTTATACATAGAGAGCTCAAAGATGAATGACATGATCCATATCTGCTTCCTCCAAATAGTCCTCCACGGATGTCCGGTCTTCATTTCTCCTTGTCACTTCACTCCATAAAGTCAAATCAGTCCCAAAAAGCCTGTCTCGCTTTCTGCAAACATCTAAGCTTTGATTCTTGGAAATGTACCTCAGGCTGTTTCTGATATTGCTTTTTCAGTTTTTCCATCAATGCATTTCTTCTGAAGAGTTCTACCCTATAGAAAGCTGATCTATACTGCAAACCATATGTGAATGCACTTTGCACATTTTTCTGGGTCCATCACTATTGGATCAATGATGACAGCCTGACTCATCATCAGTTGGTACAACATAGTACTCAGTAGTGTTGCCTAAGTGATTCCTGTCAAAAAATGAGCTGCTCTGATCATCTAATCTGACAGAAGGAGTCTATCATCAACAAGTATACCACTCAAGCATTCTTTTCTTCGGTCTGTCTAGCAGATTAAAAAATTTCTTTCCAATAAATGTACCCAACAAAGATGCCATGGTAGACACTCTAAGATCAGATAGTGTATTAACCTGAAGTTGAGGGCATGGGCCTCTCAGTATTGATCTGCTATGGATTAAATTTCCACTTAAATTTTTTTCTTCATTGATCCCAACATGTTATATTTCATATATTCTCTATTGTAGTCAAAGACGCTTTCAATGGAAAGTGAACATTTCTCTTCCATCTGTTAGGAAAGGTGTCTCAATCTTGCTCCTAATGTTAAGATTACAAAAAATACAATTTTCAGACTATCAAACAGAAAAACTCAATTTATGGCCTACAGAGGTCGTTTTTGGCCAAAATAAATATTCTATGGTTGTTCGGCATCCATTCCCAATTCTCTCTGACATGGCTCTAGTCATGCTCTACAATTTTTTTTAAAAAAAGGGCCAAATCAGCCCTCCAAATCAAAAGTTATGGCCTCTAAAAGTTGGGTCTTCCACATTGGAAATGTAAAAACATCTATGACACATAAAAGAGTTGTAAGAGGGAGTTACACTTGTTAACCAACTTACAAGGCGTGTTATGACACATCACAAGACATTTTTTGAATGGAGATAATGGAGCCAAAATGGAATGCCCAAGTTGGTGACTGGATTATGACGAATTTATGACAAGTGGAAGGAATATGCTATTTTTAGCTTGTGGACTCATCTTGGGATTTGGATGTTGAATATCTAACTAGAGAATTAAGCACCACATTTCGGGTGGTTTTAGCTCATGGTTTCCTAACTACCATTTGATAGTTTTATGTATTGTGTCTCCTATTTATTAGGTGCTTGAAATGGAGGTTTTGATAGTATGTTTTGTAGGTATTATTATGCAACCAAAATTATTTCAGATCTCTAATTGGTGATACTCCTGTAAAGACTTCGACTTTGCAAGTGTATTGTAACCTTTGATTAATGAATAAATCATTTAGTTGCTCCAAAATGTGGGGTTTTTCTCCCAAAAGGGTTTTCCCCACGTAAGTCACTGTGTTACGATAAATTGCTTTTGTGTGTATCTTCTTGTAACTGTGTGATTAGTTTAATTTTTGCACATATCTCCTCTCATAGATTAGTGTACTACAAGTATTCTACACCCATCCTTCCTTTCGTTTGGTATCAAAGCCTAATCACCTCGGATTCTAGGTGTTAGGGACAAGGATTTTTGGTACTAATCTTGGATTGAGTGAGAGTTTATGCAGAAAATATCTTGTTTCATGAAAAATGGCAAGCACATCAAGGATAGAAATGAAGAAATTTTCAATCACAAACTTTGAGCTTTGAAAGCTCAAGATCGAGGATATGCTTGTGGATAGAGATCTACGAGCTGCAATATCTAGATCCAAACCTGTAAGTACATCATAAGAAGACTGGGACAAAATGGATAGAAAAGCAAAGGGTCTCATTAGACTTTGTTTGTGTCATGTCTGTAATGTCCCCTTTTTCCTATACAGAGTTAGTCTATCATTGGGTTCACGTAGACTAACTAACTTGGTTAGGGAGCCATGGTTGGCAGAGCCTTGGATCGGTTAATCAGTTGTGTGGAGGTTGATTTTGGGTTCAGTTGGTATTTGGCACTTTCAGTGATGGTTTGAGTGTTTTGGCCCGATTTGCTATTTTTAGTAAATCGGGAAAAGGTGTCATTTCGGGATTCTCATATGTGGAATGGATTCGTCTCGTTGAGACCTTTCCGATGAACTATAGAACTTTGGATTCCGAATTTGTCTTGGCTTTCATTTTAAAGTCTGACGATTCATTTAATTATTTTAATTGGGACTTTAGAAATAATAAAGTAAAGTGGCATTTTTGGAGAAAAATCAAAGTGTCACTTAAAGTGACTTGGGCGCCCATCCTTAACGGGATAAAGTAACTTTAAAATATAATTTTCCCTCCCAAAAGTGCAACACCCCTCTCGGAGAATAAAAGATGGAAAAGTGAGTTCATTTCTTATGCTTGGATATTGAAAATTGTTTATTTGCTCTGCTAGGGTTTTGTGTGAGGTTTTGACGGATTGAACCCATAAGGCTGTTGGGAACGAAAACTCCCTTCGGTAACAGCATTCTACAGATGTGCAATACCATCCAAAGGTGCTTTTGAGGCGGATGTATCCAGTATTTGCAGTTGTGCTTCATTGAGATTCATGTGACGAGGGTTTGAGGAACTTCATGGAGACATTCTTGCGGATTTTGTGGTGATTTTATATGTAGATTATAGGACAGATTGTACTGCAGATTTTGAGTCGAATTGAGAGGAGTTTGGAGGACTGTTATATCTGATTTTGCTGCCCGTACCATATCTTAGCAGGCCGTACCACCTTTTGAACCTCTTTGTGAATGTTTGATGCATAATATCCTCTATTCCAAGGTCGCTCAGCCTCTTCTACAGCCTGCAGATTAAGAACAGTCATAATCAGAGGGTATTCGTGGTGTTTGCTGCTGTGGGTCACTCAGCATAGGCCGTACATCTTACCTGGAAAGTCGTGAGGTCCTTGGGACTCAATTCCTTCTATGAGCAGCTGTTCTATTCCTTTGTTGATGGTGTCTAGAGTCTCTTTTTGCATTGCAATCCTCTGAATACCAAATACTTCATTGCCTTGGAGTTTAGATGAATTCTATGCTACCCAGTTGCTGGCCCACCTTCAGCACAAGTACGAAGTTGCAAATTTCCATATGGGTATGTAATAGTAATTCATATTTGGTGATTCTATGATCTGGGTCTCTCATATTTTCTTCATATCTATTGTACTTTTTCTAGGTTTCACTTGCATGCTAAATTCTCTATGTATTCTAGCAAGAAAACAAACACATCTCAAGAAAACTGAAACCCCTTCTGCATCTGCTGTCTAGTCTGAAAAAACATAATAAAATAATAAAATAACACTATTAAGATTTTAAAAAGGAACCAACAAGTATGGCACATTAAAATGTCCCCTTATTCAAATTAGCAGCATGGAAGAAGACCTCTAGCCTATCTCATTTTCTGAGAGGCTAAAGGATTGAGCAAGGGAAAAAACTAATAATATTACAATAAAAAGTGTTTTTTCAACACTAGTATTTTTTTTTTAAAAAGTATTTTTAAATACTTGAAATAAAAATAAAATAAAAATCATTTTTAAATACTTGGAGGGAAATTTAGGACCCAATGGCCCGATTTGGAAAGGTATATCAAGGAGGCACCTAGCTACATTTCATCATTGAGATTTCATTTGGTATTTTTATTATGAGCTTGCGTTCAATTTTGCATCGAAGCACAAAAAACCTTGGCTATATTTCTACGATCCAAGAGGACAAAAACCCTCTTGGCTCTTTTCTTCGAAGGTGAGGACGAAAATCCTCACATCCTTGGCATTGGTAAATTCCATCTAGGATTTGCTTGCTGAGCTAATTTAGAGATTTGTTCAAATTTTCAAGATTGGACGCTAGAGCATTTCCAAGCAAATCATAATTCCTAGATTTCAAGACTGTTTGAAATTATCTACACCATTTCCCTTATGTGCCACACTTGCAAGGAGTTTCACATCATTCACTAGTTCTTAAGGACATTGCAAATCAATTGCAGAACCTAATTTTCCAATTATTGCACCATATAAGAACATCCACAACATTCCTGAGCATAGACGTAGTCCTTGATTCATTGTTAGAAGTCATTTTGGTTGCCATGACTACATCAAGGCTAAGATATCACTCATATTTGTGAATGCAAATCTATATTGCACATCCCAAGTTGGCTCAAGTTTATAAGGGTGATACCAGCTCACACGTCGCCATTATCCGTTGGATACCATCTGCCAGTCGCTGGAGTATACTTGAAGCCACGCCAAACTATCAACAGCTGCGACTATACAAGCCAAACGAGATCGTTGTTTGCGCCATTCATATTGTTTTGTTGGGTGATCGTGACTACTTGGCTAGACTGTGTGTGGATTGTTGGATTATATAGCAACTGGAGAGGCTAGCAAGAAGAGTTTCGCGGGTCCATATATCTTCCTTGATAGATGGTGGACTGTCTTAGCATCCATTTGCACCATGTATGGCTCTGATCCGCCATAGGAGTGAAGGAGACTCATAGCTGCAAGGAGACTACATCAAAACAACAATGCAATACTACTGAGAACAGCCAAGTGTAAGTTTAGATCCGCAATAGGCAACTGAATGCACAAACCGTTGTCCATCATTATCCATATACAAAGACCGTTCAATCTGAATAATATATGAAGGGATTTAAGTATTGAAGTTGTTGTAACCTATTGCATTCTTATATCATATACTGCAAACTTCAGTTAGTTATATTTTTAGCCTTGTATAACAATAAATATACTCTTTGAGCTTCTGTGGATAAACGAAATAGATTTGGGATTCCTATCTTATGTTTCCCTTTTGATTGTTGTTGATTAAGCTCTTTAAGACTATTGTGATTAGTTTCATTTCATAAGCAATTTAGAAATATCAAGGTATTTGAATATTTAAGTATACCAAGGACATGACAGTTTGGCCGATTTAGTATCAATGGATGTGCATGAAGAGACTACCGCAACAAACCTTTGGAAGAAGCTGGGTGAGATTTATCAAGCTAAATCCCTGGGAAACAAGCTTTTCTTGAGAAAGAAGTTGTATACCCTCAAGATGCACAATGGTGGATCTATGGCCGAACATATAAATACTTTTAATTCGATTATGACGCAATTGCACTCCGTTGGAATGAAGGAGGAGAAGCATCGATGTATGTCTTTGCCATGTTCTTTACTAGATTCATGGGACCACCTTGTTATGGTTATTGGGGAGCACTACCACCAAGTTGAAAATGGATGAGGTGGTAGCATCGTTATTTTTCGAAGAGATGGGAAGAACGACTTCCGAATATGCTAAGTAGGCCCTAGTTGTTCGTGGAAGATCACAAACGAAAGGCAAGAAGGACAAGAAGCAAGACAAATCTAGGTCTAACTCCCGTGGGAGATTTAAATCTCCTGGTAAGTCCAAGGCTAAATGTTGGAACTACAACAAGCCTAGCCATTTCAGAAGAGACTACAAGGAGAAGAAAAAGAGAGATTCTAATGATGTCCTCACACCACATGACCTCACATCAGGGTTGGTTTACAAAATATGAAGAATATGGTGGTGGGAAGGTGTACCTTGGAGATGATTCTCATCTGAAGATTGTTGCTCGTGGAAGAGTCCTGACTCGATTCCCCGATGGACAAGTGAAGAGAATCAATTCTGTACCACATATCCCTGGTTTGGCAAGGAACCTACTTTCTATTAGTAAACCTAATGATGTCGGTGTGCAGGTTGTTTTCTCAAGTGGAGGGTGCAAGATGCTGAGAGGGGCTATGGTGCTTGCTAAGGGTGATCGCATTATCTCTCTATTTCAGCTGGATTTCAATGCAATAGTTATGTTGTTCTTGCAGTGTAGAAATTTGTAAAATTTACACCTTAACCATTGGAACCAAAAACAAAGAGGGGTGTTGCATCCACTTTCGATGGTCAAGTTTTTTGGGTACCCAAGGGTGCTCATGCTTTGGAGACTAAGCTACCAACAAAGAAAACAATGTTATGGCACCAGAGGATGGGTAACATAGGTAAGAAGGGTCTAAGAACCCTAAAAAATAGTAATCTTGTTGAAGGGTTAAATGATTGTAATTTTGAATTTGATTTCTCTAAGCATTGTGTGTATGGAAAACAGAACCACGTTCAATTTTACTTCAGTTCTCATAAATCTTCTAGGGTGTTGGACTTAATCCATTATGATGTATTTGGTCCTATTAATGTTCCTTCAATTTCTAAATCTATATATTATGTATATTTCATTGATGATTACAATAGAAGAACATGGGTATATTTTCATAAAAGTAAATGTGAAGTCTGCAATCGTTTTAAAGAGTTTAAGGCTCTTGTAGACAATTAGACTAGTAGGAAGATTAAGATTTTGAAGACTGATAATAGCGGTGAGTTTTGTTTAGCAAATTTTGATAAATTATATAAGGATTATGGGATAGAAAGCCATAAGACAACTCCCTACACCTCTCAACAAAATGGAGTTGAAAAATAAATGAACAAGATGTTGATGAAGAAGGGCTAGGAGTATGCTTAGTGGTCCAGCTTGGAACAAAGAAATGGGTAGAAATGGTAGGTCTCTTATATCAACTCTTGCTGGGAAGACACCTATGGAGGTGTGGTCAAGAAAAAAGCCTTCATTGAGACTTATTCGAGTCCTTGGTTGCAAGGCATAGGCACATGTGCCTAGGGAGAAGCAATCAAAGTTAGAAAACAAAGTTGTAAAATATATCTTCATCAACTATGGTGTTGTTGTGAAAAGGTACAAGCTTTGGTATCTTGCGGCCAAGAGAGTTTTGTATAGCAAAAGTGTTATCTTTAGAGAAGTCAAGCCTTATTCCACAGTATTGCAGTCAGAGAAGAATGGAAAAAAAAGATGTGCTTCAACTAACCCCAAAGACCGACAAGGTTAAACTAGAAGCCCATGAAGGACCTAAAAAGGAGACTCAAATAATTCAAAGAGTTCTAAAGAACAGATAGAACCTCCTTCTCAGTCATTGAGGAGGTCCAATCAACAAAGACAACAAACAAACAATTATACTCCTCCTAATTGGATATGTATTTTTGCTTTAATTACCAACATTGATGATAAGACTAGGATGATGAAGAAGGCCATGGGTATGGATGATGCAAAGTCTTGGAAAGTGGCCATAGATGAGATGGCTGCATTAAATAAAAATGACACATGGGACTTAGTACCTCTGTCTAATGGATGAAAACTCGTTGGATGCAAATGAGTGTTCAAAAGAAAACTTGGTTTAGATGGTAGAATTGAGAAGTACAAGGTGAGATTGGTTGTGAAAGGACATTCCCATGTTGAGAGAATTGATTATGGTGAGATTTTCTCTCCAATTGCTAAGCTGGCATCCATTTAGTTCTTATTATCTACTGCAGTAGCTTTTGACCTTGCGGTTAAGCAAATGGATGCAAAGACAGTTTTCCTTCATGGTGAATTAGAGGAAAAAATTTATATGACACAACTAGAGTGCTACATTGAAAGAGGTAAAGAAAATTTTGGCTTGTAAGTTGAAGAAACCTTTGTATGGTCTTAAGCAATCACCTAGGATGTGGTACCACAAGTTTGATTCTTTTGTGTTGGGATTGGGATTTTTGAAATCCAAATCAAATCATTGCATCTATTATAAGATAGGCAGTGATTGTTTCCTTATTATTGCATTATATGTTTGTTTTCCGGTAGCGGTAAGGGACATGATTTCTGAATAGATGTCTTAGCTTTTAGCACAGTTTGAGATGAAAGACTTGTGGGTTGTTAGGTTCATCTTGGAGATGGAGATCAAAAGAGATAGAGCTAACAAAAAGCTTTGGTTGGGCTAGAGCAAGAATGTGAACTTAATGTTAGAAAGACTCAACATGACAGCTTGTAGACCAGTGTATGTTCCTATTTCGAAGGGGACTAAGTTATCAGTAGGGCAATGTCTGACCTCTCCTAGTGAGATGGAGGATATGACTAGAGTACCTTATGCTAGTCTTGTTGGGAGCTAAATGTATGCTATGGTTTGTACTAGACCTAATATCGCACAATCAATGGGAGTCTTGAGCCGATTCATGGCTAATCTTGGATGAGTACATTGGGATGCACTGAAGAGGGTCTTCAAATATTTGCAACATACCTTTGAGTACTGCATTTGTTATCACGATAATTCTATAGGAGACAAGCACTTAATTGATATTCATGGATTTGTGGATTTAGATTGGGCAGAGGATGTCAATAGTAAGAGATCCACCAGCGGTTATGTTTTCATTATGTTTGGTGGTGCAATCAATTGGATGAGTAAATTGATGTCTAGTATCATTATGTTTTCATGCGAGGACGAAGCATATTGATGTCTAGTATCATTTTGTTCATGCCATGGTAGAGGATGGGAGGGTGATGCTGGAGAAAGTTGACACTTTGCAAAATGTTGCAGATGCATTCACAAAGCCAAAGAGCATAGAAAAGTTCAGATGGTGCTATGAGTCTATAGGCCTCTGGGCTCCTAGCAATTAGTTGACAGTGTTGGTACTCCCTTTGCTCTTGCAAGGTGGTCGACAAGTGAGAGAATGTTAGAAAAGGTGTCTCAACCTTGCTTCTAATGTTAAGATTATAAAACTGCAATTTTCAAACTATCAAACAAAAAAAATCAATTTATGGGCTATAGAGGTCATTTTTTACCAAAATAAATATTCCAAATTGTTTGGCATCAATTCCCAAATGTCGATGACATGGACCTCTTCGAGCTCTACATTTTTTTAAAAAGGGCCCAAACAACCTCTCACATCAAAAGTTATGGCCTCTAAAAGTTGGGCCTATCACATTGGAAATGTAATAAAATCTATGGCACATAAAAGAGTTGTAAGAGGGAGTTATAGTCGTTGACCAACTTATTAGGCATGTTATGACAAGCTATAAGGCATCTTTGAATGGAGATAATGGAGCCAAAATGGATGAATGGATTATAATGAGCTTATGATAGGTGGAAGGAATATGTTATTTTTAGCCTGTGGACTCATTTTGGGACTTGGGTGTTGGATTTCTAACTAAGGATTTGGACACCACATTTTGGGTGGTTTTAACTCATGGTTTCCTAACTACCATTTGATGGTTTCATGTATTGTGTCTCTTATTTATTGGGTGCTTGAGATGGAGATTTTGATAATAAGTTTTGTAGGTATTGTTATGCTTCCAAATTACCCCAAATCTCTAATTGGTGATACTCCTGTAAAGGCTTAGACTCCACAAGTGTATTGTAACCTTTGGTTACTGAATAATAATACATTGAGTTGCTTTGAAGTTTAGGGTTTTTCTTCCGATAGCATTTTCCCCATATAAATCATTGTGTTATGGTATATTGCTTTTGTGTTTAATTCCTTGTAATTGTGTTATTAGTTCAATTTTTGCACATATCTCCTCTCATAGATTAGTGTAGCAAGTGTATTCCACACCTCTGCTTCCTTTCACCATCAACACACTTTTTTCTGCCATTTTGTTGGTGCTGAGCAGTTTGTGGTATGCCATCCTAAGACTGAGTATTCTCGTGATTGTTTGCATTTTCTTTGTTGTTGAGTCTCGCAGAAACTTTCCTGGGTATTTTTTGCTGTCGCTTTTGTAAATGGCATTCTCTATTGCCTCAGATTTATCTGTGATTGCATCCACCACAAGCACTTCTTTATCATTTGCTGATAATGAAACATGTTTGTTTTTTGCTGAAATCATCCAATCATCATCATCATCCTCCTCCTCATAGCCTTCTCCACCTTGAGTATCAGATAAGTGTTATGCAAAACTAGCTTCCAAAAAGATTTTGATTAATATATGTGATTAGAAAAATATATTTCCTCCTTACTAGGAATACCGGTAATAACTATCACACCTGTCATTACCTCTCCTTTCTGTACCTTCAATCACATTTTTGGATCTTGTTTATTCACTGTGAAGTATTGTAGACCTTAGCAAGACAGTAAAAAAAATTCATTTTCCACATTAACATATTCCTTGCTGTGTTACCGGGTTCACAGTGTACCCAGGCCATACCCGGTACAGCAGACCCACAGGTTCGAGACTGTGTCCTGTGCATACCTAGGCTTAAAAACAAAACAAAAACAAAAAACATTTTTCAAATAAAAAGATATCAAACACAGGCTGTGAGATGATACAGAATGGTGATAGTTTTCCATATTTGCTTTCAGACAAAATATCAAGCTTTTTGAAATTAGTTGTGGGAGTATTAGTTTACTAAGGTTACAAAATGATTGAGTCTAAGATGAGATAATGCCGCAGGGAGATGTGCAGGTAGAAACAGCAAGCACAATGGCTTTATGAGCTAAGAAGCATTTCCGAGTCAACCAAATATCATCATTGCAAACAATCGCAAATGGTTGAGCATCACCAACTTCTAACATGCAAAGACATATTTGTGGCAGTGGGTAAATACAAGTGGTCTCTGACTGGCCATATTAATGAACATAAAAGGTTGGAAGAGAGAGGTATGTTGAATATTCTGAGGTTCCGAAATAGTTTGGTAGTTGAGTCATTGCAAACGAAACCAAAAATTATTATTGACAGAGTATTTGTGGGGTAGAGTGTCAATGAATTTTCATGTCTCCATGGTGCACTGCAATTTCTGCTTAGACAGATGATTTGTATTGATTTTCCATATGCAGTTGCTCTAATATAATCCATTTTCATTCATCTTTAATATTTGACATTGAATTATCAATTATCAGCTGTGTTCTGTAATTAATTTTATATATTTTGTACAAATCATGGTTATTAATATTTTTTTATATTTTTAATATATACAATTAAAGTATTTTATGGCATATCTAGCCACACCAATACCCGGGATAAAACAAATTCAGCAAACCGCTGTACCCAAACCCCAAACACAAACTGGCAACTTATATTCTTTATTTCTTATTGCAACAACATCTGCAGCAATAATATCTTCTTTGTGTGCAATGCCTTCTGCTGACAATGTCATCAGAATGTCTTCTTCCAAATGACTTATTTTGACTTCCTCTTGCTATCACAAATAGTTATACTTCCGAGTTTCATTGAACTAGTTCCATTACTTGTGGGTGTTATTATAACTTCATTTTCCTTTCTCTCTCAAGCTGGCATTCTCTGAGGGCTTTTTCAATGTAACTTAAGGTCCATTAGCATGTCCAAAAGCCGCCTTTAAGTATAACCTGCTTGATAATCTTACATGTGCCTGCATATTCTTGGCAGTTATTCCATGAAGTAGGTTTGGCTACATTCCACCTTAGAGTTTATCCCAGTAAATTGCCTGGCTGTGAGTTTCAAGAGCACTCTTGGTTGTATTCTACATTTTAAGTTTATTGTAGTTCATCGTGCAGTTATGATGTCAATCAGGGAAGTTATGCAGACACAATGTCAGTGCACGCATAGTGTAAGTTTCCCCACTATTTATCATGATGCCATATTGGAAAGTACAGACATAAACCTTCTAGGAGGTGTACTAGAATAATGCAGGGGCCTTCATGACACCATAGTTAGAAATCACATGCAACACTTCTGAGTTGTGCTCATAGGCCCCCTAATTTGATATAAGATGTCTGTAAATGTTGCAAATTGTGGGTGTCAGTTTACTTGAAAAGAAAATACAAAGTTATAATTCATTTTTCTGAAGAAATTTATTAAAAATTAAAAAAAGAAAAATAACAGTAAAGATAAGGTTACATACGATCCAAGTAATGAACATAATATTCAATTCCAACTCTGCTGTCTCGTCGATCCATAATCTCAGCTGAATCTGTAGCAGTCAAAAAAAATCTCATAAAGAAATCAAATATGAATAAACTATAATTTGAAAAGGAAAACCATGGACCTACAGATGTTACAGGCTTAAGGCATATAATAGGTCACACCAATTTGAATACATTTCCACATACCATTAAAATTCCAATGCATGTCCAAACAAAAAGATATTAGCATAGAAAAATCCCTTTGACTAATACGATACATACAAACTTGTCTAGCCAGAGGAATAGTAATATAGAGTGACATTTTCAAAGAGGATGAAAGAAAAGGGAAAAACTGCAACCAAACGAAGTCCACAAGCATAACAGGTAAACATTGATTTTTTATGCACAACAGAACAAAAAGCATTTAGTGATGTCTCCAGTTAGCTCTAAACAATAATTACGTATGTAAAAACATAATTGCAAAAATGTACCATGTATTCGAATGCCCTCTGCATTTTTATTAGAGGAAAAAATTTAAAAACCCCGGGATATGTTGAACAACAAAAGGGGAAATTTTACTGTCCAGCCAAAAGTTTTGATGTAAGCCATGGAACACGGGCATAGAGTAGATAAACTGAACATGAAGCAGGCAGAAATAAGTCTATCTGCACAACTTCTTATCTGTGTACTGCTGGCAGCTACTTCTGCTAATGCTAATAATAATTACAATCTGGGTCATATTCTTGTAGTTTTTAGTGATGAAACGTGCAGAAAGGGGGTCTAGATATTATTACAGTCTGAGTTGTATTGTTGTACTTTGTATTGATGATGGGGTTTTGTCTCCCCTGCAATTTCCAGGCACCATGATTTATATGAATGTTTCATCATTGTTGTCTATAACTGGTCTAGACTCTTCATTCTTAAAGCAGTAAAGCCAGTATCATCTGAAAGTACATTCATTCCAAAAAAAATTACCATTACAACTCAAAATAATCTTTTCTAAGTAGATTTATGTTTTCCTGTTAATACAGTTGAGTGTGTTCTCATGATAAATGAACCTGTACAGAAAATCCTAATAAAGGTGTGGTGATGATGTTTTTTGGACAACACAACAATAGAATAAAATGCCGAGTATCCTCTCTTGATCAAAGCTTCCTGAATGCTGAATTATATGATCAAACAAGAACGCTCCAAAGTTCCTTTGATGTCAGGTTTTGACTTGTACATGGATAAACTCAGTGAATGAATGTGATCCTGCTGATAATCACAAAGGGACTTACACAATCGTTCAGACAACTTTATTGTTTCACTTGCAAAAGGAAGACGTTTGGAATTTCTAAGTACTACAACTTATGGCGTATGCAGAGTTGCAGGATACGGCCAAGCCCTTTCCCCTGGTACGCGTACCGCCATACCCGGTACGGATTCGGGTACGGTACGGCAGGGATACGCCTCAAATACCGTATCCGTCCGTACCCAGGATTAGGGCAAATACAGACCCGTGCCCAATACGCCTAGATTCGGCTTCTGATAAGAGGGTGCCGTATTTTTTAAAATATCAGAAAACAAAAACCTAAAACGTTTAAATTTTAATGGCGTTTGCTTAAAAAAAAGAACTGGCAAGGCTTACAGTCCGTCTGCACTTGCACCCGTAGGAGTACGCCGATAGGAACAACCAACGAGTTTAGAAAATTTTACTGCGTGATTTTTTTTAACGGCGTGAGACAATTTCCGGAGAACTATAATGCTCACATAATTAATATCCAATGTTGCGATTTCAATTAATTTTAATTTTCTTCTATGCTTAAAGGATATTCGTGTTTTATTTTAGATATAAAATGTTTTACACGATGATTATAGTTCTCGGTTGTTCCTATCGGCCATAAAAAAAAAATCACGCCGTAAAATTTTCTAAACTCGTCGGTTGTTCCTATCGGCGTACTCCTTGAGCCTCCTACGGTGCAAGTAATATTATCATATTATTATAGTATAAGAAGATCAAATTAAAATTATTACAGTATATCATACTATTAATTATTATATTACTCTATGAGAATTAAATTATTATATTATTAATTATATATAGTAATATTATCAATTATTATATTAATTATAGTATATTTATTATTAATTATTATATTACTGTATGAGAATTAAATTATTATATTATTAATTAAATATAGTAATATTATTATATTATTTTATATATATAAAGAGAGAAAGAGACCCGTATCCAGCCGTATCCATATTGGGGGGTCCTAAAAAATAGCCGTATTCGTATCCGATACCGTATCCGTGTCCATGCAACTTTGGGCGTATGATATTGCAATGACATTCTTGATCCTAAATTCTAACAATTGTTGGTAAAAAAGTGCAAAAGATGTAAGGTTTGGAGAAACTATTCTAATCCCATATGCAAGAAATGATTATTGAACAGGTGAAATCAACCAACTCTGCTTTGCCAAATCAAACAACTATGCAAAATTGATGCAATCTTCTAAGGTGATGTAAGATGTTCAAATCACTCGCGTTCATGAAAATTCAACAAACACAAATAATTGAAATTAAGCTCACATAGGTTCAGTCTAACCATGCACTGCAACTTGCAAGCCACAAATTACAAATGGTATGAACATAAAAATTTCACCATGAAACAATAACAATTACTTCCATCAACTAACATAACCCTTGAAAATTTCTAACTCATTTCTACGCTTAAGGAATTGGAAACCATGCAACACTTGAAACAAAACAATAGCATCAAATCAATGAGTCTTGTATTTATCTCAAAGAGTTCTTGCAACAATTCTCCAAAGTCTCTAACTTTACAAATGAGAGCAAATGAGGCTTTTATAGCCCTCAAAAATACATGAAAGGCTAGGATCGATTGGCAAAGCCAATGGCCTAGATTATGCCACATCAGCAGTTTGTTACAACAACCTTCTATTTTTAGTAAGAAAGCAAGAGCAATGAAGGCACGTTTTCCAAGAAGATAAACATGAAATGGAATCTTTGAAGCATCCCAAGGTAGACGCCAACTTTTGGTTGTTATTTCTGTGCATGCATTGAATAAAGATGATGTGGCAAAAAATGATAGGACTGATGACGTGTACATGCCACCGTAGCATTAAGCAAACCAGTTTGATCCTTCCTCCTGTTCACACTGGTTCAAATGTTTTCCCAAATTGTGGATTTTTTGAAGTAATCTTCAATTTTGGATTTTCAACTTTGGAACTTTGCATCGTTCGAACTTGCAAATTTAGGAATTTGTCGAATTTTGCAAGTTGTCTTTATGTCTTAGTAAAATTTACAAATTTCTTGATAATCTTGATTTATGAATTTTTTGTCCTCTGTGTAGGCTTCAAGTTTGGATGATGCAAGAAGATGTTATGTTAATCTTCTTTGAATGCTTTTTCATAGAGAATACCGTAGGTAATGATGCCTCCTTCTTATCATGGAGTAGAGACTTGAAAATTAAGGAAGAACTTGAAGCTTGATGGATGAATGTCCTCTATGATGTCGATGATGAAGTGTATTGGCATGATGAACTTGAAGTGACCTCTTGGAGTGATAACATGATGTCTCCCTTGAAGTGACTACCTCTTGACTTCACTCCTCGTACGAAGGTGGTTCCAAGCACCTGGTTCCTTGTATGACTCCTTAACTCCATCAATTCTCCTGCAACACAGAGAAAGCAACATATTAAACTATTGATATATATTCAAATACATAACACATAGTAATCATTTTGAACATCTATTAGCCCTTTCCAAGTCTAGGCGCACATCTAGGTCTATGGAGATGCAAAAATGTGCCTAGCATAGTAAGCCTTATATTTGTCATTTCTGTGATTTTAATCAAATTGGAAACGACTTAAAATGATCCTCTTTCTCAAGTGCTTACTTCTAGATGTGAATTCATATGATTTTCTTGAGGCGCAAATTTGGGTTTTGCAGAGGTGGAAAAGTGCACCTTCAGCCACTTAGTCTTGATTTTGCAATTTTGAGGTTTAAAACACTTGTTTATTTCATCCCTAGGTGCCAACTATCATGATTACATGCACTTTGCTTCAAGGCGCCAAGATTGGTTTCTAGAGGTGGGAAAGTGCGCCTTAATCCTTAGTCCAAACTTGTAGTTTTAAACCCTTATTGATACTTAATGTCGTTCATTTTGACAAAACAAAGACTCCTCATCATTAACTCCTGCTCTTTGCACTTGAGGCGCACTTTTGGGTTTGAAGAAGTGAGAAAGTGCGCCTAGCTTCTTGGGCTATTTCTTGGCATTTCAATGGTTTCAAATACTCGTTCAAACTTTCTAGAGACTCTTCATTACTAGGCGCACATTTGTGATTTCAAACTCTATGCTCTCTAGGCACACATTTTGACCTCTACAGGAGATGAAATGCGCCTAGCTTTCCTAGGTGATAACAAGTTTCAATCAATGATTTCAATCTACTGCATAAGTGCCTAGAAGACTTCTTGCCTTATGGTGGTCAAATTTCAAGGTTCCAAGTCTCTTTTGCAAGGCGCACTTTTGTGATTCTCCAGGGGTGAAATTGCGCCTAGACTAGGAAGGTTTCATACTTCAAGTTTTATCAATCCAAACCATTGCATAAGTTCAATGAGATGTCTAGGCACTCAAACTTCTTCAAAACTCATGAAACTAAGCATACTTCTTCTTGGGCGCAAGTTGATGGCTCTACTGATGCAAAATGGTGCCTAGCTCAAGTGAGTAAATTTTGGACCTAGGCAATTGTAGGTGTGTTTGAGAGGCTCAATCCTTTCAAGGCGCAAGTTTCCTTTACCACTTCTAACATCTTCTACACAATGCGCACATTTGAGGTTCTACAGATGACAAAATGCGCCTAGACTCTTTGAAGCAATTTTGACTAAGTTTAAACCTTCAACAAGCTCATTTGATCCTTTAAGTCTTCAAACGCAAATTTGTTATTGTCAATGATGACTCCATAAGCTCATATCCTAGGCGCACATTTTGACATGTACAGGAGTGAATTTGCGCCTTGGTTCTCTTGGTGACTTTCAAAATTTTCTAAGTAAAACCCTTCATATTCACCCTTAGGCACAATATGGGGTCTCTGAATGATGTTTTTTCCTCCAACAAACTCAGGCGCACTTTGGTGACTCTCCAGATGCAGACTTGCGCCTGTAGTCAATGTATAATGTCATTCTTATGTTTGATAATTTGGGTTACCCGACTATGTAATCCAACTATGTAACCCGACTATGTATTGATTGTTTGTCGGCTCTTGGGTAGTTCAGAGTTAGTTAGAGTTAGTTAGTTGACGGTTGTGTTCCTCTTGGCAACTGTTGCATCTTTTAAATAGTCATTGTATCGTCAAGGAAAGTAGTATGATGTAGTCAAATCAACATTGGTCCTTGGCTAACCATCTCTGGTCTACTTCTGTAATACTCTCATGTGCTAATAAAGATATACTTTTATTCCTCTATCTGGTATGTATTCGTAATTCTATAAATTATTTCAAGTATTCATTTTATTTGATAGGCGAGTAAACATTGGCGTCGTTGCCTTAAAAGAAATCGGGTCCGATAGAAAAGATTCATGCCCTTAGACCCTAATAAAGGCGAGAAGAGACCACGTGGTCACGATCAAGAGATCAAAAGATCTCTTAGGCTAGTAGAACAAAGAGAATGTAAAAGAAGACTAAGAGAGATTCCCGAAGTCCGAAGCTAAAGCCTATCTCGAAGTAAAAGTCGGAGCACGAGCAGGAGTCGTAGTCGAAAGACTCGTCGTCGGAGGAAGACTCATAGTCAGAGGAAGACTCGTCGTCGGAGGAAGACTCATAGTCGGAGGACTCGTCGGAGGAGGAAGACTCGTAGGAGGAAGAGTCGTCGTTGTCGGAAGACTTGTCGTCGGGAGACTCGTCGTCGGGAGGCAGAACACATTTCCACTACAAATATTCACACGAGGGCAGAGTGGGAGGCAATCGCCAGACACCTTTCATGTCAAACGCAGAGTGCACATTGGAAGTTAGAGTCAGATTCCTTCATAGAAGCATATGAGAGCAACCTTCGAGGCATCGAAGGGTTGTCAATTGAAGGAGAAGAAGCCGAGCCAAGGGTGTATGAAAGCAAATATGAAGGCCAAACAAGTGCGCAAAACACTAACGTTGCAGAGAGAGTGGAGGATTCTCACGTGGCGAAGAGTGCGAAAGAAGCACCAGAACGTTCGAATCGAAATTCTCCGGCAAGTAGGTTCTAGGCGTGAGGTTTGCATTAGAATAAAATTATGGTAAGCCCCAATGGAGAAAAGCAAAAGTTGCCCAGATTTACAAGCAACGGATCAGAGGATCCCACCAGGCACCGTAAGACTTGTGAGACAATCTAGACAGCAAATGGGCAAGATGATAAAGCGATTTGGCTACAGTCTTTTCCAGCCACCTTGCAAGGTGTAGCAATTGACTGGTATACCGAACTTGACCAAGCATCTCGAAAAACATGGGAGAAATTAAAGAAGGCCTTTGAAGAAGAATTTAAGTTGCTGCGAGATGATAATGAAATAGTAGCCGAAATTTATAATACCAGGCAAGGAAAGCACGAAAATGTGCGAGCATATAATCAGAGACTCAAGGAGTGATTGGGGAAACTGAAGACTCAACCAGCCGACAGACTGAACAAGAGATGGTTCATTGAAGGATTACTCCCATCATTGAGGAAGAAAATGAAAGTCGTGCCTCCGTCGTCGTACGATGAAGCGTACAATCGGGCGATGGATATAGAGAGTGAAAATAAAACATCCTCCCGAGGGTAAAGGAAGACGGACGACGAGGAGAGTACGGATGACAACAGCGACAGTGAGACCAAGACAGTGCAAGCACTCAAGAAGGACATGATGAGAATGATGAAAGATCTAAAGGCCGACAAGGAGAGTACAAGGGAAGCCAGAGAACTGTGGTGTACAAATTGCAAGGGGGAAGGTCACACAAAGGCAAATTGTCCGAAAAAATTGTTTTGTGATATCTACCAAGTGATGGGACATTCCATCAAGGAATGCCCATACAATCTGAAAGCAAGGGGTACGCAAGTACTCTTCACTCAAGGAGAACCGTCAACACCGCCGAACACACCACCAAAGCCCCAGTACAATAGCCATGCATCCCCTGGAGGTTACCAAAGCAATAGAAGTCCAAGAAACAGAATACAATACGACAGCAAGGGGCGACCCATGATACAGTGCTGACAATGCAACGAATGGGGACACTTTGCAAGGGAATGTCCTAACAATAATCAGAACAAAATAAATGCATTATGCAAAGGGTGTGGGCCTAGGGATCACGAAGAAAAAGATTGCCCGAAGCAGAAAGGGGTGAACCTCATCAGTTTCAAGGGAAATGATAAAGAGATCCTTGCGGTCACCCGAGCATAATGGAAAAAAGCGACGTATCCAGATCCCAGAACCGAGAAGGAGAGACTTCGGGAGGCTAGAAAAGAAGTAGAGATGGCAATGGAAACAGAGGCGAAGAACAGAAAAATAACTACCGTACGACCAGAGTCAGACAAGAGTATTGTGAATCAGGTGTTACAAACCACTGTATCGGTTAGAATAGCAGATTTTCTACATAGCATGCCGCAACTGAGGATGGCAATCTCGAAGGCAATGGAAGGAAACCCAAACGGGCAAACAAAGGACGAGATGTCATAGTGGAGCCACTGTTCGAAGGAGAACAAGTCATCGACCCGAGACTATTGGCAATTAACAATGGCAAGAATCCAATCGTTGTACACATGACAATCGGTGGATGTCACCTGATGAACACAATAATCGACGATGGATCGGGAGTGAATGTGTTGACAGAAGATACATGGAAGTGCTTGGGAAAACCCACATTATGGCCACAATATTCCAGTTACTGGGAGCAGACCAGCACGGAATTAAAGCACTAGGAGTGCTAATGGCTCAAAAAGTGAAGATTGGCACCCAACTCTTTCGGTTAAACTTTGTAGTCATAACAGCACAAAATGTGTCGTATAATGCATTACTCGGCCGAGGGTGGCTGATAGCCGCCAAGGCCAACCACAACTGGAAAAAGAACACATTGTCAATAGAGAACAAAGGTAAGAAGATCGTCATAGATCTGAGAACACAGGCTGTAAGTGAAGAATTAGCATCAGATTCTGATTCAGACGGAGGGGAGTCAGTTGGCAAAGGACCAATAGAACCTGATGAGGAAGGAGTATTAAAACTGCAAGAATGTTCTAAGGATGAAACTAATTCCTTTAGTGGGCTCTTCCACTGGCAAATGGAAGAGTTTTTCAAGCCATAGTGTAACATGATTTCAATAAAAGAAAGTGGCGAATACTCTTGGGTGACTAGTGAAACACTCGGCAATATTGGGCCCAGTGAAACATTGTTGATGAATGAAGCACTAGATGGATTGACAAACACTCGACCACTTGGCAAGACAGAACCAGTAATGAGTGACAAAGGGGAGGAAGGTAATAATCAGCTGCAAGTAACAGAGCAAATAGTGGCAGAGACAAGTCAACAGAACAGACAAGTCGACCAGGAGAGACATAGAAAGAATATACAGAGGGTGAAGCCAAGATAGATGATACACTTGCACATACATTTGAACCAAATAAGGTGATTAGGTATGAAGAGTCATTGACAAGCAAGGTGAATCGGGGTGATGAAACTAACGATGGGAACACAACATTGAAAACATCGGCCAAAAAGAGACCATACAGAAAAAATAAGGACAATAGAGTAATTGTGCCAACTTGCAATTTTTTGGCGATCAGTGAAAAGCAACAGAGAAAAAATAATGTTAAAAAGTTGGACAGTTTGTCGAATGTAGTATGCGGCTTCCGAAAGACAACTCTGGTTCCAAGAAAGACAACGATTCCAGTCCCTACCGACGATTACAAAATCAATAAAGTCGGCGTTGCAGATCGAACGTGGACCCCATCAGAGAAAAATTGAAAAATCCGATTCGGGTTGACATGGATGAAAAATTGCAAAAGACGGAGGAAAAAAAATGTCGGGAAAAATTGGAAAAATTTTGAAAAAAAAAGGAGTGCGACATACAGCCAAACCGTACGACGTACGACCCACCCCGCCCCTCTACGATTTAAACCCCGACTTTGCATTATGAAACCAAAATAAAATGTCATTTGCCACCAATCGGCCGTACATAGAAGAAGTTAAGGACAGATGTGTTGGTTCTACTTTTACACAGCTCCTACTTCAACATTGTCGTCAGTTTGGCAGACCTTACTTAATGTCACTTGATACTTCATGGTTTTCTGTCGTCTGGAAAACAACTAATTTTGTGGGGGGGATGATGTAGTCAGTGTATAATGTCATTCTTATATTTGATAATTTGGGTTACCCGACTATGTAATCCAACTATGTAACCCGACTATGTATTGATTGTTTGTCGGCTCTTGGGTAGTTGAGAGTTAGTTAGAGTCAGTTAGTTAATGGTTGTGTTCCTCTTGGCAACCGTCGGGTCTTTTAAATAGTCATTATATCGTCAAGGAAAGTAGTTGTAATGTCCCCTTTCTAGTGGAAACACTTAAACCTAAATCTGCATTCAAAGTGATTCTCAAGGAGACATTAGAAACATTATAGATTAATAATTTTCGATGATAAGATCAATGATAATGTATTCACATCATTCCAAGGATTATTTATTTCCTAATTGTTACTTGCTATTGATAACTATTCTATAATACGTTCCATAATTCAATCATGCATATTTTCCTTATTACTCTTCCTCATAGAACTAGGCTTTGCATGTATAGGGCACGCTGAAACCATCTCTTGACCCAGCCTACGGGTAACTATGTCCTAGCCTACGGGCCTTAATACGAATGGAATTACTCCGCCTCTCCCCACAATACCTAACATTCCTTTAAGGATGAAGTAATAGAGAAATATAGAAGTAATAACCTAAATTCATCTTCCCATATCATCTTCCTTCTATTCCTTAACCATGGATGGGGAAATTATATGCTTAGGGCGCGTTGAACCCTCTCCAATGCGATTGGGAATGGAATTACTCCACCTCTCCCTAGCATCCTTGTCTAGGGCGCGTTAAACCCTCTCCAAACCATCGTGATGGAATTACCCCGCCTCTCCCTAACAAGACCACCTCTCCTAAGGTTATAGGAAATAGAAGTGATGAGATGGTTATGCCATCAGTTATCATATATATATGAGGTGGTCTTGTTAGGGAGAGGCGGGGTAATTCCATCACGATGGTATATATATATATATATATATATATATATATAATCTCACAAATCTCATACTTAATAATCATTAATAAACACATTCACTAATTCTTACTGCAAATTGAAGTACCTTTATATGGTATCCTTATAATTGCTCATCATTGTTAGATCTTGTATTTATACTTTTAAGGTAATTCCCTTTGAACTTCATATTCACATGGATTCCATATACTTGTGTAAAAATAATGATGTGATTTATGTATATATAGATCTATTCTTAATTATGAATACATAGTTATGTATATGAATATATTTCATATATATATAATTCTTATAACTTCCTATATGCATTATGTACTTAAACAATCAATGTTAAATGTAATAATACATACCTTATATACTGTACCTTTATTTATTTTGGTGTAGACCAAACTGTGATAATTCTCTGATTTAATTCTCTGCTGATTACATCTGCTGATCTTACTTTTTTGTTCAAGCCTTTTTTTTTTAAATCAGAACTCCCATCTCACTTTTCTCTTATACCAAATTATTCTCCCAAAAGAAACGATTTCTTTTTAGAGACACTCCTTTCCAAGATGAATGGACATCTCTTTTAGTTATTACCTGTAATGTCCCCTTCTAGCAAGCCAAAATTTCTGCAACCTTGCAAACAATTTCAACTTACTAAAAGAGAACATTAGTATTCCATTTTTCATTTCCTTTTAATCTTGATGATAATCATAATCATAACCATATACTATTTGCCATTTCATAAATCCATTTTTTATACATCACGATTCTCCTCGGGTGAGATAATCTTAGACCTCTTATTAACCTCACCTTTCACCTTGTGAGAGAAGATTCGTTAGGTAGGTGATGTCATCTCAATCCTATGGGTCCATTAATATAATTCCTTAGTTCGTCAACTAAGGCCCATAATTCCTTAGTTCGTCAACTAAGGCCCATTCCTTCGATACTTAAATCGAAGGTCCATAGTAATATCCTTGATTCGTCAATCAAGGCCCATAATATCCTTGATTCGTCAATCAAGGCCCATTCCCATGGAATGATCCATACCTACCATAACTATCTACCCCACATTCTTGTGTTAGGTGGTTTAATAAAAGGTCTCCTATCTAACCCTTGGGTAATCATGCCTATATACATAAGATCATTCTAAATTCATAATGCCAAAATTTGTATCATGTCATTTCCATTTATCTTAATATTAGAGTCTTTATTTATGCAATTAATCAATCTTTTATTGAGGTATGCATATTAGATATCTATGTTAGTCTAGTTTCATTTCTTCATTATGTAATTATATTTAACTTTGATCCTTAACAGAGTGCACATTCTAAATCATGTCTATACATATCCTGTCCTAACTCAGAGATCGATAAGTATGAGATTCATTTTTTCTTTTTAATTAATTTTTCCCATCTATGTACTAGATTCTTATTATACCATTATAACTTAACTATTGTATTCTGACAGTAATGGATTCTTATTTACAATACATGCATATTAATTACCTTAATTAGTTATAATCCAAGAAAAACAACATAAATAGGAAACTTACCTTCAGCCTTGGCTCTGAGTATTCCTTATGGACGGTAGACACTCTGAAGAACCAATGCTGCCTGAATCCCGACTTCCAACAACTATGTTTGAATACTTTTGTGAATCTGCTGCAGATCCGTCTCTTTTCTATCCGCCTGTTGTCAATACTCTCTTTGGTGTGATGTTTCCTTCAGATATTTCCTTCGCTGATCCTTCGCAGTGAATTCCCGTTGATGCCTTATGAGGGGGAGCGGAATCCTTTAAATAAACCCACGAATGGGTCTGATTACTAAGAGTCGTAGCGATTAGCAAGAGGGGCTTCGCTAGTACTTTAATTTGTTTAAATATGTATGATGTTTAATATGTTAGTTTATGTGATCGGTGTCCCGTAGGGAGATCACTATCTTTGCTTATTTAAATTTTTATTGGCTATCATATTTATGTATGTAGGAATTAGATATATATCGATAAATGTGTGCTTATAAATGTATACTTATAATCTATTTACATCTTATGCATGTATCTAAATTTTGTGTGATTATTGCAATAGATATTAATGCATATATTTACATATATCTTGTCATATAGTGAATTAGAACTTATTCTTAATTGTTGACCTTATATGTCATTTGATATATATATATATATATAGGACATTCATTGTATAGGGAGTATGACATTACCTCTAATTTAGTTTTCAAGTATATAATAATCGCTGCCCTGCTGCCTTTTCATAACAGCCCGTGCCTCCTCTTTATGAATATTTTTAATAAACAAACAAACTATCTAAGTATTAATTTATCCTTATATAAGTGATTGCTGTTTTATTTCTTATTTCATACATATATTAGTCATTGCTGAAAGTCAGCGATCAATATGAAAATCGCTGATTAGGTCTGGTTAATGAAGGGTCCATACTTTGGGTTCACATATATTTATTATATATTATATTAAATATTAATATTTATATTTTATATTTATAGTTATAATTATATAAATATCATAGTATTATATTTTAATAATAATTATAATAATATTTAAACCTTTAATATTTATGTGTATACTTATAGTTGTTTTGTATTTATATTTATTGTTTATGAATACTATAAATATATTATATTTTAATTATATTAAAAGTATTTATATAATAATATTATTTAATATTATTTGTAAAATATATATATTAAATAATATTATATATGACCAAACATCATATTCTATGAAAACGACTTTACCGTCTTTATCATAGCGTTTAAATCTTTAATTTAAACAATGTCTTAATATGGGGACATGACAGTAGTATGATGTAGTCAGATCAACATTGGTCCTTGGCCGACCATCTCTGGTCTACTTCTGTAATCCTCTGATGTGCTAATAAAGATATACTTTTATTCCTCTATCTAGTATGTATTGGTAATTCTGTAAATTATTTCAGGTATTCATTTTATCAGATAGGCAAGTAAACAGCGCCTAGGATACTTAGTCCATTTTCTTGCAAGATTTTCAATGTTCAAGGCATTTCAAGGATCAATACATCAGTTTTATGCAGGGCGCCTTGGTTCTCTTGGAGTGATGTGAGGCAAGTTTTGATAGAAGAGCATTGTGCTCAGTTCATTATTATTCACTAAGTTGTCAGCTCATACTCTCAGTGAGACCTATCATGTGTGCTCAACAGATGGAAGACTACAAGATCTTCATGGTGGCTTAAGGAATACTCACAAACTACATTTTAAAGCTTATTGATTAGCTCCAAGATAACACAAGTGACTAACCCTAAAACAACTATCCTATAAAAAAACTGGGGGCCCCCATTTGCAGTGGGGCGATGTGTGATTAGGTCACAACAAGGTGAAGATTTACACCCCTTAAATCTGAGACCAGTTCATTCAAGTACAGAGGTGTGCAAGGAAGAATCGGTAATACAACCTACAGCAATATAATAGATGATATGTTTCATTCACCTCATGTAATTGCATTCTTAGTATTATATATTTACGCATTTTTCACTTAGTCCTTAAGGCAGGATTGTTTCATGTCCCACTAGACAACATTGTCAGTAATCCAAGACCAGTTTGCTCCTTTAATCAATCGGCATATATATTAATCAGCTTCCTCCACTCAGATAATCATTAGATGCCCCTGCTTGCCGTGTTTCCTTAAAGTGGTCATCAATAGTGATGTTGGAGAGGATATATACCAGCAATACATTCAGTCCACTTGAACTTATCCCTTGTAGAATCTCAGGCCCAAGCTGAATTTCTATGTTGAACATTTTCTACAAACTGTGGATGGCATCATCATTCAACCATATCATGTCCAACAGCATTGATCACGCAGTTTGAGGATCCTCCTTGGCCAGTTGAGACACGTTGAGACTAACCACTGGATTAAAATAGTGACAGGAACTGTATTGTTTGTTCCCTCCAAGAAGTCAATACTCAAGAGCCTCCATCTCTTCGAGGAAGGTGTCATTATTTGCAAAGATTCAAGCTGATTCTCTATCCACTTTCTTCCACTGTCCTAATTAGAGATTCATTACTCATTTTTTATAAGGCAATCACTTTCAGCCGTAAGTCATTGCAGCAGACCCTTACAGCTACCAAACTTATCACCTGCTTTCAGCCCATACAGACATTAAAGGTATTAATCACCCTATGGACACTGCTAATTCCCACTAAGATGGAGACAAGTACTAGAACACCCTAACAGAATCATAGAATTGCTTTGTTTAGCATAGAAGGCCCATTACTACCCACGGTTCCTGATTCAGGCCACATAGGCAAGCACGCTTTGCTACATTTTTCTCTACATTCAATGTTCATTGGCCTTAGGTATCCAGAGAAGTTTCAAGGGGAGTACCTTAGATCCTTCTTGAATTCAGTGCCCAAGCCCACTGAGCCCCACTCTATCATTCACATTATCAAATCCTACATTCGCATTCTTGTGGCAATGGATGATGATGCAGTGACTCTTCTGGCCTGAGCCTTTCATAAAAACATGCTATAGCTGGAATCATAATCTCTCTCTCTCCAACCTTTTACAGCTCCTCCTTCCATTTCATTTAAGGGCCTTTCCATTGCATGATCATTTGATGTTTAACAACTTTAGGATTACCCTTTGGTCACTTGTAAACCTTAACAAAGGTAAAAGCTAAATGTTGTTTTGTAGGTCACCACCAAAGAAGATACCAATTTGATATTTGAAAACCCCAAGTAGAAGTCCAGAGAGGGATTTCTTAACATTTACCTTACATATTGTTCACATGTTGTACCCTTGAGAATTAACAATGACGAATACTAGCACAAATATCTTAAATACATCTATCTAAAGGACATCAAGAGATATCAATATTGAGGCACCTCTATTGAATTTGATACATAGGTAGACTGGCACCTCAAAATTGATATATCTCTATGTCTTTTAGATAGATGTATTTAAGATATCTATTCTAGTATATTTAACTTTATTAGCACTTGTTTTGACATGAGTTTAGTTTTATGAAATGCTGAGCATTTAAACTATGAATGAAATATTAGTAAAATTGATTAGTTGCCACATATTCATATTTATAAGTAGCTAGTCCCTGCCTTAACTATTTTTACATATGCAACAAAAACCATCTACAGGTTGCTTCCCACTTCACACCTTGGGAGTGCAGATTGCAGATCCTAGTAGAGGAGGTTGATCTTTGAAGTTTTATGGAGACAAAGCTCACAGCTCCTACCGACCCTGTTCCGTTGGCCGAACATAACAAAAAGTCAGCCAAGGAAAAGCTTATCCTAGATTCAATGAAGGACCATTTGATCACTCACATCATAAAGAAGAAGACAGCAAAGAAAATGTACAATGTCTTGATCACTCTATGCCAGAGTGTGAACATTTCCTGCAAGCTGCTACTAAAGAAATACTTTAGTGCACACACATGAGCAATACAAACACAATGGCCAGCTACCTTATGCAGATCACTAAGCTTCAAGATCAACTTGTTGCAGGTGAAGGTGGAGGATGATGAGTTAGTTCCCATAGCTATAAATAGGTTCTCTCCACCTCAAGATCTGTTTGCTAAAGATGTCTGCACTTGTGAGAAGCTTCAAACTTTTGAGAAACTTTGGGATTATTTTATCCAAGGGGACATCAAACTAGAGACTATCTCAACCAGAGTGGCAAAGAGTAAAAACCTAGCCCTCATCAAGAACATAAAGAAAGGTGGTAAGAAAGGAGGACATGATAAGGGTCAAAATGGGAAGGAGGTGGACTCCAGTTCTTCTCGATAGAAGAAGAAAGACTTGAGCCATATCAAGTGTTACAAATGCCACAAGAATGGCCACTATAATTCTTAGTGTCTTGAGAAAAAGGGGAAGGGCAAGCAACAATAAAACTAGTTTGCAGCGAGTGCAGAAGCTTTAAGCAATGGATGACCTTTCATCCAAGCTTGAGATAGCCTTCTCCATGGTGTCATGTCTATCCACTAACATCATTTCTGGTATGGGATGGTATGTGAAGAGAGCATTAAGATACAACCTTCAATAAGAAGGTTTCAACAAACTTCTAGAATAGAAGACAAGTGTACAAATGGAACTTGGTTATGATACCACATATCTGGTTATAGGGATAAGATTTGCTTCCTTTAGCATGCCTTAAGTGATGTCCTTGAGTTTCATAATGTCTTATGTGTTCCTAGGTTAATTAAAAACTCGCTTTCATTGTCAGACATGAAAGATCTTAAGTGTGTGTCTTTGAAAATCAACAAATCATTATTAGAGATCGTAGTGAGTATCCTAGTTATGGCCAAAGGTATGCGAGAGACCAAACATTGAGCCCCGTTGCAGGATAATGACCAATTGTGTGAGCTTTGGCACAAGTGACTTGGTCACATGCACTATGGAGCATTACTTGTCTTAAAGGACATGGTGAAGGGATTGTCGCACTTCAAGATACAGAGTACAAGAGTGCACAAGGGTTACACACTTGATGAACATACCAAGACTGCTTTCCCTAGTAGCGAGCACAAAAATAGAGGGATTCTTGATTTGATTCATTCAAATGTGTGCGAACCTATGTTAGCAACTTCATTCGTGGCTAACATTAACTATGTTTCATTTATTGACAACTCTTCTAGGAAAACCTAGATTTACTTCATTAAGTCCAAAGATGAAGTCAATAGGAAGTTCTAAGAGTTCAAAACTCTTGTGGAGAATCAAACAAGTAGGAAGATTAAGGTTTTAAGACCTAACAATGGAAGCAAGTCTCCAAGAACTTTGATGCTTTTGTAGAGATGCAGAGATCAAGAGGGGGCTGATTGTGCCTTACAACCCCACCAAAATGGTTTTTGTAGAGAGGAAGAACAAATCCATTATAGACTTATTTCCAGGTGAATCATCCCTAAAAGAAGTTCTTGAGTTGTGTTGCATTGATGTCTACCAACATTGATGCAAAGCCTTCTAGTTTTGCAAAGGCAAATTCAGAGTGGGTATGCCTTGATGCCATGGCAAAGTAGTATCACTCTATTATGCAAAACAATGTTTGCGAGACTATGTCGTGACTAGAAAGGAAGTAATTGATTCCAAGTGGTTGTAGAAGGTGAAGCATGCGGCAGACAGAAGCATAGAGAAGTACGAGGCCAGATTAATTGCACATGAGTGTCAAGCACGAGAATGAAATGCAGAAAAGATTGACAAATATAATGGACGGGACAATATTCAATGAAGTTCATAACATTCATCCATTAATGCATTCATTGCATTCATTGATCAAAAATGTGATACAATGTACATATTTAACAATATGAAAATGGTTGTTCAGTTCATCTTTTGGACGAGTGTTCAGCTTCTAGTGCAGCTAGGAAATATAAAATATTATCCTACTACTCCTAGCATTATGTACATTATTGTTACATCCCCCCCTTAATACGTAAGGGTTGTGGTAAAAGCACCATTTATGTTGTGCATTGGGCAACTTGTTTATTGTGCTTCTTTTTCTTGATACGAAGCTCTAGTGTTTTGCAAAAGGTTTTTCCTGAGTGATTCCCTTCTACAGTTTTTCAACAACCAAGATACGGACTTGGTATTTAGACCTAAGTTTGCCTTTTGAAGTTGAGTCAACTTTCTACAATGCCATATCCCATTTTGAGAGAATACCACACTTGTTTGTTGTGAAAAAAATTTCACCACCATTTCTTTTCTGAGTCGTGAAATTTGCAGAAGGCTGTTCAAAATCTAGCTATGACTGAAAACTAGAGAACTCAAGCTCATTGCACCCATGAGTAGTCCAAAAGTGTGGCAGCTACACCATGTAACCTGAAAACTAAATAACCCAAGCTGATTGAACCCATGAGCAACCCAAAAGTGTGCTGAAGCATGCACTAAATGACCTGACAGCTTATGCACTAAATGACCTGCCTTTCTGTCAAGATAAAAATGTGAACCACTTGTCATCCACAATGTCGACACATAAAAACTACTCTTGTGGTAGGAAAAATTGCATTGAAAATGAAGGCATATGTTGATCTTGCTCTATGGCATAGTCATCAAAAAACAAAATGAAGTGTGCAATCTCATGTGTTCAAGTGTCGAGCTGAACATTACTTGCTGAGTAGCAATATGTTGCAATTTGCAATATGCTACAATGACAAACACTCAATGGGCAATGTGAGCAATCTCCAAGTACTATGCTCGAAGAGCTCGAAACCTAAATATTGATGTTCCCCCCTATATCATGAGAGTGGATAGATGTTGCAAAGGCCCCCCTAGAAAGAGAAGAACATATATGAACATGTGTATAGAAATGCACAACTCAATGACACCCTCTCAAGTTTTCATCACAAATCTCCACTAAGCCACCCTTTCGGGTTTTCAACTTAATGGGAAGAGTTGGTAAGCTGCCCTTTCAAGTTTTCAACTTAATGGGAAGAGTTTGTAAACCGCCCCTTCAAGTTTTCAACTTAATGGGAAGAGTTTGTAAACTGCCCTTTCAAGTTTTCAACTTACAAATCAAGTGCAAAAGTATGATCAACAAAAGCCAATATCCATAGTCTCAAATAATTTGTACTGAAATGCATATCTGGTGGTCTCAGTATACTCATTATCAATATGCCAATGGGAAATCACAAGTAGAATAAATCACTGCTCCTATCAACACTAAAGAGACTAAGAGCATAATTATACTCTGTGGGAATTGAGTGCACCTCTACAATTTTCTTAGTAGGATGTCGCTCAATAGTACAAGTATTAGTATATGTATCTGCAATGCTTAGCTCCTTATCAATTGGATTAAGAGCAACATCTGCATTATGAGTAGACATGCTAAACAAGCTGGCATACCATTGCTCAACAATATTTGTTGATGATCCACCATTTCCCTCACCATACGCTCAATGTCATCCTGTGGATTTCCACGCCTTCTATCACCCATTGTATTTGTTTTTCTTCAGTAATGATGTGGAAACGGATCAGCGTAGTAGCTCATAACCCATAGGCTAGCAGGATCAAGGCTCTAATACCACTATAATATCCCACTTAGCATATTTGCTCAAAACACCAAAAGATTTAGATTTCTTGCAACCATTTGCCACAACAAAATCAAAGGATCAATGCAATTTAATGTCAACAATTGGATAAGTGAATGAATGGCCTTCAACACCTTGATATCGACTTCAATTGGAAATGATTACAAAAGTTGGCTTGTTGTCCTGTATAGCAGACTTTGTCTGATTTATATCAGACCTTATTACAATGCACAAATGGATTAGAAAATGCACTTACAACTTATCCAATCGTTTGCCCAATGAAGGTATGATGATGGCTAAAACCAAGAAAGAGTGTATGTTGCTTATAGACGCCCTTCAGTCACTGCTGCACCTTCAACAAGTCTGCTTAAGATCAAATGATGTCGCTGCAGTCCTCAATTAATGTCCACACTACTATCGCTGCTGAGGATCATGCACTACTATCGCTGCTATCGATGAAGTCTTCCAGCTGATCGCTAGTCTGAATAGTGTCAATGCTTCCACAAGGTGTATCAAATAATGCAACTCCTCCAAGATAGAATCGCTGCCTCTTTTCAGTGTGTTCGCTGTCACAATAAGTAGATCGTTGCCTCTGTCATGGTTCCAAATCAATCTTCAGACAAGCGGTGCTCCTTGATGTATTTGTGCTGATCACTGCCAAATATGAAGTCTTCAAAGTCTTCAAATCGCTGAAATATGCTCCAAAGCTTCTATGAATTACCGAAAGGATCCAAAACGTTCCAAATTGAGGCTCCTTCACAGTATTTAAGCTTTTCCAAATTCTAGAAGTTGGAATTGTAGTTTGAATTTGATGTCATGGCTCTAGAAGCCTCTTCTCCAAATCGACACTCCTCAAGGACCAATAATATGTAACTAAATTTGAATTTTAGCTCCTTATTGGCGGCTACAATGAATGAAGACCCTTCTCCTTAGGTCGGCGCTTCTAGAGGAATCTCTTGCACATGATCCAAAGCTTATAATTCCATTGTGTAAATTTTTATTGTCAACAAGGACCTATCCTTATAACTCCATCGTGTACACAAAAACCTTGGCTAATTGAGCCCCATCTCCTAGAAGCTTGGACCTATATGTGAAGCGTGTACACTTTTATCTCAACCAATTGGCTTGGCGGATGTGTATTGATTACAGGGCTTTGAACAAGAAAACAATCAAAAACAGGTACCCTATACCCAGGATCGATGAGTTGCTAGATGAGTTACATAGGCCCGTGTATTTTTCCAAGATTGATCTTCGTTCAAGCTACCATCAGATATGTATTCGTGAGGAGGACATTCCTAAGACTGCATTCAGATGCCACTACGGACACTATGAGTTTCTTGGCATGCCCCTTGGTCTTACTAATGCACCTGCTACATTTCAGTCTTGTATGAATCATGTTTTCAACAAGCAGTTGCGTAAGTTTTTATTGGTTTTCTTTGATGATATCTTGATTTATAGTAAGACATGGGAGGAGCATATTCGACATCTTGATGAGGTTCTTGGAGTCATGGAGGCACAGTCATTATATGCTAAGATGTCCAAGTGTGACTTTGGGATGGAGGAGATTCTCTATTTGGGGCATATGATTAGTGCACAAGGAGTTCGAGTACAAGATGAGAAGATCAAAGCAATTCAGGAATGGCCTACACCACGGAACCTTACTGAGTTGAGAGGGTTCTTGGGTCTTTGCAACTATTACAAGAGGTTTGTTAAGGGATTCTCACAGTTGGCAACACCATTGACAGATCTCACAAAGAAAAGTGCATTCCTTTGGTCTTCTAAGGCACAGGCAATATTTGACAGACTTAAGGAGGTGACGAGTACTACTCCAATGTTAGCACTACCAAATTTCACACAATCCTTTGTACTTGAGTGTGATGCATCAGGAGAAGAGATTGGAGCTGTATTGATGCAAAATAGGCATCCCATTGCATTTGAGAGCAGGAAATTGAGAGATGTGGAGCACCTATATTCCACCTATGACAAGGAGATGCTAGCCATTATGCATGCTTTGGCTAAGTTTCGTCAGTACTTGGTAGGCGCGAAGTTTATGGTTAGGACCAACCACAATAGCTTGAAATACTTCTTGGAACAAAAGGATTTGAATGAGAAACAACAAAAATGGGTCTCTAAAATAAAGCAATATGACTTTGATATTGAGTTCGTGAAGGGAAAGAAGAACATTGTTGCAGATGCACTTTCTAGGAGACCTACCATTTGTTCATTGAGTGAGATTTCAGCTGACTAGAAATCTCAACTTTTAGTTGCGTATTCCAAAACCACTTTTGCATGTGAGATCATGGATGGTATTATACAGGATGACAGGTACAAGGTGGTAGATGATGTGATTTACTATAAGGACAGGATATTCTTGGTACCTGAGTCAAAGCTCAAACAATAGATATTAAAAGCCATTCATGACACACCACTAGCAGGACATCCAGGGTTTTTCAAAACCTGTAGACAAGTGCGTGAGAGATTCTTTTGGAAGGGTCTTGTTGATGATTGTTTTTGGACAAGTCAACAATTAGAGTGAAATACAGAGTATCTGACTCCCTCTTGAGCAAAGCCTCTCGAATGCTGAACTAGGTGATCAAACAAGATGACTCCAAGGTTCCTTTCTGATGATTTTGGTAAGAGACAGCTCAGTGACTAAGTATGATTTTGCTGTTAAACACAAAGGGACTTATGTAGATTATTCTCCTTTCATTCAGCTTATTCCTCCTTTCAGTGTGGATGATGTATATACAAGGTCTCAATCATAAAGAAATAGAAAAAGATCAAAGTTCAGAAAACTAGGCTAAGGTCAATGAAGCAATGATGACGATTGAATAGACAAACTCCCTGATTAACCTAACTTCACTTCGCCAAGGGTGCCTACAACTACATGAAGCTGGTGCAATCTCCTAAGGTTACGCGAATGGTTTTCAAATCATGAAGACTTATACAAGCACCCATCAAATGGCGCAACTCAAACAAGCATCCATAATTGAACTTATACAAATTTACACAACACTTCATCAGCGATGAATGTTAAAAGCATGAGCTAGGAGTTGATCAAATATTCAGTACAACATGCATTACAACAATGAGCTTCTAATCTACTTTTAATCTATTCTGAAACATCTCTTCATTTCATTGAGATACAAGAAATCATGTTACTCCACAAGATAACACTTAACACCAAACAAGTAGCTCCAATGTCTTTGCATTAACCTTGAGAAATATTTACAACAATTTCAAGACCTCTCAGAGAATTTTCGAGAGTCTCTCCTATTCTACTCTAATTTCTCCTACTACTTAGCTACTGAATTACAAATGAGGCAACAAGGCCTTTATATAGTGCCCAGAATACAATGAATGGCTGAGATCAATTTGATAGCCAAGGGTCTAGATCATGCCACCTCAGAGGTAGTTACAACAATTTGCTATTTTTAGCATAAAAGAGAGAGGCAATGAAGGCACGTTTTCCAATGTGATAAGGTAAGGCGAAAGCATTTAAAATATTCCTCCACATAGGAATCCCTCTGGCTTCTTTCATTAAATGATACATTTAATGCATTTAAAATGATGTGTTCTCGCCACATAGATGCCAACTCAGCATACTTTGAAAATTGTATCATCTTTATGTGATGTATTCAATGTGATTGTTTGAACTTTTAGGAATACATCTTATAGATCTTGCCTTATTCGTTCTTCTTGTAGACTGAATATATGATACTTGTTGCTTCGCTTGACTAACTTTGCTATGTTTCTTCTTCTTGTAGGATACTTGTTGATCTTCTTTGATGTATCTTGCAATAGAGTAGTAGGAGATGATGATGTTGCTTTCTTCATGAAAAGTAGGAGATCTCTCTTAGACTTGAAATTGTAAAGCCTTGAAGTTTAGATGGATGAATGCCTTCGCTTGATGTAGAAGTTGATGAAGTGATCTTGCATGATGATCTTCGAAGTGACCCTTCGGAGTGTAGATGACAACACCTTCTCTTCCTTATGATGGAGCAGCTGACTTCCCAAGGAAATTTGAAGCTTGGAGAGTCTTCAACTTGAAGTATGATCTTTCATGATGTCATTGATTTGAGATATATCTTGCTGTGACCTCTTGGGAGCAGCTACCTCTTGAAGTGATGTAGATCTCTTAGAATGATGCTTCCTAGAAGATGATCTTGAAGCTCGAAGGAACTTGAAGTAGATTGGATGTCTTGGAAAGTCTTGATGAAGATGATGTCCTTCGGGTGGATGTCTTCTAGACGATCTTAACTTAATGCCACTTGATGAAGAATTCCAACACAAGGATGATGAAAGGTTCCTTTGAAGCAGCTACATGATGCTTGAAGTGATCACTTTGAGCAGCTTATGATGCCTTCTTCTTGTGGACTGCTTCCTGACTTTCCTTCCTACATGAAAGTGATTCCAGCCTTTAGCTCCTTTCCTTAGCTTCATCCCTCGCTTGGAGATAACTCTTTAGCTCCTAGGATGATTTCCTAGCTCCTGCAAACAAACAAAGAAGCAACATCAATTCCTTGATAATACTTGATTTATAACATATAAGAATCACTTCATGCATTTTCAAGCCAAGCGCATTAGATGCCAAATTAGATCTTTGATTAAAATTTCACTCTAAAGCACTATTTTTAATCCTTCTAGGTGCATTGGATGAAGTATTCAAGGTCTTCCTAAAAGAAATGAAATGCATACACCTTAGATCAGATTTGCCCATCCTCCAAAGCTAGCGCACCGGTTGAGATATTTGATATCTTCTTGTTATAAGCGCATTAGTTGAGGTATTAGAAATCCTCTGGGTTTACTTCTGGCGGATTGGTTTAAGACCTCAAAATCTTCCTCACTAGATCCTAGCACGGCAATTTAAGAATTTGGTTTCCTCTAGGAGGTGGTGGGATAGTTAAGACATTTAAGATCTTCTTCACTTAGCATTTCCCCTTGTCGCATTAGTTCAAGTGTTTGTATTCTTCTTTAATAGACTATCGAACAATCTCCCTCTACATGTGACGCGTTGGATGGGGACTTTAAATTCCTCTTGAAATATATGTCTTGATCAAACTTTTACATTCTCAAGGGGTTGGCGCATCGGTCAAGGCTTTCAATATCTTCCTTAAAATATATATTGTATCCTTGCAAATCAGTCTTGACGAATCACTTCTACTTAAATCGCATTGCTTGAGGTGTTTGATATCTCCTTGAATTGGCCTCAAAAATCTTAAACTAGACCACCCTCCACTAGTGGCGCATTAGATCAAAGGTTTGATTTCCTCTGAAATTTTCCTTTCAAAACTCAACTTTTACTCTCCTCTACAAGGTGGCGCAAGAGAACACGATTTTAATTTCCTCTAGAAATTCAATCTAAGACTTGACCTTGGATTCTTCTTGAAGAGGTCGCATTGGTTTGAGATGTTAGGATTTTCTAAGATTTGTGCATTGGTTAAGGATTTGAAATCCTCTGGAAACATCAAAACTTACACCTTGACACCCAGCATTTTTCTTTCTCCTTGGTGCATTGCTTCAAGGTTTTGATTTCCTCTAAACTTTCTCATTGGATGACATCTTCTAGATCTTCCTTGTGAGTCGCACTGGATGATGATTTGGAAATCCTCTGGAATTCGCATTGGTTAGGCATATTGAAGTCCTCTTGAAACTTGCTTTGATCCACTTGACTTAGGCGCATTAAATGAAGAGATTGATTTCCTCTAAAATTCGCATTAGATGAAGATTTGAAATCCTCTGGAATTTAGCTTCCAAACTAGGGCTTTGGTTGAGAGCTTCGAAATCATCCTTTATGTTGGCGCAGTGGATTGAGGATTTGGATCCCTCTTGACTTAGGCGCATTAGATGACCCATTTGCAATCTTCTAGGAACTTAACACATTTTTAATGATAAACCCTTCCCCCATCGTATTAGATCTTGATACTGAATCTTCTTAGAGGTGGTCGCATTGGATGAAGGGTGTGATTTCTTCTTGTTTTCTTCTTGTCTGGCGCATTGGATGGGAAATAGGGAATCCTCTAAAATTTCGCCTTGGAAAGAATCCTCTGGATTTCGCATTGAAACCTCTTGGCGCACTAGTTCATCAATTGGAAATCTTCTGAAAATTGATTTAAACCTTGTGATGTACCTCCTTCCAAGCGCTTGGAATCTTCCTCCATGAAGTCGCATTAGATGAGGGATTGGAGATCCTCTAAAATTCACCCTTAATGTGTAATAAATCTCAACTAAAATCCCTCCTCCTTGGGTCGCTTTAGATGAGGGTTTCCAATTCCTCTGAGTTTCGCATTGGTGGATTGGTTTAAGACCTCGAAATCTTCTAGCTAAAGCTTTCAAAACTTCAAAACTTTAGACTTCTCCTTTTCTTCAAGTGGCGCACTAGATGGAGCATCCCAAATCTTTTAGATTCTCTTCAAAATTTACATTTCGAAATCAATTCCTCTATCCTAGCACATTGGTTGAGGTATAGAGGATCCTCTAGACACTTATCATCTTCAATTTCCTCTAAAATCCGCTCCAAGACTTGACTTTTGATTTTCACATTAGTTAAGTGTTTTGGAGTCCTCTGGAATTCGCATTACTTAAAGGCATGAAAATCGCATCACTTCAAAGCTTGAAATCTTTAAAATTTTCGTCTCCCTTTATGCTTTAGATGGGCGCATCACTCAATCAACTGAAATCCTCATGCTTTTGCGCTTTAGTTCAAGGCATTTTAGATCCTCTAGAATTCGCATCCATATAGCGCAATAGATCAAGGCGTGGAAATCTTCTAAAATCGCATTAGTTGAAGTCTTGTCATCATCTTAACTTTTCGTCTCCCTTTTTGGCGCATTGGTTCATCAATTGGAAATCCTCATCTTATTTTGTAATTGAAAGCGCCCTTTTCATCGCAATTTTGCGCCACTTAGATGCCCCGTCACACTAGATGAGCTTTTTGAATCCTTTGGAAGAGTCAGGCGTTTTTCAATATACCTTTCAGGATGTTTGAGATAGGTCTCGAATCCACCGGATTTAACATGCAAAATCTAGAATTTGGAGGATTCACCAGATTTCAGACTTAGCCATTTTTTCAGGATTTTCAGGATTTCAGGCTCCAGACTTAATCTTTTCAGGATCTCAAACATACTTCAGGATTGATCTCAACGTTCATTATCTGGATGGGATTTAATCAAGATTCTTCATTTTCCAGATGAGACCTCCAGTTATGAAGCAAAAACCTTCTAGGAGAAAGACTTATTGTTGGATTGGCAGAGGAAACGAACCTAAGGCATTGTCAGAACTTCATGCAAAGCATCGGAGCTCAAAAAAAGGGGGTCCCCATTTGCAATGCGGCGATGTGTGATTTGGTCACAACAGGTCTCAAAGATGATGTCCTACAGCATGTTAGAGAGTGTTTGACTTGTCACTAGAACAAGTCAAAGCATACTTTTCCCGCAGGACTTCTACAGCAAATGCCTATTCCTCAACAGAAGTGGGAAAGTATTTCCATGCATTTCATCACTGGTCTTCCAAAGGTACATGGCAAAGATTGCATATATGTGGTTGTTGATAGATTGGCTAACTATGCACATTTCTATCCTATTGCAGTGGATTATTCAGCTTTGCAGGTTGCAGATATATTTTTTAGAGAGATATTTCGTTTGCATGGCCTTCCAAAGACCATTGTGAGTGATCGGGATAGCAGGTTTATTGGGATATTTTGGAGAGAGCTATTCCGACTTGCAGGTACAGAATTGACACCAAGCACTAGCTATCATCCTCAAACCGATGGGCAAACAGAGATTGTCAACAAATCGGTAGAAGGATATCTTCGTAATTATGTTTTAGGTCATCAGTGTGCTTGGGTGAGATGGTTGTATCTTGGTGAGTATTGTTATAATACCACCTATCATATGACTATTGCAATGACTCCATTCAGGGCATTATATGGGTATGATGCTTTATCTTTTGTTGATTTGGCTTTTGACAATAGTAGAGCTCCTAGAGCTAAGGAATTGATGTAGGACACACAGGGTATCCTTAGAGTTCTTAAGGATAATATTCAGCATGCACAGAATCAACAGAAGATTTATGTATATAAACAGAGTTGAGAGATCATTTGAGATAGATGACTTGGTGTTTTTGTGCCTACAACCTTATAGACAGAGTTCATTGAAGAAAAGTGGTGCGGAAAAACTCAAGCCAAGATTTTATGGGCCATACAGGATCATCAAGAGGGTTGGTGAAGTAGGATATGAGTTAGATTTGCCAGCAGGGAGCCGCATACATAATGTATTTCATGTTTCATGCCTCAAAAAGGCATTGGGTCAGAATGTGGTTTCTTCTATTGATCTTCCACCTCTTGATGAAGAGGGCATGTTGATATTAGAGTCGGATGCCATTGTTGATATGAGAGAAAGAAAATTAAGGGGCCAAATCATCAAGGAGTATTTGGTAAGATGGAGGGGTTTGCCATTAGAGGATGCTACATGGGAAGGTGAGAAGATTTTAAAGCATCCTAATCTTCGATTGCTTGAGGACAAGCAATCTCGAGAAGGGAGGACTGTCATGTCCCCATTTCCAAAGTGACTTCATATGGAGTTGTTGATTAGCCTATCATCCATTCCCGTAGGCTAATGTTTTTGTAAGGGAATGATTTGCTATTTGATTTTATTTCTATGCATGGAGAATCGAAAAGTTGGAGCAACTAGTGTGTCTTTGAGCTACACGAAGAATGCAATATTGAAATTGTATTTTCATTTCATTTGAAAAATTCTAAAAAATGAAATCTTTAATTTTATTTTCTCTAACCGAGTGTTATTGAGATGTATATATGAATAAGGGTATTCGCCCAATCCAAGAATAGGTCGAAGCTAAAATCCAACGGCCTTCATAAGGATCACTTGGTTTGAATTTCAAGGGATTTAAATTGCATTGGCGGTTTATATGCATTGTTCAAAAAGCCAACGGCTAGGAGATGGTCGACCTTCATTGTGGAATGCAAACTATCATTAGATCATGTGCCAAGAGAGGATCAACGCCTTGTTGGAGCCTTCGCCATGTCAAAGGCATTTAAAATTGATTGAAAGGATATTCAATGCCATCGCCCAAGCTAAGGATCGGAGACCAAGGAGAAGTAAATCATTTTTAAATGCAAAATCATTATATTAAATGCCCAACATCATCATTGATGCATTAGCCTTCAGGATTGTAATGAACGACGGCTTTAGAGGGAGACAATTTTAAATGCAAGGATTGGAGCGATTAGAGATTTTAAATGCCTAGCGCCTAATTTGAAGACATTTGCTCATGACAAGGAAATGTTTTCATTGCTAAAACAAAATATTAAATGATTGCATTCAAGCAACCGCCACCAAGCAAAGGAATAGTGATCGATGCATTTGAGGATGATGATAATCATTTAAAATAATTGAAGATTGTTTTAAATGATTGGGTTTAGATTGCAATTCATTTACAAAGGTTCAAGTCAAGCCAATTCCATTGGTGGATTTCAAATTCCAATCAAAAACACCAAAGGAGAGGACGACCATACTTGAAGAGTTTAAATAGAAGACTTGGACTTCAATTTGGCACTTTTGATGCATTGATATGTTTTCTATCTTTTCATTTTAAGCTAATAATTCCGATTTTCAGTTTAATTAACAAGGTGATGACCCCTTGTTCATGTATGGAGATGACCCCATACACTGTGTGAGATAATATTGTTCTAATATCTACCATTGAGCTTAATTTTGCAAGTTTAGAGAAGTGTTTGAAGCTATTTGATTAATGTATTGAAGCCCTTGATTCATTGGAGTCATTGTCAAAGTAGCACTTGGGCTTATTACAACATTGTAGAGAGATTTTTGTATGTTGCAGGGACTGAAAATTCATAACAGCAAGATATTCATTTTGTTTCAGGGCTTTTTGAACATTTTACAAACATTCCAGGGGCTAGAAATTGCATAGGAACATCATCATTTGGCTTAGGAGTGAAGATTTGAGGGTTTGGAAGCATATTTTCATTGGCTGGGCAAAAAGTTCACTTTCAGCAGTTGGAACAGCAAACTGTATTTTTATATCAGTCAATTATATCTTCATTTCCAGGGGTGTTTTGTTCAATCTTTAACTTGGAATCAATTGCCAAGTGTTTGTACATGATCCTACTTGAAGTCGAAGTCATTTGGATGTCATTTTGATATGAAAAACTTAATGTATGATGGTCTGATTTGAATATCAGAGTGACTGAATTTTGTAACAGCAGTGAATAAGTGAAAACATTTGAAGTTCTATTCATGATATATTCATTGGTTGATCATAATTTCATGTCTATTTGATTGTATGTTGAATTGGGTTTTCATTTGGTGCAAGAAATCTTATCTAAAACTTGGTTACATTTTCAATCTTTCATAATAAGGTCTCTTGCACACTTCCAATGCAAAGAATTATCCACAAATGATCGATGAAATAGAGACATGAAATTGCAATTAAAGATTGCCAATTTCCAAATGCCGACTTGTCATCAAAGAAATAATGAAAATACAATTTGAATATTGTACTTTCCATTAATCACAAACACCATAATTCGGCTAGCTCCAAAATAGGACGTTACATATATGTATCTGCAATGCTTAGCTCATTATCAATTGGATTGACAGCAACATCTGCATTATGAGTAGACATGCTAAACAAGCTTTCATACCATTACTGAACAATATTTGTGATCTTGAGTTTATTATCAACTCGATCGACATCAACATCCGCAATAGGCATAGATGGGCTATCACCTAAAATGGTGGATTCGACTCTCCTATAGGATTTTGACAAAAAGCAAGTCTCGGTTTGCCACCCAAAATGATCTATCCATCCAAAATGCATACACCTCATTGATTTTGTAAGCAGATCTCTTAAAAAACATTGTTTTTCAGAATGTGTGTGTCGACCACATGATAGACAAGGATGGAGATCAAAACAATTACAGGAGGTATGTCCTTGACATACACAATGACAAGTTTGGACTTGATGGGTTTTAGTCCAAGTTGATTTTGATTGACGTGACAACTTGTGAATTTCATAAGGCTGATCAACAAGTGAAGACTCAACTTGACTATTGTTAAGAATACCTCCAAACACAAATTTGATAGGTTTGTAATATTCTAGTACATGAACATTCACAAGACATGTATACTTTGGACCAATACGATGTTTGTTGGGTTTTATTGTCTCCCAAACATATATAGCAAGTGGAGATTCAACAGTGCGATGATTCAAAGGTATTGTATCCATGATGGGTTTTGACAACACAATTTTTGACTCGGAATCAACAACATTTTTCTATGGCACATAGGGGGGCTCAACACTGCTTGAAGAAGGAACATGGACATTTTTCTTCTCTGTAACACATTTTTGTGACACATAAGGGGGCTTAACATTCTTCAAGGACTTTTTGTCTTTAGTAGCCTTTTCAGTTGAAATGCTTGAAGAAGGAAAACCAATGTTGACGGCATGTTTCTTCTTTGGTTAGGCATCGGGTGTCTAATCTAGTAGCTGATTTTATAATCTATTGATTTCTTGCCACAACATTTTGTATTGGTTGCAAAATTACATGAACAACGGCTTGTATTGACACCTACATTCTAATATTATATATGCTTCTTATTTGTTGCTGATATTGATTCACAAAGATAGCATGCCATTGGTGTATAATGTGGACATGCTTACATATATTACACACTTCTGAATCGGGTTCCATTGATAATGCTCAGAAACAATACAATTCACAACACCTTATGGCTTTTTTCTGTCAAGTGGAGATGGATTAGTTCCTTATCACTCCAATAGATTACCTTTTCAATATACCGTCAGTCCAATATACCAAACATCTCAATATGCCTGCCCTTCCGATATACCCATCCATACGTGGAAGAAACTCGTCCTTTCGATATACACATCAGTACATAAGAGTGACTTAAAAGCACGTGAGAGTAGAGAGGTACGTGGAACATAAGCAACAAGTGAAAAGGATTTGTCCTATCAATGACACTTAGAAAGAAATCAAAATTTCTTTCAATCAGGAGTTACGTCTTACAATAGCGACAAATAGGTAAGGGAAATGAAAATGAAAATGACAATGTCCTTATTATTCCCCGACAATTTAAAGGGACGAAGCCATAAACATCTTTGTTACAACTATATTAAGTGTTGGGTACAATAGTTCAATCATGACAACTTGACCCGTAAACGTGAACCAACAGTACCTCAAATGCCAAACGATGTGATTTTTTTGGTTTGCAAATTTTCTTTTCATTTTTAGACTTTTGAGTCAAAAAAATTGGCATATTGCTTAAAATATCCTCACTTCTAAAATATGCTAATATGGGTAAATCAACCTCCAATAAATAAAACTTTAACCCATTTGACTATTTCAAAATACCCCCATGACTATATTAAAATATGCCTCCATCAAACTTATTTTATACTCCTTCAAAACTTAAATCTCAAAGTTTCAAGACTTATTGGTTTGAGGGTGTTGAGACCTGAAATTTCCAATTCCTTAGACGCCACATTTTGCCCCAAAATCCATCATGCGATCCCACTTTGTGCCCTCTTTGTTGAGCCCATCAATTATATCCGATCAAAGACATCTTCCATGGGTTTACATTTGTGTTTGTCATTTGAAAATGCAAGGTAGAAAAGCCCAAAAATTGGCTAAGTCCCAATATCCTAAGTTTTCCCTTGTGTTTTTTACCTTTGACGAAGGTCGGAGTTTCAGGCTTCCTCCTTCCTCTCTGCTTCACCTTTTGGTCCCGTAAATTTGCCTAAGTGCTAAAATTTCTAAGTGTTCGGCGGAGTTTCGGAGGTCGGAGTTCCTCCCTTTTGTCTCCCTAATGGCAAGCATTGCAGAGAGGCCCCGAGGGCTGAAGTCCGCTCAAAGAGATGGAAAATTATTCTAAGTATAGAGAAATGTTGTGGGGCGTCAGACTTCAGAGTTGAGCAGTTTGGCCTTCTTCAGTGTAGCAGGAAGGGGGAAAGCCCCAGGGTCCGACAGGTCTACATGGAAGATTTTCTAAGTATCATGTTTTTAACAGATGTCAGAGTTCGGGCTTCCCCCCTTCTACCTTCTTCATTGTGAAGATGGAAGGAGAAAGGCCTGACGGCCGACCCCCAATAGAGAAATTTTACTCAGGCATTCTGCCATTCCTTGAAGCATTTTGGTGGACCCGCAAGCTAGTTGGCAGAACGGTGTAAGGTGGACACGTGGGAGTTTCAAAGGACGGGAGTCAGGGCTTTGGCTTTTCCTCTTCTTCGAGACAAGTGCAAGGCGGTAGGCCAAAAGGTCGAAGTCCGCCTAAGGTCTTAAAGGATTTTCTAAGTATGGGGCGGACTTCGGGGGTCAGTGTTATGATGTTTTCTCTTCTTCCTGTTCGAAGGCGAAACAATGAAGGCCCAAAGGCTGAAGTCCGACAAGGAAAATATTATACTAAGTGTTGAATTCATCGAAGTCAGGTGTTTTCTCCTTCTCATTCAAGGTGCACAAAGCAAGATAGAGGGCGTAACTCTGAAAGCCCTAAGTCCGACAAAAGCAAAGTGGCTAAGGCAAAGAAAAACAAAGGCATAAGGACGAAGGTCAAAAGTCCAAAGTTCGAAGTCCAAAACTCCGACTTTTCGGAGGTTGGCTTCCTGGCCTTCCTGACTCCTCCAACCGCTTGGGAACACACCAACTACTTCCGACAGTGCCATTACTGCGAAGTGGATGTCCAAATTCAATGCTTTTAATGCAGTTGGTGGCGTGGTTGAGGATTTTGGCGCCCAATTCTTTCTCAGACGTGGGTGTGAATGCTATAAATAGAAGATCGAAGCTCTTTTCAAAGGGTTGGTCACTGAACCAATTGTCTGGTCTGGAAAACGCCTAAAGAAGATTTTAGGGCATCAAGTAGAGGAAAATGTCTGGGCAGTGAATGAAGGAATGCATCTGATACAGCATAGGAAGGATTGTAATACACAATTTCATTCATTGGTATGTCTCCACGATTGTTTGTAATAATTCAGGGGAATGCATTGTTGCAGCTTTGTATTTTGCCTTCACAACACTTGCTGGTGCGATTCTAATGGGATTTGATAATGTATGACAACATTTAAATCAATACAAGTTTGTGTTGGGTCATTTCTCTATTGCAAGTGGATTATTATAGTTTGGCTTTGGATAAATAAGCATGTCTAGGGCATGAAGTGTAATTTGAGAAATGTATGTGAATATATTTTAGTTTTCTGTTGATGCTAGTTCAGCCCTATTCTTTCCTCTTTATTGTTTATGACTCAGTTGCCCAATAGAATAGGCACTAGTCCATATTGGGGATGGATCAATCACAATTTAATCAAACTCTCATCCTGTTAGTTGTAGGAGTAGGAGTAGGTTTAGTTTAGGGTTCTACGGATATATCTGAAGCAATGCAAAACTGTTTTAATCATTTGTGAATCATGAAAATGTATGCCTACACTATTTATCTTGTATATGAGAAGTTAAGTGTTTTCATTTCAACAAGTATAGTATTAACATGTTTGGGTGCAAATGCATAGTGCAATAATCAGCTTAATACAGAGGCTTGTGCAGCTAGTTTGTCTTGACCTAGTGACAGCTGTGGGGGTCAAGTGTACATTTGGTATGGTTGTGTATGTTTATTTGTCTTTTATTCCATGCATCTAGGAATATCCCTCCTAGGTCTAGCTGACCCTGAAGTGTAGAGGAGAATACTCACTTCTGTAGGTTGTCCAAAATTGCCCTAAACTTGTTGATAAACCTCTTTCAGTCACCTTGACGACACCCCTGGCCTTAGTGCTTGTGAAATGTTTTAGGGTTTTGGGTTGTAGTTATTTTGGGAGTCAACAGAGGGGAGACTAACCCTTTGAGCATGTGAAGAGTCACGACAGTGATGTTGGAGGAGTCCAGGCTTAGAGAAAGAATATCAACTCCTTATTATTGAACGTTGTGGTGGCTTTTATGGGAAGGCATTTGGCCTCAACACAAACAAGCTGTAATAACACTCGGCATATTGGAACTCAGCATGCGTATTTAATATGTTTTGGGCTTCTGTTGTCTGATTTGACTAATGTGGCAATGTTCTTATCCCCTCTTAATTGTCTTCATTGAATTAGAATCTCCCTTGTTCTTCATAGTTGTTATTCCTATTTTGGGTATTGATTTTTCACCACTTCCATCTGCAAATAGAATGACAAAGGCAATGGTTAAAAATAGGATGCGGTGGCATTTTAAAATCATTTGGGACGCTTCAATTTTAATCTCCTTGGTGCTATTCTCCACTTGGTCGGATAAAGAATTTGCATGCAATTTGTGAGGATGAGAAGATAAGATAAAAACTTTTAGAAAACAGCATATCAAAATCAGATATATCAAAGTGATGATGGTTCCGATGGGGCGTATGTCAGGGCAAGAGGTTTGAATGGATCTCCAAGCAAAAAGGACAAACCAACCAAAATCTCCAAGCAAGGTCAAATGATAGCCAAAACAACTTTAAAAGGAATATCATACATTCCCAGCAGCATCAGTCAATACCTGTGCAATGAAGCATCTACACTTCAAATCTTCTCTTTTTTTATGATTTCTTTACAGGCATAGAATAAAATTTAGTTGACAAGGGTTTTATTACTAAAATCTCGGCTTGTGTTTTTTACAGGCTTGGGAAGACAAAAGCTTCTTTTGAGGGATGCGTACGAGCAGTTGGGGTGTCCTCAATTGAGTCTACTTCCATCGTTGGTTATTGCAGGGAAATGGACATGATTTGCAAGCAGGAGTGTTGAGCATGGAAATACGTTGGAGATAATGAACGCTAGGTTAAAGTATAGAGCATAAAAATGACTTGCAAGGGCCAAATACATGAAATTCAAATTTAAATCTACACCTTGTTGATGATTGTTTTTAGACAAGTCAACAATAGAGTAAAATACTGAGTATCCAACTCTCTCTTGAATAAAGTTCTTCAAAGGTTGATCGATATGATCCAGTAAAGTAACTCCAAGGTTCCTTTTCTTATGATTCACGATGAATAAACTCAGTGATTACATGTGATCTTGCTAGTAATCACAAAGGGACTTACATTGGATTCTTCTTCTTTCATTCAGTTTATTTCTCCCTTGAGTGTGGATGAAGTATGTACAATGCATCAATAATAAAAAAGGGAAAAAAATAAGGTTTAGGGAGCTAATCTAAAGCAATGATGATTCATAGATAGACAAACTCATGAATTAACCTAACTCCACTTCACCAAGGGTGCCTACAACTACATGAAGTTGGTGCAACCTCCTAAGGATAGCGAAAGGTTTTCAAATCATGAAAGCTCATACAAGCACCCATAAAACAGCGTGTTGTGATGTAATCACACATCGCCCCATTGCAAATGGGCACCCCCTATTTTTTTTCGCTTTCTGGCTTTTGCTTGCTTTAGGGTTTACGTTTTTCTTGAGTTTGTAGATTTGGAAGTGTAGATTTGCCCATGTCTCGACAATTTCTTGCCAAGAGGTCTATATGCCTTCATCCTGTTGCATGTCACTGAGACCCTGAAAATGACTAAGTCTGATTTTCTGAAAATCCTAAAAAAATGACTAAGTCTGAAATCTGGTGGATCCTCAGAAATCTAGAATTTGCATGCTAAATCCTATGGATCCAGGACCTATCTCAAACATCCTAGAAGTATATTGATAAATATTTAAAGTATAAGAAACTCAATATCTGACTTAAACATATTTTCAATATACTTCCATTCAGGAAATCCAAAATTTGACTAAGGCAAGAAATTCCATGCCTCACCTCCAAACTCGCCCAGATTGGGCGGCCTTGGCACAAGGCAATGGATTCAAAGTCATGCACATGCACTTGTCCAGACAGAACCCTCAAATCTGCCCAAGCAAAAAATGGTTAAGTTTTCAAGGTTTTCTTGCACAAGACACTAGGATATGATGAAATTCCAATGGAAGTTTGCAAGTTAGATAGAATCAAGTGTATTTCAAAGAAGAATCCATGCCTCACTTGTAAACCCGCCCAACTTGGGCGGTTTCAAGCTACACTCATGGACTTTGCCTTGTTCTAGATGACATTGTCCAGACAGTACCTCCAAATTCGCCCTAGGAATAAATTGTTAAGTGTTTTGAGCTCCAAGTGCTTGGATGATGATCAAATTATAAGGAGAGTCCATTTGGAAGAGTTTGAATATAGTTTCAAGTGCAAATCCATGCTTCATGTCCAAACCCGCCCTACCTGGGCGGCCTCAGGAAGGGGTCTTGGACAATGTCGCCTGTGACATGAATTTCTCCATATGACACCTCCAGGACCGCTTAAGGGGTATAGATGACATGATTTGCAAAGTTTGCTTGAGGAAGAATGAAGAAGGTAAACATTCAAGAGGTGGAATGACCTAGTTTGACATGAATGAAATGTCTTAAGTGTGAGAATCTAAGGGGCATGTCCAAACCCGCCCTTCTTGGGCGGTTTCACAGGGTGTTGATGGACACTGTCTCCTGCATATCAATCGCTCCACACACTGCTTCCAAAACCACCCTATAGAGAAAAAATGGTTAAGTGTTGAGGTTTTCATGTGCAAAACACTGAGGTATGGTGATCTGTAAGTAAGATTTTTGAGTTTGAGTGAAGTCAAGTGGATAATAAGAAATTTTCCAAGTGTCACTCTCCAACCCGCCCTACTTGGGCGGCTTTGGCATGTAGACATGGACAATGTCTTCATCACCTCATCAATTTCTCCAAACACTGCCTTCAAACCCACCCTAGGTGAGAATGATCAAATTTTGAAGGCTTTTCAAGCATAAAGCATTGGAGGGTGAAGAAATCTCAATGGAAACTTGAAAGTTTAGGAGGATGAAGTGAGTTTTGAATGAAAATCCAAGGGGTACCCTTAAACCCGCCCTACCTGGGCAGCCTCAAGAGGTTCCTATGGACAACTTTGCCTCCTCCATATGAAACTCTCCAGATAGTGTCTCCAAACCCGCCCTAGGAGAAAGTATTAAGTTTTGAAGTCTTTCAAACACAAAGCATTGGAATAACATGAAGTTTGAATGGAAAACATGAAGATTTGAAGGCATTAAGTGAATTTGGAGTCAAAATCCAAGGGTCACTTCTAAACCCGCCCTACCTGGGCGGCCTCAAGGGGTCTTTGTGGATTAAACCACCTGTCACATAAAATTCTCCAAGAACTCTCTCCTAAGCTGCTCAGGATGAAGAATAACATAATCTGCTAAGTTTGTTTGATCAAGATGATGCTACGGAGAGGTTAAAGTCAAGATCAAAGATGAGAAGTTCTTAAATGTTGAAAATCCACACTACATCTCCAAACCCGCCCATGCTAGGTGCCCTTGGGCTCTCTGCTTGGATGATTTCATCTCCTTCCACATCAAATAGTCCAGACAATGCTTCAAAACCGCCTTAGGAGAAAAGAGATCAAATTTATAAAGTGTTTCAAGTGCCAAGCATTAGAAGATAATGACATTTCAATAGAAACTTGAAGGTTTGAGAGAACCAAGTCAGTTTTAAGGTAAAGTCCAAGGGTTACCCTTAAACCCGCCCTTCTTGGGCGGCCTCAAGAGGCCTTTGTGGACGATGTCTCCTGACACAAGAAGTTCTCCAGACACTTGCTTCAAAACCGCCCAGGGAGAAGAATAATGCAATAAGCAAGGTTTGTGTGCTAAGTATAGCCAAGATGATATCACAAGGAAAGGAGATAGTCACTTTAAGGAAGGAGAAGTGTCTAAGTGACAAAATCCAGACATCTCTTCCAAACCCGCCCTTGCTAGGCGGCCTTGAGCTCCATGCTTGGACTACGCTCCCTCCTGCACATCACACTCTCCAGACAACATAGTTAAACCCGCCCAAGGAACAACTTACAAAGTTTACAATATTCTAAGTTGAAATGCAAGGAGATCATGAAGTGTTGATGAAAGTGCATACCATTTTGAGCTGAAATCCAAGGGGTACCCTCAAACCCGCCCTACTTGGGCGGCCTCAAGGGGTGTCTGTGGATAATGCCTTCTTTCACATGAAATAGTCCATACACTGCCCCCTAAGCCGCCTAGAGTGAAGACACTGCAATTGGTAAGAAGGGATTAATGAATTGATAAGTTTGGAAGGGTTTAAGATGCTCTAAGTGAAGTAATCCTTACTACCTATCCAAACCCGCCCTTCCTAGGTGGTTTTCATCATGATAGGTGGATAACATCATCACTTAGTATCCATGAAGCATCATTTGAGTCTTAAGGGTGTTGGAGAGAAGGTCTTCATGAGGAGATAAATGAGCTAAGGGAAGCAATCCATACACACTCTCAAGACTATTTTGTTAAGAAACTCTCACTTTCATTCACCTCTTTCACATCATGCACTCCATACAACATCTTCAAGGCTGCTTAGCTTAGGCAGACTCCACTATGACATAAGGATAAGTCCATCAAACATTTCAGATCTGCCTTCTAACCTCGCCTAAGAATGTATAGAAATGAAACCTTACAAGGAGATAAGAACAAGGAGAAATCATGAGGAGGAAACAAGCATCAAATGAAGGTTAGAAGTGAAGAATCCAAGCCTACCCTTGAAACCCGCCCTTCCTAGGCAGCTTTAGGACCTTTACTTGGACAGAGTCATCTCCTTCACATGAAATACTCCGCCTAGACCCTTGAAATCTGCCCATCCTCTAATGGCTTTCCATTGCATTCAAAGAGGTCATCAATCAAACAAGTGTAAAAGGTTTTAGACTATCAAAACTAAGTAAAACTCACTAAGTCATGAAAAATCCAAGCCTACCCTTGAAACCCGCCCTTCCTAGGCGGCTTTAGACCCTCCATTCGGACAATCTCATGTCTTCACATGACATCCTCCATGCACTAACCTCAAACCCGCCTAGGAGAGAAGAAGGCACAAACACATGGATAACTTGCAAATTCAGATCACACATGAAGGATTTTAAGTAAAACTCCAAGCGAGAGTTGTCAAAACAAGGACATTCCACAGCTACCTCTCCAACCCGCCCTGCATAGGCGGTCTCAAGAAGAAGTCATGGACTGTATCTTGTTCCACAGCAAACATTCCATATAATGCTCCTAAAGCCGCTCAGAGTAAAAACCATAGAATTTGCAAAGTGAAATCAATGAATGGATGAAAATGAGGCATTTCACGAATGAAGCAATCAAGTCTAGAAAAGTGTAAAGTGCTGCAAGCTATATACTCCATGCATGCACTCTCGGGACCACCTTGTTAAGAGACTTCCACTATCATACATCTCTTTCACATGAAATTCTCCATACACCTCTAAATCCGCCCACGCTTCTATAACATTCGAAGGAAGCTAAATTATCATGGAAGTAAGTGAGGAGTCTTGAAGTTGCTAAAACTAAGCTAGAAAATGCTTAAGTTCTGAAAATCCTTACTAGCCTCCTAGTCCCGCCCTTCCTGGGCGGCTTTAGCCCTTTCGTGTGGACAACATCATCTCCACATGACACAATCCAACTACACCCTCCAAACCCGCCCAAGCTCGGCGCTATTGACATGTGAGCATGGAAAATGTTCAAAGGCCGACCTGCTTTGAGTAAAGGGCAGTATTTGGTATAAAGGAAGGTTTAAATATGCATCAAAACAAATACAATCCTAATCCTGATCTGCAGCAAGGAGTAGCAGCTTTCAAAGAAAAAGAAAAAAAGTTAAAAATTCAAGTATCTTTCAAGATCAAATTTTCCAAAATTCTGATTTTTGCTTAAAATTCATTGTTTTAATCCCATATACATAAGGTGAATGTAATTTGTTTTAATTTGGTGTGTTTCTTCTTGTAGGCGATGAAGGATCCAAGGAGGTGAATGGTGCAAGCTCATACATGAGAAGTTTGGAAGGAGAAGGAAAGTTGCTCGAGTTTGTCATCATCACCACATGGAGGAGAGCTCCTGCATCAAGTTCATCTTACTTTGAAGACTTCGTAGACATCAACGCCATGCGAAGGGGAGCTAGTCTAAGATGATCAAGGTTACAAGTGTAGTTCTTCATCAAGAGCATCATCCGTTCGAGGCGAGGATCAATGGAAGGTTGTCACTTCACCACGCACATCTTGAAGGAGGTAATCATCCAGAAGCTCACATATCATGTTCCAGACAAGAAGAACTCTCATCAGGCACTAGTCTACTCCGTGAGTCCATGCAACTGTCCAGAGGCATGATCCTGCACAAGCACAACAACATCACAAGATGAGAGATGAGCATGATCATCAAAGCAATCCATGAGTTACATCAAGACAACAAGAAGAAAATATTCTAAGTAAAGTGAACATGAAGTGAATCACAATGGTTCATTCAAAGATGCTGAGGTGGCACGTACACATCATCAAGCCAATCGCATTCTGCCATGTAAGAAGGCCCACCATAAAGATACTCCAAAAATGCTTATCACATTGGAAATTGTGCCTTCATTGCCTCTTTCATGTTTTAAAAATAGCAAATTTTGTAACAAACTGCCTTGTCTCAATCTCGGCCGTTGATTGCTAAATCAATCTGAGCCATTCGTTGTAATTCTTGAGCTCTATATAAGGCTCACTACTCTCATTTGAAAAAAAAGACAATAGATGGGAGATTAGAGATTAGAATTAGAGTTCTGTAGGAGTAGAGTAGAGGAGACTTCTTAAAGTCATTAAAGAGACTTTGAAATTGTTGTCAAAATACTTCCAAGATCAATACAAGCTCATTGTTGGTTGTTGCATGGTGATTTTGTGTGGTTGCGGAATGTTAACATGGTTTCTAATTTCTTGGATGTGATGGAGAGATGTTTCCAAGTAGAGTTAGATTAGAAGTTTATTGGTGTGATGCCAATATGTTAAGATATTTGATGAATTGCTTAATGGTTCATACTTTTTGTGGATTGTCGATGGCAACTCACTTTGCAAAGTTAGCCTGAACCTTTACATGCTTTAGTTCGGTTGTGAAGATTGTTCAAGCTGCGCCAGCTGTGGGTGTTTGGATGAATGCTTTGCAATTTGAAAATCTTTGAAGTACCTTAGAAGATTGCACCGAACTTTGTGTAGTTGTTGGTCCTCATGGCAAAGCGGAGTTGAGTTATATGAGGAATTTGTCTATCTTGACATCATCCATCACTTCATTGTCCTTAGATTAGCTTCTTAAACTCTTGCTTTTTCCCTTTTCTTTTCATAGTTGATCAGAAGTTCCATTTCACAAGGAAAGAGTACATAGTTGAATGAAGTAAGGAGCATATTCAGCGTAAGTCCCTTTGTGATTACCAACAAATCACATCACACCACCGAGGCTATCCGTTGCAAATCACGTACAAGGAACCTTGGAGCGTTCTTGTTTGATCACGTAATTCGGCATTCAAGACGCTTTGTTCAAGAGAGGATAGAGCACTTGGTGTTTTATTGTAATGTTGTTGTTGTCAAGAAAACATCATCAACACGGCACAGCTCAAACAAGCATTCACAATCGAACTCAAGCAAATGATAAGGCTCAGACTAGCTTTACACAACACTTCACCAGCGATGAATGTCAAAAGCATGAGCTAGGAGTTGATCAAATATTCAATACATACATACATTACATCAAAGAGCTTCTAATCTATTTTGAAACATCTCTCCACTTCATCAAAGTACAAGAAACCAGGTCACTTCACAAGACAACACTTAACACCAAATAAATTCCAATGTCTTTGCATTAATCTTGAGAAATATTTACAACTTCAAGTGCTCTCAAAGAATTTCGAGAGTCTCTCCTATTCTACTCTACTTGCCTACAATCTAATATCTAATATCTGATCTACTGATTTTACAAATGAGGCAACAAGGCCTCTATATAGTGGTCCAGAAATACAATGAATGGCTTGGATCGATTCAAGTAGCCAAGGGCCAGGATCATGCCATCTCAGCAGTTAATTACAACAAATTGCTAATTTTAGTACATAAGAGAGGCAATGAAGGCATGTTTTCCAAGAAGATAAAATAAGATGGAAACTTTCAGAGCATCTTCCACATGGACGTCCTCTTTGTCTTCTTGCTTGTCAAATGATGTGGCAAACTATAATTGGCTTGATGATGTGTACTTGCCACATAGATGCCACCTCAGCATATTTGTGGATTTCAACTGTTTATTCACTTTACTCTGTGGGCATATTCCCAAATTGTATCACCTTGTGTGATATCTTCGAACATGATTGCTTTGAACTTGAACTTGTATGTTTGGGATGTGTCTTTGTTGATCTTGCCTTGTTCATTGTAAATAGAATGTATATGATGCTTGTTGCTCATTTGACTAACTCTGTGATTCTTCTTTTGCAGGGTATGTGATGATCTTCAGTGATGCTTCTTCATGTAGAGTAGATGATGATAATGATGTATACATTGATAATGGAGTAAGAGACTCTCTAAGACTTGAAGATTCAAGAGGAACTTGAAGGTGAAGGGATGTTTTCATTAATGCAGACAATGATGAAGTATACTTGTCATGTCGACCCTTGGAAGTAGTGTTTCCTCTGCAACTTGAAGGTGATCCAGGTGTTTGCTCTTCAGATGACTCCTTGACCTCACCAACACTCCTACAACATAGAGAAATAATACCAATCATTCTATAACACAAAGAAATCACTTCAAAGCATGTAAATAACCCTTCTTCAAGTCTAGGCCCATATCTATTGTTGTAGAAGTGCAAAAGTGCGCCTAAACTTAAGATGAGCTTTATGTGATTTCAAACAATTGAATAAGTCTTAGAATGATTTTCTTCCTTTAGGCATTTACATAATGACATCAACTCATGCATTCCTTCCAAGGCGCCCTTTAAGACTATAGGAGGTGAAAAGGCGCCTAGATACTTCTAGCCTTATTTTTTGTCATTTTTACAATTTTAACAATTAAAGAAGCCTTAGAGTGATCCTTCTTCCCAAGGCGCTCACTTATGGAGATGAACTTAAGTGATTTTTCATGAGGCACCAATCTAGTTGGCATGGAGGTGAAAGGGCTCCTTGATCAAATTGGGGTTTATTTGTTACTTTTATGATTCTGAATGATTGCACATGACTTATCATGACCCTCCTTACCTAGGTGCCCATTTGATGAAATGAGATCATGGCTTTACACTTCTAGGCGCAAATTGAGGTTGTTCAGAGTTGAATGGGTGCCTAAGCTAGATGAAGACCTTTTTCACCCACCTCATCCTTCAATTATTGTAATTGTCCTCAAAAGACATCATCAAAACATAAAAAACCTCCAAGACTTGTAGTTTTAAAGTTGATTTCCTCCAAGGAGCCAATGTGAGGTTGTTTTGATGGCAAAGGGCGCCTTGATTCATGATGTTGAATCTTCTTCCTTCTAGGCGCACTTTTGTGATGTTACAAGTGACAATAGGCGCCTAAGTTCTTCATGCTAAGTTTTAGTCATTTGGAAGCTTCTAACACTAGGCGCTACTATTGGAAATGATTTGAAGCTCATTCTCCTCTAGGTGCCAAAATGGATGGTGGAGACAAGAAAAGGCGCCCCATCTCTTAGGAGGATACTTACTTTATTTTCATGAATCTAAAACTCTTGTGGAGTTTCAATAGGTGTGCCTTTGGGTGCTAGGCGCTCAAATTCACCTTTACAAACACTTAGTTTCCTAGGCACTCAAAGGTTATTGTAGAAGCAAGAAATTACGCCTTACTTGATGTTGCTCATTCTTTGATGCTTTAAAGGCTCTTAACACTTGTTTATATCCTTATAAGACTACATCATCCTTAGGCGCTATCTATCATTAATTTAGACCTCATCTCACATCAAGGCACTAAAAATGGTGGCTACTCATGCAAAATGCGCATAGACTCCAGATGGATGAATTGGCGCCTAGACTTAAATGTCTTATTTTTGTCAAATTTCCAATGCTTAAGGTCTTTTGGCAACTTTTTCAATCAAGGCGCCTTGGTCTTAACTTCTCCTTGCTCAAGGCGCAATTTTGAGGTTGTTTGGATGATAAAATGCGCCCTGAGTTGTAGGCGCCATTTGGAGTCACTGCAAGTGGAGAAATGCACCTAAGGTCTTAGAGCAAATTTGCGCCTAGAAATGAAAGTCCCCAGGGTAAGGTATATTAAAAAATATATTTAAGTATAAGTTTTCTTATACTTTAAATATTTTTCAATATACCTTTCAGGATGTTTGAGATAGGTTTCGAATCCACTAGATTTAACATGTAGATTATAGATTTTGAGGGATCCACCAGATTTCAGACTTAGCCAATTTTCAAGATATCAGACTTAGTCAGTTTCAGGATCTCAGAACATGCATCAGGATATCAGGTCATCAGGGGACTATTGGACTCAAACACCACTGACTTCATCATGAAATAAATCTAAGACATCATCCAAGACTCAATGCAAAGCACAAGAGCTCAAAAAAGGGAGGTCCCCATTTGCAATGGGGCGATGTGTGATTAGGTCACAACACACCTTACTAGAAATATGCTTTTCTTCCACAATAAAATTACAAATTGCACATTGAAATTTTCACAAAATGAATGAATATTCAAAAGAAGAAATAAATGTGCCAAATCAAATTTCACAATATAAACCTGCACTTCTTCATCCTTCTCATTCAACCAAAGCTCTGAAACCAATGTCAGCCCCAGGAATGAAGTGCAAAAAAGTTTGACAACATGGACGGTGCAATATTCAATGAAGTTCATAATATTCATCCATTAATGCATTCATTGATCAAAAATGTGATACAATGAACATATTTAACACTATGAAAATGACTGTCCAATTCATCTTCTGGATGAGTGTTCAGCTTCTAGAGCAGCTAAGAAATATAAAATATAAAATATTATCCTACTACTCCTAGGATTTGTAAATTATTGTTACAGTGCATTCTCCCAGAGAGAGTTGACTACAATGAGACCTTTGCTCCAATTGCAAGATATACTTCTATTCGGTTACTTATGTCTCTTGCATCTTAGTTTGATTGGCCTTTCTATTAGATGGATGTAAAGCAGCTTTTCTGACTAGCAAAATAGAGGAATAAGTGTATATCAATCAACCTAGGGGGTTTATGTTGCATGAACGACAGACCCATATATGCAGGTTGATATTCACAAATTCATGAATACTTGTTGAATTTGGGCTTCACCAAAACTGTTGCAAATTCTAACCTTTCCTATTTGTTTAATAAATCTAATTTGTTAGTTTTGATCTTGTATGTGGATGACTTGATCCTTACAGGTAGACGTGAAAAGCGCATAGCATGGTGCAAGGGGGAGTTGGCCTCCGAGATTTGTATGAAGGACATCGGCCATATGCACTATTTGCACAGTCTTGAAGTGTGGCAAGGTACAGAAGAGTTCTTCCTTCGTCAACAGAAGTAAACAATACAGATTCTGAAAAGATTTCAGATGATGGATTGTAAGACATTGTCTACTCCTATGGTTCTAAATCTGAAGTTGACTGTGGATTTAGATTTAAATTTGGTTGATCCTTCGGTGTATAGGCAGTTGATAGGTTCCCTCATGTATTTGGTGAATACCCAACCCGATATTTGCTTTGCAATGAATACATTGAGCAGTTCATGGTTGAGCCAAGGCAAATACACTAGACTGTTGCAAAACACATGCTCTGATACCTTAAGGGCACACTTCATTGTGGGTTGAGGTATGTTGGAGATACAGAATTAACGTTGCATGATTTTGTGAATTCAAACTGGGCAGGCAATGCTAGTGCTAGGAAGAGCACTTCAAGATTTTTCTTTAGCTTGGGGTCAAGTATGATATCTTTGTTCGACAAGAAGCAAAACACAGTGGCATTGAGTTCAATAGACAGGCAGGGTACATCACAGCCCCGTTTGCTAGTTGTGAGGCTATCTGGCTTCACAAATTGATAGCAAAAGTAGCCTACAATTGTGTACTGTGACAATCAAAGTTGCATCAAGTTCTCCGAGAATCTGGTGTTTAATGATCACTCTAAGCACATAGAAATTCGGTATCATTTCCTCAGGGATGAAGTTCAAAAGAGAGCAATGGTACTTGAGTATGTTCCCTCAGATTCACAGGTTGCAGATATTTTGATGAAGCCCCTAGCTAAGGCAAAGTTTGAGATGTTGAGAGAGACACTTGGATTGTTGGATAATACTTTCCTCACAAAGAGGAAGTGTCTTTTTACCTTAAGTTGCTCGGGTAGTGTTCTCACAATGATGGCACAACTGTGACAGCAGCAGATCCAAACCTGTGCACAACAGAGAGATCAGCACAGAGAGCACATAGTTATTTAGGAGAACGAGGCCCAACTGTGCAGGGAGTCTTGTTTGAGATTAGCGCACGGTTAACTATTTGAGACTTGAGTGATTTGTGGATATAACTTAGTCTAAACTTCTTTGATTGAGAGTTGTTAGACTAGGTTGATTTATCAAGTCAATCTGAGTGTTGCTCCAGTGAGTTGTAAACTAGCTTGGAAATTTACTTGACAGCTCATCTAGTTTCTCTTAGTTGGATTCTTAGTGCACTTGTCTGTTTAAAGAGCACATGTTCTAATTTTAATTATGATGCGTGCAGAGTCACTTTTCTAAAATTGCATTCCAGTGCAATGATTTTATTTTCAGATTTAATGAGAAGACTATTGCAGTCTTGAGAGTTCAATACTGTGTATTCGCTATTCACATTTTCAGCAGTATGTGTTTATACATTAGCATAGTCAGAGATTATTGTTTTGATTGGTGTTTTCTTGTTTTAAGCTACCTAGTTATAGGACTAAATTTTCGAGTGGAGAATCTGCTTACTATGGTCTGAAAATTAACAGATAAGTGGGTGATATTGGGTGAGATGTTGATAAGCAGTAGGCCACTGATGCAGCACATCACAATAAGGCAGGCTAACACAATCTGAACCTAGAAATCAGGACATCAGGAAAGGAGTGTGGAAATTGTGAAGCATAAAAGAATGTACAAAATAATCAAGTCCATAATTCTCTGAATGTGACAGAAATTGCTGCATATGATAAATATTATATTTATATAATAGAAATACAAATATATTAGGGCTAGCAGCCCAAGAAAAAGGGCTGCAAGGGGGCATTTTGTGTTTCTTGTAATCCAATACTCGCACCCCATTATTTCTCTATAGAATGATATGTTGGAGAAGTAGTTAGCAGCAAGGAATTGTCCATCCAACACTTCGCTAATGACATTACATAAACAAAAATAAATAAAGTGCTTGGATATGTTCCCTAAATTTTCTTTTTATTGTACAATAAGAATAATACCATATTGGTTCTAGGTCTATAAAAATAGAATAATATATAACTGTAAAATGTTTAAACAGTAAAACATAAATGACATACGATAAATATTATCCCATTTTGAGAGACAGTGTACATAGCACCCAACATCATATTTCATTCTTGTGCCGTTTTCTTCTCCCAAAACATTATAATCCTTCTGCATATGCAACCCATCATCCTGCAGCCATAGAAAGACTATTGATTAAAAATGAACAATAAATTATAAAGAACACAATCATAGAAGACTAAAACTAAACCCACCCAACTGAATAAATGCAAATCAGTATTTAAAAAATACTCTGTTCAGATGTCATTAAATCATCTGTAGTAAGGCAAATCACACACACATACTACATCAGTAAAAGGGTCTGCCTCACATCCATTCAACCATCCACGTATGCATTCCTTTGCCCATCCAATCAACAATGCTTACAAATATACCTTGCTTTCTTGCATAATCCTCCATAATCTTTTATTATATATTAAATTGATATTAAGAACTATAATTATCTTCATCAAAGCAATAAATAATCGATTTTACAAATTTATTTGTCACTGATATGTAGTAGAGAGAGTGTATGTGGGTATTATTTTCTATTTATACATCCATCTTGTCCCTCCAAGTTCCAATGTTTGCTGGAAATTTACAGGTGTTTAAACTAACCTACTTAAATCAAACTTCAAATTGACTGAGATAAACTTTAATGTAGTTGCCCAAGACAAAGATGAAACAAAAAGAACAGTGATCACAAAACAAATGACAAAAATTTATAACCTGGAAACTCCAATATGGAGAAAACCAGCTGGAAGTAGCAAAGCTTAGTTTCATCTCCTTCCTTTTGCCAAGGTAGTTACAAAGAGCTCAATTAGAGCATATAAAACAATCCTCCTGCTATATTCACTCAATTTCTGCCTGGACCAACAAAGTCTGCTCCTACAACGAACTAGAATTCACTACATCTAATACAGACAACTTTCAGTGCCTAGGTGCCTAGTGAAAGGCAGCTTGAAACTTTCAGCTTCCACAAAAAACAGTCAACAAACAACAGCAGCTATGTAGTACAGTAATAAAACAGAATTATTAAATCAAACATCAACTTGTTTAATTGTCAAACCGAGCTCACAGAGTCCAGATACATGGCTGTGCATGACAGCAGCTCAGAAATTAACAGAAAATTTCATACTGTTCTTCAGAATTTTGATGATTCAGAAATTGCAAACAACTCGGAAAATACCAATTGTCCCTGGGTGTCATTGCAGTCCCTTGAATACCTGCAAACTAAATGCTAATCTACCACGTCCTCCTCAGGTCGGGTCTGGTCTGCTCAGCACTACAGAAGAATATTTCTAAACCATAAACCAAGTCCTCATGTCCACATCTGTGGAGCTCGTTCCTGAATTAAAGTGAAGGGATTCCTTTTAAAAGAGCTGCAAACAGTGGCGACCACTCACCAACTTCGGCATTAGCCGCCTAAAGTCTGCAGCAAGGGCCGCCACCCTATAATGAAAAGTAACCGCCAAAGCGCTAATATTAGTCATGATTTCAGCACCAAATTCCTTAAACTTTGATAACAATCAAAATGTGGAAGAATGGCTGCCGCTACCAAGAGGGACAATACCCACAATTTATTTAAAACTGGAATGCCCAGCCACAAAGGACCAATCTGTGGGTCCCAGCAAAAAGAAAATCCTCATGTGGCATCAAAGATTGGGTGCGTCCCAAAGGAAAAATGCCTAGCAAAAGGGAATCAATTCTTTCTGTTCCCTCATCCAATCTCAAGGTGGGTCCCATTGAATCAGCCAACAGATAAAGACACTTCTTCCTCATGAGGCCTTTGGGGGGTCCCAGCATGGCATAAAGTTTTCTGTTATAAAAATCTATTTTCTTGATCAGCAAAGATGAGGTGGTCCCACCTCATAACCATGTAGACCTCCATGAGACCCTTCCAATTCTTACATAAGTAACTGTGGGCCCCACACAAGACCAACACAAAAAAAAATACCTGCAGCACAACAAAAAGAAGCAGAAAACAAAGAAAACCAAAATTGATAATTTTTTGGGCGTGCAAGATTGTTGGTAATCTCGTATGCTCCTGCATCAGACACACTAGGTAAGTCGTAATGTTCCATGAGTCTCAGAAACATTTTGTGATACTCGGAGTTGTCATCCCATGCTCATTTCGGAAATAGAGTGTCTCTTTGTCGGTCTTCTTCCCCCCTCTCGGTGAGGCATTTACCATTTGCCCTCTTTCCCCATTGGGAGTCTTCCACCATTTCTATCTCATCCTGCTCCAAATTTGCATTCACTACCATACTTGATTGTCCCTTATAGTGAAAACACAAATCGCCTTTGAAGCCCAACAAGACATCAATTCCTTTGGGGAGTTTGCCTTATAGTCTGATATTATGAGCTTCTTCAAGATCTTACCTAGTCAAAACATTTTCTTCTCCTTTCTTTCATGACCACTAGGGTTCCTTTTCAAATCTACTCCTGCCTCTTGAGCCGATCTTTGTATATGTCCATCAATTGCCTCTTTTGGTTTACGCCCCTTTAACTACTTGAAAGAATGTTCTTCCTCCATTTTAATCATTGTTCCATCTTCTTCAAGCTTGCCTAAAAACAAATTTTCTAAGTTCAATCATATTTGGGATTGTTGTTTACCTCGCCATTTTCTTTTAATGGACTCAAGATAAACTTTCTCCCATCCTTAGAAAAGGCATAAGAATTCTTCCTTCCATCATATATAGCCTCTTGATTTGATCAAACTACCATGGTCTTCCAAACAAAACATGGCACATCCATAAGCATAATATCGTACAAGATTTTATCTCTATAAGCACCAACTTGAAAATTGACCAAAGTTCGTGCTTCCTATGTAGTCATGAGACTTTGTAGGGATTGGGATGCTTGATCCTCTACAGCCCGAGCTTTTCCACCATCTCTTTGGACATCAGATTGTTTGATCTCCCACTTGTTGATGATGTTTTTGTGACAACAAAAACAATAGAATAAAACACCAAGTATCCTATTCTCTCTTGAATAAAGTCTCTCAAAAGCTAAGCTATGTGATCCAGTGCGACAACTTCAAGGTTCCTTATTCGTGATTTACATTGGATAAACTCAGTGATTTGATGTGATCTTGTTGGTAATCACAAAGGGACTTACGCAGACTTCTTCTTACTTCATTCAGCTTATTTCTCCTTTCAGTGTGGATGATGTATGTGTTATATCTCAATAATAAAGAAAAGGAAAAAGATTAGAGTTTAGAGAAAATAATCTAAGGTCAATGAAGCAATGATGATGCATGAATAGACAAACTCCTTAATCAACCCAACTCCACTTCGCCAAGAATACCTACAACTACATGGAATAGATGCAATCTCCTAAGAATAGCGAAAGGTTTTCAAATCATGAAAGCTCATATAAGCACTCATTAAACGGCACAGCTCAAACAAGCATTCATAATTGAACTTAAGCAAACAATGATGAAGCTCAGACTAGCTTTACACAACACTTCACCAACAATGAATGTCAAAAGCATGAGCTAGGAGTTGATCAAATATCCAATACATACATACATTACATCAAAGAACTACTACTCTACTTCTAATCTACTTAGAAACATCTCTCCATTTCATCAATATACAAGAAACCATGTTATTTCACAAGACAACACCTAACACCAAGCAAGCTCCAATGTTATTGCATTAATCTTGAGAAGTATTTACAACAATTTCAAGTACTCTCAGAGAATTTTGAGAGTCTCTTCCTACTCTACTCTACTCTATCAAAAAACTACTCCCCTTTACAAATGAGGCAACAAGGCCTTTATACAGAGATCTAGAATTACAATGAATGGCCTGGATCAATTCAAGTAACCAAGGGCCCAGATCATGCCATCTTAGCAATTAGTTACAACAACTTGCTATTTTTAGTACATAAGAGAGGCGATGAAGGCACGTTTTCCAAGAAGATAAGGATCAAATGGAATCTTTTAGAGCATCTTCCACATGGGTGTCCTCTTTGGCTCCTGGCTCGTTGAATGATGTGGCGAACTATGATTGGTGAATAATATGTATATGGCACATACGTGCCACCTCAACATATTCCCAAATTGCATCATCTGTGTAATGTCTTCAAATGTGTTTGCTTTGATGAACTTGAACGCTTGGGAATGTATCCTTGTTGTTCTTCCCTTGTTCTTTGTGACTCCAATACGTATGATACGTGTTGCTCATTTGTCTAACTTTGTGGACTTCTTTTCTTGGCAGGATGTATGTTGATCTTCTTTGGATGCTTCTTTGTAGAGAGTAGTGTAGATGATGATGTATATTTCACAAGCCGGACTAGGAGACTTCTCTCGGAGACTTGAAGATGAAAGAACTTGAAGTTGATAAATGAATGTCTTCTCTGGATGCAAATGATGAAATGCTCTAGCAGGATGATCTTGAAGTGTTCCTTTGGAGTGGCTATCTTCTATCTTCACTTTACTCCTTGCATGAAGGTGGTTCCAAGCGCTTGCTCCTTAGATGACTCTTTAATCCCATCCATGCTCCTACAACACAACAAAGAAACAATATCAATCTCTTTATAACACAAAGAAATCACTTTAAACATTTAAATAACCCTTTTCCAATCTAGGCGCACATTTAAGGAGGTGCAAAAGTGCACCTAACATTCCTATTACAATTTCATGACTTTTGTTGATGCTTAAAGATGCTTATTTCAACCAGATAAAGATCTTCTCATCATTGATCCATGCCTTTCAAGGCTAGGCGCTAGAATTAGGTTGCACAGGTGAAAATGTGCACCTTGATACACTTAACTAGTTTCTTGGCATTCTAACACCTTCAATCACTTATCCAAACTTTCCAGAGACCCTCCTATCACTTAGACGCTAGATTTCATGGTTTCAAGCTCTTTACATTCAAGGCGCCAAAAGTGGTATGCAGAGACAAGAAAGTGCACCTTGTCTTGAATGGATATTTACTTTAATTTTCATGGATCCAAACCATTGTGAAGGCTCAACGATATGTCTTGAGACTTATACTTCCTTAAAATTGATTGATGAATGCCCTTTGAGTGTTAGGCGCTCATTCCTATCTTTACAAACACTCTATTTCCTAGGCGCCCAAAGGTGACTGTAGAAACAAGGAATTGCGCCTAATCATGATGATGCTAACAAGCCTCTTTTGTAAGGTGCACTTTGATGATGATTAAGGTATGAAATTGCGCCTAACTTGGGTGAGCTGTTCACTTCAAAGTTTCATTAACTTTAGGACTTATATGTGCTCTTGAGAACTTGTCAAACTCAATACCCTCAAAGTTTATAGATTCAAACATGTTTTCTCCCTAGGCGCCAAAATGGACTTCTTCAGAGGTTGAAATGCGCCTAGCTCAGGATCAATCTTAGGAACTTCAAGGAAGGTCATTCTCCTTTAGGCGCAATTTATCATTGATTTAAACTTCATTTTACGTCAAGGCGCCAAAAGTGTACCCGACACCTGCAAAAATGAGCCTAACTTGGAGAATGTTAAACATGTTTAACTTGATGGCTTTAAGTTAGTATAGAGATGTTTAGAAGACTCCCTGCCTCAAGGTGATATCAGCTTTGATGATCTCAAGCTTCTCTTTACCAAGGCACACAATTGTGATTGCTCTGGTGTGAAAATGCGCCCTAGTGCAAATTGGTGTTTACTTTATCATTTATGGGCTCAAGTCATTATGTGTGTTCTTGAAGAATAGCTTCCAAATTCCTTTGCAGCGCTTCTAATTCATGATCTTCTAACAATGTCTTTTGTACTTCTTGTAGCTCATTCTCAAGGATCTCTTGATGTAATGTAGATGCATACTCCTCAAGAAACTTTTCTTCATCAAATTCAGGTTCCTGCCACAAGCTCGAGGTTCTTTCTTTCTCAATTGCCACTTCAAGTGATCTAACATCTTTTAAACCCTGTTTACAATCCTCTAATGCTTTTGATAACTTATGTCCGAATGCTTCTACCTCTTCGAGATTGATAAACTCATATTCATATTCCTTCTCATTTGTACATTGCTTATCGATGTTCTTTGTAGTAAAGACTTCTTCCTCGACAGGTACACCAGCTTCTACTTCCTTTATGCAAAGTTGCATGGATACGGATACGGATACGGTACCCGGTATCGGATACGGATACGGCCATTTTTCAAGGCCTGTAATATGGATACGGCTGGATACGACATTCATGAAAAAACATATACACATATATATAACAAACCAAAACCAAAACTTATAATTAAATTGTAACTTTCACATTTAAATCTAAACTAAACTAAAATAAAATAAATATAAATTAAAAATATATTATATATTATATATTATTAGATATCATGAAACTTCCTAAATATATTTAATTATTAGCATATATGCCCTAATAATTAAATTATATTCACTTGAACATTTAAATATATCTATAACCTAATAATTACATTAAATGATACCTAATAAATTAAAATAATATTTACTAAATATAAAATTATAAATACAAACATTTTAAATGTATATAGCATAAAATTATAAATATAAACATTTTAAATTTAATAAAACCTAAATCTGAAGTTTCAACATTTTAAATCTTCAACTTTAATATCAATATTAATATTAATATTGATACCGATAAAATCTAAATACTAGCACTTGCACCCATAGGAGGTTCAAGGAATACGCCGATAGGAACAACGGACGAGTTCAGAAAATTTCCAGCGTGAATTTTTTTCACAACGTGAGACAATTTTCCGAGCATTATAATTCTCACATAGTGAATTTATTTTACGGCGTGAGACAATTTTCCAAGCACTATAATGCTCACATATAAAAACCTATCAATGAATAAACTTCAAACGTTTTAAATGTAAGTTTAAAACTTCAATTTTATTATTAATATTTAACTTCAAGTTTCACTCTGAGCCTAAGATCTGAATTTTTTTAAAGTGCGTATCCTTCACCATTGCTGAAAACACTCCGGAAATCTAAAAAAAAAAAAACTTGCAAAGGTCGCGCTGGCTGGAAAGCTAAAAAAAGATTGTAGAGGTGTTTTCTTTCCGTGTTTTAAAAGATTCGAGCCTGTTTTTTTCGTGGGTTTTATTTATATAAAACGAAGTGTTTTTTTTCCAAGTTTTAAAGTTTTTTCACTATTTTTAACAGGATTCGGGGCTGTTTTTTTTTAAATCCAAATCCTTGCGTATCCGGCACAGCTGGAAAATTAGAAAATTTAGGGTACGGACGGGTACGGTATCCAAGCCATACCCATGCCGTATCGTATCCGTATCCATACCAAACACGCGGGTACGCGTACCAGGGGAAGGGTGGGGGGCGTATCCTGCAACTCTGCATTTATGGCTTGATGAATTGCTTCCCAGCATTTCTCACAAGTGTATTCCAAATGATCTATATCATGCACCCTACACCAATTTCTAGAAAGTAATATATCGTCAACACCCAAATCCTTGTCATTCTTTAAATCCTTCTTGATTTTCTCCTTAAGCTTCTTGAATGCTTTACCATCAACAGGAGTATTAGGATCTATCTTTGAAAATACTACCGGCTCATGCACTTGTAAGAATGAAATTTTCTTTTGCACGGCTAAGTCCATCCTTGATAAGAATGTTATACAATCTGCTTCTTTATGATCATTTGTATTGTGAATACGACATCCATACTTGCACTCGAAGTCTTTCAAACTCTTGCCACCAAGATGCTCATTCAATGACCACCATAGTTGGAGAACAACTGAAGTCGAATTTGAAGGATCATACCCAACAATTTGCCGTATATCCAAGCTCGAATCCAAGGTTGAGAAATCCATCTTCCGATTTTTTTCGTATTTTTTATTTTTTTGCTTTTTTGGGCTTTTTTTGAAATTTTCTACTTTTTTTGTATTTTTTGAAATATAAGAGATCTTGAAATCTTGAATCTTTCTTTCAAAGTTCACTTCAAACTTCAATCCACTACTCAGAGTATCTTGTTGCTCTACTTGAAATGAAGAATATCCATGTTCATGCCCTCCTTCTAGCGCCAAAAATGTTGATGTTTTTCCCTCCAACAATCCCAGGTGCACTTTGGTGATTCTTCAAGGGCAAATTTGCGCCTAGAGCCATTGGGTCATTTTCATGCAAATTTTGAAGGTGAAGATCCCTGGGTGGAAGTATATTTAAAAAATATATTTAAGTTAAATTTCCTATACTTTAAATCTTTTTGAAATATACTTCTAGGATGTTTGAGATAGGTCCCTGATCCATAGGATTTAACATGCAGATTCTAGATTTTTGAGGATCCACCAAATTTCAGACTTAGTCAATTTTCAGGATCTCAAAACATCAGACTCCAAGATATCAATCTTAGTCAATTTCAGTGTCTCAAGGATTTTGAAGGTTAAAACGTCATTTCCTAACAGGGCGCTACAGTTTCATGTTGAATTAAACACATCATGATAAAAACCTCCTTCTAGATCACTGCAAGACTCCATCATAAAAAGGTCCTAAGACATCATCTAAAACTCAAGGCAAAACATCGAAGCTCAAAAAAAAGGGGTCCCCATTTGCAATGGGGCGATGTGTGATTAGGTCACAACACCACTGTCAACAATGACTCTACAACACTTGCCTCCAAACTTACATATAGTTCTAAAGAGACTACTTCTTTGAAGTGGCTCCCTCTCCTTTTTTTGGTTTCGACAGCACTCTTCTAAACATGAGAGCCTCACCAAGTTGAAGTTCCTTTGCATGTTCAGGTGAAGCAATGTCCTCTTTGTTTGCTTGAGCAATATGATTCCTAGCCACATCTCTTCTAGTGTTGTCTTGTTGCAACTACAGGCACTCAAAGGCTCTATGACCAATCTCTCCACACCTATAACAAGCGATTCCTCTGCCTCTGCCTCTTCTTCCGCCATAATGTCCTCTTCCTGTTGAAGGATGCCCATCTTCTCGAGTTTTGGCTCAACTTACTATATTGATGAGTGTCAACTTCTCTATGTTGCTCTCTGCTGCTGTCAACTTGTCCTCTTCCTCTCCCTTTGGAGTTATTCAAGTACGTTCTCACCAACCTTTCTTCAACCCATAAGGCATATTGATAGGCCTCCTCTATTGTCCTCACCATGACCATACTCATCTCATCTTGGATCAATATTCAACGTCTATTGATGTACCTTGCAACTTGTTCTGTAGTTTCTTCCACATGCCCAACTTGAATGTTGAGCCTCTAGAATTCTTCCATATACGCCTCGATGCATAGCTCTCTCTATTTCAGTTGCTTCAGCAAATTTAGGTAGTAATCCGCAGGTAGAAATTTTGACTTCAATTTTGCCACCATTTGATCCAACAATTGAATCTTCTCCTTTCCCCTCCTCTATTAATCCAAATGTACATGATCCCGCCAAAGGGATGCATGACCCCTCAATCTGCTACTAGCGAGCTTCACCCTCTCTAGGTCTTCTACATATTCAAATCCAAAGTACTTCTCCATCTCTGCAATCCAATCCACAAGCTCTTCAGCGTCCAAACTTCCATTGTTGCACAAAGTCTCTCTCTGTGGTTGATTCCTAATAAAAGACATAGCCCTTATGGAAGGCTCGTTCATATATTCTCCTCCTTGTTCAACTAGTTCTTTTGTTGCTTCTTCATCTTCACTCACATTGTCAACAGGGATACCCCCCATTTGTGTTGTTTCCAAGGCCTCTAACTTTGCTACTACTGCCCTTAACATCTCTGCCACTCCAACATTATCATGAGCCATATTTTCTTCTCAGCCCTCTACAACTACAGGATCCACACACTTGCAACAAAACTCTTCAGGGCCTTCAAGAATAACTCCTTCAACAATCCCACAGGCTTAACCAACTGATACCACTTAATGCAGACAAGTTTCGGTGCCTAGTGAAAGGCAGCTTGAAACTCACAGCTTACACAAACAATAGTCAACAAACAATAGCAGCTATGTAGGATAGTAATAAAGCAACATTATGAAATCAAACATCAATTTGTTCAATTGTCAAACTGTAACGTGCCGTACCTGTTTGCAATTTTTTTTGAATCTTTATTTATGTGATTTTATTATTATTTGGTGTGTTCTTTCAGATAGACAGAAGATACAGAAGGGGTTTATTGTTTTCCTGCATATGTGGTGCCGGAGCACACAATATATATCGCTTACAACAAAAACCCAAAAAATATACAATGATTCTGAAGAAAGTAATGACAACCCAAATAGAAGAATAGCCAGGAAACAATTACTATTACATACCCATGTGAAAATATGCAACTTGGTATGACTGCCGGAAATGGACCAGCAAGTGGGTATAGCTGAAAGTGCTCAAAAACTCCACAAGTGAAACGAAGTGTTTAGACAACTGATATCAGCAAATACAGAGGTCTAAAATACCATAACAAGAACACACAAGGCTGTAAAACAGAAGAAGTCTCCAGCAAACCCACGCCTCACATGTACATGGTACGGCCTGGCTGAAAGTACAAATTTGTTCTAAGCAAGCTGGATTTCCCACACACCACTCCGATCACAAACAACAGCCAACTCCAAGGGTAGGCGACCCTTCTCCAATCCCCAACGACCTCAAAATCCCAACACAAACAACCTCCAAGAGGTACAGCCAGCCACCAAGGGTACGGCCTGCAACAAGGAAAGGTACGGCTGCAACAAAGCTGTCCACAAACACTCCAAACAGCAACTCCCTCTCTCTCAAAATCAGAAATGAACATTCCTTATCAGCAAACAACTCAAATCAGCTCAACACTTCATCACGTAACTTCATTGTAGCACAAATATGAATGCCGGATGCATCCACTCACAAAGGCACCGTTGGGTGGTATTGCACCCCTGTGGGATACCGTCACTAATGGAGGTTTCCGTCTCCAATAGCCTGATGCAAAATCTCCAACTCCGAAACCCTAGCAGAGCTCTCATAAACAAAATATCAAAACATAGCATATCTGAAAATGAGCTCCAAAAACCCTTACATTCTCCCTCCAAGATGGCGTTGGAATTCAAGAAGGGGTTTTATCATTTTAAAACACTTTTAATTTGCCGAGGGATGAGCGCCAAAGGTCACAACTTGAAATAAGACTTTAATTTTTCATAAAGTCACTTTTCCAGCAATAGTAATAAAGTCCATATAAATATAAATTAATAAAACCTTCAGACTTTAAAATAACTATGAAGACGGTACCGGAAATCCATGATCTTGAGCTTGTCGGAAAGGTCTCGACGAAACGCATCTGATCCAACTCTGAAAATCCTGACCCGACACCATACCCGAACTTACTAAAAATAGTAACGGCCAAGAGCCCACTGAACCAGCCACGGGTGCCAACTGGATCCCCTGAATGCTAGCCATTACTCCCCCACTGGCAAGGATCTCCAAAGTCAACTAACCTCAATTCCCTAACCCAACTATTAGCCCACGGGAACTCCATGATGGACTAACCATGTGTCTAGAAGGGGACATTACACAAACCAAGCTCATACAATCTAGATGCATGGCTATCCATGATGGCAGCTCAGAAAGTAACAAAAAAATTCATATTGTTCTTCAAAATTTTGGTGATTCAGACATTGTGAACAACTCAGAGAATACCAGCAGTCCCTTGGTGTCATTGCAGTCCCTTGAAGACTTACAAATTAAATGCTAATCTACCATGTCCTCCTCAGGTCAGGTCAGATCTGGTCTGCTCAACATTACAAAAGAATATTTCTAAACCATAAACCAAAGTCCTCACATCCAGGTCTGTGGAGTTCGTTCCTGAATTTAGGTGAAGGGGCTCCTTTTAAAAGAGCTGCAGACAGCAACAACCACTCACCAACTTAGGCACTAGCCAACTAAAGTCTACAGCACGGGCTGCCACCCTATAATGCAAAGTAACCACCAAAGTGTCAGCTGAAGCAGGTGGTTCGAGATTCCCAATCACTTATATTAGTCATGATTTCAATGCCAAATTCCTTAAATTTTGATAACCGCCAGTATGTGGAAGAATGATTGTCATCACCAAGAGCGAGAATACTCATGATTTATTTAAAATTGGAATGTCCAGCCACAAAGGCCCAATCTGTGAGTCCCAGCAAAAAGAAAATCTTCATGTGGCCCCAGAGATAGGTGTGGGTTCCAAAGGAAAAAAAATCCCCAGCAAAAGGGAATCAATTCTTTTTGTTCCCTCATCCAATCTCACAGTGGGTCCCACTGAATCAGCCAACAGATAAAGACAGTTCCCTGATCCAATCTCACAGTGGGTCCCACTGAATCAGCCAACAGATAAAGACAGAGTAGAAGTCTATGCGTCAAGAGGCCTTTGGCAGGTACCAACATGGCATAAGGTTTTCTGTTATAAAAATATATTTTCTTGATCAGCAGAGATGAGGTGGTCCCACCTCATAGCCATGTAGACTTCCATGAGACCCTTCCAATTCTTAGATAAGAAACTACGAGCCCCATGCAAGACCAGCACAAAGGAGAATTACCTACAACACAACAAAAAAAAAACAAAGAAAACCAAAATTGATAATGTTTTTGGGCATGTAGGATTACCAGTAAGTTTGGATGCTCCTACATCAACATCCTGTCACACTCTCTTGTTTTACAACTACGCTTATGCCTCTTACAAATAGAGATGTTGGAGGCATGCACTAAAGAACCTATCAATGGCAAAGAACTTGATGACACCATTTCCTGTCATTGCATTGTCTTCTTGTTTGAAACAGGCAAAAAAGCCACACATATCATAAGGAACTGTCATCATTGGAGATGTGTATGCAAATTGAATGGAATGAATGATACCATCCTAGAGCATCTCTTAGACTATGTGTTCAATCTCAATTGATTGTACATACAGGTATTGATATGACCTGATGATGGGTGTATGCCTACTCAGAATGAGTTGAATAGCATGATAATGATCCCTTGTTCGAAGTATGCAGCCATATCTCCAAATGCCCCCAAGTGTTTGTCAATAATAGATTGGAGATACATTGGTGGTGATGCATGTAGCTATTGAACCTTTAGTAGAAACAATCATGACACAATTCAAAAAGATCCCTTAACAAGCAATTTTGTCATCTCATGGGAACTAAGCATTTCTAGAGGCTTCACTTGCAACCTAAAAAGTTCAAACCTTTTGCCTTATGAAGGGAGCCTCATGAAAAGCTCCTGGAAGTTCATTTTTGTTCTCCCTAAAGAGTGAACAATTGGACTCCCAATACCACATCTACTCATCCCATGGAAATGGCAAACATAGGGTTATCCAACAAATAATCACCTATAGCTATTTTAGAGCTATGGTGTTTGCCCGAACAATTGACAATACTACCATCTACTATCATGACTTGAAATACGAGGGTTGGGTATACAACACAATTCACACGCTACCAGTTTGTAGAAAGTTATGAGTATTGCAAGAATCAATTACAGTTGTCATCCTTTCTTTCATCAAAAATCTTGTGACCTTGAGGGTTTGTAGAGTGATAATGCATGACACATTGACAAGAAATGGTTGTTTGCAGCTCAACTAATACTTCCTCCTGTACATCATAAGTTTTGAAATCATCCTCTCCTTGTTTGATGCTCCTTCAATGTAGAATAAGTGAATAACCTATTTTCCACACACTTATACATCGCTGACAGTATTCGATGTCGCAATTGGAGCGCAATAGTTTGACCCTTTTCTAGTCTATCTGTCGGGGTGTCAATTTAGTTGGTTGAGAAATAGAAAATGTCAGAGTGCCACAGTCCTTAAAACCAGTGAATGATTGTTTCCTGATAGCTATATGCCATTCCTCTTGTCCTATTCACAGCATCCCTAAAAGGAGAAGGATAAAGCCTTACTTGATGTTGAATGTGATCCCTTAAATCTCCTACAAACAAGTCCAACATGTGATCAAACTCAAGATTTGAAACTGCTACCTGTAATCCTTGACCATATCTCTTTGTAGAAGCTTGGCCTACTGTGTGTGAATAGTTCCTCCACAAAACCAATCCATGTGATCATATATTTCTTAATCTGTTCACACAATCAAACATTCCTTATGAATTGCTCAACTTCCAATTAAAGGGATGCAACTGTTACGTTTTTTGGAATGGTATTGGTTTAACTCGAAAAAATGCTCTATATGTCATGTCCATGTCATCAAGTCATAGCCATCGAATTTGTGATATCAAGTTGGGAAATGAAGCTCCTTGGTCCTGAATGAATTCTCCAACCTGTTACTCCTAGAAAGAGGATCAATCCTGCAATGAAGCAGCAGTTATCTTCTGAGTGAAGTTCATTTGTGCTAATATAGCATTGGTGTTCTCCATTTGTTGAGACGGACTATCCAAAGTCGACCATGTTGTCATCTACTCACCACTAACTCTCCTTAGTTGTTATTATATCTCTAACAGATCCATGTTCTCCATCTTCTATTGAAGCTCATTCACGGATTGATCTATATAATTGACACGATCCTCCCAGCATTGGATTACCTATACCTCTAAATCAATATCCTCCTTGGAAGGGCTATTCCCTAATGTTGTAGCAGACTTACACTTGCCTCTCATAAAAGGAGTCCCCATGGTGGTTGGGCATCAAAAATAGGGTTTTCAGCAACTTATTCTCCCTAGATCACCTTGCTGACAAATCTAATAACTACTATGTTTGCATAGATGTGCAAAGAAAAATACAAACCCAAAAATGGTGTCGGTGACCACAAACACCGTTTTGATCACCTCTCCAACACAAATCCAACAATCACTATATTGCAACATGTAAGAAAACCTAAATCTAGACTTTCTTAACCCTAACCTATCCGATGCAACCTAAAACCCTAAATTCTTTTTGGATGAAATTTTTTCAATTTGGACTTGCAAACAGATAGTGAATAGAAGTTTGCAGCAAATGCCTAACTAAACAACAATAAATTGAAAGCAAAAAAAATGCAAAAACTAACAAATTTACCCAAACTATTGAACTCTACTAACAATGAAGATAGACAACACCATGGAATGCTTGGTCAAATTGAAGTTTTGACACCAGTTGTAATAAAATTACTTTATCGCAAGAGAAAAACAACAACAATATATGGTCAACCAACATAATAGCAAGAGTAGAATAACAAGATGAAGGCACAAATAAGAGCAGAATAAAATAGATCCACACAGAATGAAAGCAATTAATACAAAATACTAAATATTAGGATAAGCCACTTTTTAAAGGCAACCTCCAAAAGTCTTACAATAAGAATAAAATTCAAGATATCATACCAAACATCAAACCACTACCTCCTATATAGAACATAGTTGGGCTAGGTAATCCCAATTAGTCCAACTACCACTACAATTATGATATCTAGGAATTATCAAATGATCAGGTCAAAGGTTATGTGCGCCACAAGTCTGCCACTCCATAACCCGATATATCCAATAGTGTAATAAGCACACCTAGTTTTTTTTTTATTACAATAAGTGATGCAAATGCAATGTCCGAACACTTTCTGATCACCAAGATCCTGGTGTGGGCAAGGTGAGAGCATATGGTGCTTTGGACCTTATCAACACTTATTCAGCGGATGTGTGCATGCATGCAAAGCCACTGGCAGAATGTCTAAGCTAATTCAAACCAAAATGGTCGATAGTATCAAGCTTGTTCAATGCTAAACAGGCCAGAGATGAATGTTATATGAACTGGGAGTAAACCATCCAGTTTTACAATATGAAAAGCATGATTAAACAAGGTCATTGGCGGTACTACCATCCAGGGTGATGCAAGATTACAATATTGCAACTAATAATGATATTACAATGAGAGAGAAGACAGCAATAATGAACTTTATTATTCTGATTTCAAACTGAACACACTGCTGCAACAAATATCAAGAGGGTAAGCACTGAAAATTCATTCAAATCATCATAAAAAATCATACCCACTAAAGCTCAGCTGATGTAGATGAAACATGAAGCCTCACAATATTCTGCCAATTCACTGAACTACTGAAATCACTGAAATACGCAGGTCTGAAACTCAGAACAGCAGGATGAAGGATCTGAAAATGCACATAAACCCTAACCACCAAACCCAAAACTCAATCAAATCTGAATTGTTCAATCCAAAACCCACTCCAACAATTTCTACTATGTTGGGCACCACTAAACAGCAAGAAAAGACAAAGAAAGGTGAGGCATTTCATGCCCCCAAACCTCACGCCATGTTCCAACAAAGGTATGACCTGTCTATGATGAGTACGGCCAGCATTGGAGCAAGATCCCAATCTGAAAATCACTTCAAACAGCCACCAAAATATCATACAAACCAACACTTGGAGGTAAGGAAAGATTAGACAGCCATTAAAAGTGTCTTTAACCTCATCACAACAGAAATATGGTGCCTAAAACATGGCACGGCCTTCTTGAAATGCACATCAAACTTCAAAATAAAATCAAAACTATGACAAAGCTGAAAATCACAACTCAAATTGATCATCAAACTCACGCCAAAAAGCATCAATCTCAAAATACATCAAATTCCTCCATTGCAGCACACTTGTGATTCCTGAAATGAAACCACCAAGACTAGCTAGGGGGGTATTCATCCCCGAAACCAGTAACTTCAAGAGGGTTTTCATCCTCAAGAAATTGGGAGAAGAACACAGGTTCTCTCAAATGCAGAAGCAAAATTCATAACATGGCTAACCTCAACAATGAGCTCCAAACCTCCTTTTATAACTTTTTGGAGTGAATACAATATTACTTTTTCTCTTTTCCCTCCAAAGCTCCCTTTTTGAATAATATTTTTTTAGACAACTTAAGTCATAACTATTTAATAATGAAATTGTCCAACCAAGTTGCGGAAAGAATCAAAATGAATCAAACACAAACTTCTGATCATACCATAATGCTCTTGAGGGCTTAGGATGATGAACTATAGCAACCTGGTATCATTCTAAAAGTAATCTACTTCTCCAAGAAGTGTGGAGAGCTCCCAAAAGGATAGAATTGCATTTTGAAAGTATCATTGAATTCCTCTTGGACTCCTGAACTCACTATCACTGCTAGAAACCCAATCCGACTAAACACGTGTTCTCCAAGAAGCGTGGAGTTCTCTCAGAAAGATAGAATCACACTCGGAAAGTGTCATAGGGCTTGCTAACATCTCCTGAACTCATTGTTAAAAATAAAACCACTACTTGATCACCTTTGTGTTCTCCAAGAAATCTGGAGTTCTCCCTTACACCACCAATTAGCCTATGGGAAAACTCGAAAAAGTGGCTAATTCTCCACAAACAGATTATGCGCAAAATGGGCACATTACAAATAGGTTGAAGCCATAACAGTACAAAATATATTATATCCTTTGTACCTTTTGTATTTATGGTCATTAGATATGGGAATTTTAACCTTTGAGAGATCCATGTGTGTTAATAACATGCTTAACGAAATTAAGGTTATCATTTGTGAGTGGGACCCCACCTTATCATTCTATCACAGCCATAATCAGCCTAGTTATTCAGCAGAAGTGAGAATTTGAGCACCCCTTTACACATGACAACACATGTAGCAAACTCTAAATGGTTTGGAGAGAGGCCTAAAAGAGCCACTCTATTGATGATAAGGTGAAGAAACGCTTCATGGAGAAACTTGAAGAATCTTACAAAAATGTAACGCGCAGAAGATGTTGCAACAATTAGGTATCCAGATTGCATCTACTTCTCTCAAAGGCTACAAGATTGTGGCTAGGATAAATTAACTCTAGCACAAAAGAAACTAGAAACAAGTGTCTGCTACAAGGAGGGGTTTAATATTGTTATGATCGTTTGCTCACCTCTTTTCACAAGTTGCTAGTTCCATTACTGCTAAAAGGAATCGGTCCAACCATCCAAATATAGTTTTATCTACTCTATTATGAGAAACATATTTACCTCTAGGAGAGCGAACAAGCTAGTTGTTGTAAATAATGCCTTGCCATTTGCCTCATTCCACAAGATGTTAGTTCCTTTGTTGCTAAGAGAAATTGGTGCAACATATCTACTCTACTAAGAGGAGCATGCTTACCTTAGAGCAAAGAAGCTAGTTGCATCTCATTAACTGCAAGACAACTAACTCCAAGGAGAGTCCAACTACACAAAGGGATATGGAGCCCAAGGAGCAAAGGCAAGTTGATGGAAACTAGGATGTGCAAAGATTGGTCGAGGTCTCGTTACTAGTGCTAAATGAGTCCATAGGATCAATGACAAAGAGCCTTCCACACTTGGGCATGTTTGACAATAAGTCCAATTTTTGAGCTTGTTGCTCAATGCAGCTAAGCATGTTCATTTTAACATTTCAATTTTGTTACTTCAACTTGGCCTCTTGATTTCCATTGTCATATTGATACGATGATGTGAGTTACTGAATTATCGTATTATGCACCCTTGATTTCAACTTCCAAAGTTTGATGTCATGGATGATATTTGTATTTCAATTTTAAGCTCTTTATAACATCGTGAAATGTCGGATGTTATCTCATTTCAGCTCTTTTGTTTATAAAATATGTATTTTGTTTCATTTTCAAATTTACATAGATCTACATATTTTAATTTTTCCTCTCCTTGTATCCAAAATCCAAGAAAAACTTCGTTGCCCTGTCTTATCCCCCATGTCCCAAAAACTCAAACAAACATTGGTTTTTACACCAAAAGCCTTTGATTTCTCTATTCACAGCAATTTTTCCCGAAGATAGGAAATATCAAACATTAAAAGTTTGGCAAACTAGAAGTTTCAAGAAAGGGCTAGCCTCTAGATGTTGGCACACAAAAATATCTTCTTTTAATATTAAATGATATGAAGGTTTGCAGAAGGCATCATAACTTTGATGTCTATCAAAATGCACATTCTGGTTTCTCAAGAAAGTGGTGTAAACCTATTAGTATGTGCTCAAACAAGCAATGCAATAAATCATAACTTGCGGATAGTTAACAAGTAGGATCCCCATTGTCATCGAATAAGGTCAATAGGCCTTGAGGAGAAGCAACTAGAAGAATCCCAAATGTGTGCCTAAACTAAGAAGGGGGAAACAAGGTAAAAATTTCAAACAGCCTCCCTTAACACAACGCAAGGTTTGATGGTCCCTATAGATCAAAGAATCCACCTAAGGCATTCAAGAGTCCTAGCATGAAAGGGTGTTGCCCCAAGACGCAAGGTAGTCACATGACAAAGTCACCATAAGTAGTGTGAAATCATCATAGGGTGAAAGATAAATATATGTCACATACAAGTCATCTATTCATTGTTACATGGAGATTGTTCTTTAAGAATCTTGATCTTCTTCCACAGTCTAGATAAGGATCCCACTCTCATCATGTGCCTTTTCGAATAATGGGATGTTTAAGCTAATTTATGATCAAGTTGGAAAATAAATTTAGTCGTCCCAACATATGGTCAATACCTCTAATCTAGAATTTACAAGGAACTAGCTTGATGTCAATCTCAACAAACCTCTATTGAATTCAACATTTAAATACATGGAACTGATCATAGGACCAAAAACCATAACATGAGAATATGCCATTCAAGTGCATGTGTTGTCTTGAAAATAGAAACCTAGATAATAAATGCACTAATATGATGTATCTCATCAGCCCCACAATAGGGACAATCATCCTCAAGCAAACAAATCTCAAAGTGGGGATCTTTCAAAAGAGAACAAATTAGAAATCACTAAGAAGTAATGATTAGGGACATAGCCCTCAAAGTTCTAGAGAGAACAGATCAAAAACCTCTAAAAGTAATGATCAAACTCAAGATTGTCCTCACAAATGAAGAATAAAGTGAGATTTACTGAAATATTTACTTTTACGAAATTGAATGACTTAGTAATGGAGCAATTGAAGACAATGAAGTTCAGGACACAAAAAAAATGAAGACATGGAAAGAAAGAATAAATGAATGAATATAATTATATTAATGTCTATGAATGACAAAAAATAGATCAAAGGGACTAGATAGAACACTTGGTACAATAGCAATGGAATAGGGCAAAAGAGGCCCTAGACACAAAGCAAAAGAGCATAGAGCCCTTCTTGGAAAAACTCCAAGATGAACAGGGACAAAATGAAGAAATGGATCTGCTCCTAGATGAAGTCCAATAGGAGTGCGATCCTCAAGCTGAAGCTAACCAATTAGAAGTCCTACAATTGAATTCGATTTCGAACTAAAAGCAAACATCGTCCTTGATATCCAGATTCTAGACAACTAAGAAGCCCAAAAAGGTCAATAGGAAACCAAAGTGGGTGGCCCCATAAAAACACCGATGTAAAATCCTTGAGGAAGGCAATCCACCATTAATAATATGCAAGTTAAAAAAAGGCTCCCTGTTTAGAAATTATTCTTCTCATGTAATTGGAGCTGTCTTTGCAGAATCCTATTGTATTCTGCTCAAAAGATAGTGAATGCTCATTTCAATGACCACATTTTGTAATTGAAGTCTTCTTTTTAATCCATATTTTATATTCCAAATATCTATGACTATGAATTTTTAACTGTAGCCAATTGTTGCATCATATAGTTACTCAGATTTCATAAGCAGTAGCTTTTCTATGGATGAATGCTAAACAAGATAAACAATTTTAAAATAAACTTCCAGTTCAGTAGTCAATGCTGAGCACTGTGCAATCTCTATTGGTAAAGAACGACGTGAACAAACACTTTGTTATGATATGGTAATATCCGTATACATGCACACATACATTTGAATACATAGACAATCCAATTTGTGTGCTACTGAAGGACGGCCATCCAGAAGTAAAGAAAACATTTTAGGAAAACCATAGACACAACTACTTTGTCCTTAAGAGAAATAGCATTTGCCAACAAAGACAATTGAAAGTAAAAACAATTGAGGACAACCAATCTTCAATGGATATGTTCAAGTTGTCTTCATATACAAAGCACAGTTGGTTAGAAGTTAGAACAACTAAATTGAAGTCAACTCTATGGGTCACATCCAAGGATTAAAGCTTTATCTAGAAGATGTTATCAGTCCTATGAAACTTGGTGCTTACCACCACACTGCTGCCAGAAATTGAAATGGATACCGAAACCAGGCTTATGTCACCAAAATAAGTCAATGGGACTGAAGTAACGATCAATAAGAGCACTTGAAAAGGCAGCAACACTTCTAGTGAGAAGGGAAATGAAGAAAGAACTCACCAGGTGTAAAAGCACACAAAAAGAATACAATACATTCCCTAGATAAAAACAACGAAAAAACACAAACCCTTGATGGGGTAGACCATAAAGTGAATAAAGGATAAGGAACAGAATGGAAGCTCCACAAAATTGGCTTCAAACAGTTCAACTTTGATGGAACATCTCATGGCAACTCCAATCTTGCAAGGGCAAGCAGCATTATTAAGTACTATTTGGGTTCATGTGTACATGTCTACTCAATTAAGTTGGATCCTAACACAAACAATAGGGTTGAGGCAACTAGACTAGTCGAGAGACTCAAAGTGGTAATCTCCCTAGGTATTAAAAATCTTGAGGTCAAGGGAGATTCACAAGTTATAATGGGAGCTATAATCCAAAGGGAGCTACAAATATTGCATGCTTAGCTCCATCCTCGAAGATGGGAGAACCCTCTCTAACCACTCCAACCACCTTTCCTAGACTTATATCCACAAGGCAATTGGGCAACCAATTGCCTCACCACCATGGCATCGCTACTATTGGCATCTTCTTCCCTCAACACTTTCTAATAGCTTAATTGAATTTGGAAGAAATCATATTAAAAGAGAGGGTTGTCTCTCATTCAGGTGATGTTTTACAATGTTTTTGACTCATATACTTTGTGCTTCCCTCATGAGGTTCTCGATTATGGTTCCGAAGGTCCCAATGGTATCTTCTGCAAGCACCTTGATAGCCTTGTAAAGAAACTTTTAGAAATCAACCTTGGAAATCAAATTCGAATGTTGGAAGCAAGCAGCCAAGTAGATGGTCATGTTCATCAAGGAACAATAGCTTATCTTGAATCCCTCTCCCTTTTTTTATAATGTGTACCATTATTGATATAAACTAAATAGATATAGCATTTAACTCAACTTATTAAATTGGAAGGGCTCATTATTAGGGACCAAGCATAGTCCACATGCATGATTTATCAAATAAGGAGTTTAGAAAGTATAGCACAAGGTTTCTACCCAAATATTAATTTACTACATACTTTCACTAGTGCAATAGTCCTTGTAAGGGAACAAACATTATTACTTTGTCACATAAACCCACTTATATCTAAATCATCTTATACTAGGAGATTTATCACAATAATGAACATCAATGATTCATTCAATTTTGAGAAATATTCTTTTATTTTTCTTTATGCATAAATCAAGTGTCATCAAGAAGAAAAAGCATTCCTCTGCATTGCTTCAATAGACAAGTGATTTATAACAAGTGGGCCCTAACTATCACTTATCTAAACATCTTTGAATATTTCAAAATATTAACATTAGTTATAATCAAAACAAGGAAATCTAACACAAGAGTCTTCTAATTCTCTTCCAAAATTAAAGTAGGACAAATCCTAGTCATTCATATTATGACTCCTTATTCGTTTTTGCCCTTTGCTTGCCTTGTTATAGATGTGAGTATACAATCAAGAACAAGAGGAAAGAAAGGCATCTACTTTTAATGCATGGAGCAACAATAAAACAAGACATGGTGTTGTCCGAGGAGAGAACAGCAAGGAGGAACACATTTCAAGTATAGGTTCTTAAGCATTGCAATTCTTTTATTCAAATTGACAAAACTTTTTCAAGAAGGTTGCAAGAACCAAAGTTTCTCTCCAAAGAGAGGGCCCCATAAGGTCCTACTAGGTGTACGAAAAAAATCTAGAGGCATTATAGTTAATGAATTGAAGTAGCTCCACTTGTACACACTTGCACATTGAGTAGATGTTCTAGAATACAAATTACAATAGATCATCAAGAGGATCATATTGAAACCAAATGATGTAGGAGTAGATCACAGAGCAACAAGCCAAATGTGAGTTTAAAGAATAAAGAATTTCTTGAAGCTTTAGTATCTATATGACCAAAATTACCTCCATAACTACCATTCTTATTTGCAAGTAATCTTTGCAAAAGAAACAAAGTATAGTGTAAGAACATTTTCATTTAGTGAATTTGCCTACAAGATTAATCAAGCATGATAATAATGGTAGTATTAACTTGGAATGGTATTCCATATATTGGGATATGCCACCTTTGACTGGGTAGTTTACTATTAAAAAGTCCTATTCTAGGACATTTTGTTTTGTTTTTTTAAATCCTCACTTTTAGAAACAAATTAGCAAATAAACTAGTAATTTTAATACCAAGGTCCCAAAGTATAATATAAAAGTTGCTCCTGTCTATGATAGTTTGAATGAAAATGAATTTTCCAATAAATTTCAACTGTAGGGCTTAATGTAAAAGTCAATATTTCTAAGCTCTATGTGAAATCTTTCATATCAAGAAATACATAAAAAAGTTGCAAAGCACTACTACTTGCTTGCTTAGTTCTATGTCTAATGATATCATCACTTGTATTTGTCTGATCCTTTTTTTATCGTCATTAAATAAAACTTTCATCGAGAGATGTAAACTTTAGGTGCTAAACAAGTCGTGATTTGTAGACCAGACCCTACACAATAGTGTGTCGAACTAAACATATAGTTCAAACATATGTAACACCTTTTTTGATTCCATCATGAATCTAAATAGCTCTTAGTAAGTTAGTAAAGCTAAAATTATATATGCAATCACAATTTGAAATCAAATAGGTAAAATTAAGTGCTATAGTAATATAGGATATGCACTTTTATCCCTGTTTAAGATTTCAAAATTACCTTTCAAATTCTAAGGAATACCATAGTTAAATAAGGAAACATCATACACTAAGTACATATATAAAAAAAATAATACTCTAGAATATTTGGAGTGTCTTAAAATTTTCACTTTATACATGATAAGGTCTCAAAAAATATTGAAATTGCCCTTGTAATTTAGGACAAAAAAAAAGGTATAAAAAATGACAACCATTTAGTCCATATACCAATCCACCATAATACTTAAAGTGTCTATCTAGATGTATCATAATAAATGTGTTAATAGATAAAAGCTAGGTACGGCTAACTATGCACAAAAGTATACTATTTGAGACTAAGTATTAATACATTGCACCAAAAACTACATATGGAAAAAAATGGGAATACATTTTCCACCATTACAATTATAAGAGAAATTTTATTCCCTTACTCTCACATACATCTTTAAATAGTACACTATTTTGTTGTGTTCCACAGAATTTCAGGGACAAGGATGTGGGGACAACGAGGGGCAGCAACATATTTGAATTTTTCAAAATATATATATATATATATATATATATATATATATATAGAGAGAGAGAGAGAGAGAGATATTTCTACAACTTAATGGACAGCAGTATAACAGCAATAAAACTAAATCATGACAGAAGTATATTGTTTGGAGTTGATGTTTTAGGGTGAATAGGGGGCATGGGAGGGTTTGTAAAAACCCCACGCCCCTTTTAAAACCAATAATTTTTGGCCACATCCTTTTTTTTTTAAATCATTACAAATGTTGACAAGACGTAGGGGACATCTGGTTGTCCCCGAGACGGTCGAGGGACCTCTGAGACATCACCAACTGCCTCAGGGACGGCCAAGCATCCCCTTTTTCTTTTTGTCATTTCCTATTTGGGGGGCATGTTTCCAAAATGTTCCCTAGTTTCAATTTTTTTTGGGGACGGCCAAGGAACATTCCTTGTTGTCCCCCCATACCCAAAACGTAAAAGGGGACAAGGATGTGTGTTTGAGGGCCAAGGACACATCCCCATGTAACATAGCTATTTTGCAAATATTTAAAGTTTACCATAACTTTCCCCCAAGGCTATACAAATGATAATATGAAAAGCAAAGGCAAGGCTATAGTATAATCAACTACAAGGCTTTAATGATCTAACCACAATCATACCACATGCCTCATTCCTATATGTTTCATTCTTATAATGTATATGGTGCCCATCATATTACTCACATTATTTTCGTTGTGAAAAATAAATGTCCACCCAAATTGTACTAGTCTTCTTAAAAACACTAGAGGGGGGAATTTTAAAAAATTAAATTCCTATTAAAGCTTAAACATCCAAATCGAACATAAATTATCTATTAGTGTCAATTTTTACATCTATTATATAAATATATATTATAATATATAAAACATTATGCACATTATAATGTAAATTTTATTTTATTTTTAAATCAATATAATAAAACAATTAAATTGATTAAAAAAAAAAATGATAATTAAACCAATTTATAAAAATCAATATATTTAATCAAATTGATTTATTAAAATTGATATATTTAATATATAAATAATCATTATTTATAAAATCCCCTTTTCATTTTTGAAAAATAGCAATTTAATCATTTCTATATTTATATAATATACTATACATCTTTATTTTCTTAATTAAGTTAAACATTTATTTTGCATGTCTCAATAGAATTTAAAAAGACCAATTTCTTTGTAAACAAAAATTACCTTCATTCTATAACTTAAATAGTCAAAATTTCATTCTATAAGTTCACTTTCTAAGTGAAAATTTGTTTCAACTTAAAGATTAAAAGTTCACTAAGTTAAAATAAAATATGTTTTTTTAGGAGTGTTGTATAGAATTTTATATAATAGAATTCTATAATTTAATAACTAAAGGCCAATACGATACACTCAAATTATATAGAGATTTTATATAATAATTTTTTTACTTCTTTTATTTAAACATTCCATATAGGCATTTTAAAACCCTAAAAGAATTTACTTCCTTGTGTAATAGCTATGAATTGTATTCAAGGAGCCCAAATTGGGTAATCAAATTTTTAATTGTATAATGCAAAATATTTTTATGAAAACCTATTTTTATGGTTAACTTTTCAACCTATATTTCTAAATTTTACTTTAAAAATAGGGTTTTGAATATTCTTCCAAGAATTTTATAGTTATTGGTACAAGGAAGAAGGTAAAATTATACTAAATCTTATCTTGGATTATTTTTTTATTTTTTAAATTTGAATTCAATTTGCTACAAATAATTAACACCCTAAAGGTAGCTTTGATACTATGTCAGAGTTATTAATTCGAGAGTTAATTCAATTATGCATATAGTAGAATGAATAATAAAATATAAATGTACAAGGAAAGAATTAAATAGAACAACACCACATGAACAAAAATTTGTGGTGGTGAAAACCATACAGTAAAAAACCCCACAAAGCATCATTATTAAGAAAACTTACATATTTGTCTATATGCTTACATACACAAGAACTTGGGGACAATCTGTTCCTCCTTCCAAATGCCTCGCATATACCTCTAGTGCAAAGTGAATAATTCAATAGTCATTATTTCAAATTATCATCTCATAATTTATCCCTTGGATAGCACCCTTTCAAAAAGTCACCATACCTTTTACAAACAACATTAATATTAATTAACAAATATCAAAAAAAGATCTTTGTATATTAATAATTTATTAATTAATTAAATATTCTTTGTAATATGCTAAAAGCATATTTATATTATAAGGTTTTATACCATATATTAGAGCTTTATAAATGTTTACTTTAGGCCTTATTATCAACGTATAGGCCCTTAATAAACATTATGCTCTAACAAAAAGCTTTTCAACTTTTATGAAAGGCAATGACCCACAAAACGCCTACCTACAAAGCCAAAAAGCTATGCAAAAAAACAAATACACGTCATCATATCTAGATGCAAAAGTAAAAGGTAAAGGTAGCTTTTAGGTCACCACCAAGCAAGACGCCAATTTGGAGCATGAAATGGTTTGGAACTATTTTTTCATTTATCTTATATTTTGTTTCATAAGGTGTACAACCCTACCCCCTCCAGATTTGACCTCATGACCACCCTTATGAAGTACACATGCAAGAACCCTAGTGATAGTTCATGGCATATATCCAAATGCAAAATAGAAAGACTGTCCACCCTTGTCTTTACAAATAAGAACTGTTTAACACTATATGTCTATACGAGAAATCAACATATTCCATGTTACCAATCAAACAGCGATAATTCTTCGCACGTATGTTCTTGCTGCTTTCAATAAGGCTAGTTTGACTCATATCCTTGAGGAATTTGAACAACTTGGTGGACAGTTTTGAATCGTACATGGAAGTTACAATATTTAAATAACTGTTTTTTAACAACAATGTTATTCACAATCCAAAAAAATTGATAGGGGTAAATTTAAGGAAGGATTTGATTAATGGCAATAAAGAAGGAAGCTAAAGTGAATATTGCGTCACGGCAGAATTAAGCACCAGGATGGAACAAGAATGTCATTACATGCATAAAAGAGATGAATTGAATGCAAAGGTGGTTACAAAGATAACGATCAGGTGCATGATCAAAAGGCAACCTTGTGACTCGAGAAGAAAACCCTTACTTGTCAGCCAGTCCTGCCAAAAACATAAATTAAGGAATCTCTTTTGACCATCAAAACACCGGCATGTGAATCCAATCACGACTCGTAAGGAAGCTTAACTTATATGGAGAAAAGCACGTATACGTGAAAAGGAATTTTAAAATATCAGAGTAAAACTAGAGACTTCCTTGTCCTGCAATAGCTGACTAAAGAAAGAAAGATATTATATCAATGTCCACAGGTCTCCAAAAAAGGAAAATGAAACTCCAGAGTTCAACAAGTAGAAATACAATGACGGATCAGAAAAGAAGCTAGAAACTAAAACTAAACTAAAGCAAAAGCGAAACAGAATAAAGCTAACAAAGGAAAGAAAACTAAATGCAGATAAATTCAAAATCCTAAATATGTCAAGATTGTAGTGCTACATATTACAAACATCACAAATAATAATTTTAAAGGAAGAAACCTCACCAAATAGACAACCCCATGACTCAAGAAGAAAACCTCTACTTATCAGCCAGTCCTGCCCAAAACATAAATTAAGAAATCTCTTTTGACCATGGAAACACTAACGTGTGAACCCAATCACAACTTGTCAGGAAGCTTAACTTGTAAGGAGAAAAGAATATATATGTGAAAAAGAACTTTAAAATATCAAAGTAAAACTAAAGACTTCCTTCTTCTGCAAATGCTAGTCAGCTGGCTAAAGAAAGAAAAAAAAAATTTATCAATGTCCAGAGATGTCTGAAATAGGTAAATGGAACTCCGAAGTTCAGTAAAGTAGTAATAACATAAAGGATCAAAGATTCAAAAGAGAAACTAGAAACTAAAACTAAACTAAAGTGAAAGCGAAACAGAGCAAGCTAACAAAAGAGAGTGAACCAAACGCAGATAAATTCAAAATCCTATATATGCCAAGATGATAATGCTACGTATTACAAATATCACAAATAATAATTTGTGAGGAAGAAACTTTGCCAAATAGGCAACCACACTCAAGAAGAAAATCCCTACTTATCAGCCAGACCTGCCCATAACATAAATTAATTAATCTTTAAGCATTCTTGATTTTCAAAATGTTAATTGGTTTTAAATTTGTCTGAAATATCACAAAGATCCCCACAAGAAGCTATGGTTACTCATTAATTCAAGAATTTAAACTTTTAGGTTAAGGTTTCCTCACAATATATCTGGCCCATCAGTCATCAATGCTACGTCCAACTCTTTGGGCTCTATTAGTGCTGGGCCACAAAGAGTGAACTGAAACATTGATTCAAATTTGATTTTCTACACAATTTTTTCCTGAGGTTCTCTTTTAATTATTATCTACTGTGCAAGTTTGAACTCTGTACAAATAGAAAAAGTGTCTTGTATGAACCCATTCGTTGCATTACCATCTGCAGGCCTAATCCCTTCCATTACAATCTGAATGAGCATGACAGTGATGGCATATCTACTCCATGTTCAGAACAAGTGAGGTAGGGTACACATGCCCCGCATGCCAGTAAGGCAGTTTGATGCTATAGTAGTTTTCTGCTCGTTACAGTTAATGCTAATGTCATAGTTTGGGCTATCCATAGCAGCACCTGGACCCTCATCTGCATATCCTATAGTAGGGTATGTACATGCCGGCAGCGCAGTTCAGTGCTATAGTAGTTTTCTGCTCGTTACAGCTAATGCTAATGTCATAGTTTGATGCTATAGTAGTTTTTTGCTCATTACAGCTAATGCTAATGTCATAGTTTGGGCTATCCCTAGCAGCACCTGGATCCTCATCTGCATATCCTATAGTAGGGTATGTACACCCCGGCAGCGCAGTTCAGTGCTATAGTAGTTTTCTGCTCGTTACAGCTAATGCTAACGACATAGTTTGATGCTATAGTAGTTTTCTGCTCGTTACAGCTAATGCTAATGTCATAGTTTGGGCTATCCCTAGCAGCACCTGGACCCTCATCTGCATATCCTATAGTAGGGTATGTACACCCCCGCAGCGCAGTTCAGTGCTATAGTAGTTTTCTGCTCGTTACAGCTAATGCTAATGTCATAGTTTGATGCTATAGTAGTTTTCTGCTCGTTACAGCTAATGTTAATGTCATAGTTTGGGCTATCCCTAGCAGCACCTGGACCCTCATCTGCATATCCTAGCAACATGCGCACATACTATAATGTCAATAATGCCCCTGCGGCCTGCCTATCTATAGAAGTACAGAGTGAGGCACCCTACCTATGTAGAGTAGTGTGGGGTAGGTCACATGTTTGAATCCAAAGGGGAGTAGGGTATGTACACCCCGGCAGCGCAGTTCAGTGCTCCTCCCTGCTTAAATATGGTAGACGGAGATAAGTGCAGAGTGAAGCATCCTGCATACATATAGTACTAAGGGATGGTCGCTGATGTAAATCTTTCCTTTACTTCGCTGGTAAAAATTCAGGTCAAAAATTCAATATATATACTCCTATTTACCCAAATTAGGTGAGATTAATTTGCAGTGGTTAGACCTGCCCAAACATTTGCGAGCAAGCAGTATTACAGACAATTATATCGATTCGTTTGGACTCACAATTACCAATTGTTCCGAAACCCTAGAAAGGAATTTCAAGATAAAACATTAAAAAGGGGAAAATCGTGAGAGATAAAAACAAACGAACCGCATCTGTATTAGTATTAAGAGGAGTATCCGCCATATTTGTCTGTATCATTTGTTCCAGGAAAGAAAAGCAAATGAGCTCCTATCCCAACCACCTGAAACTCCTCGAGCAGCAATAAGCTGGCTTGGATTTTATGCTTTGCGCGTTCTCGTTTAACCGCCTTTTAAAAAAGCGAAAATTTGAACGGGGGAAAATATTTGATGCATAGTTTTTTGTTTTTTTTTCACGTATGAACGCGCAACGATTTTGCCGATAGGATGTATGCAGGGAAGCATTGATCTTATATTACATCGTTAAATATATTTTTATTACTTAATTAAAAGATTAAAAGTAATAAATAATTATTTAATATTTAGGGTATGCCTTAAAAATATTGTTTGAGGAATGTTTCCATTTAATTTTATTTGCTTGTATAAATGACACTAAATAGACTTTGAAACTCGCATAAATAAGGTATATAGAAGAATTCACTTTATAGTTTTATTAGATTGCATTACTACAAAAGTTTAAATGTTTTCTATATCAATCATATTATTTTACAGTAAGTGTCATCCATGTGCTCACACGACGAACGCCATATACTCTATATGCATTTAGAAGGCCAACACGTTGCCTTGGTAGTTAAATCTCAAATCTTGCTATAATTGCAACTGAATGAAAATCTAACTAATGATACATATCCATGATTTTATGTCCCACATGAAAGGATATGATTAATGAGACGACTTTCTCCATGATTGTGATAAAATACACCATGGTTGCATCTTTGTTCCTTCACACCAGTGTAATTCTACGTGCAAGAGGGTTTAAGCTACCCAATATATTCAACAAACAAGTGATGCAGGAACATTTTAGTTCAAAAAAAGAGTTGAGTTTAGATTTTTTGGATTTTCTTGATGAATATGCCTATTTTATGCCTGCAAGAATGATAGATTAAAAAGACATCAAACCATAGACAACAAATAAGCAAATGCTAGAATCTATAACTAAACAACTGCAATCTGTAACTAAACAACTACAAAGGAATTCTCCAATAAATAACCAAACAACTACAAACGATATAGACAGATCAATATCGTCAAGTCTTGAATTATTGTATTAAATATACAAGCGAAGACGTGCGCCTCTGAAGTGAGATTAAATCTTTTGTATTAGAACTATATTTTATAAACTTTTTAAAACCAAGGAGGTTATCTACCAACAAAAGAAGGGAAGGATTAAAGAAGATTAAAAAGAATTAATTCATTACTTTATTTGATCAAAATACTTTGATAGACATTAAAAAGCATGACTAGATTTGTAAGTGTATGTAAAAGTAAAGGTTTCATTTCAAACATTTTTCCCTAAAATCTAGGGAGTTATAAAGTCGGTATAACAGTACAAATACGATTAACATAAATAGACATCGCTACAAAATTTTACATTCAAGGTTATAAATACAATGTCAATTATACAATTGCCTTCTCTAAAATTTTGTGATGTGATACACCATTCTGCTGGAAGAGTCCAGCCACTTTTGCATGTGTTATGGTAATTTGAGAATGTTTTATTTCCACTTTAGATGAGTAATCCCAAGACAGAGGTGGTAGAACTCAACCCTTGGTAAATCATAATAATTATGGTCCGTGAGGTAATTTGTTAAGCATTGAGCAAGGCATTTTGAGAATCTTGTTTTAATCTGGTCGGAGAATGCACACATATCATCCTCTAATATAACTCCATAGTGTTGTACATGAGCAACCAAAGGATATATGGAAAAGCATATACTGTTTAATACACCTATGGAACAAAGCTTTAAAATATTGTCTTTGATTCTTGTTGTCCAATGTTGCAAAGATACACGCAGGACTACAATATCAAGAAAATGCTCATTTACTACATGAATAGTAAAGGGGGCATCTTCCAGATCTAGCATTCGTAATATGGAATGATCATACCCTTCAATATTGAAGTGCCAAGTATTAAATATGATAGTCTTTACAATTTTGATCCACCTATTTTCATACCAGCTCGAAACTAATAAATGTTTGCCCAATCAATATGCCAAGGGAGTAATTGTTTACTTTCATGTATTTCCAATTTGTCACTATTTATTGTTTTTTGAGACCTATGTCCATATGTATGTTGCGAAAATGTTTGTACAATAGTAGGTCACTCCAACAGAATATTTCAAAGTGTTCATTGTCCTCCATTAGAATAGTATAGAATCAAAGTGAGACGTTGACAATTTCCTTCTCTCTATTCCTTCACCATTTATTTCCTTTGCGACGTGAGCAGAACGAGTACAATTGTGTTGATTGTATTAAAGAGGTTGTTTCCAAATCAGAAGGTTGTTGCATATAGGATCTTATATAAGTAGCTTCCAATTCATATTCATCAGTTGTTTTCGTTATCCATTGTAGTACTTTTCTACCTACATTGAGGGAGACAAATGTTCAACTACAAGATACGAGGGGCAATTTATGTAGCATGTGGAAAGTCTCTTGTGCACCAATATCATGATCTACAACTATCTTTGTCATGAATTTCTAATATGCAAGTAAAGCCTTCTCTTCAGACTTTCCTATATGTGTTATCCTTTTCAACATTTCTAGACAGCTTTCAGATTTTTTCTCAACTTTCAATGCATACTTTGCTATATATTTGAGAACAAGTTCTTTCAAAGTGACAAGTTGGTAGTCAACATTAGCCCATCATATTCCTAGTATTTCAAGGCTGTGGATATTTAGTCTATCATCATTTCTTGATGGGTTGTAAGATTTTTGATCTTCATTGTCATAGTTTAAGGTAGATTCAATTTGTTCTATCCATGGAGCTTTGTAATGACACTCAGTATTTTGGCCCCTTTTCCTCAAACATGTTTGTTTTGTACACTTTGCACAATATTTATTAACTCTTCATAATCTACCAAGGGATATGTATAAAATATCTAGGAAGTATCCAACAAGCATGAGTTGTACGAGGGAAACCGGTGGGCCATGTTATTTCTTTGAGATTGACTACAATGGTTCCAATCAGAGACATACTTATCAAAGAAATATCCAGCTCGTTCTACCTCGTTTTGATTGTTCCAATCAATTGTGTCCATGTTTAGTGCATTTTCTAACCACAAGAACCCATGTACATGAGCAAAACCTCGATGTTGCCACTCATACCTATACCAAAAATCTTGTGTATTTAAAAATTTCTCAATCACCTCTTCATGAAATATTGAAAACCGTTGATGTAGGTATAGGGGTGTTATGTGTGAGTTTTGAATTAAGTTTTCTGTAAACCACCTTCTCCCATATTGCAATGGTAGGAGATTATTATGTGCAAACAATCTATGAAGGTTAGGCCATTTCATATTGTATACACCTAAAATTGGCTCGTGTCAAACTCAATAAATATTTTTAATATTTATTTTAATTCTTATTCTTCTATCAATTAAATAAATATTCTAATTTATTTGATTGGTTCATTATCCCAAAATTAAATAAAATTCAATTTATTTAATTAATGTTCCCTAATTCCTCTAATGTCTCATCTAATTAAATAATCCCAAATTATTTAATTAATCCCAAATTCCTCTATTCCAAAGTCCTAAATTCCATAATTCCACATCACCTCATCCATGTCATTCTTCAACCTCACCATGTTGCACACATAATTAAATATTTTTAATGTTTAATTAGCTAATATCCCTTCACCCACATGTCCTATTTATCCTCCAATCAAGATCAGTTAACTCACGAAACAAATCAGTTAACTCATCAGTCAAATCAGTTATCTGATCAATCAATTGAGTTCACTGGTCAATCAATTCAGTCAACTCTCCAATCAACCCAATCATCTGTTCAATCTATCCAGTTAACTCTCCAATCAGATCTATTAACTCCCATAACTCATGAAAGAGGCTTTGACACTTGTCCTCTTCTGATTTGCGCACATTCTCTCAAAGCTTCCTCAACTGTACATGTCACAAGTAATTCCTCCAATCATGGATCTATTGACACTTGGATTTGGCCTCTCTTTAGCCTATAAAAGTAAGGTCCTCACACCCATTTTGCATCACTCAAGCTTTAGTATTCTTACTCTGCAGAAATCCTACTAGCATGAATTTGGCAAAGTATCCTCATTGCATTTGCATAACCTCATTATCATCACAATCATCCATGGCTTCGTATCTCCATTATCAATCATCCTATAATTGCATTGGTAGTTTCATCTTCATTGCATAATCCATACTATACCCATTCTCCTATTGTCATCTTCAACAGCAAGGAAGTACACACTTTTGAGAGCTCAACTCATTCATAAGATCAATACGAGATAAGAAACAATGGAAGTTATGAGGTGAATCGGCCTACGAAGGTAATATCTTTGTTTATTGTATTTGCATCAATTCAATTGAAGTTATTGGATATTTAGTAGTTTTACTATGATTCATTTATATTGTATTATGTTGTTAACCACATTTCTGAAAGTGACTCACGTGTAAATGTGATCACTATAAATAAAAAGCCCGATTGTAATGTGACCACTCGTGCTAGAAAGGTTACTCTCCAAGGGGCTCCATCCAAACCATCTTCCACGTCTAACCAATACAACATCCTTGACCAACTCCATAAAACACTGGCCCATATATCCATTTTGGAGCTCTTGCATCTATCTCCATCTCACAAAACCATCCTCGAAAAGGCTCTCTTGGAAACTACCATCCCAACCAATCTAGTCGAAGAGCAATTTCAGGCCATGGTAGGTCATCTAACTACACCCCATTTCTTATCCTTCACAAAAAAAGATGATATGTCTATCACCCTACCGCACAATACATCTCTCCATATTGAAACCTTCATCCATAAGCATAAAATAAAACGAGTCCTAATAGATGGAGGGGCAGGTTTGAATATCTCCACATTAAAACTAATCCTTGCATTGAGGTTTTCAGAGAATGCCATTGATCCTAAAAAGAAAATTACCATCAAGGCTTACGATGAAGAAGAAATGACATCAAAAGGAATTGTTGTTTCGCAAAAAAGAGTGGGACCGGTCATGAAAGATGTGGTATGTCAAGTGCTTGACACGGAACTAGCATATAATATTCTCCTTGGAAGACCTTGGATACACGCGATGCAGGTTGTGCCATCCACCTACCATCAATGTATCAAGTTTCCTCATAACGGCCAAGAAATCACTATCCAAGGTGATCCTGATCCATTCCAATATTGCAATTCCATCCAATCTAAGCCCAAAGTTGTAATCCCCACCAACCATGCAGCTTCACCCTCTACAACCAATGTTGACCCAAGCTCAATACCTTCTACATCAAAATCCATGGAACAAAAATTCAAGATCAAGGACAAAGTTGTAGGAGAGTATTCCATTGAGCAAACCTTTTGTCTCACACCATTGCCTCTTTCACCCAAATCCACCCATCCATTACATCATTCATCTACCCATACACCTACAAAGGATGTGATCCAAAGGCTACTAGCAAGGAGTCCATCATGTCACCAAATTCCTATCATTGAACCTACAAAAGATTCTTCCAACGCCATGTCCAATCCTACAATCCCATCATATAGTCCACCACCCCTTGAGCCTATTGAAGAATCTCCACCAATGAATCCAAGTCAAGATCCTTCATCCCTTCATGTTGATAACCCTCAAGAGCATATCACGCCTATCCAATATCCTATCACTTCTATTCAAGTAACCCAAGCAGTATGTCAAGAACCTAATCCTAAGCATGTGAAAACATCAAGTCCTAGTACTAATCAAGATCAAATCACTTTCACTCCACCCATCCATAACATTTATCTTTTCCATGATCAAGATATTACCTATGAAGAAGATATCCATGAGCAACTTGATCCTATACCTATCCATGAGAAAGAAATCCAACCCATCCATAACCTATATCTTTTCTATGATCAAGATATTATCGTTTATGAAGAACCTATACATGAGCAAATTGATCCCATCCATATCACACTTAATCCTATCTATGATCAAGATCCCATCTATGATCAAGATCCTATCCATGATCAAGCGAACCATGATGATGCTCTTAGCCAACTTTATGCAATCCATGGTCACAAGCTTATTACCCCACCTATCCATAACCCCATAACCATCCATGCACAAGAAACCTCCATTACTCCTATCCATCCTGCACCCAATCCTATCCATGATCCAACAACACACACTTTCCTTGTGAGACGCTTGCCTCCCAAGTGCACATAGATGATCAAACCAATAACTTGGATCTTAGTGAGCATAATGATAATCAAGATCCTAATGATCCTCCACCATCCAATATCGACCATGTTGCAAATCCATTATCCTATCCCCTTGGTCTCACTACCTTCATCCATGAATGTTCTTCCTTATGAGAACAACAACCATTATCTACCACTTCACCTTCCCCATCAAATATTGAGATCACATCTAGTGTCCAAATCACCCATAATCCCATTGTCCATCGCATAGTCCAAAATATGAACTACCAAGGTAAAGGCTTAGGCCTTCATGAACAAGGTATTTTGGAGCCTATCCATGTCGAACTCCCTCCACCCTCTTATGGCCTTGGTTATACTCCCCAAGAAAAGCAATCTCATGATGTTGGTACTTCCTCCATGCCTTCTAAATCCACTCATTCCCATCGCACATCCTATCATATCCCCAAAACATATGTTGGCATTCCACCTCCCTTATCATACAAATCTAAAAAGCATGTGACCATACACCTTCCACCGTCTAATCTACCTCCGCTACTCCCAACTCCTAACATCCCTCCATTCATTTTACCATCACTTCTCCCAACACCAAATCCATCCATCCACACATTCCCTCACATTTTGAATCATGACTGACAAATGCACATATTATCTAAACGTGAAGCTTCCACTCATTCCATCATACCCATGGGATTCAAAAATAAACATTGGGATGTCTCCTGTTATAAAGCCAAAAACCCTAAAGGTCCTAATGCCTTAGGGTATAAATGCCAAAATTCAAAGCAAAATCCATCTAAAATGCTATCCAAGCCCATACCTCCAAAAGCGAAGTCCAAAACTAAAATGGTTTAGGTACCTAAGCAAAAAGAATGAAATTCAAATGAAGCATCCACATCTCAAAAATCCCAACAATCTCCTTCCATCCAAAATCCCCATTCCATTCCAAAATCCCAAAAATCCCACAAGCAAAATAAAAAGCATAAAAATACTAAGTCTATGTGGGTACCTAAGTTACTACATCACCCATCTCCTAAGCCAACATTACCATTGCTTCCTACACCACCTTCCCATCAAAAGCTTCAATGTTTAACACGATGTGTGCAACCGGTCATGATGCCTTTCCATTCCTCCATCACCCCGTCACTCAACTATTATCCCACATATCTTCCCCATCCTGTTCCTAAGGTCCATGCTTTTGCATAAGCCTTCCGTCCATGTTTTTGCATAAAGTCCTCCATAATCCACTATCTACCTAATCCATCACCCTTTCATGCAATCCCATACCAACATCTCTGAGCATAATGACACCTGACTTGTTCCATGTGATGACATCCATCTCTAGTGGGACTACCACCTTTTAGGAAACTAGACATTTGAGTCCCCCTCATCCATATTCCACCTGTCCAAATATTTTTTTTTAAAAACCTTCATCCATCGGTGAAAACCACCCTTGGTGGCGCCTTGGATAAGTACCATGATGAAAACCTTGCAAACAGGCGTCATGTGTAGGTTGATCTTCTATGTCACTTACCGTTGGGAGCACATTGTCTCATCAACCCTATCATTTTCCGTCCTATCTTACCGTACCATCCTATCATCCTTATCCTACATATACCTATCATATTGAGTCCATTCATCCTCCATTCCTCTGTTTATCTTGATAAAGATACGGGGGCAAAATGTCGAAACATGCTTTGGAAAAACTCTTGATATACCTTATCTTTTTCAAAACAATCCAATCATATCATCTTCCTTCGTCATAAGCGTTGTCATGTCAAATCCCAAGTTATTCCTATGTGACATACTCCTTGGAGATCACATCCTTTTTTTTCTTACGCGTGCATCCATTCCATCCCTTATCACCCATCCTTTTATCCAATCATCAGATCCTACAAACTCCAATGCAAGGGAATCAAAAGCAAGGTCAGTAATAAACTACTTCCTCCATCTCTTAGGACTTCAGTCATCATCTAGTCTTTTCTAACCGCATCTATCAAATCGCATAAAGATACCTATCATGGCTTGTTGTTTGCTCGCCCTTATCATCTTGTCCCATCAGTCTATCCATCCAAACCTTCGTCCATCTTGTCATCCGTTATAACTCCATCATTACTACCATTGTTGAACTACGTCAGCTCTGTGTCGTCATGTAGTCAAGGCCATCATTGATGGGCCCCCAAGGCCTCCTTTCCATTCATATCCCTAATCCTATCGTAAACCTTTGCATATCTTCCATTCATCCATTCACCAATGTCAGCCTTCAATGTCGAACTATGTCACCTTTGAGCTATTACGTAGGCAAGGCTATCATTGATGGGCCCCCGAGGCTTCCCTTCCATCCATATCCCTAATCCTATCATAAACCTTTTCATATCTTCCATTCATCCATTCACCGGTGTCAGCCTTTAATGTCGAACTATGTTTCCTCTAAGCTATGACGTAGGCAAGGCCATCATTGATGAGCCCCCGAGGCTTCCCACCCATTCCATCCCTTATCACCCATCATTTTGTCCATCTGATTCCCATCACCTACGTCTTAGGTCTACATAGTCCACACCCCAAACTACATTGCCTCTGCGTCGTCACGTAGGCAAGACCATCTTCGATGAGCCACCAAGGCACTAGGTCAATCCCTTAGGGATCGTTTCTTCATGTCTATCATCCATTCATCCATAATAATTCAATCCATTACTTGACTAGGGGCAAATCCTTGACCTAGTTAGTGAAGTGGATTTTTGAATGCTACAACTCAGAAGATAACAAATCAGATCCTGGTTTTATCATTAGACGGCAAGCAGCACAACAAGCAAACTTTAAACATCATCTTGACAAAGAGACGTCAAACAAAACTTGACAACGCCAACCTACCCAAAACTATCAAACATGACTCTATCAGTTACTGCATGAAAAATATATCTATGGCAAGAAGGTTTAATGGTTGTTTTAAGTCTTATATCGTTATTTTTGTGATTATGTCTTTTTATGTTACTCAAGGATGTCAAAAAACTAGAGGAGCTATGATGGGTGCATAATTGTTTTATTTGTTTGTTGTCTGTGGATTTATCTTTAGTAATGTGAAGCCTTGTCTAAAGACATGATCAACATAATGATCATCGAGGACATCAGAGGTCTAAACATGAAACAGGTGTAATCCTTGTCTGTTGATACGCAAGCAATACTCAGGTCATCTTGGTTCAATTATACTTAGATGCTTGTATTAACTTGCTAAATCAAAATCTATGTAAGTAATACCCAGGTCATCATGGTTTAATTATACCTAGATGCTTGTATTTTCTTACAACATTTTAAAAGCTCAATGATGAAACAAAGTACTTCAAAAACTTAGACAAGAAGATGACAAAATCCACTATCATACATACCAAATTGCATTTCATTTCATCTATAAGCATTTCATACATATCATTTTCCAAGTGGCTTAAGATCCAAGTCCTTTCTTTATCTACATCTCTTTATCTACTCACCCTTTTCTCTCTTTTCATTTCAAGAGGACACAAATTATCCTCTCGAGGGGGCATCATCATCATCATCATTCATTTTGTTCATTAACTTACCATTATCTTTCCTTGTCACCCTCGATCTTGCGTGACTGGGGCCTTACCAATCATCAATCCAAGCATCAATCTGATTATCAAATCAATCCAATCAATCTAAGCAATGATCCAAGTGCAAGTCCATCCTTAATCCATACCAATCGAGTAAATCAATCTTGTCAAATTATCCAATCGCAATCAATGGTCTTGATCTTAATCTTGTCGTAAACCAAATCAATCAATCATCATTATCAGTGGGATATATCTTTCCCATATCTTTGTGTTGATCTAGGGATATATCATTCCCTACAATGAAAAACACTCATCAATCATTATTAGTTAATCATTGGTTTACAGCTTGACAGGGGCAATACCTTGTTTGTTCTCGTGTCATTTGTCCATACTTGCTTGCTTGCTTGTGTGTGTTATCACTTTATCTTGCATAACATGTCATTCAACTCTTTCATCTATCTCTTATCTTGCATCCTCCATTTTCTTAGCCATCCTTTATCATTCTTGTTTATCGTGAGACTATTTGTCATCTTTTTGCCAAAACCATCCAACCCAACCAATCTCCCAAGGGGGCATCCTATCATCATTAAACCTGTACCAGGGGCAAATTGGGGCACACATCATAGTCAGAAAATTTTATTCTTTGAAACAACATGATAAAACACATTGCATCAAAGAGGGGCAAAATGTATACACCTAAAATTGGCTCGTGTCAAACTAAATAAATATTTTTAATATTTATTTTAATTCTTATTCTTCTATCAATTAAATAAATATTCTAATTTATTTGATTGGTTCATTATCCCAAAATTAAATAAAAATCAATTTATTTAATTAATATTCCCTAGTTCCTCTAATGTCTCGTCTAATTAAATAATCCCAAATTATTTAATTAATCTCAAATTCCTCTATTCCAAAGTCCTAAATTCTATAATTCCACATCATCTCATCCATGTCATTCTTCCACCTCACCATGTTGCACACATAATTAAATATTTTTAATATTTAATTAGCTAATATCCTCTCACCCACATGTCTTGTTTATCCTCCAATCAAGATCAATTAACTCACCAAACAAATCAGTTAACTCATCTATCAAATCAGTTATCTGATCAATCAATTGAGTTCACTGGTCAATCAATTCAGTCAACTCTCCAATCAACCCAGTCATCTGTTCAATCTATCCAGTTAACTCTTCAATTAGATATGTTAACTCCCATAACTCATGAAAGAGGCTTGGACACTTGTCCTCTTCTAATTCATGCACATTCTCTCAAAGCTTCCTCAACCGTACATGTCACAAGTAATTCCTCCAGTCATGGATCTATTGACACTTGGATTTGGCCTCTCTTTAGCCTATTAAAGTAAGGTCCTCACACCCATTTTGCATATCTCAAGCTTTTGCAATCTTACTTTGTAGAAATCCTACTAGCGTGCCTTTGGTAAAGTATCCTCATTACATTTGCTTAATCCCATTATCATCATAATCATCCAACCATGTATCCATTATCAATCATCCATCTTCATTAGAGTTGCATTTGTAGTAAAATCATACACAAGATCGATACGAGATAGGCAGCAATGGAAGCTACGAGGTGAATAGGATCTATGAAGGTAATATCTTTATTTATCATATTTGCATCAATTTCATTGAGTTATTGGATATTTAGTTGTTTAATACTATTGTTCATATTTCCTCTAACACATATTAGTTGCACTCAATGTGAAAAACAATGTTGGATATCCCAACTGGTTAATCATGGTGATTAGTTTAGATCGACATTTGTTCAAATAAGAGTGTGTGCCTCGTAATGAAGTTCCAAAGTGCATTAGCTAGTCAACTAGTTCATCATTTGATAAATCATGCAAGTGGTGTCAGAGTCCTTCTACAGTGGTTGGTATGTTCTCTTCTATGTTTTTTCTTCATGAAAACTGTGGCAACATGTTGGCTACGATGGCACGTTATGAGATTGTATAGAAAATAATGGAATCTTACATATCAACCGAATCTATTATTGTGATATTTCATCAAATGTAAAGCATACTCATGCAAGTGGACTTGCTTTCTTTTGGCTTGGAGGGGGAGTGCATCTCTTTTTGGGAAGAGTGCTGGAAAAGTAATATCTAGTAACCCCTTAGTATTGCATTCATTAAATGGTGAGGAACTAATTGTAGGCCGTGGAATAGTGTTAGAGTCTGTGCTAACTAGCGATAGAATATGTTTTATGACATCTAATTCTCACTTTTGATTAGGTAGTTTTGGAAGAAAGGAAGATGAATGCACAAAGTCATCACCATGGTCGTCGTCATTGCTAGTCTTGACAACTGGCATTGTCATTTGATCAGTATCTTGTTTGAAGTTATGCAACACGTGTGAAACGTGTGTGCTAGGTTTAGGTAGTGTGTTTAGCGAGTCAAAATCTATATGGACATCTCTATAGTATGGGTCATTTTCTATTTTAAATTTTAGAGCATCCATAACATGTGTTCTACTAAACATAATAGTCATAATGTTTTCCTTCATTGTTGGTTCATCTAACTATGAAGACTTCAAGGTCCTCTAATTGTCACAACAAAGTTTTTGCAAGCATTGTAATATCTTGAGGAAATCTTATGGTGTGTCAAAGTTATATTTGTACATTGGCATCCCCAAGCATGGATTACTTGTAGAAATGGTGTCACCTAGGCTATAAGCATCTCCTCCACTTGTGTAAGGACTTTTAATACTTCTAGTTGCTTGCTCAGGTCCAAGTTATTTGATGCAGAGAAGCGATGAACCCCTTTCTCTATGTGACATATGTCTCTTTACATATAGTGCATGTTCCTGAGTTCGACAACACATCTTTTCTACACCTAAAACATTTCATTGCTTCAAAGTATTTTTGTGGGGAAAATTCTCTAATTGTAAAAATGTGGCCAGGGATGAACTACAAACTCTCAACAATCATAATTTAATATTTATTGTTGAGATCATCTATTATCTGTTTCTCCCTTTCTACATTTGTTGTAGACTATGGTATACAATTGCCTAAGTGATTAAAGTTTTGCACTGGGTTGGATGTTAGCTCTATTGTATTGTTTGCACATGTAATCACTTCTCTACTTGTTGATGAGGTTTCTGTAAATGTTGGTATTTTCTCCTACAGTTGTTGCAAGTGACAATGAGTAGAAATTTTGTCCCTATGCTAGTTGTAATATAACTTGTTTCTTTCATTTTTGCTTTTCCTTCTCTTTCATTGTCTATCATTGGGCTTTAGGTATCCATCCTCTTGAAAATAAACAAAAGCTACTCTTAGAATTTATGGGTAGAATGCACGTGAATGTAAGCAATAATCTACATACAAGAAACATTACAACTACCATAGCATACTACAAACAAATGGAGATTGAGAAATTTTATTGAAGAGAACATAGCAACACATCAAATGACAACTTATCTTAACACGAAGAGCAAGTTTAATTATTAACGATGTATGAGAAGTTATAGCATATCAAACATTGTGGATATATTGAATCCAACCAACATAAGTAAGCGTACCCAATTAATATTTGAATTTCTAGTTTATCAATATGTGGAATCTTGAGTTCTTTTCACCACTTCCTCTAGCCGAATCATACAAGGAAATAAATTTATTGTATACTGTGTTGGGAGTTCCGTATATAAAGGAGTTCCTTTTTCTGTAGAATCTTAAAAACTATATATAAATTTTGAGAGAAGTCACATTTCTTTTTGGAAAAACTGAAAGTATAGTCTGAAAAGTAGCTATGGACAAAAGTAGCAATCTAGACTACACATACAAAATTAGAGGCACATCAAATGACAATCAAATTCAACAAATATAAATAATTGTTTTTAAATATTAACTACCAACACAAACATAATAAAGGGAAAAAAGAAAACTTCTTTATTAAAAAACCACGAAAGGAAATTATTTTATTGAACCTAAAAATATATCCAAACTATCATCAAAACCCAACTATACAATAACAACCATTTCAACTATAGAACAACCACTATTTGTTATTGATTCTCTCCGTATTGGGAGTAAACATATGAAGTGTATATGTTTTTACAAATATCATGTCAATGATATATAAGTATATATAAGCTATAATGTATATGTTTAGACACATATATGTATGCAAATTTATGAATGTATACTTGCATAAAAATTTGTCACCGATATAGGGGTTTCTTTTCTTTTTTAAATATAAAAATGTCTACCATATGAAAACAATCAAATTGGGGAAAAAACACATCATTTTTAAAAATATGTAGTTATAATATCTCAGTTTTAACAGTTTTATACATCCACTACAAAATACAGTCATGTCTATTTACTTTTATTTCCCTGTTAAATTTATATTTATAAAAAAACAATGAATCGCCTTGGACCCCTAGATTCTATCAACATCATAGTTTAAGAAGACAAATCCAATGCCACAAAGTGGTCTAAAGCTATTAAAATAGAACATTTTATAATATATGCTTCAATAAAGATTTTTGAGGGCTCATTTCAAGCTTGTCGTAAATAATTTTGCATCAATTGCAAGTATGAAGGTATATTGTACCCTCGTAAAACAATAAAATTGGAAAAAAAACACATCATTTTTTTAAAAACATGTACTTATAATATCTCATTTGATACCAGCATAGCCGAGGGACTCCCCTCCCAAGCATAGTCACAAGTTTCTAAAAAAACATGACTTTATTGAATGCAAAGTAACCATGCCATTATCACCTAGCTAACCACACTAAAAAAGAGAATTGCTCTAAAGTTGCTCAAATTTCATGTCAAAGATATTGTATGGGACGGTGTACATGCACTCCTAGCTTTATGGAATGCAGTGCAAGCCCTCTATATTGAATCTGCACATCATATGTTTGGAAATTTGTGCTACATTAGTGAACGCCCTAAAAAGATCTGTTTAGATTGCTTTTGGGATCATATCTTCTGCACATTATCCCATTTAATTTGTTCTACTTGAGCTCCACACAAAAGCATTTATTCTACCAACCAGTCTTATAACCTACCATTGAATTCTTTCTTTCATCTTCCCTTCAAAATTTTACTCTAAAGAAGTGTTGGGTTGAAGACTATAGTTTAAATGCAAACAAGCACGAATGAAGTAAGAAAGGAAGGCCTGGAACATTCATTCGGACAATAACAGTATTGTGCCTATTTGAATTCATATGTAAAAATGCCTCAACAAGCTAACAAAACTCATAAGAGACTGAAAATGTGGGTCTAGTCATGTCTTAATGTGCTAAAACATACCATTAATTAAGTTGCAGGAAACTATGACAATGTGGAATTTTAAACAACCACAATGATACTGAAAGAACTTGATGGTCTCCAAAAATGAAGTTAACAAACGAAAGAAATTCAAATATTATGATTAACCATGGTAAAATACAAATTTACCTAGACCAAAGAACAACTTTGTACATATGGGGAAAAAACCAAAGTAAAATATAGACTTGCCTAGGGAGTGCATTTGCTAGGAGGCGTTGAGCAGAGAAGGAAAGAATTTTCACACCATAATGAATATGTTTATTTCTATTAAAGCGTACCCATTTCATTAAAACATGGCCCAAAAGGAGGCAGATGTACAAAAGGTGGCATGGAAATATAACGTGGTAGTGGGAGCGGTGGACGACAATACAAGCAACAAAATTTCAACAGCTTAATTTTTTATTCACCACCATTTGCATTTATGCAATAAAATAACGAGGAAAAAGCATGGAGATTTATAATTCAAAACAACAATAGTTTTTACAAAGATTATTTAATAATAATTTAATAAGCAAATTTTATTCAATACCGTTTGCTCTATGGAATAAAATAACGAGGAAAAAGTAGTGAGTGCAACTTTGGTGACTCGGTATTTTATTATAATGCAACATTATTGAATTAAAAGAGTAACATATAAATCAAAACAAAAATTAAAATACATATAAAATCTTCCACACATGGACATCAATATAGGTAATAGATTTAGGGAGATGTTTGATTTGAGGAACGAATGCCTCCACACTTATATCTAATTAATGACAAATAAATTAGACTATTAATTAAACATTAATATTGTTCTCTAATTAGTTATTAGTTAAATAATATTTTAATTAATTAGATAGTTTAAATTTTTCAGAGTACCTAAACAAATACCACAGTTTGAAATTTTTGGAACAAGATAAATTTATTTGAATTTTAATGGAATATACAAGTTTCTTGCATCATCAATGCCAAGCTCCTTCAATATTGGCAGGTATTCACTTTTGTATTAAAAAACAAATATTTGTTCAAAGACAAAATTGCACTGCCTTTTTTAATTTGAGTCAATGCTTTTTTTAATTTGAATTACAGTCCTTAATAGTAGAGCAATTGATTGGATTCCCAATTGGAATACTCTATAAAATGTTCACTGAATGATCTAGAGTGTTGCATTTAATAACAGTACAAAGGACACCTATCAACCTAGGTTTGAAGTCTAGACGGTTGCCACTCATAACAATATGTAACTTGTAAGGCTTGCTTTCTGCACATCAATTACAAGACATTTTTTTCCTTACCACGAATTAAATCAGAACAGGTACATGGAGAAATTAATTCAGAACGGCGGGAAAGAAGCTTTTCCGACGAAAGCAGTTAAGCAGGATGACAAGTTTCCAAGGAGCAAAAGCTCCCACATATAAACCTATTGGCTACTAATAGAATAACAGTCACATCAGCCATTAGTTTTCATCTCTTTTTAATCTGTCCATATAGCTGGTAGATGCATTATGGATGAATCCATGTCATATATGTATTATCAGGCCTGTAGACAGGACAGCTTGCCCAGTCTTCACTCAAGAGCGCAAATTTCCAAACATGAAAGATATAGATTCAATCCATAGCACAAATTTCCAAATGTGAAAGGTTTAGATTCAATGCAGAGAGCTTAGAATGCATTCCACTGACCATACTCAAACACTAATCGTAAGAGAGTTGTAATATACAACCCCAAAATTTTTTCCAAAATATAGAACAATGATAAACAGTGTTAGCACAACTAAACTCCTCCGCACTTCTGATCACCAAGATCCCAATTCGGGCAAGGTGAGAGCATAATGTGCTTTAGATTACAAATTAAAACATTGTGCAAACAAGTAAACATTCATCTGCATATGCAGGCATCCACAAGTTGTGGGGATTCACCACTTTTAGTGGGTATGAGAGCAAGAAAGGAAAATTACAATGTCATCCACTTATTCAGTGGGAATACTCCACTTATGCAGTGGGTAGAAACAATAAAGAAAAGTTCATTTATCCACACTGGCGGTAAAACCATCCAGGGGTTACAATATGTTTAATTGTTCTTTCCTCCACACTGGCGGTAAACCATCCAGGGGCCTTAATGTGATTCACAAGAAAGATTACAATGATATCAAATACAATGTAAATCAAGTCTTGTTTGGACTTATTAAGAATCTTGTGAAGATAGCATGACCATACCCTGCAGATTTCTTGAATAGCTGAATGATAATGTAGTATTTATTTGCTGTCCGTCACTGCTGCAACCTGAAATGATATATCAACTGCTCTCTACACAGACCATTGGCATCCAGGGAAGTATAATATTACAAGACTAAACCCAATGTTTGACAAAACAAGTGGTCCCTAAATGATCTATCAATTATATGTACTGAACACAACAGAGAGAGTGATAGACTATAAAATGACTTCTTCCAGACTAGTACGGCACCTTCCCAGCATAGTACGGACTGCTGAAAACTCCCAAGAAACTGCTCACACTTAACAATATTGTTTCCCACTCTAAAAACTATGCTAATACAAGACAAATCCAATGTTTCCCATGCACTAAAGATCAGTTAAAAAAACACTTCACACACTATGCATTTCCCAGGCCGTACGGCCAGCAGAAGTACGGCTGCTCATAAAAAAATAAACAAAGCTTCCCAACCACTCACTATGATTAGATTGGGGTCGCCTAAGGAAAATATTAATAGTGCAAAAAGATTTAGACACAAAGAACTTCTCAATAATTTTATTTTTGCAAAACTCTTTTTCTGCCTGTACGGCAATATAATGGTACGGACCAACAATATGACATTAAAACTATACAAGGCATAAAAAATCTGCTTCTAACTTCATTCTCATCTGATTGCCATGATATTTAATGAATTCTAATCCAAAAACTCTTAGCAACTTCAAACATATTCAGCTCCATGAAAGCTCACTGGCAAACTCTGGATAAGTTTGCTCAAATCTCTTCTTCAGCACAATGGTGATTCCTGTAGTGAAACCACACCCAACCTCGAGGGTTTTCGTCCTCAAGAGCATTCCATAAAAGGGTTTTCGTCCTCAAGAGAATATGGAAGAACATGCAGGTTCAATCCAGCAGAGTAACAATACAAATCCAAGCACACCCAAACAATGAGCCCAACTCCTCTTTTTATAACTTTTTGAGGGAAATAAAATATTATTTCCTTTATCCCTTCATATTTCTCCTCAAACAATATTAAATAATTCATTATGTGTGCACAACTTAAAGTCACCACTTTTAATTAAAAGCTCTTTTTAGCTCCAAAGACCTCCTTGTCAAAATAAAGGAAATATTTGCTTCTCAAGGCCCCAAAATGATGCATCTATGATTTAAAACTTTTCTTCTTTGTTCCAACGAGCTATAACACTTAGATTTTTATTAATTATTTTCACCCCTAGGAGCTTAAGTGAAAATAATAATTAAAATAGCTCATTAAATATTAAATTTTGCGGAAAATCCCAAATGACCTTCGAAAGCAAAATAAACTGAACCAATATGCTCTATAAGGTTTGGGATGTGCAACGATGTCTTCCGGGTGACTTTCCAAAAATAGAAAACTCTTCCAAGGATCTTGGAGAGCAAACCAGAAGCCCGATCAAACTTTAAAAACCATCAATGTTACCCGGAACATCAACTGAGCTCAAAACCAAGACAAAATTATCTATTTACAAAAGGAAAACCCAATTAACTGTTCTGCAGACTGAACTAAGACCACTCCAATAACATTGGAGTTCTCAAACATGTTGGATAGCCTCCAAAAGACTAGGAACAAGCACAAATGCCCATAATAATCAATGTGCCAAAAATGGAACATTACAGTCCTCCCTGCTCAATATTGCTTGTCCTCAAGCAATTCATGCTATCCAACCAAGATACCTGCCTGATTATAGATAATATACCTGGATCCCAAATCAATCTGAAGAATGCCCTACACCAATTCTGCTGCTCTATTCTGATATATCTGTGAACTGCACAGCTGGTATTCTGATTACACTTCTGAAACATTCTTCCAATCACATAACTATTTGGATCCCAAACATCACTAACTCCAAAATTGAAAGAGTTAGCAATCATCAATACAATCATGCAACACGAAACAACTACTGGAACCCAAAAACTGTAGTGCTCTCCCGATGAAGAACACAAATCAGCTTGATAACAAGCTGGAAACAACTCATGACAGCCATGAATCAGCTGATTCTCACTCTCCAAAAGAGCATTAGTAACTGTAACGCTTGTTCCTTTCAGCTGAAAACTTTTGTCATCTTCCCATAAAAGGCTAAACACAACAAAAAGATCAATCTCATGGCTACACAAGTCTGAAATAATCTCATGAAAATCAAATTTCAGTGATCTCAAAGTGAGATAGCAACAACAAAACTGAAATCTTTTGAGAACAATAAGAAATTTAGGCCATCTACAATTAAAATATGTCAAAGTTATGACCAAAATTTCTCTCCAATCAATCCATCTGTATGCAATTGAACACCTATGATGGCTGATGGGAGTAAGGACAGCAACTTTATAACTGAAATTCAACTCCAAATTTATCCATAAAATAATCTTACCAACACCACTATCCTCCATGGAACCTTGCAAATAAACTACATTGCAAAAGTAAGCCATCATTGAATCTAATCCCTTGCATACCTGAACCTTATGCCCATCTTCAACAACTGCTGAAAACTTCCAGTTGAAGAAGTTTTTGTACAAATGAACATCACATGAGTGCACTTCAACCGGATCCCATATCCTGTTACTGTCCTCCTCCGTGCTACTCACATCAGAATGGTTCTCATCATTCAACATGAGGAGAAGATTAACATGAGTTAACTCAACTTCCATCATAAAAAGAGTATTATCAAATGATTGGAAATTGGTTTTACCTTCATGTTCAAACAATTCATCAATTGACTCCCACTCTGCATTTGCATACTTAGGAGGCTGTCCTAAGTCAAAATCTCCTTGGAGCAAACCAAGCTCTTCAGTCTCCATCTTGCTTTCATTGGCTCTAGCAACTCCTACTTGCTCCTTGAATTGGTGTACATCTACAAACTGACTTTCAACTTCTAAGAGAGCCATTTGGGTACTCTCTAAAGAATCCATAGTTGTTTTAAGCTTAAATATAAGCTTATTAATTTTAGCATCTCTTTCCTTCAATGCATCAAAAATTTGGTCAGCATACTCAAGGACATGACCCCTATCAATAAGCAAGTTCAAATAATCTGATTTCAAAGTTTCCAATGCCTTCCTGACTACACACCAATCTTCAAGTGAAGATCTTTTTTCTGTGCCCATTTGTCTCCTCTCAACTTGAGCTCTCCAAATGTGATCTTCAACAAACTTATGTGAGCTATCCAAATGTGTTAGAACTTGTACAACCTTATCTTCGGTGACTAACAATTGATTCTTAAAATCCAAATCAGCTGCACACAATAAATTTTCTGTCATATCGTTAGAAGAATGATCTTTGAAATCAGCTGCTTTAGAGTTATCCTCTTCATAGCTACTTTGACTACAAGAAGTAGCATCACATAAATTCAATGTTGAGCCAACCTTTGAGGCTGATCCAAATCTTCCAACAAACTCTTCATCAACATGCTCATCAACTAACTCTTCTGCAAGGATACTAAGTTCTTCAAATTGCATAGGAGTTGAATCTTCTTCTTCATCACTTATATCAAATGAAATGGCAGTCTCATAATCAAACATTGAATCATCACCAATGGCTGATTTAAAGTCTTCATCAACACATTCTTCGTCAAGGATCTTTGAAGAATCTAACTGCTCTTCTCTTTGCATGGAACAATCCCACACATAATCAAGACTTCCATCACTAGAATGGTGGAAACGCTCTTCATTAGGTGCTGTTCTGAAATTTGCAGCAACATCAAACTTTTTATCTTTTGTGATTTCATTGTCTCCCATGTCCTCAACAAGACACATTGCTTCAATCCTCTCATGCTCACTTGCAAAGTCACCAGCAAGCAATCTATCGATCATCTTCATCTCCTCAAATGCAGTGGCATCTTCAGCATCTTCATCAAATGAAGGACTTGCTAAGTCCAACACTTTTGGCTCCTCGTCAAAACAAGGCTCAGTTTCACTAAATTCTGTTGTAGACTTCTCCAATTCAGCAAACTCCTCTATGCATGTCTCATGTTTTGTGACTTTGTCTTCATCATACAAAGGCTTAGACTCATTTCTTTCAACAAACAAGTCTTCATCTTCACCATTTTTAGATTGCACATCATTCACAAAGGAAGAACATGTGGTGAAGGTTGCTGATTTATCTTTTATTTTCTTGCATTGGTGGTTAGGCTCCCAAGCATCTTTGCATATGAAACAAAGACTTCTTCTCCTGAGCTCATTCTTGCTGACCTCTTTCTTCCTCGAAATAAGAGACTTCTTATTCGGTGGGCTGGAAAATGATGGCTTAGAAAAATTCTTGGTGCTTGCCTTTGAAGTAGTTAACTCAGGCTTGCATATAGACATTGTCTTCATCTCCTCTTCCTTCCTTATCTTTTGGATGTATTCTATAAATCCCTTTTTGTCAGGATTACCTTCTTTGATGATTTCCAAGAAAGCATTCCAAGGGAGTTGCTGCTTATAGTCATTTGGTAGTTCTTCATACTCATCAATAATCTTAGTGGCCTCATGATGATACTTCCTTCGATCCAATTTCTCTTGAACAACTTTTTCTAATTCATCCAGAACCTCTGTCTCACTTTTTTTCTGCATAAGAGATGCCATGATCTCCCAACACCGCTCAAAATCTTTCAACTGCCCAACTCTGAACATACATGCAAGAGCTGATCACTCACAAGCAACGCTGAAAACTGACTTGCTCAACTGAAAAATCTGCAACAAATTAGCTTCCCAACAGGGTAGCAAGAACATACCAGCTCTGATACCACTGTAATATACAACCCCAAAATTTTTTCCAAAATATAGAACAATGATAAACAGTGTTAGCACAACTAAACTCCTCCGCACTTCTGATCACCAAGATCCCAATTCGGGCAAGGTGAGAGCATAATGTGCTTTAGATTACAAATTAAAACATTGTGCAAACAAGTAAACATTCATCTGCATATGCAGGCATCCACAAGTTGTGGGGATTCACCACTTTTAGTGGGTATGAGAGCAAGAAAGGAAAATTACAATGCCATCCACTTATTCAGTGGGAATACTCCACTTATGCAGTGGGTAGAAACAATAAAGAAAAGTTCATTTATCCACACTGGCGGTAAAACCATCCAGGGGTTACAATATGTTTAATTGTTCTTTCCTCCACACTGGCGGTAAACCATCCAGGGGCCTTAATGTGATTCACAAGAAAGATTACAATGATATCAAATACAATGTAAATCAAGTCTTGTTTGGACTTATTAAGAATCTTGTGAAGATAGCATGACCATACCCTGCAGATTTCTTGAATAGCTGAATGATAATGTAGTATTTATTTGCTGTCCGTCACTGCTGCAACCTGAAATGATATATCAACTGCTCTCTACACAGACCATTGGCATCCAGGGAAGTATAATATTACAAGACTAAACCCAATGTTTGACAAAACAAGTGGTCCCTAAATGATCTATCAATTATATGTACTGAACACAACAGAGAGAGTGATAGACTATAAAATGACTTCTTCCAGACTAGTACGGCACCTTCCCAGCATAGTACGGACTACTGAAAACTCCCAAGAAACTGCCCACGCTTAACAATATTGTTTCCCACTCTAAAAACTATGCTAATACAAGACAAATCCAATGTTTCCCATGCACTAAAGATCAGTTAAAAAAACACTTCACACACTATGCATTTCCCAGGCCGTACGGCCAGTAGAAGTACGGCTGCTCATAAAAAAATAAACAAAGCTTCCCAACCACTCACTATGATTAGATTGGGGTCGCCTAAGGAAAATATTAATAGTGCAAAAAGATTTAGACACAAAGAACTTCTCAATAATTTTATTTTTGCAAAACTCTTTTTCTGCCTGTACGGCAATATAATGGTACGGACCAGCAATATGACATTAAAACTATACAAGGCATAAAAAATCTGCTTCTAACTTCATTCTCATCTGATTGCCATGATATTTAATGAATTCTAATCCAAAAACTCTTAGCAACTTCAAACATATTCAGCTCCATGAAAGCTCACTGGCAAACTCTGGATAAGTTTTCTCAAATCTCTTCTTCAGCACAATGGTGATTCCTGTAGTGAAACCACACCCAACCTCGAGGGTTTTCGTCCTCAAGAGCATTCCATAAAAGGGTTTTCGTCCTCAAGAGAATATGGAAGAACATGCAGGTTCAATCCAGCAGAGTAACAATACAAATCCAAGCATACCCAAACAATGAGCCCAACTCCTCTTTTTATAACTTTTTGAGGGAAATAAAATATTATTTCCTTTATCCCTTCATATTTCTCCTCAAACAATATTAAATAATTCATTATGTGTGCACAACTTAAAGTCACCACTTTTAATTAAAAGCTCTTTTTAGCTCCAAAGACCTCCTTGTCAAAATAAAAGAAATATTTGCTTCTCAAGGCCCCAAAATGATGCATCTATGATTTAAAACTTTTCTTCTTTGTTCCAACGAGCTATAACACTTAGATTTTTATTAATTATTTTCACCCCTAGGAGCTTAAGTGAAAATAATAATTAAAATAGCTCATTAAATATTAAATTTTGCGGAAAATCCCAAATGACCTCCGAAAGCAAAATAAACTGAACCAATATGCTCTGTAAGGTTTGGAATGTGCAACGATGTCTTCCGGGTGACTTTCCAAAAATAGAAAACTCTTCCAAGGATCTTGGAGAGCAAACCAGAAGCCCGATCAAACTTTAAAAACCATCAATGTTACCCAGAACATCAACTGAGCTCAAAACCAAGACAAAATTATCTATTTACAAAAGGAAAACCCAATTAACTGTTCTGCAGACTGAACTAAGACCACTCCAATAACATTGGAGTTCTCAAACATGTTGGATAGCCTCCAAAAGACTAGGAACAAGCACAAATGCCCATAATAATCAATGTGCCAAAAATGGAACATTACAAGAGTCTAGAAACAAAGATTCTCTCTAGCCTCCTACATACATCCTCTGCTACGTATGCAGGACATTTTTATTTGTTCGAAGTGCAGGGAGTTGGTTTTACTAAAATAGAATCTGTTTAAGTGCTTGTGTGGCATTAAATAATGTTTAAGTCAATTTTCAAAAAATGCATGCATGCACTTCAAGCTCTATGGAATGCATTTCAAGCTCTCTAGATGGAATCTACACCTTTCACATTTGGAAATCTGTGCTGTGGATTGAATCTATACCTTTCATGTTTGGAAATTTGCGTTCTTGAGTGAAGACCGGGCAGGCTATCCTGTCTGACAGGCCTAATTTTACGTACACATACATATATGGCACAGATTCATCCATAATGCTAGATAGCCACAACTGAAAAATCCTCTTAGAGAGCGGTCCCATGGAGCTGTTAGAGGATCTATTTTTTGGGAGCAAAGAGTCCCATGGAACTCAAACAAGTCTGCTAGTGCTTAAATCGGAATCTTCTCCTCAAAACTAGGAGCAGCTATTGTTTAGGTGTTTGTTTTTCCGCTGGTGCAGATGGGGTGGGGCTGAAACTTTCCCCCACCAGCTTAGGGATTTAACTGAGAGTCCTCTCATTCCCACCATTTTATTTAGGGGCAAATTTGGAGGGAATTTTCCCAATTTTTATTTTTATATCCCTGCTAGAGCAGTTCATTAGATTGCAGAGCAGGTCATAGAAGGCAAAGCAAATATCAACGAATAGCAGCGGTGCATCTTTAAATCACACAAAGGAGATAATTGTATATGGTTGGCCACTATTGCCATTTTTTAACCATTTGAAATTGCATGTTGTGCAACTAGTTTTTTAAATTTTTGAATATATATATATATATGCAATTTTCCTTTCTTGAAAATTTCAGCAAAACCCTTTCTGGGCCTTGTAAGTTCAGAAGAAACAATGTACAAATTGAAAGGAAACTGTATGGAACAGGGTTAAATATGGTACAAATCTTATTGGATTCACTGTTGGTGTTACCCAGAAGTTTATTTGTAGCCCTGAACGATATGGCTTCATTTTGAGTACAGAGAAAATATTGAGCTAACTTTGTCCACAAAGAAGAAATGCTTGCCTCAATCCTCTTTAAAGATAACCTATTTTATTTTGTATTGGGAAAGCTTAAAATGCATCATGCTTTCTGTTTGAATTGTAGGGAATCTGTGCATAAGTTTCCTTATATCACACAATTGTGATCTAACATCCCATGTAGAAAAGAACAAGCAAAAATTATCATATTTGCCCAGTGTTTGCTGTTGTTTTTACCTTTGTGAGGATAGTTACATAGAGTATTGACTGCAAAATTGTTATTTCCAGTAGTAGATGCTTCTGACAAATTAAGCTATATGTTTGACATAGGTATAAAGATCAATCTTTAGGCATAGAGCGTGTCTCATGCAGAAATACCAAACAATTCATATTAGAGGATCCTTGTTTTATAATATTTCTTTATTGCAACTGTTTATAAATTTATTATGGGACCCCAACGTCCTAAAAAATCTCTGCTAAATTATTTAGCATAAATTATTGTTTAAAAAACTTCATGAGACCACCTGCTTCCCTAAAGCTCAATAATTTAAGTATACCCACAAATACAAAATACAAAATTCATGGGACCACCCGCTGTAAAACGCTCCTAAAAAATCTCAAGTGCCCCGCTAAGATAATCTTGGAATCCCCCTCCTATGGGACCGCTTCCTTGTCGCTTTACGCAATTTAATTAGCCGACGGAAAAAAAACCAACAAAAAAACAAAACAAAACGGTTAGCGTCTGACAATTTACCGGGAGAACCCGCCCACGGTTTCATGTGACAGTCTGCCCTGGCTACAAATATTGTGCTTCGCCCCTGCTCTAAAATCCCTATTGCTTTTACCTTCCTTACGCATATATATATATATATATATATAAAATAAGTAAATGCCCAGTTGCTGGCAATTGGGAAAGAGAATATATATATATATATATTCTCTTTCCCAATTGCCAGCAACTGGGCATTTACTTATTCCTTTGTCTTCTTAATACTCTCTCCCTTTATCTTTTACAGACAGAGATCAAACTGCCTTTGGTTTGTAATATATTTAGGTCAGTGCGGGCATGGATCTTGCCACCGATGTTTTCATTTCGGAGGATTATGCGAAAAGCCGCTACTTAAAAAAATGTGGCCCAAGCAAAAGCTCAGCACTTCTACAAATCCCGCAGATGCCCACAACACGAATTACTCGTCTTCACAAAAGAACGAAAAATCCCCCATTTATGAATGACATTTTCATCAAAGAGGAAATACTTTTGTCTTGTTTTACTCCATAATTGAGCTTCTCTTCAGAACATGAGGGGGCTTCTGTAAACATTGAGGACATCTTATTTTATTTTATTTTTCCTGTACAACTTTTCTTTAATGCCGGTATTTCGAGTATCTGTTTTTATCTGAGTTTATATAAATACTTTGGAAGATTTTCGCATTAATGCATTATTGGGGAAAGCCCGATTGGCTTTCATATCTCTGAATATCAAAACACTGTTTTTTCAAGCATTTCAAGTATGCTTGTTTTAATAACTTGCTTTACATTTTATTGCCTGAGCGCTCTATTCAGCTCTATAATCTATTTTTGATATAAAATAGGTTTCTTCATAAATTGAAGTCGCAAAATCCGAGGGTCGTAACTGTGGATGGTAATTTTTGTCTGAAGATGTAACAAAATATAGAGGCTGAAGAGTTTATACCAGGCAGAAGCAATTAGATTATACACAATGAATGAAGTCCGACCAAAAAAAAATGTAGCATTCAAATTTGCTTACGTTCTTGCATTTTGTGTTCTAGACTAGCGTAATGGGCCTGTTAACTCCTTTACGGCAAGGGCTTATCAATGGCGTACATCTCAAATTTTTAGAAAATAGAAAATAGGAGGTGTGTTGTCTGGTCGATTGCTAAGAACAAAAAAATCAAAAACAAGAAGCATGTTGTACAGTTTTGCTTTAATCTAGCGGACGAAAAAAAAAATGCATGGAAAAAACTCCCACGTATAAGCCTGTCGGCTACAAATATACATTAGAACAACAATTCGTATTCCATAAAATTAATAAAATTCAGATGGACTGAAAATAGATAATAGTAAAAGAGGAGGTACCCTAAACTCAATAGCACTTCTTCTATTGAAGATTGTAGGGGAGAGGGCTCAATTGTGGTGCACCCTAACTTTATGGATTGATATAGCAACATATGTGCAATATTGGCAATAAAAATTATATCTTCAAACAACAAGGATATGGACAATTCAAATATTCCATTTCACCTGCATAGACCTAAAAAAAATTGTCATCAGCATGCTTTTTGTTGAGGTGTCATAATAGACCCCCCAAAAAAGTTAGACCAATAGTTGTGCATTAAGTCATGTTTTCTAGTGTGTCAATGTGGCATCATATGATTTGTTGCTTTTTGAATCTAATGGGCATATTTTATTCAACTATTGGGTCCTCTCTTACAACTACTAGTACCATACTTTTAAAATATTGGGCTTTTAATGTACCAATTTATGACAACTATTGGTACCCGCACCATTCTTGGACCCTCTCCCCTGCAAGTGTTTGTCTTTATGTTAAAAAACTGGAAAACTGATTAAGAAAAGCAATAATAAAGTTAGTCACAGGGGAATAAACTAGAAGAACACCCCAAGAACATACACACCAATAAGCACACTAGCAAGAATCAAGAATCCAAAGAGACATTGATTCACAAAATCAGTATTGGCTCTGCTTAAATCCCATACAAAGGAATCCTAATTATTTCCAATATCAACCTCAATGCCATTCCAATTAGAAGTTGGTTTAGCAAAAAAACAACAACCTGGTTTTCTTCCCTTCTAGTATGGCTCCACTTAACAACATTGAACCATGAATGAGGATATTGATAAGACTTGTTTTTTAAATGACCAGTCAATATTTTAGAGTTAGATTCTAGAATAATATCGATAAAATGCTTTAGCTTAACTTTAAAAAGAGATTGGCGAATGGCCATAGCCTCAACAAAGTTATTAGAACCCATTGAGTAAGTTGACAATCCTAAGGATTGTTATGATTCTTGTATATACATGTAAAGAAAAATAACCTTCCCTAAGCTTTTAGAATGCAAACACATTAGCATAAATTAACCTAGATTAATTAATCATAGATATGTGAGTGTATGCAATTCTGAATTAAATATTATTTTAGAAAAGTAAATGTAAAGTAGATAGGGGTACTTCATTCAATGATTGATAATGAACATTTTTTATGGAGACTTTGGGATCTAAACTAGTTCTAGTCTGGAAATGGTATTTCTCAATCTATATAGTACCTCAAATTCTATGCAAGACTTCTTTTGTCTAGAATCGAGTCTATGTCTATGGGTCACTTCTACGATTATGGATTTGTCGTTCTATCATGCAAATTTAATTTCGGTGATTTTACAATCTTACTCATTGGTTCACTAAATTTCCTACTCTCTACTTTGCTTTGAAGATTGGTGGTATTTGGAAATATCTTTAGAGGATTGTTGGAATTGCTAAGGCTCACATTCTCCTAGGTCAACCCTAAAAAAGACACCAACTTTATTGTCATGCCAATGATTGTAAACAACAAGCTTCAACTGTGAAATGCTTCTAAGATGAATATGTAGCTTCTAATTCTTTTTAGTGTACCAATTCAAAATGTTCTTCTAATGATTGCTCCTTAAGATGAGAGAGGATGTTTGAATGTGAGAGGATGTGAAATGAGTACAAATTGTATGCAGGAATTTAGAACTCAAAATAGAAAACAAATTTAAACAAAATGCTTCCTATTCTAAACTCATGCAAACCTTAGATAGAGCGGATGATAGAGTACAAATAACCAAATTCAAACAAGAACAAAGTTACCCAATGTAGACTCTATGATGCGTGGATTTGCTCTATTGATTCTGAATGTGGATGCTCATCAATTTGTGCAAGATTTTGAAAGCATGTACCTGTCAGGATGTGAACAATCAAGATATGATAGTGGATGAATGGTTGAGATTGAATGAGAGGGAGTGGAGAATCTTTGGTTGTGTATGGCTTAAAAATAGAGAGGAATCTTGGAGGGAGTTATGACAGGTATGAGTGGATAATTAGATTTATTAATTTGGAGAAAATAGAAAATAGATTTATTTATCCATTTTGGATTAAACGAAATTAATATTAGCCTAATTAACCAAATAATATGAAGTATTTAATTAATTAGTGGTGGTGATGACAAAGGGAAAATTAATAAGATAAAGAAGAAATGTTGACATGGTATGAAAATTAGCTTAATTAAATAAATGTAATTTATTTAATTAATTTGGCGATCGGAGATATGTTAAAATATAATTAGTGATTAGATGAATGTGATTAGAATGCACTTAGGAAAGTGTCAAAAGTGATGTGTCAGATGCATCGTTAAATGTGTCAATCAGTATGTGTCAATTTTAAGTGTACATTTTGCCCCTCTTTGGAATTGCATCGTGACTACAAGAAGCAATGTCGTGTCAAAAAAAGTAGATATAAACACTTGGGATGACATTAGTGATAACATGCCCCAAGCATTGAGATTTTGATCTTAGGCTTGATTGATGGATTAAGATTGATTTGATCGATTGAGGTTGATTGATTAAGTTTTTTGGATGATGATTGATTTTGATAGTCAACGCTTAGAGGGATTTAGGATTCAGAATGTCAACCTTGATTTTGGATAATTATGTTTAGGGATGCCCCTTTGAGAGGACAAGTGGGTTGGAAGAACACGGGTGTGCTCTCGAAATGGATAAAATAGAGAGAAGAAGATTAGGGATGGGTGGAAAAAGAGAAAATTTCGTTAAAGGATGGATGTTAAGGATGAAAATATTAGTGGAGAAATGGAAAAGAGAGAGATGGAAATTAGAGATGAATGATGAATGTTAAAATAGAAGAAGAGGGAGAAAGATGAAAGGGTTATTTAAATTAACCAGGAAGGAAATGATGGCGAAATACTAGGTGAATGGATATGATGAGATGTGAAAGAAGTACATGCTTATGAATCTTTCATAAAATACAACTATTATGAGAAACCTGATATGTATTATAGCATAGGCATTATGCATCATGATATAAGGGATCATGACGACGATGCGCCAAATTCACAAATGACTAACCCAAAAAGATTAGGTTGCAAGTAGGTAGATGACATTTAGCATCATGATATGAAAGACCATGATGTAGTTGTCATGATACTACAAGAACTTATACAGATACAATAAAAAAATATAAATCCATCAAGCAAGAAACACACACAAGCACAGATGCAAGAATAGAAAACAAGGTTTTTCCCCTAGTTAAGTGAAGAACCTAATTTTGATGATGATGATAACTGGTAGATTGGGAACAATACATCTCGATTATTGAGTTTGTTGCGCCTCCGAGCAATGATGCATGCAAGGAAGGTGGGTGAGGGAACGATCATCCCAAAAGCCGCTATGATTTGTTTAGAGCAGAATAAGACTAAGGACAAGTTTGATGGGGTTGTTTGCATTTTGGAATTGATTTGTATTGCATTGATAGGATGTTATACTATATAGCGTGATAGATTTGGATTGCTTGCATTTGAATGGATTGCTTTGTTAGGATCAAAGTTGGATTTGGGTTTACTTTTGGGTAGTCTTTTGATTTTTGTTGCTGGATGGGATTGGTTATCTCCATATGATAACCAGTGACAAGGGAACACCAAGTCTATGGGTAAGAATGGGAGACGAATGGGATGGAAAGATTAAGGGGTTATCGATAGAAGCGTGAGGGTCGGAGGATGAAGGATCTCCAAGGACAATGTCGCAAATGAAAAATATGCCATACTTTATAAATTCCTTCCAAGATGCTAAACTTAAGGGATATAGTGTGCTCCATAAGTCACAAAAAGATGCTTGGGAGATTTATTATAGAAGGATTTCCTATGTCAAGATTTTTTCAAAGCATGTTTCAATATAATGCCCCAGTCCTTATCAAGATCAAAAGTAAGCATGGAGGACGTAAGGGAATGATGGCAAGAATATATGGATATGAATGGATTAGGATTATATAAGGGGGATAGGATGGGATAGATGAAACAACTTTGCCCCAAGTGTAGGGTATACAGACAACCAATTTATAGATGATGTCCATGAATAGGTTTTCATCATGGTACTTATCCAAGGCACCATGAAATGGTTTTCACCATTGTATGAATGATTTCTCTTTACTATTTTGATTTTTTTGCATTTTCTAATTTGTTTTTATATTTTTTCTGCATTTTCTGAGTTTTTGGATTCTTCTACATTGTTGATTGGATGGCCTTGATAGCTAGATATTTAAAGGGTCTTCACATGTCTCTTCCCATTTGATATAGTTGATGTAGATTCTCTCATCATAAAATTTCAATAGTGAACTTCCTGGAGTAACTGCTTTATCGGAATTAAAGCACTCTTGTATAATCTATTAATGTTTGTGTGATATTTATTGATAATAAAGTTGGCCTCATCTAAATGTGTACATCTTGATAGGGTACCATCGTAGCCCTTATGATAAAGTGTTTTTGCTACAGTGCGACAGATTTGGGATGTGGAGTTCTTGGATTTAATGTGTGATTTTGGATTTTGATGGATGACGTTGGATGTAGAATTAGGCAATTTAGATTCAGGAGATTTAGGTGGATGGAATGGCGATTTAGATTGGGTTTGAGGATTCTTGACTCACCATACTTGGGATGGTGGATTGTGAAGTTTGGATTTTAGATTAGGATGGCAATTAGGACCAACATTCTTATATAAATTCGAAGGTGGTGGACACCTATTATATGCAACATTCTTTCGATATGGGTCCATATTTTGAGTAATTGCTAGATAAGGATATTTTCCTTCACTTGATTTGATTGATCCACTTTGCTTTGGGACCCATATTACTTTCATATATCTTCCTTGATTTTTGGATTGATTCACTTTTGATGCTTGATTTAGATCTTTTGCTTTGTATGCAATACAAGTTTGTTAGTCCCAATTGATGGGTTTAGGATGTGGAGGAGAAAGTTTGATGGTATGGAAAGTGGAGGAGGAAGGATTGTTGGTAGTAATCTTATTGTAGGTGCTATGAATGGTCCCTATCTCAACACTTTCATTAGATATAGTTGCCTTAGTGATTTATGAAGTATCACTAACTCCATTAGATTGCTTGGACAATTGATTTTTGACGCCTCAACCATGATTGAAGTGGATTGAGATGGGTTCTAGGATGCCCTGATCATGAAATCCCAATCCTTTTCCTTGATAATCCATGATTTTATATATCTCGTGTGCAATAGGATACTTATTATTTTCAAAACATGATGCTAGCCCATTAGTGTGTCATTTAGAATAATTAAAATTTGCTATTATCTCCTCTGCAAGGATGCCTGACTGGATGAAGGTGGATGATCCTAGTTGATAGGATATTGGTGCTTTCTCGTTATGTATAGTTATCATGCCTCGGTCATTATTTTTTTTGTTGTTTATTGATCATTTGAATGATCAATGGGATCCATTGTTACTTTCTTTTCCTCATGCTTGATGTGGTTAAGATCCTTATTTCCACTATGCTCATTAGGATTATGTATATTATGATCAATATCATTTTCTTGATTGTCTATGGGTTCATGGGGATCAAGTGTCTCATCATGGGAAGTGGATGTTATTAGATGATGGATATGATTGGTTTGGATTTCTTGATTAGGGATAGTATAAAATTAGATGAGGGGATCAACTTGGTTCTCTTGATCATTAATAGGATCTTGACAATAGATGGGAGCAGCTTGGATAGTTTGATATTGAGTAGCTTAAATAATTTGATCTTGATTTGGTTGGGTACATGTTTGATCCTGCTTTAGATTTGATTCTTGACATAGCTCTTGAGTTTGGACAAAGGTTTCTTGGATAGGGTTGATAGGCTTTGAATGGTCAACAACATAGTTGCATGATGGATTTATACTTCAGCTTATGGTAAAATACTCTTCAATAGGCTTGATAGGCATGGGATTGCATAATGATACTTGATGGATAGGCATTGGACTAAGAGGTTCTTTAATAGGTACAAGGATAGGCATTGGATTGCATGATGCTACTTGATCTTTGATGGGCATGTTGTTAGGATTTTGATTGCATGGCGGTATTTGACTATGAAGGGTACTTTATAACTTTTGGATAGGCTTGGTAGATATAGGCTCGATGACTTCATGCTTTCTAGTTTGATGTTTCTCCTTTTCTAGTAGTCTTTGGATAAGGAGAAAATCTAAATATGCACATTTAGATTGATGAGAGGAGTTGGAATGCAAAGGTTGTGAGGATGCAGGATTGACATGGGGATGGCGGTTAGAGGATAGGATAGTAAAGACTATGAGGATGGAGGGTTAACATATGAGGTGGAGGTTAGAGGATAGGATGATGTTCCCTTGTCAAAGGTAGCATGAGGATGAGGATGACTTATGGACATTACATTTTGGTTCATGGTGTATCCAGTACAAGCATGTTCTTGGGTTAAGGGATCCTGATGGTTATAAGAATTTAGAAATCTATGATTAAAACTATGGGATAATTTGCTCATGGTGATGGCATCTAGATATGAACTGTCATGTTCAGCTCTAGACAAATCATAAGGTTCACTAGGATATTGCATATGGATTTTAGCTTGCATAATGAAGTTTTGAAACTAGGGGTCCATGATGGAAATGATTAAGGATGATAGAATGCTTGGATTGCAAATTATTCAGTTCTTTGGTTTTTGACACAAGACTTATAAGTTGTAAAGTTCGCAAACCATAAACTATATCACGAAAATAAATAAATGCTCAAATTCTCATTAATATAAAATTGAAATGAGACATCTTTAATATATGTAAAAATGTCATATTACATCTCACATGTACAATTGCCTAACCTAGGTGTTAGCACAAGAAATATGAAATACAAAATGGAACAAATCTGGCTCTCATGTCATATAGTCAACACTATACAAACAATGATGTACAAAGACAAGAATTATACAAGTAATGATATATGAATGTAGTCATTGTCACCAGCTGCCACTAACTCATGCGGTCATCAACAAATCCAAGAGACAAGAACATGGCTCAAGTGCTTTTCTGCCCAACCACAAAGCCTACGCTTCCCCAAAATTCTTCCTACTTCGAGGAATACCTGACGCTGCACAAAATGCCTAGCAACCTGGAAACTAGGCAGGATGGAAACCTGGTGCAGCCTGATATATCTACATGCATTTCTAACATGAACATGTAATGCCCTACTATCAGGATATGGCAGATAAACATATCAATATAATTTGATAGGCAAACATTCATCTATTTCAATGAAAACATGGCTTTGACCAATACACTTATGAATATACCAGAAGATCCCAAAAAGAGGATCAACCTTCTCTGTTAGCCCATATTCGGCACCCTTTCTTGGAAGGTAAACCCATCACATGCATAGAAAAGTAAACTACTTTCTTTACAAAGGCAATCCATGGTAGAACATGCACATGCCCAATAAATATTTCCTTTTTCTTTTCATGCAAAATTTAACGTGAATTGCAAATTACTTTTCTTGCAAATACGAGATCTATGATGATTCTTTATGCATATTGTACTTCTAACATGAACTTCATGCGATATTTATTTTAGATGCAAATACTATCTAAAATTCATGTTTTCCTAACCATATTCATGATGTTTTTGTAACAAGGATAAAGAGGTTTCAGTCGTATAAAGAAAGATGCAAGTATTGATCATGATAATATATATACATGTGTGTGTATAACCCTCATTACATGTGCAATTATCTCAAAATAAAGACTAATTTAATGATTTCATGCTCACAAGTAAAATCTAATTCATAATAAAGTTATGATAGAATTTGAGATAAAGAATTGAGAAAATCATCTTTCCATTCAGTTACAGGTCTATATATACATATACTATTGAGTTAAAAATAAAAACAAAACAACAAAGATGCCAAACATTCAACAAGTTCATGTTTTATATTCAAACAACAGATATATACCTATGTATATTACCAAATAAACTGCATTTAGGTATATATATCAAAATCATAACCTTCTTAGACATCGAAATCAAATTCTAGAAATCACTACTGAATTAAAAATCAGAACAACAAAGAGGTCTATATTTCAATCATTTCATGTTGTGAAAAGCAAACAACAAAGCTATTGTTTGTGTATGCATACATATACATAAAAAAAAGTTTACATATGGACAACGATTTAATCTTAGAAATTGCCGGTACTTTCACACATTTTCCATTGCACAATAAATCCTTGCAAGTAAATTTCAAGACAATCAAAGAATTCACATACTAATTTTATTAGAGAAGGATTTGGAAACAATGTCCTAGACGCTCTAGAAAATCTCCCAAACCTGCTACGAAAAAACCCCCAAATCACTGGTAACAAAGCCTCGATTTGTTGATGCTCAATGCCCAAACAATTTCCCCAGAAGTTGCCAATCGATCCTCCGAAGCACCCCCTAAAATCGTTCTTTTCTTTCCTCCTTTATGCCTTTTTCATTGCCCTAAGTTTGGGAGATGGCATGCTATTTTTTTCGCCCCCCAAAAACCTCTACTCATACATCTTGTTTAATAACAAGTTTCCATTCCTGACTTCACTTTGCACTCATTTTTACATAAATAGTTCCCTATATTCAAATCTATATTTATATATTTATTATTTTAATTGATAAGAGAAATAATTACATTTGAAATTAAAATTAGTAATTAAATCTTTCTTATTTTATTTTAAACACTCACTCATGTAGAGACAATGATGTTAAAATAAAAGAGATGAAATTATTTTTCCTAACAAATCATTGTTAAAAGAATGTACATAGTAAGCAAAATTGCATATATGTAAACTAATCATTTAAACCATCATAACCATAAACAATATTCAAAGTATAATGCACAATTAAAACTACGTATCCATGATAACACAAATGCGTAACGAAACCATTCATAATGTAGTATGTATGCAACTATGTGAGTGTGTGTGTGTGTGTGCATCGGGTTTTTAGTCATGCCAACTCTTACCGAGCGGCTAGGACACTTCTACCTCAATCATGTTTTCATCTTCAATATTTTCCTGCACTCATTCACACTCAGATTCTCGTCAATAGGTTAGCCCATAAAATCATAGCCGAAGCACGAGCAAGATATGAAATCATAAACATAATAATTCATCATCATTCAATTTCAATTTTATGCATTTTTAGAAATAACAACAAATTACGATTCACACACAAGTAATTATCCAATAATCAAACAATCATAAGGTAATTTCCAATAGTCTCATCAAATGTGTTGAATTATAAATGCAAGCAAAAGGTCGAGATGTGGCATCCTTCCCCACTAAGAATAGACATCGTCCTGATGTCTTATTATAATAACACTAAAGTAATAAAGTATCTCACTAATGCTATCAAAAGTATCACACTATAGCAATTAATTACCACACTAAGAAAATAAAAGTATCTCAACTAAGTCCTCAAATGTGGAAAAGAATGGTCTATCTCCTCTGCATCCTCCCATGTGGCACTATCCACACAATATTGGTCCCGTTGGACCTTATACTGAACAATATCTCTGTTACGCAACTTAGTGTTGCGCCTATCAAGGATTCAAATGGGTTCCACTAGCATGATTCCTAGATCCTGAATCTGTAAAGCATGCTAATCAAGTATGTGAGAGGCGTTAGGATGATACGGCTTAAGCAAAGACACGTGAAATACATTATGGATTTGGTCAAGAGAAGGTGGTAGAGCAAGTTTGTAAGCAATGGGTTGATCACTTCTAATACATCAAACGAACCTACAAATCTAGGTGTAAGTTTGGATGATTTGCCAAATGATACAGAACTCTTATGAGGTTTGACCCTCAAAAAGACTTTGTCCCCCATTGAAACTGTTTGAAAGTCCAATTCTTATCTGCATAGCTCTTCTATTGATATGCTGCTTGTTTCAATCTCTCCTTGATCAATCTCATTTGATCATCCATCTCTCTAAGCATATCAGGACCAATCACGATCCTATCTTCCACCTTATGCCATCTTATAGGTGTGTGACACTTACGCCCATAAAGAGCTTCAAAAGGTGCCATCCCCAAAGATGCATGGTAGGAATTATTATATGCAAACTCCATCAATGGAAGATACTCCTCCCACTTATATTGTTGATCCATACAATACATCCTAAGGATGTCTTCAACTATCTGATTTACTCTCTATGTCTAGCCATCGATTCGAGGGTGATACGTTTAACTAAAATTCAATCTTGTCCCTAAAGTTGCATTCAATGTTTTCCAAAATCTAGAAGTCATGCAAGTATCTTGATCTGATATGATCGTCTTAGGTACTCCATACAAATGAAAGAAATTTCTTGGACAAACTTCTTGGCTAAGATCAAAGAACCATCTTTAAGACTTCCTAAAATGAAATGCACTACCTTGGTCAACTTATCCACAACTACCAATATGACATCATGTCTATTCTTGGACATTGGCAACCCCTGAATGAAGTCCATGCTAATCACTTGCCACTTATACTTAGGTATGTCATGTTGGTACAAAAGCCTTGCTAGATGCACACGCTCAACCTTGACTCGTTAGCATTCCAATCATCGAGCCACAAATTCAATCACATCCCTTTTGAGTCTTGGCCAAAAATATAAAGATCTCAATCCTTCTACCATCTTGGTTACTCCAGGGTGCCCTGAATAAGGTGCATTGTGGATCTCTTCTAAGATCAACTTCCTCAAATCCCCTAAGTCTGGAATATACATTCTACCTTAGTATCTCGAAATTCCATCTGACTCAAACACATATCCATTGAATCGACAGTCCAAGGGATTTTTCTCTAAAGCTTGCTTCACTCTAGAATAGTGCTCATCTCCTTGTAGATTCTGAACCACTGGTTGCCTCAAATTAGACCTTGTAGTAGTCATGGTTGCTAGATGCCTTCTTCTGCTAAGAGTATTTGCCACTCTATTTTCCTTGCCCTTGATGTACTCTATCCCAAAATCATATTCACTAAGAAACTCTAGCCATCTCCTCTGATGAGCATTAATATTGTGTTGAGTAAAGATATACTCGAGTCTTAGGTGGTCTATCTTCAATTCAAAAGGCTTACCCAAAAGATAATGTCTCCACATATGAAGTGCATGTACTATGGCGGCTAGCTCTAAGTCATGCAGTGCATAGTTCATCTCATGCTATTTCAACTTCCTAGACTCATAAGCAACCACTCATTCATTCTGCATTAGCACTCCTACACCTTCTCTTGATGCATAGGTTATCACCGTGAAATGCACATTAGGATCAGGTATAGTCAAAATTAGAGTTGTAGTGAGCTTTTCCTTCAAAAGTTGGAAAGCTTGCTCACACTTCTCTATCCACTCAAATCTTTTCCCTTTCTTTTGGAGTGAAGTGATCGGCGTTGCAATTCTAGAAAACCCTTCTACAAACTTCATGTAGTACCTTGCAAGTCCTGTGAAACTTTAGACTTCAGTCACATTCTGCGGTGCAGGCCACTCCACAATTGCCTTAATTTTCTCTAGATCAACTGCAATCCCTTTTGCTGAAATGATATGGACTAGGTAATGCACCTTTCTTTGATAAAAGGTACACTTAGATAGCTTTCCAAAGAGCTTACTCTCTCTTAAGCGTTGTAAAACTATCCTCAAATGCTTATCATGCTCCTCGATAGACTTGGAATAAATCAAGATATCATCCAAGAATATTAGCACAAAATCATCCAAGTTGTCTCTGAATACATTGTTCATTAGGTTCAAGAAAGCTACTGGAGCATTGGTTAACCTGAATGGCACCACTGTGAATCCGTAGTGTCCATAACGAGTCCTAAAAGTTGTCTTCGAAATGTCCTTGTCCTTAATCATCAATTGGTGGTAGCTGGATCTAAGGTCTATCTCAGAGAACATTGTAGCTCCTTTCATCTGATCAAAGAGCTCGTCAATCCTTGAAAGTGGGTATTTATTCTTTATAGTCGCCTTATTTAGCATCCTATAGTCAATGCACAAGCACAAAGGCCCATCCTTCTTCACAAAAAATACTGGTGCACCCCTTGAAGACACACTAGGTCTAATGAACCCTCGGTTCAACAACTTCTGCAATTGTGCCTTTAATTCGTACAACTCTGCAGTGGTCATCCTATAGGGAACTTTTGATTAAAGCTTAGTCCCTGAGAGCAAGTCAATAGAAAAGTCAAACTCCCTCTTAGGTGGCAACTTTGTTAACTCAACTGGAAACACATCCTAGAATTCCTTAAGGACAGGGTAGTCATCAAGTACTAGTTTCATGTTGTCAAGATCACTAACTTGGACTGCATAAATGGAATATCCCTTCCTTGAGGCCTTCTTAAGTTGCATAGCTGAAATTTGTCTAAGATCAAGGAGTCTTTGAAAGCCATGAATCTCAACATGATTCCTAAAGTCATCCAAACATCTTACAATCTCATCTTCACAATTCACAATAGACTTGTGTTCAACCAACCAATTGATCCCCAAAATCACATCATATGACTCTAAGGGTGCTACATAGAGGTTGACTTGGGTCTGAAAACTTGGAAGGTCTAACTCACTGAAAGAAAGACAAGAATATACCCTCTTTTATGTCTAATTTCCATACTGAACCATCCATGAATTAGCCATGTGTCCTGGTCTAACAAGTAATTTGGAAACTACTTTTGGATCTACAAAACACTCAATTGCTCCAGTATCAATTAATATAGGGACAAGATGGCCATAGAGCTTATCGGTGATGGCTTTAAATATTGGCCTCTGTTGTGTTGTTTTTTTATATGCTTTCAGATGTTTTCCACATGATCTTCCAGATACTTTTCAGACATTATCATCATGATATACTGTCTTTTTATATACTTTGCAAAACCTTGAATCTATTTTGTTAATATGAAATATGGTGATGATATTTAGTAATTGAATGATTTGAATATGAGTATGTATGCAATATAGATGAAATTCTATGGTTTAATTATGGAGGTTATTTGCGTGCATATGTTTTGTGGATTAACCCCTGTGCAACAACAAGCACGTGGCATAAAGGAGAGAAGAATTTGCAGCAAGTTACACACTAGGGAAATTGAAGGAAGTTGAAGTCAAGCTGCCAAAAGTGCAGGTAGCTGAAAGTTGAACGTGAATCATTATGGGAAGGAATAAATGGAGAAGAAGTAGACTTGTTCTAACACTCTAAACATAGCTTATGTGTTTTTCATATGAGTAGTTGCATAGGAATTCTTATTTAAATAGTATTCTCCTTCCTTTATTCAGTTAGAATTAATAAATCAATCTTAATTCTGTATCCTAATATCTAGGAATGGATTAATGATTGTAGTTAGTTGGTAGTTGGATAAGACTCCCGTTTTTGTATAAGTTAGGGGGACGAGCTCAGAGTCGAGAGAGTTACTTAGTTATCCAGTTCCTCAGTTGTTATTTTATTCAATATTAGAAGCTCCAGACATGAATTGTTGAAATACAATTATTAAATATAATCTAAAAAGAAGATTTTGTTTGTGATATGAAATGAATGGAACTATGTGTTATGTGGATGCGTGAGTATCTGAGTTAGATTTGATTTCCAGATAAGTGAGTCATTCCCCTGAGCTGTCCATTCAAGGTACCGATCTTCACTTCATTTATTTTCTTATTCATTTATGCATTCTTGTTAAAGCTATTTTCTATTGTTTTATAAATGCATTGTGAGATATGTAGAATACTCTTGTTGATAATTACAATAGTTGTGGTTCATGAACAAATGTATAATTGATCCATCTTAGTCCTCCGAAGGTTAGTATTAGCTTTCTTATCATTTAGAATGGTTTTGGATTAGTTATGTATTTTTATGTTTTTAATAGCTATCTACAACTCATGCTACAGGTACCCATAGCCACTAGGTTCTGTAACTGATTTTACAATTCTTGCATTTCTGTGAATTCTATCAAAATAGAATAACCTAAGTAGGTTTGGATAAGATAGTTTAGGATAATATGAGCCCTTGAAGGCATGTATAGTGCAGTGCCATCATAAGCTTACACTCCTTGGTTGATAATTTAATGTAGGAGTACAATGTCAAGTGGACTATTCAGATAGGTTTACCCCTGAATTGTGTTAAGTCTATAATGCATTAGTTTTCCTCTACATTTTTGGCACCGTTTTCGGGGATGGTGCTACCTTCATAGGCTCATTTTATATGTTTTCATAGCTTAAATTTTGATTCCAGCATTAGGGTTGATAGATTCACTTTTCAAGAAACACTAAAAATTGTACTAACATTGTGCAGGACCACTGATATACAAATCTAAATCCACTGTATGCAGACGCAGAGAGACAATCGAGGCAGATTCCTCCCTTCAAATTATCATGATAGAGAAGATACTGTTGAATTTATCAACTATACATTAGGAATTACTGAAGGAGGACTTGTTCTTACATCTTCATCAACACCTTCTACATCTTCGTCATCTTCTTCCACAACTACAGAAGGGACCTTTAGAACTATGGCAGATGCAGCGGTGGAGGATCCACCAGAACAAGCAATGTTTGAATTTCCTATCACTGATCAGGAGAGGGCTACAGTGTTGAAGAACATTCCACCCTAAGCATTACTAGTCTTCTATGGCCTAGTGACAGAGGACCCAGATACATTTCTATTTGAGTTTGATATCCTGTGTAGGAGCTATGACTACACTTCAGATGCTCAAAGGCTTAAAATCTTTCTTGCCACTCTCAAGGATGCAACCTTGAGATGGTTTATAGGGCTATGTAAAGATGTCATTCCAGACTGGGATACAATGAAGGAGAGATTCTTGGAGAAATACCAAGATTACTGTAGAGGACATGATAGGAGGAGAGATGACATCTTCAGGATGTCACAAAAAGAGGAGGAACGACTAGAAGATTATGTTGAGTGATTCCAATTTGCCTTGAAGAAAAACCCCCAAAATAGATTGTCTGAAGAATCACTGAATCTGGTCTTTTTGAGAGGGGTTAATGATGATTGCATGGATGCCCTGAATCTCATTGGGCAAGGTGATGTTTCTCAATTACCTTTTGAGTCAATCTACAAAGTTTGCAGAAATTATTCAAGAACTTTCACCAGAAGACCAAGGAGAGAAAGGACATCCATCATAAGCAAAGCAACCAATGGGGTTTCAAGTGTGGAAATTAGTAACTTGTTGTCCAACATGAAGGAGGATATCATCATCCATATGGCTACACAACTAGACTCTCTTCACACCAAGAAGAAACAAGAAGAGGCGGATGTAATGCTTACTGAGTATTGTCCCAGCTGTAGGCAAAGGAAGCCCAATTGTAAATGCAAGCGGGTGGCCAATATCCAGCAAGAGAAGGTTGAAAGGTGAGAATTTTAGCCATTTGAAGGAGAGGACAGACAACTATTCTACATAGCTCAAAGGAGACATTGGCAGCAAAGACAAGGTATGCCCTCTAATCCACTTAGTTTCAATTCACCCTTTCCTGCTGCAAACCAAAATTTCTCTGCTTGGAATACTCAACCATGGCCTAGTAATCAAAATCTATGGCAAAACCCATAATGGCCTACTCCACAACCTAGTTGGAACCAATAGCAGCCAAACCCATGGCCCCAACAAAGTTTCCAAGGTTCCAACTATAACCCCCAGTGGCCTACACAGCAACCTTAGTGGCAGCCCCAATAGAACAAGGGCCAATAATGACAGCAAAATGCAAATTACCAGCAACCTATGCTTCCATCTCAGCCTCAACAGCCAGAAATAATGCCTCCATGCACTCCTAAAACTCAACCTCCTAGACCTACCCAACTCCCTGCCCAACCTACACCTAACCCTAACAACAAGCCTGTTCAACAGGCTTATACTAACGAGGTAATGCAATACCCCACATATGGGGTAGAGGTAAGTAACATTCATCTCAGATCAGGAAAACAATTTGCAGGCCCTTCATCTCCCCAAATTACATAACTTGAAGATGAAGAACCCATAGAGGAAGCCTCAGATAAGCCACCTTTGGAACATGAATCAAATCAGGACCCTCATACCACTTTACATCCAAAGCCTACTTTCCCTGAACGCTTGGCTATCCATAAGCAACCAACATAGGCTGAAACTAACCTCGTAGGCCAGTTAAAAGATATAAGCATAAAAATTCCCCTAATCCAAGCTATCAAAGATATTCCTATCTATACTAAGACTATTAGAGATCTCTGCATAAATAAACTAGGAAGGAAGAGAATGGACCCAAAGACAGTCCACGTTTTGGGTAACCTTACTGACATAATGTTGGGGAATATAATTATCCCCAAATATACAGATCCAAGCAGTCTAGTAGTGGATGTAAATATCAATGGGATTCTAATCAAGAATACTTTGATAGACTTGGGTGCTACAATTAATGTAATGACCAAGGAGACAATGCAGATGCTGCAGTTAAACAACCTTAGGCCTACTCAGACAGTTTTGCAATTAGTTGATAGATCCACAGTTAAACCTGAAGGAGTAATTGAGGACTTGGTAATTACATTAGATTCCTGGGAATACCCTAATGTTTTTATAGTACTGCAACCCAAGGTCAATCTTGTTGGTTATCCTCTTATACTAGGCAAACCATGGCTTGCTACAACAGATGCATTTATAGGTTGTAGGTCAGGAAATATGATCATATCCAACGGGACTGTGACCAAGAAGTTGGTCTTATATCCACAAACCCAACCATACCATGAGCTTGAGCAGGCCATGTGGCCTACCTTGGATGACGAGGATAGTTATTCAGTGCAAACCTTGATGGCCATTGAACGCAGCCCCTTGCTGGATATCTGAGATGAAGATGAGTTGATATCTCACATTATACAAAATGACTGTGGGAGGCACCCATAGTAGCAGGACTGTCTATCCTACTTACAAGACCCCTTTAGAAGCATAATATCTGTCGGTTCCTCAGAGGAGGTATCCCAAATATTTCATACTTTATTACCCTAGCAATGCTTACCAGTAATACCTAGCCTTGATTTGTCCTTTGTACAAGAAATGTCTAAACAATTAGAAATCAAGCCAGGAAAGATGTTGATTGTTAATAATGCATTGACTGATGAACAACAACAATCCCTACACGCAGTGTTGCAAGCACACTCAACAGCATTTGCATGGGATTATAGTGACATGAAAGGCATTGATCCTACCTTATGTATGCACAAAATTTACATTGATGATGGCCACAGACCTATAGGGTAGCAGCGGAGATGCATGAATCCTGCTCTAAGAGAGATAGTGAAATCTAAACTTCAAAAGCTTTTGGATGCAGGATTTATATACCCCATTTCAGATAGTGAATGGGTTTCACCATTGGTAATAGTTCCAAAGAAACGTGGCAAATAGCAAGTTTGTGTTGATTAGAGGGAATTAAATGCTGCTATAAGGAAGGATCACTTCCCATTGTCGTTTATTGAGCAAGTTCTTGACTCTTTGGCAGGGAAGAAATATTTCTCATTTGTTGACGGTTTCAGTGGCTATAACCAAATCAAGATTGCACCAGAGGATCAAGATAAGATAACGTTTACCTGCACTTGGGGGACCTATGCATACTCTGTCTTACCTTTTGGTTTGTGCAATGCTCCAACCACGTTCCAAAGAGCAGTACTTAGTATTTTCTCTGATTTTGCCCATGACAACATGGAAATTTACATGGATGACTTCACCACATATGGTGAAACATATGATGAAGCTACACACTTTGGAGAAAGTTTTAAAGAGATGTACAAAGCACAATCTGTCTTTGAGCAATGAATAATGTTTTATGATGATGACACATGGCATTGTCTTGGGACATTTTATCTCAAGTGCAGGAATCCAAGTTGACCCAAAAAAGATTCAAATCATATCTACCCTGCCTATTCCATAGAGACAGAAGTGTGTAAGGAGCTTCCTTGGACATGCAGGTTATTACAGGCGGTTCATTCAAGATTTTAGCAAAATTGCTGCCCCTTTGTTTACTGTGTTGACAAAAGACATTAACTTTGAATGGACCCCAGACTATCAGAATTTATTTGAAAAGCTAAAAGTAGCCTTGACACAAGCTCCAGCTCTAAGAGGTCCAAATTGGACACTGCCTTTTCATATCCACACTGATGCATCAGACTTTGCCATTGGAGCAGTCTTAGGCTAGCAAGAAGGAAATAAAGAGTATGTAATATACTATATCAACAAAAACCTATAGGGAGCTGAGTTGAATTACACTGTGACAGAAAAGGAAATGTTGGCTATTGTTTATGCCGTTAACAAATTTAGACATTGCATTACTGGCTATAAAGTGTTCATACATACAGATCATACAACAATCAGATATTTGATGAATAAGCCAATAGTGGGCGGAAGACTTGTAAGATGGTTGTTGTTATTGCAAGAATTTGACATAACAATAGTTGACAAACCAGGCAAGGCTAATGTAGTTGTTGATTTTCTATTTAGACTGCCTACACAATCAGCAGGAGGAGTGGCTGATGATTCTTTTCCTAATGAGCATCTATTTGCTCTAAATGTACACACTTCCTAGTATGCAAATATAGCTAATTATTTGGTGACAGGGTAGATTCCAGGTTAGTTTTCTCTAAGGGAGAAAAGACTGTTAGTTCACAAATGCTTCCCTTATTCTTGGATTTCTAGATTCCTATTCTACACTGGCCCAGATAACATTATGAGAAGATGTATCAGGGAGGATGAAGTGTTTGACATATTGAAGGCATGTCATGATGAACCCTGCGGTGGACACTTTGTAGCCAAAAGGACAGCCTTCAAGATCTTGACAACAGGATATTACTGGCCAACACTACATAAAGACTCTGTCAAGTATACTAGAAGTTGTGATCGGTGCCAGAGAATGGGGAGACCTACAAGAAGTGATGAAATGCCTTTGCAACCCCAAATAGCATTAGCTCCTTTTGATAAGTGGGTGTTGGAGTTTGTTGGACCTATCTCTCCCACTTCAAACAATAAGGAATATATATTGGTATGTACTAATTACTTAACCAAATGGGTGGAAGTTAAAGCTTTGCAGTTTGGCAGAGATGACAATGTGGCAAAATTCTTATATGAGGAAATCTTCACTAGGTATGGTGTACCTAGGGAGATAGTGACTGATCAAGGACCACAATTCACATCAAACTTAATCACCAAATTGGTGGAGTATCAAATTAGACACAAGAAGTCCACCCCATAATGGTCAAGTCGAGGTTACAAACAGGGAGATTGATAATATATTTACAAAAATAGTACAGCTCCACAGAAGAGATTGGGTTTCTAGATTACCAGAAGTTGTTTGGGCATACAGAACCACATGGAAGACAACTACAGGATTCACTCCTTATGAATTGGTTTATGGCAAGACAATAGTACTACCTATAGAGTTTGAATACAAAACTCCAATGACAATAGTGGAATTGGGGATGGACTTGACAGAGGCTCAAAAGGAAAGGTTACAACATTTGAATGCTCTTGATGAAATTAGATTAGAGGCCATCCACCACACAGAGGTTATTCAGAAACAAAGAATTAAATGACATGATCAGTATATAAAGACTAAAGAGTTCAATGTTGGTGATTGGGCCCTTCTCTATGATTCCAAATACAAAGATTTCAAAGGCAAGCTTCAATCTCGATGGCTGGAACCATATGAGATTCAACAGGTATTCTCTAATGGTGCAGTCCAACTACAAACCATTGATGAGGTTAAATTTTCACTACTGGTAAATGGACACAGGTTGAAACTTTGTAAGAAACTGCTTCAAAAAGATGATTTTAATGTCTCTCTAACAAATAATTATGGTGCTCACAGTGATATTGATGAATACTCTGAAACACACAATGATGTACCGATAGAAAGTGATCCACCAATCCTGTTAGTGATGCATAGGTTGAGTTGCTTGACTCAACCCGTCTCACTGAGAATTAATTTCTCTTGCTTTGCAATTCACATGCACACACAACACACTACCCATGGTGAACACAATTAGCTCTAGAGGTACCTGTTCTTCACTCTCAGTTGGGACCTGTTACAGTCAGGACTTGAAATAATGGATATGTAAACATTCAGTGGGACCTGTACTAGAGGTACCCGTAGCAACATCTGTCTGCAAAAGTCTTCAACACTTTGGCAAAAAGTAAACTATTTTCCCGTGTATTCCATTTCTTCTACACATGCTTAATTCATTTTGAATAAATCAAACATCGCCACAAAAGTGTTCAACTCACACTCACGAGTTGTTTAATCAAGCATTGCGAGCTATCACCTCACATCACTTCCGAAGTACCCACCGCCTTACCATTCACTCTCATGCATTTCATTCTACTCACATCAAATAAATGCCAAGTACGTGTTCTCCAATTCTAAGGTGCGCTGATCATTTACTTCCATAACGTATGTACATAAGGTAACTTTTAATGATTAACTTAGATTTATTTCTATATTCATTATTACTCTTCGTTTAATTCAAGCATGCGAAAATATCTATCACCATTCAATTTCATAATTACTCTTTCTTCCATATCAATTCACGCTTGAAGTGAGATCACTTTACCCATTAGTTGGGGAGAGGGTTAAATTTTTTGATTTTCCACCCAAGTCTTTAGAGTTATCAGATGGAATTCTATGTCATTTTTCCAAAGATAGTAAACGTACCCTATTTTATCCAAATTGTGAACTTATTACCCTATGAGTGAGCTGACATACAAAACTTTGCATAACAAGAGAGCTCCAAAAGTTACAGTTGGGGGGAATAGGAGAAGGGAACAAATTATACGTTCTTCTGAAGGTGGTGGAGTCAGAGTTGAGCAGAAATTGAAACTTTTGAGGTTGCAGAGTACAGCTCGACAATGGGAGGTGATGTGATAAGACGAGAACCATTAGAGGATGTGATGGTTCTACCACTCTTCACCAGAGTGGGATGGCTAGACTACTTCTTGAAGTTAATAGAATATGACAATGAAATGGTGAAAGAATTTGTAGCTACATTGTAGTATGATGAGGCAATAGTCAAGGGATTGGTTATATATGCTTCTGAAACGTCCATTGCCCAAGTTACAGGATTGTCGCGTATAGGGTCTGAATATCCAGCTCGTGCTGATGCAGCTGCAGCAAGAGAAGAATTCTACAAGCGTGGAGAAAATCTGGACTTGTCATCGCAAGGTACAAAGAGACTTTCCCTTCCATTCTTTTGGGGAAAATGTGCTTCTTATATCATTAAATACTTTTCTTGTGATGGTCGGCACAATTTGTGATATACTGTGCACTTTAAGTTGCTAAATCACTTACACCATGATAAGTTAGTCAATGTTCCCAATTTCCTCTATAACATGTTGAAGAGCATGACATCTAAAAATTAGAGGAAGCAAACAGACACCACATTGTCCCATCACTGCTTAATAGCCCTGTTGGTTAAGAGAAGCCCGAGAATTCAACATCTACATGTTGATTGGAATGCCTTTAAACAATACATAGATATCACAAAACTATTGGAAGTACCTGAAGTAGAGGATGAACCTCAACATGAATCAGAACCTAAGATTGCACCTGAACCTGAGATTAAACCAGAGAAAGAAGAGCCACAGTTGGAAAATACTCTAGAAGATAGGCCGGTGGCAACAAAGAAACCCTCATCTTCTACAAACCCTAAAGCTACGAGAGGCACTACTTCAACATCTGCTAAGAAAAAGAGGAATAGGAAAGGTGTTAAGAAACATAAGAGCACTGTAAAAGAAGAGGATGCAGGGGAGAAGAAGAAGAAGATAAGTAAAAAGAAGAGGAAAAGTGAAGACAAACAAAAAATTGTTACTCTCAGGCGCTCAGGAAGGTTGAAAAGGCAGAGTGTTAAGTAAACAATTGTCGAGGAGCAGGGGCAGGAGGAAAAAGGTGAAGGACAGCAACACCATGATTTGACGTTGCTGGACACAAACTCAGATAAAGAAGGGAACGTCCTTGAGAATGTCCCTACTAATGCTCATGAAAATATCATTGTGTCTACTAAGAGGAGAAGGTATGTTTCTTCATCTTCTGACTCTGATTCAGAAGATATGTTTATTGCAAAAAAGATGGGGAAGTCAGTTCCTAGTAGCTCTACTAAGGAAATTTTTTATATCACTGGGGATGATGATGATGAAGGTTTAAATTTTGAAAAGGAAAAAGAACTGTTGGAGGATAGGAATATAAGGAAAGAGCTTCAAGAATCTCTTGACAAGGTAAAGCAATTGGAAGAACAAGTAAAAGGATATGAGGAGAAGGACAAAGAAAAGGAGAAGAGAATATAGGAATTGGAGGAGAAAATTCAAACCTACACCCATGGAACCAACTTGGAAATGTTAGCCTAGATGGCCAAGAGTAAAACAAAAACTAAAGAAAATGAAGCACTAAATCCATGACCTCATGTAGCAAAGCCTCCAAAATATCACACCACTTTGTCTTTAGGCTTTGAATTGATGAAACTTACTCACAAATCCAAACAAGAAAAAGAAAGTTGGGAGAAAGAAAAAAAAACTCTCAATGCATCATTAAAAGGTAAGAATTTGGAGTTGAAAAGGTTGGAAGGTAAATTGACAGAGGTAATAGACATAGCCATTCATATCATTGAGTGTAGACCTCCACCTAGGGTATATGCATTGTTTCTAAAGGAAAATTTCTTAGTTTTCAGTTCAATAGGTTCATTAACGATCAGCTTGCTTTACACTCAAGGCATATTTTTTTCAGCTATTTGAAAAAAGTCAACCTGGAGGAGTAAGATCAACTATGTGAGTATTGTTTACACAACTATCTCATGGCAGAGGATAGAGAATGAAACCCCTCAATTTATGTTGGGGATTTACAGGTTAGAGCACTGTCATCCTATTTCAAGAATGAGCAGCTTAGAGGTGAATTAATGGAGAAATATGAATAATAAGAAAAAATAGTGGCACTGCAGATCAAAAAAGAAGCAATAAATCCTGATGTAATCCTTACTCAATGGTTGACACTCCTTTCTCACAAGGATCCAGGAAAGATAATCATGGATTTGAGACTCTAAGATTACAGAAGGATACAACAGTTGGCACTACCTATGCTTCAAAACTGCCTGAGGTATGTACAAAGCAAATGGAATAGTCTAACCCTAGCGTTGCAAAGGAAATAGCCTCACTCTTTCCATAATTTTATAAATATGTTTGAGGGATTGCGCAAGTACATGCAGGTTTCATAACAAACAGGAGTGGGATGGCTGCCACTTACTTATCATCCTCCTATTCTCCTCTATCCAGTACCACACTGGACAGGAGAAAAGAATGATGAATGTAGGAATGCAGAATCGGTTAAGCTGGATAGTGTTGGTATTTTTCCCAGAATGGATGCTTATTCCCAGTCACCCCTACAAGGTAGCCATCATTGATCAACAAGATTCCCGGGCTAGGGGCCAACAGTATAGGAGATAGACTCTGTAAATATCTCCTCTTCTTCTTTAAGCTATGTAGAACCAAGGGGGGTATTACCTATTCAACATCTATAAAATGCATTTATGTATTAGCTGGGATGTTGACACAAAGCAGATAAATCCTCTCTTATGCAGACCAAAACTGTAAGATAAATGCAAACGGGCTAGCTTTGGGCCTATATTTAGTTGTAGACAGAGGATTTCGGTCCTAAAACTACTTCTAATATCCTAAAGGTTTGTATATGAAGTTTGAGTTTGATTTATATTTGGATGCAAAACTAGGACCTTCATTGTGACCTCAATACAAGACTGGATTGGTGCCTATTTCAGGGCTCAGAGTCAATAGACATACACATGTGAATGTACACATAAACTTATATTAATGACTGGATTTCAAGGGGATTGTTTAATATCTGCCTCATAAATACTTCCCAAAATTGAGTGTTCAATTACCTCTACTTAGAAGATCCTCACTGCAATACATTCTTCTTAACACTTAACCTAAAACATTTAATCTACTCCTTGAGCAGAAGCAAAAGACCAAGCGTTCAATATAGCAAATCCATATTCAAGAATCTTAGACACTCCTTAGCTGTTTAGATTTAAAAGAAGAATACATTCAATTTGGAGACAAGTAACAGAACACATGCAATGAAGCATTACTCATATTAATCAACATGAAACCAGTAAATTTATGCATTAAACATACAACATGACATTCATAAACTCACAAAAACATCCAAAATAGGGCCACCAATGAAGTTGTATCTTATCACAACACCAAAATGTTGTCCAGTTTTAAACAACTACAAATGAGTGACACACTCTGCTTATACAACAAGAGTGTGTACTCAACATTAATTACAAGGCAAAAATTAAAAATCTGCTGGATACCATGCACCACAAAATGGTGCTCAAAACATTAATGCAGCAGGCAGAAGGAATGGCGAAGAGGAGTTGGACTCGAGCCTCGTACCGCCATTTGGGGACATTCCTCATAAAACTGGTAGTTGGTCCGTCACTTAATCCATCGCACCTCTGAATTCTGCTATTAATGATTCAGCTACCCGTTGGATGCAGCAATGAACACATCCAAAGTTTTCCCGCTCAAAACAAGCCTGAGGAAGCAAGGAAGACCAACTCTGAAACTTTAAAACCTGGCCGTTGATTTCGATTCCATCGCTGAGATCTGACGGCCCAAAACCTGCAGAAAAGCCAAGAACCAATGATTACGTGCCACATAGGCACTCCATGTTCCTATCGCTGACTTTTCGCCTTCTTCATTTTGCCATTTTGCCGTTCAAAATCCCTTTGTATATGCAAAATGCATATACATACAACAACTTAATATACAAGGCGGACCCCAAATATTTGTGAAGCTGATTGGAAATTTATTCGGGTCCGGCTTGTATCCTTTTCATTGCACATCGGCTTGTATATCAGCATATACAAGCACTTTATACAATCCACGGACCTCAAATTATTATTCGTTGCATATTATTCCTCCATTGCGACTGGGTTGTATGTCCTTTTGCTTGCATAACTCAATGTATAACTGTGTATACAAACGCCTCATACATACAAGGTGGATCTCAAAAATTTATCCACCGCATCTGACTTCTCCTTCGGGTCCAGAATGCATATTTGGCGTTGTATGTTTTGAATGTATGTCGCATACATACAACTGCCTTTGTATACAACTGGTGGGCCCAACCCATTTTCTCTCTCCATTGCACATTTCGCTGCACATCTCATATACAAATGCAATGTGCAAATTGCGGACGCCACTACTGCTCACAGCCTGATTTGAATCCCTTTGGAATCCGCAATGCATCTTTGGCGTTGTATATCGAACATACAACAAAATAAACATACAACTCACCTGCTCAATACAACGGCGACATCTTCAAGGAATCTTCAATGTACATTCCGCCATTGCACATTTTTCGCTTGTATATGGCCTTTGTAAGTTAGGACATACAACAAAACATGTACAAGAAAACCCGATATACATGTAGAGAATATTCTAGGAATCTGGCGAAAGATTCCCCTAATGTACATGCATCCTTGAACCCGATATGCATTTGGAAATGCATACAATTGCAGAATATTCCTGGAGAATCTGCAAAAGATTCCCCCTTGTATATGCAACTCGATATGCATTCAGAAATGCATATAACTCAGTTTTTTCACCATTTTTGGAAGCCGATTGGGATTTTCAAGACCGCCAACATACATTTACACTTGCATATACAAACACTTAACATTTTTCATGAGTGCGACAGGAAAAGGCAGTAAAACATTACATGGGGGCTGGGACTTAATAACCAAGGACCCACCACAGAAGGTCCTCATTAGAATATGCAAAACAATGCAAGACCCCATGACTCAGAAAAAATAGGATTTGAATGGAAAAATCTGCAAATGTATGAACTTAAAACCCTAAACATAAATGAGTACTAACACAGGCTCTGATTGGGGACGTGCAGGCGTAAGACTGCAGCGAGGACCAGACTACTCCGGGGCAGACCAGACAAAACCCAAAACTCAAGACACGACTGACTATACAAGGCATGTACAAAATATTTACACCTAGTTTACAGTGTGCACATAAAGTACTCATTTATGAGAAAAAACTTTAAAGAATTTACCATGCACAGGCAATTCCAGTAGTTCACCATTGAGGGCCTGGAGAAAATAAGAATCATCTACATGAACAATGCTAATTTGGCATGGGCCAGTCCATAAAGGCTCAAATTTACCGTGTTTGCCCTTATCCTGGCTTTTTGCTTTCCACATAAGGACCAGATCACCTATCTGAAACCTTCTCTCTGTAGCCCTTCTATCAAATAGATATTTCACTTTCTGCTGTGTCTTGATGTTTGTGTTCTGTGCTTCCCTTCTTATTTCATCTAGTGCAACCAACTGATTTATTCTTTCAGTCATTGGGTCTCCAATCTCCTCATCGTTCCCTTGGATGAATTTATAAACTGGCATGAGGTTGTTCACAGGCAATCTAGCTGCTGCACCATATACTAATTCATAAGGTGACCTTCCGGTTGCTCTTTTTACTGTCACACTGTCAGCCCATAATGCCAACTTTAGCTTTGAATCCCAAGACCTCTTGTTTTAATCTATCATCCTTTTGATGATTTTCATGAGACTTTTTTGCTCGACTCTGCCCTGACCATTCCCTTGTGGATGATATGGTGATGTATGAGACAAATCAATTCCATAATTGCTGCAAAAATCAATAAACTCACCAGACCTGAAGCACATAGCATTATCCGTGACCAATTTGGTTGGTACTCCAAATATGATAATAATATTTTCTAGAATAAAATCCATCACCACTTTGCTTGTAGCTTTTTTAGTTGGAATGGCCTCAATCCATTTAGTGAAGTAATCAGTGGCAACCAGAATCCAACTGTGCGCTCCACTTGATTTTTCTGAGATTTCCCCTATAAAATCAATCCCCCATTGCTGAAATGGAGCTTCTACAGTTATAGTCCTAAGGGGTAATGCACCTTGATACCTTAGCTTTCCTGAGAACCTCTGACAAGACTCACACTTTCTTACCATTTTGTGTGCGTCTGAGAAGAGAGTTGGCCACCAATAGCCTGCTATGAGAATTTTGTGGGTTGTTGTCTGGGCAGCATAGTGCCCACCACACTCTCCATTGTGCATGTCACTTAGAATATCCCTAGCCTGAACCTCATTCACACATCTGAGTAATACACCATTAGGGTTTTTCCAATATAGCTCTCCTTGAACAATGATGTATTTAATAGCCTGTAGCTTCAAGGTCCTCATCTGATTATCACTGAGGTGGGTAGGACAATTCAAATTTTGCAGATAATATACAATGTCCTTGTACCACTCAGAATTTGACATGTTTATAACTTCATTATGCACCACATTCACTTGGCATGCCCTTAGATTTGACTGTGTCATCAGTTTTTCCAAACCTTGTTCTCTTACCAATTTTGTGATCTGTATTTCAATATTGAACTCTTGCAATTTGTTTATCTATCTGCATCTTCTTCCAGTTACCTCTTGTTGAGTAAAGATATCTTTGACTACTGCATGAGGCACATATGCAACTATGTGAGAACCCACCAAATATGGCCTGAAGCTCTTGACTGCTCTAACCAGTGCATATGCCTATTTCTCCATGATGTCATACTTCAATTCAGTAGCCTGCAATGACCTGCTAAAGAAAGCTATAGGTTGTTCAAAACCTTCTGTATTCTTCTATAGTAAGCATGTAGCAATAGTATGGAGAGAAGCAAATGAGAATAACTATAATGGCTTACAACAATCAGGAGATTTTAACACAGGAGCATCTTTATAGCCTCTTTTATGTTCTGAAATGATTTAGTCACTTCCTCCTCCCATTTGACAGTTGCACCTTTCTTCAGCATCTTAGAGATATCTTTGGTGATCTCTGCAAAGTTAGACACAAATCTTGTAACAAAATTAATTTGTCCAAAGAAGGACTGGACACCTTTCACTATTCTAGGGATCTGGATTTTTTCAATTGCAGCCACCCTTTTAGGATCAATCCTAACTCCATCCTTGGAAACAATGTGTCCAAGCAACTTTCCTTCTACCACCCCAAAAGCACATTTCTTTGGGTTGAGTGAGATGCCATACTCTAATGCTCTAACAAAGATCCGCTCCAAGTGCATATAGTGTTGCTCCTCCTTTTTTGAATAAGCAGTCAAGTCATCTTGATACACAGCCAAGATTGAGTCAATTAATCCTGCAAAAGCAACGTCCATTGCCCTTTGAAACGTGGCACCGACATTTGTCATTCCAAATGGCATCCTCACATATACATATGTTCCCCATGGAGTAGTGAAAGCAGTCTTGAATTGTTCTGATTCTTTCACTTTCATGATTGTATCCTGAAAATCCATCCATCATGGATAGAAGCTCACAACCATTCGCCTTCTGCAACATGGCTTCCATGTTTGACAATGGATAATTGTCCTTCAAAGAAGATATATTCAAATTTCTAAAGTCCACACAAAGTCTTATGTCACCATTCTTTTTTCTAACTGGGACAATGTTAGACACCCAAGTTGAGTGCCTAATAAGCATGATTATTCCAGCCTCCCTAAGCTTCATAAGTTCTTCTTGCATTTTAGGAGATAAAGTTGGGTTGATAGGTCTCTATTTTTGTCTAAATGGTTTGGCTCCAGGCTTCAAAGGGATTTCATGCTGGAATAAATCTTCCCTATAAGCTTTCAGATCCTCATATGACCAGGCAAAAACATGCTTATACTTTCTCAGTAGTGCAATCAGCATAGTTCTGATATGTGGCTTGAGCTGTTTGCCAATGTATACCATTTTAGGAGCATGAGATGTCCCCAAGTTTATCTCCTCCAAATCATTCTTGTTTGTTGGAGATGACTTTGTAACAAATTGGTCCCTATTGTCAAAAGGTCTCTCTAAAGCAACCAGCCCTCTAGGGATTTTATTTGTCTTGAGTTGAATTACCTCCTTCCCTAAGAGAGTTTCTTTGCCATCTACAACTTCTACAAAGTTTTGAAAATCCATTTTCTGGTTCTCATATTCAATGCAATGTAGAAATCTGAGCAAATCCTTATCATCATTAAACACTTGCCAGCTGCATACATTATCTGGCCAGTTGCATACATTTGATAGAGTAATATCATCTGGCCTTATAGCTACGTTAGCTAGAAAATTTGCCCTGACATTTTTTGATCTCTCTATCCAGCTTATTGAAAAAGCACCATACAATTCAAATGTATCCCAAACAACATGCTGATATTGCTTTAATCTCTTATTTTTTGATGGATACTTATCTCTTACTTGGGAAACAACTAACTCTGAATACCCAAACACTTTGAGCATGTTGATTCCATGCTTCAAAGCAACATTCAATCCTAATAACAGAGTCTCATACTCTGCAATATTGTTTGTACAACAAAACTTCAGCAAGAAAGAGAAATTTAGAAGTTTACCAGTTGGAGACAGAAACACAATTCCAGCACTAGAGCCATCTTTTGAATGAGCTCCATCGAAGTACATGGTCCAGAGACCCTGTTGGTCGAGCTCTTGGATGCACATGTCTCCCTCTTTACCCACTTTATCATCTGAGATAACTCTAAAATTATCATAGTCAGTGTCCACAAAAGATATATGCTCCTCTGATTCTTGATCCTCAACTGTTTCTGATGATCTTTCTTCTCTAATCAGTTTAACATCCTTGCCATTCATCGGGATCATAGCATATGACAGGTCCAATTGCATACTTCCACCAACCAATGTTGCCCACCTTCTTGACAACAACATGCCATACTGTGGCTTGATATCAACAACTGTTACGTTCATTTTATAGGTCTTTTCAGGATATGCTGCCAGTCTAAAATCTACATCTTTCATGATTCCAATGATAGGTACTTCTCTAGCATCCATGGCATAGCATTTCCCACATGCCTTATCTATCTTTAATCCAGCTTGCTGCATGAGCCAAAGGCATGATATTCATTGATGCTCCTGAGTCAAGCATACAATTCTTAATCGCTTTTCCATTTATGACAAGGGAGACATAAAATGGCTCACCCTGTGAAGGGCATTTTGTCATGGTCACCCCCAAATATACTTCAGGAATCTCATCCTCTTCAATGCATAGGGCTTGTTTCTTACCATGAGTCTCAACACTCTGATTAGCTTGACAAGATATTCCTGAAATCAGGGACAATGCTTTGTTTCTAAATTCTTCAACTTTCATCAATTCCATTAATGGAACAGAGACTTTTACCTGGGATAAAACTTGAGCTATGTCAAACGGAGCAAGAATTTGCATGACAGTTGTAGCCTGATCCACGGTTTTATTTTTATCCTAAGATGATCCAACTTTGTTTTTCATGGCCCCCTGACTGTCACTCTTAATCTAAAATTTTTTGCTTTGATCCTCAATTTGGGGGATTCTATTTTCTGGTCCTTAAGAATCATGACTTATTTTTTGCTTAAAGTTTTGCCTATTATTGCTCCATTGTTTCTTTTGTGGTTCAGTCCCCTTATGACTATGCACTGGCTGGCTTGCAAAAGTATTTTCTGGTTGGTGTGAGTTGCTTACCTGAGCTTTACCCTTGAGATTGTAATTGCTTTTGACTTGAGCCACTGCTGTAGCTATGAGGGCAATCTCTTCATCAGAAGGCCTCCTCAAATTATTCAGAAAATTGTGTGAATCCTGAGCATAGGCATAGTTGTCTTCATCATCTTCATAATATGGAAACTGCTGGCAAACCTGCACCTCATTATTTGCACTCGCATCAGCATCATGAAAGGGATACTCCCTGTTTGTAGACAACATATTTACATTATCATCTTCCATGCAATGCGGTTCATTGCATTCATCATAGGCAACAGCATTGTTGTATAAAGACTGAGCAATCAGGCATTGTGACTGAGAGTGAGGCATTTGACATATGATGCACCATGGGGTGTCATTAACAATATTAACAGCTTTCTTCAAAGGGTTAGGTGTTTCCTTAACATTTTGAGTCCTTTGATTTGTGTTGTTGTTTGGGAGAATAGGTTTACCATTATGCCAATTGGTGTTATATGGCATATCATGTAACGATGGTCTTCTCTCTTGCCTCTGGTAAACTTGCCTGTCAAGACCAAACCCCTTTTCATTTTTAGCCATTCTATAGCTTAGGTCCTTGACTTAGAAGATCCTCACTGCAATACATTCTTCTTAACACTTAACCTAAAACATTTAATCTACTCCTTGAGCAGAAGCAAAAGACCAAGCGTTCAATATAGCAAATCCATATTCAAGAATCTTAGACACCCCTTAGCTATTTAGATTCAAAAGAAGAATACATTCAATTTGGAGACAAGTAACAGAACACACGCAATGAAGCATTACTCATATTAATCAACATGAAACCAGTAAATTTATGCATTAAACATACAACATGAGATTCATAAACTCACAAAAACATCCAAAATAGGGCCACCAATGAAGTTGTATCTTATCACAGCACCAAAATGTTGTCCAGTTTTCAACAACCACAAATGAGTGACACACTCTGCTTATACAACAAGAGTGTGTACTCAACATTAATTACAAGGCAAAAATAAAAAATCTGCCAGATATCGTGCACCACAAAATGGTGCTCAAAACATTATTGGAGCAGGCAGAAAGAATGGCAAAGAGGAGTTGGACTCGAGCCCCGTGCCGCTGTTTGGGGACATTCCTAATAAAACTGGTAGTTGGTCCGTCACTCAATCCATCTCACCTCTACATTCTGCCATTAATGATTCAGCTACCCGTTGGATGCAGCAATGAACACATCCGAAGTTTTCCTGCTCAAAACAAGCCTGAGGAAGCAAGGAAGACCAACTCCACAACTTTAAAACCTGGCCATTGATTTTGATTCCATCGCTAAGATCTAACGACCCAAAACCTGCAGAAAAGCCAAGAACCAATGATTACGTGCCACGTAGGCACTCCATGTTCCTATCGCTGACTTTTTGCCTTCTTCATTTTGCCATTTTGCCCTTCAAAATCCCTTTGTATATGCAAAATGCATATACATACAACTTAATATACAAGGCGGACCCCAAATATTCGTGAAGCGGATTGGAAATTTATTCGGGTTCAGCTTGTATCCTTTTCATTGCACATCGGCTTGTATATCAGCATATACAAGCACTTTATAAAATCCACGGACCTGAAATTATTATTCGTTGCATATTATTCCTCCATCGTGTCTGGGTTGTATGTTCTTTTACTTGCATAACTCAATGTATAACTGCGTCTACAAATGCCTCATACATACAAGGTGGATCTCAAAAATTTATCTGCCGCATATGACTTCTCCTTCGGGTCCGGAATGCATATTTGGCGTTGTATGTTTTGAATGTATGTCGGCATACATACAACTGCCTTTGTATACAACTGGTGGGCCCACCCCATTTTCTCTCTCCATTACACATTTCGCTGCACATCACATATACAAATGCAATGTGCAAATCGCGGACGCCACTACTGCTCACAGCCTAATTTGAATCCCTTTGGAATCCGCAATGCATCTCTGGCGTTGTATATCGAACATACAACAAAATAAACATACAACTCACCTGCTCAATACAACAACGTCATCTTCAAGGAACCTTCAATGTACATTCCACCATTGTGTTGGTTATTTTCCCAGACTGGATGCTTACTCCTAGATTTCCCTACAAGGTAACCATCAATGATCAACAGGATCTCTGGGCCAGGGGCCAACAGTATAGGAGATAGACTCTATTTTTATCTCCTCTTCTTCTTCAGGCTCTACAAAACTTAGGGGGTATTCCCTACTCAACATCCATGAGAATATGCATACAAAGGCTGGTATGCTCACATGAAGCAGATAAGTCCTCCTGTAAGTAGACCAAAACTGCAAGATAAGAGCAAAGGGGCTAGCTTTGGGCCTATTTTCAGTTGTAGACAGAGGACTTGGGATCCTAAAACTAATTCTGCTGTCCTAATGGTTGTTTTGGAGTTATGAGTTTGATTTTGTGTTTGGATGCAGAGCTGGACCTGGTGTATAACCTCAACACAAAGCTAGATTGGTGCCTATCCAGGGCTTGGAGTCATAGACATACACATGTAAATGTTCAGCATAAACATACTAAAACTGGATTTCAAGGGGATTTGTGTGATATCTGCCTTACAAATATCTCCCAATACAGAGTATCAAGTTATCTCTACTTATGATATCCTTACTGCAATATATTCTTCTCAACACTCAATCTGAAAATACTTTAATCTACCCTTGAGCAGAAGTTAAGAGATCAAGCATTCAATACAGTAAACCTATATCCTAGAACCCAAGACACACCTTAGATATCCATATTCAAAAGAAGAGTATATTCAATACAGGAGACAGATAACAAAACACATGCAGTATAGCATTATTCATCTAAAACAACAATGAAACCAGTAAGTCTATGCACAAAACATAAGACATGAGACTCATAAACTCACAAAATCCACTGCACAGAGTAATCAGGTTAGTTGTATTGTATTACAGAGCCAGAAAATGTCCAACTTTTAACAACCCTCAATTGAGTAGCACCATCTGCTTTTTATAGCAAAACTATGTATTGGATGAATTAATTACAAGGAGGCCAAAAATCTAGCCATATACACAGTATTAGAAAAATGGCGCTCAAAATCAGTAAATGCAGTCGATGGAGGAGAAGACAGGAAGGGGCCTCGAGCCATGCGCCACCGCCTGGGATTGATATCTTCAATCACACCGTAGATCCATCCATAATCCTGCAACAAATGCCATTACTGCTTCACCTACCCGCAGCCTCTGGAAATGCAACAGTAGCGTGCCCGAGGAGTTTTCCCGCCCAAAAACAATCGTAGAAACTTGAGAAAAAACCCTCGCTGTAGGTTCAAAACGTGGTCGTCGATGATTTCCCTCCCGTCACTGCGATCAACAGTGTCAAAAACGTTGAAAAGTCACCAGCCAACGAAACTGTGCCACGCAGGCACCTCAAGTTTCCAACGCTGGGTCATCGCTTACCTTTTCCCTTTACTTCCATGCCGAGAGTCTACTGCTGGAACCATGCGCGAAAGCCACCACGTGGCAAGCTCCGCGGCACCTATGAAACATTAGAGACCCTCTGTTTTACTTTTGAGAAAGGGACATGTGGCGGCCTCCGCAATGTCTCTAAAACATAAAGACCCTCCCTGAAGCTCATGCGGGTGCTGACACATGTTGCCTTCCGCGCCACTCTTGAGAAACATTTGAAACTTTGTTGCGAAACAAGGAGAGGCACGCAGAAGTGGACACTTGGCAAGCTTCGTAGCATCTTAGAAACTGTAGAGACCCCTTTCTGAAACTCACGCGAGGGCTGACACATGTCAGGGTCCGCAACACTAAAGAAACATTAGGAAGCAATTCGGAAACTTATGCGGAAGCAAACACTTGGCACTGTCTGCGGCACTTGAGAAACACTTCACTGGGACCCACCATCGTCTTCGTTGAATATTAAACATGTAGAAACTTGAGAGAAACAGGTTGAAGTCCCGGGAGCCTCCGCCACATGTCGCACTCTAACACATTTGATACATATGCTGGGGCCCACTTGAGTGTTTCGCTTAACTTTGAAATACATAGAAACAGCTCGTAGAAGCTGACACTTGTCATGCTCTGCAATAACTATGAGGGACACACGGCGCTTTCCGTGCACTTGTTGAAACATAAAGAAACTGCTCCAGCTGAATGACACTTGGCGCCCTCCGCGCGATCATTGAAACTTTATAAAGGGGCACATGAAACCTCAAGCGGAGGCTGACACTTGGCAGGATCCGCGGCCACCAAAGAAACTGAGAAACACTTTTGAAACTCCCGCTGAAGTAGCCACTTGGCATCATCCGCTATAGCTTAGAAACTTCAATGGGACCCACCATGTCTATGCCAAACTATGAAACAAATAGAAACAAACGCGGAAGCTAACACTTGTTGGCTTCCGCAGCAGTTATAAGGGACAGATGGCACTTTCCGCAACAGCTTAGAAACCTTTTAGAAACTCAAGCGGATAGCGACACATGGCAAGCTCCGCGTTGCCGTGAGAAACATTAAGGATCTTCGAAACACTGGCGGAAGCTATGAAACCTTTTAGAGTCCCTCGGGTGCCTCCACATGGTGCTTTCTGCGTCCAAGCTGAAACATAAAAGAAACTCTATTGAAACTTCGGCGGAAGCCGACACGTGGTGCCTTCTGCGCATTCAACTTGAAACACAAAAGGAAACACTTAAAGGGTCTTTGAGACTCAAGCGGAAACTAACACATGTCGAGTTCCGCGGCTAGCAACTTAAAGCAACACTAGAAACAACTTCTACCACGTGGCACGCTCCGCGCTACGGTTATTGGTTAGAAAGAAAAGTGCGGCATGAATCAAGGCTCGACACTTGGCGGATGCCGTGATACTAGCAAAGGGAAATGCTCATAGCCATACTCATAAACAATTTTAGACATAGGAAACTGAGACCCGATACGCATCTAAAATGCATCTGACTCAAATTTTTATCATTTTCAGGGGCTGATAGTAATTTTAGCAATAGAACAAGATCCCGCAACTTAGAAATTTTAGGGTTTGAAGGAGAAAATTAGCAAACATTCAAGTTTAAAACCCTGGATATAAATAATTACCAACATAGGCTCCGATTGGGGACGTGCAGGCGCAAGACTGCAGCGAGGACCAGACAACTCCGGGCAGACTAGACAAAACCCAAAACTCAAAAGACGACCGGCCACACAAGGTATGTACAAAATATTTACAACTATTTTACATTGTGCACACAAGTTACTCATTTATGTGAAAAAGGCTTTAAGGAATTTGCTGTGCACCGGCAATTCCATTAATTCACCACTTAGGGTTTGGAGAAAGTAGGAGTCTCCTCCATAGATATTGCTATTTTGGTATGGGCCTGTCCACAAGGGTTCAAATTTGCCATGTTTACCCTTATCCTAGCTCCTTGAATTCCACATAAGGACCATATCACCTATCTAAAAACCTCTCTGTAACCCTTTTATCAAACAGGTACTTCACCTTTTGTTGTTTCTTGATGTTTATTTTTTGTGCCTCTGCTCTGATTTCATCTAGCTCAACCAGCTGATTGATCCTTTCAGTCATTGAATCATTAATCTCCCCATCATTCTCTTTTATGAACTTGTAAACTGGCAGGAGGTTATTCACAGGCAATCTAGCTACTGTACCATACACTAATTCATAAGGTGACCTTCCAGTGGCTTTTTTCACTGTCACCCTATCAACCCATAATGCCAACTTCAGTTTTGAATCCCAGGATTTCTTATTTTTATCCATTATCCTCTTGATGATTTTCATTAGGCTTTTGTTGCTTGACTCTGCTTGACCATTTCCTTGTGGGTGGTATGGTGATGTGTGAGACAAGTCAATTCCATATTTATTGCAAAAATCAACAAATTCACCTGATCTAAAGCACATTGCATTATCTGTGATTAACTTGACTGGTACCCCAAACCTGATAATAATATTCTCCAAGATAAAATCCATCACCACCTTACTTTTATCCTTTTTAGTAGGGATAGCCTCAATCCATTTAGTGAAGTAATCAGTGGCAACCGGAATCCAACTATGTCCTCCACTAGATTTCTCTGAAATCTCCCCTATAAAATGAATTCCCCATTGCTGAAATGGAGCATCCACAGTTACAGTTCTAAGGGGCAATGCTCCTTCATATCTTAACTTTCCTGAGAATCTTTGGCAAGGGTCACATTTTCTTACCAACCTTTGTGCTTCTGAAAAGAGAGTGGGCCACCAATACCCTGCCCTAAGGATCTTATGAGCTGTTGCTTGGGCAGTATAATGTCCACCACACAATCCTTTATGCATGTCATTCAAAACATTGTTAGCTTCAACTTCATCCACACATCTCAGCAACACACCATCAGGGTTCTTCCAGTACAGCTCACCTTGAACAATAACATACCTGATTGCATGTAGTTTTAAGGTCCTCTTTTGACTGTCACTAAAATGGGAAGGACAATTCAGATTTTGCAAGTAATATATGATGTCCTTATACCATTCAGATTTTGATACATTGACATTCTCATTCTGGACTGCATTGACTTGGCATGCCTCTAGATTTGACTGTGTCATTAGCTTTGCTAACCCTTGTCCTCTTACCAATTTTGTGATCTATATCTCTATGTTGAACTCCTGTAACTTATTTATCCATTTGCATCTCCTTCTAGTTACCTCTTGCTGAGTGAAGATATCTTTTATCACTGCATGAGGTACATATGCAATTACTTGTGAGCCTACCAAATAAGGCCTGAAGCTCTTGACTGCTCTAACCAGTGCATATGCCTGTTTCTCCATAATGTCATACTTTAATTCAGCAGCTTGCAATGACCTACTAAAGAAAGCAATGGGCTGCTCAAAACCATCCTCATTTTTTTGAAGTAAACATGCAGCAATAGTATGGAAAGAAGCAAATGAAAACAATTGAAATGGACTGGAAAAATTAGGAGATTTCAGCATAGGAGCCATCTTGATTGCTTCCTTGATGTTCTGAAATGATTCAATTGCTTCATTCTCCCAATTAACAGTTGCACCTTTCTTCAACATCTTGGAAATTTCTTTTGTGGTCAATGCAAAGTTAGGAACAAATCTCCTAACAAAGTTTATTTGTCCAAAGAAAGACTGCACACCTTTTATTGTTTTAGAGATCTGAATTTTGTCTATTGCAGCCACCCTTTCAGGATCAATCCTAACTCCATCCTTGGAAACAATGTGTCCAAGCAATTTTCCTTCCACAACCCCAAAAGCACATTTCTTTGGGTTGAGATAAATGCCATACTCTAGTGCTCTAAGGAAAATCTGCTCCAAGTGCATACAATGCTGCCCTTCTTTCTTTGAAAAGGTAGTCAAATCATCCTGATAAACAGCCAAGATTGAATCAATCAACCCTGCAAAAGCAACATCCATTGCTGTTTGAAATGTAGCATCTGCATTTGTTAGTCCAAATGGCATCCTTACATATACATAGGTTCCCCATAGAGTAGTGAAAGCAATCTTAAATTGTTCTGATTCTTTTACTTTCACTTGATTGTACCCTGAAAAACCATCCATCATAGATAAAAGTTCACAACCAGTCACTCTTTGCAACATGGCCTCCATATTTGGCAATGGATAGTTATCCTTCAAAGAAGATACATTTAGGTTTCTAAAGTCCACACACAACCTTATATCACCATTCTTTTTTCTGACTGGGACAAGGTTAGACACCCAAGTTGAATGTCTGATAGGCATGATTATTCCGGCCTCCCTAAGTTTTATAAGTTCTTCTTGCATTTTTGGAGCTAAGGTTGGGTTGATAGGCCTCTGTTTTTGTCTACATGGTTTAGCTCCAGGCTTCAAAGGGATTTCATGCTGAAATAAATCCTCTCTATAGGCTTTGAAGTCCTCATATAACCAAGCAAAAACATGCTTATACCTTTTAAGCAATGCAATCAACATGCTCCTGATGTGTGGTTTGAGCTGTTTGCCAATGTATGCCTTTTTGGGAGCATGAGATGTTCCCAAGTTTATCTCCTCCAGATCATTCTTGTTTGTTGGAGATGCTTTTGTAACAAATTGGTCCCTATTGTCAAAAGCTCTCTCTAAGGCTACCAGCCCTCTAGGGATTTTGTTAGTCTTCAGCTGAATTACTTCCTTCCCTAAAAGGGTTTCTTTTCCATCTACAACTTCCACAAAGTTTTGAAAATCCATTTCTTGGTTCTCATATTCATCAATACAATGCAGAAATCTCAGTAAATCCTTATCATCATCAAACACTTGCCAGATGCATACATTATCTGGCACTGCAGGCCTAAGCTTGATTTCAACATTTGTAACATCTGACAAAGTTATATCATCTGGCCTTATGGCTACATTGGCTAGAAAATCTGCTCTGACATTTTTTGATATTTCTATCCAATTTATTGAAAAAGCATCAAACAATTCAATTGTATCCCAAACAACATGCTTGTATTGTTTCAACCTTTTATTTTTTGATGCATACTTATCTCTAATTTGGGACACAATAAGCTCTAGATCACCAAACACTTTGAGCATCTTAATTCCATGCTTCAAAGCAACATTTAACCCTAATAACAGAGCCTCATACTCTGCAATATTATTTGTACAGGCAAACCTCAACAAGAAAGAAAATTGGAGAAGCTTACCAGTTGGAGACAGAAAAACAATTCCAGCACCAGAGCCTTCTTTTGAACAAGCTCCATCAAAATACATGGTCCAAAGACCTTACTGGTCCAACTCTTGAATGCAAATTTTTTCTCTTTTATCTTCCTTATCATCTGAGACAACTCTAAAATTTTCACAGTCAGTGTCCACAAAACATATATTCTCCTCTGATTCTTGATCCTCCACTGTCTCTGATGATCTTTCTTCTCTAATCAGCTTGACATCCCTACCATTCATTGGGATCATGGCATATGACAGGTCCAATTGCATAATTCCACCAATCAGTGTTGCCCATCTTCTTGACAGCAACATGCCATATTGTGGCTTGATATCAACAACTGTTATGTTCATTTTATAGGTCTTTTCAGGATATGCTGCCAATCTAAAATCAACATCCTTCATGATTCCAATGACAGGTACCTCCCTAGCATCCATTGCATAGCATTTCCCACATGCCTTATCTATTTTTAATCCTGCTTGTTGCATAATGGCCAAAGGCATGATATTCGTTGATGCTCCTGAGTCAAGCATACAATTTCTAATTACTTTCCCATTGATAACAAGGGAGACATATAATGGTTCAACCTGTGAAGGGCATTTTGTCATGGTCATCCCTAGATATACCTCAGGAATCTCATCCTCTTCAATAAACATAGCTTGTTTCTTATCCCGAGTCTCAATATTCTGCTTGGCTTGACATGGTACTCCTGAAATCAAGGATATAGTCTTATTTCTGAATTCTTCAACTTTCATCAGCTCCATTAGTGGAACAGAGACTTTTATTTGAGACAAGACCTGAGTGATGTCAAATGGAGCATAATTTTGAATAACAGTTGTAGCCTAATCTGCAGTTTTACCTCTATCTTGAGATGATCCAGCTTTAGTTTTTATGGCTCTCTGACTGTCATCCTTGTTCTGAAAATTCTTATTTTGATCTTCAACCTGGGGAACTCTATTTTCTGGTCCTTGAGGATCATAACCTATTTTTTGCTTAAAATTTTGCCTATTATTGTTGTATTGTTTCTTTTGTGTCTCAGTTCCTTTATGACTGTGTACTGGCTGATTTGTGAAAGTAATCTCTGGTTGGTGTGAGTTACTAACTTGAGCTTTACCTCTTAGGTTGTAGTTGCTTTTGACTTGAGCAACTACTGCAGTTGTGAAGGCCCTAATTTCTTCATCAGAAGGCCTCCTCAAGTTATTCAGAAAACTGTGTGAATCCTGAGCATAGGCATAGTTGTCTTCATCATCTTCATCATATGGGAACTACTGGCAGACCTGAGTTTCACCATTTGCATTTGCATCAGCATCATGAAAAGAGTATTCTCTATTTGTAGACAACATGTTGACATTATCATCTTCCATGCAATGAGGCTCATTGCACTCATCACAGGCCACGGCATTGTTATATAGAGACTGAACAATCATACATTGTGACTGTGAATGAGGCATCTGGCATATTATACACCACGGGGTGTCATTAACAATGTTAACAGCCTTCTTCAAAGGATCAGGAGTTTCCTTGGTATGTTGAGCTCTCTAATTTGTGTTGTTATGTGGCAATACAGGTCTACCATTATGTCAATTGGTATTATATGGCATATCATGTAATGATGGTTTCTTTTCCTGTCTTTGGTAAGCTTGCCTATCAGGACCTATTCCTTTTTCACTCCTAGCCAACCTATAGCTTAGATCCTTAACAACATTTGCCAATTTGTCTATTTTATCTTCAGGGGCAGATGTACTACCTTGAGTGTTTTGAGGTTTGTTTGGATTCTGCAGAATTTTCACATCATCCCTTCTGTTTGTCTTGCCTGATGCTTTCCTGTTGTTCTCAATATTTATTGCTATCTTGAAAGCATCCCTGAGAGTAGCAGGACCCTTATCTCTTAACCCATATGCTGTTTTGGCATCAAAAGCATTAATATACAATATTATGCACATTGGTTCATTTGGCCTCATGTGATGTGGTAATTTGTTCAACACTTTAGTAAATCTTGCATTAAAATCTGCAACCTGCTCATTTGACCCTTTAGTGATACTAGTGAACTAATTTACAAAAAAGCGAGGGTCAGTTTTGTCACCATATTGCTCCTTAAACATCCTTTTGAAATCATCCCATGATGAAATGCTTCTGTCAGGTAGACCTTTATACCATTCCTTGGCTTCATCAACTAAGGATTGCATAAATGATTTCATGAAAACATCCTCATGCTCAACCTCAAAGTTGTCCATGGTATTCTAAAAATCTTTTAAATGGTCTTCTCCTGAAACAGTATTGTTTCCTGAAAATTTAGGCACTTGTAGCCTCACATGTTTGTCAACAAGGTTTGGATAACTAGGAATGCCATAAAAAACAAGCTGTCTGAATCTATCCAACTGCATTGGGTGCCTTTCAAACTAATTAGCATTTGCATTTCTATCAGCATTATGCTGTCTCACATTATTTAATGGTACTCTGGCATTGTCTACATTTTGTCTTTGATCATTATTCTGATGATATTGTACCTCATTTCTTTGTTGATTTCTTTGCACATTTGCATTTTGGAGGGTAGGAATTGAATCATTTTGAACAACTCTCAAAGCCTGCACTTTCTGTCTCATATCATCTCTAATTTTTACTGCTTGCAGATATTCTAACTCAGCCCTCAAGCTCTTAATTTCATCAGCTAGTTCTTCCTCTCTAGGCATAGAAGAGGATGGTTTTATCATATTCTGATCATCATTATCATCATCTCTTAGGGATTCAGCCTCTTCAAATCTGTCAGGAGAATCATGAAAAGGATGTTCTTGAAACACATCTGACCTTATTCTCAAACCATTACCTTGCTGCCTTTCATACACATTCTGGATTTCAACCTCAGTGTTTGAAAAATAAGGTACTATCTTCTCTGAGGATCCTGGATTATCCTGAATAAAATCATTTTTCTTGGGGCTAGGAGAACCATCTTGACTGGATCGAACAGTCCCCTTTTTTCTATACATCATTTTTATGGGTAACTCTTCAAATAGAGTATTACGCTGAGATCTTCTCCCTTGCATACAAATTTTTACTTTACCGATTGGGAGATTGGTTCGGAGTCGCCACCTATTACTAGGAATTGTTTTCTTTTAAAAATCAGGGTTCTTTCACAAGTCCCCAGTAGAGTCACCAATTTCTGTTGGTTATTTTCCTAGACTGGATGCTTACTCCCATATTTCCCTACAAGGTAGCCATTAATGATCAACAGGATCTCTGGGCCAGGGGCCAACAGTATAGGAGATAGACTCTATTTTTATCTCCTCTTCTTCTTCAGGCTCTGCAAAACCCAGGGGAGTATTCCCTACTCAACATCCATGAGAATATGCATACAAAGGCTGGGATGCTGACATGAAGCAGATAAGTCCTCCCTCCTGTAAGTAGACCAAAACTGCAAGATAAGAGCAAAGGGGCTAGCTTTGGGCCTATTTTCAGTTGTAGACAGAGGACTTGGGATCCTAAAACTAATTCTACTGTCCTAATGGTTGTTTTGGAGTTATGAGTTTAATTTTGTGTTTGGATGCAGAGCTGGACTTGGTGTATAACCTCAACACAGAGCTAGATTGGTGCCTATCTAGGGCTTGGAGTCATAGACATACACATGTAAATGTTCAACATAAACATACTAAAACTAGATTTCAAGGGGATTTGTGTGATATCTGCCTTACAAATATCTCCCAATACAGAGTATCAAGTTATCTCTACTTATGATATCCTTACTGTAATATATTCTTCTCAACACTCAATCTGAAAACACTTTAATCCACCCCTTGAGCAGAAGTTAAGAGATCAAGCATTCAATACAGTAAACCTATATCCTAGAACCCAAGACACCCCTTAGATATCCAGATTCAAAAGAAGAGTATATTCAATACAGGAGACAAATAACAAAACACATGCAGTATAGCATTATTCATCTAAAACAACAATGAAACCAATAAGTCTATGCACAAAACATAAGACATGAGACTCATAAACTCACAAAATCCACTGCACAGAGCAACCAGGTCAGTTGTATTGTATTATAGAGCTAGAAAATGTCCAACTTTCAACAACCCTTAATTGAATAGCATCATCTGCTCGTTATAGCAAAACTATGTACTGGACGAATTAATTACAAGGGAGGCTAAAAATCCTGCCAGATACACAGTATTAGAAAAATGGTGCTCAAAATCAGTAAATGCAGTCGGTGGAGGAGAAGACAGGAAGGGGCCTCGAGCCATGCGCCACCGCTTGGGATTGATATCTTCAATCACACCGTAGATCCATCCACAATCCTGCAACAAACGCCATTACTGCTTCACCTACCCGCAGCCTCTGGAAATGCAACAGCAGCGCGCCCAAGGAGTTTTCCCACCCAAAAACAATCGTAGAAACTCGAGAAAAAACCCTCGCTGCAAGTTCAAAATGTGGCCGTCGATGATTTCCCTCCCGTCACTGCGATCAACAGTGTTAAAAACGTTGAAAAGTCACCAGCCAACGAAACTGTGCCAGGCAGGCACCTCAAGTTTCCAATGTTGGGTCATCGCTTACCTTTTCCCTTTACTTCCCCGCCGAGAGTCTACTGCCGGAACCATGCGCGAAAGCCACCACGTGGCAAGCTCTGCGGCACCCATGAAACATTAGAGACCCTCCGTTTTACTTTTGAGAAAGGGACATGTGGCAGCCTCCGCAGTGTCTCTGAAACATAAAGACCCTCCTTGAAGCTCATGCGGGTGCTGACACATGTCGCCTTCTGCACCACTCTTGAGAAACATTTGAAACTTTGTTGGGAAACAGGGAGAGGCACACGGAAGCAGACACTTGGCAAGCTCCGCAGCATCTTAGAAACTGTAGAGACCCCTATCTGAAACTCACGCAGGGGCTGACACATGTCAGGGTCCGCAACACTAAAGAAACATTAGGAAGCAATTCGGAAACTTACGTGGAAGCAGACACTTGGCGTTGTCCGCAGCACTTGAGAAACACTTCACTAGGACTCACCATCATCTTCGCTAAATATTGAAACATGTAGAAACTCGAGAGAAATAGGTTGAAGTCCCGGGAGCCTCCGCCACATGTCGCACTCTGACACATTTGATAATATGCTGGGGCCCACCTCAGTGTTTCGCTTAACTTTGAAATACACAGAAATAGCTCACGGAAGCTGACACTTGTCACGCTCTGCAGTAACTATGAGGGACACACGACGCTTTCCGCGCACTTGTTGAAACATAAAGAAACTGCTCCAGCTAAATGACACTTGGCGCCCTCCGCGCGATCATTGAAACTTTATAAAGGGGCACATGAAACCTCAAGCGGAGGCCGACACTTGGCAGGATCCGCGACCACCAAAGAAACTGAGAAACACTTTTGAAACTCCTACTGAGGCAGCCACTTGGCATCATCCGCTGCAGCTTAGAAACTTCAATGGGACCCACCATGTCTGTGCCAAACTATGAAACAAATAGAAACAAACGCGGAAGCTGACACTTGTCAGCTTCTACAGCAGTTACAAGGGACAGATGGTGCTTTTCGCGACAGCTTAGAAACCTTTTAGAAATTCAAGTGGATAGTGACACATGGCAAGCTCCACGTTGCCGTGAGAAACATTAAGGATCTTCAAAACACTGGCGGAAGCTGTGAAACCTTTTAGAGTCCCTCGGGTGCCTCCACATGGTGCTTTCCGCATCCAAGCTGAAACATAAAAGAAACTCTATTGAAACTTCGGCGGAAGCCAACATGTGGTGCCTTCCACGCATTCAACTTGAAACACAAAGGAAACGCTTAAAGGGTCTTTGAGACTCAAGCAGAAACTGACACATGTCGAGTTCCGCGGCTAGCAACTTAAAGCAACACTAGAAACAGCTTCTGCCACGTGGCACGCTCCGCGCTACGGTTATCGGTTAGAAAGAAAAGTGCGGCATGAATCAAGGCTCAACACTTGGCGGATGTCGCGATACTAGCAAAGGGAAACGCTCATAGCCATACTCAAAAACAATTTTAGACATAGGAAACTAAGACCTGATATGCATCTAAAATGCATCTGACTCAAATTTTTATCATTTTCAGGGGCCGATAGTAATTTTAGCAACAGAACAAGATCCCACAACTCAGAAATTTTAGGGTTTGAAGGAGAAAATTAGCAAACATTCAAGTTTAAAACTCTAGACATAAATAATTACCAACACATTGCACATTTTTCGCTTGTATATAGCCTTTGTAAGTTAGAACATACAACAAAACATGTACAAGAAAACCCGATATACATGCAGAGAATATTCCAGGAATCTTGCGGAAGATTCCCCTAATGTACATGCATCCTTAAACTCGATATGCATTTGGAAATGCATACAATTGTAGAATATTTATGGGGAATCTGCAAAACATTCCCCCTTGTATATGCAACTCGATATGCATTCAAAAATGCATATAACTCAGTTTTTTCACCATTTTTGGAAGCTGATTGGTATTTTCAAGACCGCCAACATACATTTACACTTGCATATACAAACACTTAACATTTTTCATGAGTGCAACATGAAAAGGTAGTAAAACATTACATGGGGGCTGGGACTTAATAACCAGGGACCCACCACAGAAGGTCCTCATTAGAATATACAAAAGAATGCAAGACCCCATGACTCATAAAAATTAGGATTTGAATGGGAAAATCTACAAATGTATGAACTTAAAACCCTAAACATAAATGAGTACTAATAGATAGGATTGCATGTTATGATGGTTTCTATCTTAAGCAGGGGGTGGGAGTTAGAGAAGTGATGAACCTTAGGAAGATTACATTTCATTACAATCTTTTCCCCTAGATGTTTTATTAAGTGCTTTTCTTGAGGACAGGCAAAAGGATAGTTGAGGGGAATGATGGGTTTAAATATTTGCCTATGTTGTGTTATTTTCTATATATGCTTTCAAACCTTTTCCACATGATCTTCCATATACTTTTCAAACATTACCATCATGATACACTGTCTTTTTATATACTTTGCAAAACCTTGAACCTATTTTGTTAATATGAAATATGGTGATGATATGTATCAATTGAATGATTTGAACATGAATATGTATGCAATATAGATGAAATTCTATGGTTTAATTATGGAGGTTATTTGTGTGCATATGTTTTGTGGATTAATCCCTGTGCAGCAACAAGCACATGGCATCAAGGAGAGAAGAATTTGTAGCAAGTTGCAAAACAAGGAAATTGAAGGAAGTTGAAGTCAAGCCGCCAAAAGTGTAGGCAGCTGAAAGCTGAACGTGAACCATTATGGGAAGGAATAAATGTAGAAGAAGTAGACTTGTTCCAAGACTCTAAACGTAACTTATGTGTTTTTCATATGAGCCGTTGCATAGGAATTCTTATTTGAATAGGATTATCCTTCCTCTATTTAGTTAGAATTAATAAATCAATCTTAACTCCGTATCCTAATATCTAGGAATGGATTAATGATTGTAGTTAGTTGGTAGTTGGATAAGACTCTCCCGTCTTCATATAATTTAGGGGGATGAGATCAGAGTTGAGAGAGTTACTTAGTTATCCAGTTCCTCAGTTGTTATTTTATTCAATATTAGAAGCTCCAGACACAAATTGTTGAAATGCAATTATTGAATACAATCTGAAAAGAAGATTATGTTTGTGATATGAAATGAATGGAACTATGTGTTATGTGGATGTGTGAGTATTTGAGTTAGATTTGATTTCCAGCTAAGTGAGTCAGTCCCCAGTGCTGGCCACTCAAGGTATTGATTTTCACTTCATTTATTTTCTCATTCATTTATGCATTCTTGTTAAATTTGTTTTCTATTGTTTTATAACTACATTGTGAGTTAAGTAGAATACTCTTGTTGATAATTACAGTAGTTGTGGTTCATGAACAAATGTATAATTGATCCATCTTAGTCCTCTAGAGGTTAGTATTAACTTTCTTATCATTTAGGATGGTTTTGGATTAGTTCTGTATTTTTTTGTTGTTAACAACTATCCACAGCTCATGTTGCAGGTACCCGTAACCACTAGGTTTTGTAACCGATTTTAATGTTCTTGCATTTTTGTGAATTCCAGCAAAGTAGAATAACCCGAGTAGGTTTGGATAAGATAGTTTAGGAGAATATGAACCCCTAAAGGCACATACAGTGCAGTTCCATCATAAGCTTACAATCCTTGGTTGATAATTTAATGTAGGAGTACAATGTCAAGTGGACTGTTCAGATAGGTTTACCCCTGAATTGTGTTAAGTCTACAATGCATTAGTTTTCCTCTACAATTGGTACACTGAATTAGTGCTGCTTGGAAGTTAGCTTGTCAGTTGTCTATGGTTACATGGATCGGATGTTGCGGTGCTCCTTGTTGATTTTTCCCTTCACCCTAATGACCATTGAGGACAAGCATTGGCATAATGTTCTCATCCGCATACATAACATCCATTATGGGGTGCTCTTGGTCCTTCAGGCACATCTCTCCTATTATTATTGTTGTTGAAGTTGCCTCTCTTATTGCTTCCATTTTGATTCCCTTCAGCTATGTCTTGGGAATTGTTGTCTCTCTTCACATTTCGGATTTGACGGCTGTTGTTTCCTTGATAATTGGTGTTTTGGAATTTCTTATTCCCAAATTTAGCATCTCAGTTCTTGCAGTAGTTGGCTACTTGCCGAAGCTTCTGTTCCTGCTTTATTGCCTTCTCGAAAACCTCATCCATAGTTAAAGAATTATGAATATCTACTTCTGCTCCAATCTGAGGTCTCAATCCCAAGATGAACTTCTGGATCCTGAATCATTCATCCCACTGATATTGTGGTACATATTTAAGCAAATCAGAGAACTTTTCCCAATATTGAGTCACCGTCATATTGCCTTAGTGCAATTTTTGAAATTCGGTCATCTTCTTGTCAAAGAAGAGTTGAGGTAACCACCTCTTTCTGAAAAGTTAGAGAAAGAGTTCCCACGTTATCTCCCCTGGCAATAACCTCTTCTCAACTTTTTCGTTGTTCCACCAAGTAGCTACCTCACTAGTGAGTTGATACGCGCCCCACATGGCCTTGGTCTCATTGGATAGATTTCAGAGTTCAAAATACTTCTCCATCTCAATGATCCAAGCCTCCACTCCATCTTCAATGGTTTTGCCATCAAATTTGGGTGGAGCAACATTCTTGAGGTCCTTACCCAATTCTTCTGCAATTTTACCCTGACTGTTTCCATTGTCCTCATTCTCTTGGTTCCGTTCCTCATTCCTTTCATTCTCATCTCTTTGGTCCTCATTTTGGTTTTTGTCCCCTCGAATTCTTCTAACCTCTTTCTCTAAGTTGTCCATTCCAGGTCCTTTTTGGGTCAAGAGGTTGAGGATTTGGTCTAACCTATCATTTTGCTCATTGCTCGATCCATTGTGGTTTGTGTTTCTAGTATCCATTATGGTTGGTTAGGGTCGACCTACATCAAGCTTTACATCTTAGCATAGTAGATAAAGGCCCTAGTGTTAAACCTAGAGATGTGATACCAGATGTAAGGTTCGCAACCCATAAACTATATCACGAAAATAAATAAAAACTCAAATTCTCATTAATATAAAATTGAAATGATACATCTTCAATATATGTAAAAATATCATACTACATCTCACATGTTCAAGTGCCTAATCCAGCTATTAGAACAAGAAATATGATATACAAAATGGAACAACTTTGGCTCTCATGCCATATAGTCAACACTATACAAATAATGATGTACAAATGCAAGAATTATACAAGTAATGATATGTGAATATAGTCATTGTCACAGTTTTCCACTAACTCACACGGTCATCCGCAAAGAGGAGACAAGAACATGGCTCAGGCACTTTTCTGCCTAACCACGAAGCCTACACTTCCCTGAAATTCTTCCTACTTTGAAGAATACCTGACCTTGCATGAAGTGCCTAGCAACCTGGAAACAATAGGCAGGATGGAAACCCGGTGCAACCTAATATATCTACATGCATTTCTAACATGAACATGCAATGCCCTACTATCAGGATATGGCAAAGAAACATATCATTATAATTTGATAGGCAAACATTCATCTATTTCCATGAAAACATGGCTTTGGCCAAAACACTTATGAATATACCGGTAGATCCTAAAAAGAGGATCAACCTTCTCTGTTGGCCCATATTCGGCACCCTTTCCCAGAAGGTAAACCCATCACACACATAGAAAAGTAAACAACTTTCTTTACAAAGACAATCCATGGCAGAACATGCATATGCCCCATAAATAATTCATTTTTCTTGTCATACAAATTAACATGAATTGCAAATTACTTTTCTTGCAAATACGAGATCTACGATGATTATTTATGCATATTATACTTCTAACATGAACTTCATGCGATATTTATCTAAGATGCAAATACTATCTAAACTTCATATTTTCCTAACCATATTCATTTTGTTTTTGTAATAGGGATAAAGAGATTTCAGTCATATAAAGAAAGATGCAAGTATTGATCATGATAATATATATACATATGTGTGTGTGTGTGTATATATATCTGGGTATATATAACCCTCATTACATGTGCAATTATCTCGAAAAAAAAGACTAATTTAATGATTTCATGCTCACAAGTAAAATATGATTCATAATACAGTCATGATAGAATTTGAGATAAAGAATTGAGAAAATCATCTTTCCATTCAGTTACAAGTTCATATATACATATATTGCCGAGTTAAAAATTAAAAAAAAACAACAGAGATGCCAAACATTCAACAATTTCATGATTTGTATTCAAACAACAGATATATACCTATGTATATTACCAAATAAAGTGCATTTACAACAAATATATACCTTTGTATATTTCCAAATAAAGTGCATTTAGGTATATGCATATATACATATATATATATATATATATATATATATATATGTATATATATAAATCAAAATCACAACCTTCTTAGACAATGAAATCAAATTTTGGAAATCACTACTGAATAAAAAATTAGAACAACAAAGAGGCCTATATTTCATTCATTTCATGTTGTGAAAAGCAAACAACAAAGCTATTGTTTGCGTATGCATACATTTACATAAAAGAATTAAATTTACATATGGACAATGATTTAATCTCAGAAATTGCTGGTACTTTCACACATTTTCCATTGCACAATAAATCCTTGCAAGTAAATTTCAAGACAATCAAATAATTTACATACTAGTTTTATTAGAGAAGGAGCTGGTAATGATGCCCTAGATGCTCCAGAAAATCTCACAAAACTGCTATTAGAAAACCCCCAAATCATTGTAACAAAACCCATATTTGTTGATGCTCAATACCCAAACAATTTCCCCAGAAGTTGCTAATCGATCCTCCGAAGCGACCCCCTCAAGTTGCTCTTTTCTTTCGTCTATACCTTTTTCATTGCCGTAAGTTTGGGCGTATGGCATGTTATTTTTGCCCCCCCATAAAAACCTCTGCTCATGCATCTTGTTTAACAACAATTTCTATTCCTGACTTCACTTTGCACTCATTTTTACATAAATAGTTCCCTATATTCAGGTCTATATTTATATATTTATATATATTATTTTAATTGATAAGAGAAATAATTACATTTGAAATGAAAATTAGTATTAAATCTTTCTAATTTTATTTTAAACACGCACTCGTGTAGAGACAATGACGTTAAAATAAAAGAGATGATTTTGTTTTTCCTATCAAATCATTGTTAAAAGAACGTACATAGTAAGTAAAATTGCATATATGTAAACTAACCATTTAAATCATCATAACCATAAATAATATTCAAAGTATAATGCACAATTAATACTACGTATCCATGATAACACAAATGCATAGCGAAACCATTCATAATGTAGTATGTATGCAACTATGTGAGTGTGTGTGTGTGCATAGGGTTTTCCGTCATGCCAACTCTTACCGAGCAGCTAGGACACTTCTACCTCAACCATGTTCTAGTCTTTGACATGTTCCTGCACTCATTCACACTTAGATTCTCGTCAATAGGTTAGCCCATAAAACCATAGACGAAGCACGAGCAAGATATAAAATCATAATCATAAACATAATAATTCATCATCATTTCAATTTCAATTTTATGCATTTTTAGAAATAACAACAAATTACCATTCACGCACATGTAATTATCCAATAATCAAACAATCATAAGGTAATGTCCAATAGTCTCATCAAATATACTGAATTATAAATGTAAGCAAAAGGTCAAGATGTGACACAAGTTTGCAGAAGTCAAGATGTGTTTAATGAAAATGGGTATTCACTGGTTTTTACAAGAAAACACTTCATGTGAACAAGCCTATTTTATTTAAGTGGGAGTGTCAATCTTTGTGGGCCCACAACATACTACTTATCAAGTGATGGATAGCTAGGGAATGCAAGGTCATGTACCACCTATTCACCCATTACCTTGGAGGCCAAAGCCTTGCCCAAAGTGAGTTTTATTTCCCCATTATGAAAGTACGGCATGAGTAACTTCTTGAGCCTTTTCAGTTCTAATGCACCACGAAAAAGGACGGCCAAAAGGTCTTAATCTAGACTTTACAAGCTTCTAGAGGTGTCCTAGATATACGTAAGGTACTTTGAGGCTCAATTTTGTGAACAAGTGTGCTATCTAAGGCGTGTGATAAATCACTTTGCTGAGTCCCGCAGGATCAACATGGGCCAAAAATGATAGCTCCACTATTGAAGTACAACTTTCACTCTACCCCCTTTGTATACCCTATTAGAACATGTGGTTGAGGTCTTCCCCTAGGGTGATGAAATCCCTAGGCAGACCCCTAAAGAGAAAGAAACTTAGGTACTTTTGATCTCTAAGATCGCCTTGCAGCGTGAAGGGAGAGCATACACCAACTAACTCCCTTGGGTTTGAACACAAAGAGATAGACCAAACTTAAGCTTTTGATCTCCAAGATCACTTGAAAGTGTGAGGAGAGAGCATATGCTTAAATTTGATCTCAAACACGGCATACAAGATTAATTTCCCTTCAAAAATAAGTATGCAACTAATATAGTGATAAAATATGAATTTTGTCAAGTGGAGCTACACACAATACATTAGTAGTTTGATATAGTGGTCTTCGACAAGTGAGGATAACTGCAATCAAAGAATTACCATAAAAACTAAGGCCCTGTAAAATCAAAAAATAATTACCTCACACAAAAAATAGATTTAATCAACAAAGTCCTTACGATTTTATGGTCAATTTAAAAAACAAGTTTGCTAAATTTTGAGTTCGTATGCAAAAGTTATGTCAATTTCAAAATCAAGTGGGTGGAAGCAACTTTCCAACATTTGTAAAAACACAAAAATCTGATCTCCTAGGCAAAAGTTATGCAATTTTGAAAAAAGGCGTATTTTGCGTGAAATGATCAAAGGAGGGGGGGTCTGATGGCTAGACTGGGCAGCGAGCTGATTGGCGGTGGTGTAGGGGAGTCCTGGTGGTGCAGAGGTGGTACGACAACAGCTTGAGGGGCGCCCCCCGGGCGAAGAGCGGGCGGAGAGCGGGGATGGGTGGCACAGATTATAAATTGAAGTGTTCTTTTGTTTTAATTAAAGATTTTTAGATGTTTTGGATCAACGGTTTTAAAATGTTGACCTGCTGGTTGTCAACTTTAAATCTAGGTCGACATTGTTTAATTACTGGTGGGGGGACACGTGGGGCCCTTGTCCTACCACCTGTAGGGTGGCAAGGTACGATGTACTGCATACCCTACCCCTTTAATAAAAGCACTAATTTTTTAAATGCTTTTTAATTTTTAATTTTGATTTATTTCTTTATTTTTTAATTTTTTTAATTTTTAAAACTTTTGAAAAGAAAAAGAAAATATTTCTTTACTTTTTATTTTGATGATTGAACAACCAATTTATAGCTTTTGGCACCCTCCAGATGTAATGGCAGGGTCTGTTTTGTGTGAAAATGCTTCTAAATCCTTGTGACCTGTAAAATTTGCACCCAAAACCTACAAGAAAAATCTACGAAATCAAGCAATAAAAGTCCTACAAAAACATGATTAGACAAGGGATAGGGTCTCATTAGACGTGCCAGAATGTATGGAGGAATTTAGAACTCAAAACAAAAAAAACAAATTTAAACAAAATGCTTCGTATTCTAAACTCATGCAAACCTTAGATAGAGTAGATGACAGAGTGCAAATAACCAAATTCAAACAAGAACAAAGTTACCCAATGCAGACTCTATGATGCATGGATTTATTGTATTGACTCTAAATATAGATGCTCAACAATTTGTACAAGATTTTGACATCATGTACTTGTGAAAAATATCACTATGGTGAAATCTCAAAATTTTCAAATTCGATAGCTCAAAAGTCAAGAAATTCAGAGGGCTAGCATCTAGGCTTAAGCTTGAACAAATGAGAGGAATTTATAAAGGTCCAATTGAGGATGTGAACGGTCAATATTTGATAGTGGATGAACAGTTGAGATTGAAAGAGAGGGAGTGAATAATCTTCCCTGGCTAAGAATAGTCAGGAGTGATGAGGGTTATGACCCCATTTTATTGGACTCTAAAATGGGTGAGGGAAATTAGTTGTTTTTATTTTTTAATTTTGACTAATTTGTTGTGCATGGGTTAAAAATAGAGAGGAATATTGGAGGGAGTTGTGACAGGATATGAGTGGATAATTAGATTTATTAATTTGGAGAAAAAGGAAAATAGATTAATTTATCCATTTTGGATTAATGGAATTAATATTAGCCTAATTAACCAAATAATATGAATTATTTAATTAATTAGTGGTGGTGATGACAAAGGGAAAATTAGAAATAAAAAAATATACTGAAGCATGCCTATTGCCTAAAGATACTTCTCAAAATATTATATTCACGGGATTATTTTCTGGTCATGTTAAATTTTTGTGCTTTGTAAATCATGTGTAAGCTTATCAACTAACTATTATGAAATGTGAGGTAAGTTTGGACTATATTCTAAATATTTATTAACACAGTCATGCTTGAAACATGGTACTCATCATACATGGGGATTACCATATCTCGGATGGAGTTATCTGCTTCCTTATTAACATGAGGATAATTTGAACTTGGGTTATTTTTGTGATATTATTCATGAATAACAATTACTGAGATATCGTAGACAATATGACTTTTTTTGTTTTTGTGCCGCACATTTTTTGGGCAAAAATGTGTGCAACATTTAACATAATATGAGCTAAACTTGGACCACATTATTAAGTTTTATTAACATGTTTAGAACCTAAATTTACATGATAATTGATATGCCTCAACCTCGTGACAATTTTGTACCTTGGTTGGAGTTATAATGATCCTTTTCCTTCCATATTAGGCCATATTTTCAATGTCTTTCAAAGAATGTTTAGGCACATTCTTATCAATTTTGTTTTTTCTAAAACTAATTTCATATGATAAATCAAGAAAGAATACCTAAAAATTTCAAGACAAACTTACACTACATACATTGAATTCCATGAGCGTTTTCCTAGGGAATTTAAGTCAAAACTAAATTTGAGTACAAATTTCCACATGTTTCCCTGTTTCAAGAAAATTTTAAGTAGAAGTTCACAAAAAATGAATGCAAAAATATAAAGATAGATAATCCTAGTAAAATATAGATCAATAAATATAGTGGTATGCCTAAAAATAATGTTAAAGACATGCAAAAAGAAGTTGAATTAGGGTTTTAGGCTGAACGGTTTAAAAAACTAAAAAGACTTTTGTTCTTAGGTATGAGAGTAGGTAACTAGAGAAGTTGAAAAAAGTGGTGGCTAAAAATACCCAAGCATTTTATTTTTGACGAGGTCAAAGCCCCTTTTATGGTACCACACTCCTTTTAGTAGAGACTAGACCTTTTTAGAGGGGCCCACACTATGCAGTATGCCCCTATTATTTTTGCATACCTTTTTATATCTCTTTTTTAATATGATTATTCGTTAAATTTTTATTTTTTTTAAGTTTTAGAAACTTCAAGTAATTGCAATGGTAGGTGTAAAGCTAGAACTATAGCTCTTGCAAGCAACACAATAGTGGGCACCTTTAGTGGTGCGATTTTTATAGATGTTATGCCCTTTCTATTAAGAGACATAGAATTCATTCATAAAAGTGGAAGATATAAGACAGAAGAGGTGGTTATAAGGAGGTGGTGGTCATGTTACTCTCCTATGAAAGTTATGCTCAGAGGTTTGATACCTCTCCAAAATGCAGTTGAGTATACATGCTAGACACACATATATAAGAGAAGTAATACTCCTTAGAGGGACCATGTATCTTGTAGAGGGTTGCAGTTATGTCCTTAGGACCTATTCTCTATGGCAAGACCAAGTCCTATTTTGAAACCTATCTCTTTAGAGATTATTGCCTTTCAACAATTTAAAGAATATTTTCCTACATAACAAACCAAAGTTTTATGTCCACAAAATCTTTAAAATAGGGTTTCAATTTTTTGATAAATCTTATAAAGATTATGTATTCAAAGGTAGAATACAACCTAGCATCATCGAATACCTAACACGCTAGTGTTAAAGCTATTTAAATTTTGAAGAAAAGTTAAATAACATTAGATCCCTTTTTCTTGATTTTTTGAGGAAAATAGCAACAAACGACATTGCAAATATCATGAGAAAATATTGACAACGAGGGAAATATACATACAATATTCAAAACTACTACTTTGAAGGCCACTCACCAAGGATAGAAATCCAAAGACAATAGTGCATGCAAGAGGGGTGTTAGTCAAAAGATTTTTCAAGGTCACTGATGAACAAGGGAGCCCAAAGACCATAAGAGACCCTATGGGATTTGCATGAAAATTGAGATGTAGTTTGAAAATTGAGACAAACATATTTGGATTTCTAGTACCACCTTCTAGAGAGTTGTTCTACCTTCATGTATTTTTTTTATGAATGGCAAATTCCATTGAGCTATTCTACCTATTTTATAGAATGCCTCAAAGAGACTTATTCTCATTGATTGCAATGATTGTGAGATATGCAAAAAATGGGTTTGTTGAAATGACTTTACAAAATTTCAATCAAATGCAACTGCCAGTTGTAAAATGAATTTCCTAATACAATCTCACCACAAATTGATGATAGTGTTAGAGTTCCATTATTGCTAGACTTGAGGTGATACATCCTGTGATTTGGTGTTTTTACACCTATTTTATCTTACATCATTCTCTTGTCCTCTCCTAGATTTAGTGCTAGACAACAGTTTTACAGAGACAATGGGCATGTCCTAGGTTTGCTCATTATTGTTTTAATTTAAAAACTGTAATAAATGCAAAAAGAAAAGATTCCTATCTCACTTGAAACTTACCAAGTCAAGCTCAAAATCTTGAGTACTAACAATAAACATCTTTAAAAATTAAAGAAATCGAATAAACCCCAAATCTCTCTTCAAAATTACTCTAAATTGTACCCAAAAATATATATACAAACAAAATTATTTGAAAATACACTAAATATAGCTTAAAATTTAATAGCCTGAACTCAAAACCTAACATTTGATGAAAACTTCTTTATGAATAACTAAATTTGAAGCAAATTAAATCTCATTTTTAAAAATAATAGTCCAAGCTCAACTTCTTTGAACCAATCGTCTAAAAGTCATTTAGATGGTAAGCTAAACCACAAATCTCAAAGTTTGACAATAAATTTTTTTTAAAAGCGGTGGCTAGAAAATGCACCAAATCTAGATCAAAATTCACAAAATGAACCTCTAAAACCTCCAAGAATAAGAGAATTTAATAACACACCAAATGCCTCTCAAAAACAAAAAACTAAGCTCCAAAACTAGTGAAAACATAACTTTAAAGGGGGGAGTCACAGGTTAGAGTGAGAAATTGATCTCTAAGTGTGCCAAGCCATTCTTACAGTTTTTCACTCTCATGACATTGCATTGGACAACAAATGAACAAAAACAAAACTTGAAGAAAAAATATCTTCAGATTTCAGCACAATGCATTTGATTTTCAAGCGCAAACCCAAGGGTGGAGAAAAAAGTCATTCAAGTCATGAACCTCTCAAATCTCACAAAACTCAACTCAAATCCCTACAATTTTGACATGAAAAAAATCCCAAGGTAGAATAAGACAAGTTTTATAGGTGGAACCTCAACATGTGCCAAATCTAACCGAATCAGAGCAAAACTATACGAATTTGGTTCCAAAATGTAGATAGCTTAGAATAAAACTCGTAGGATGAATGAATGAGACCAATCCTTTTCATAAGTGGTATTTTAGAAATGTGAGTGGGTATGCAAAAAATTTATTTGATTTCGTATTGTTATTGATAAGATTTTGTAATGATTATGAGATATACATGAACAAAAACTAAAAGTTTTTACTGTTATGGATAGGATTTTGTGGACTCCTACAATACCTTTTTTCATTTAGGTTTATTTTGGGAATGGGTGGTATTGATTTTATTTGACTTTTACATCACTCAAATTCATTTCATTAGAGTATGATGTTTTGACCATATAAATATATTATTAAAAAAGTGAAAGTGTCAAACTCCAATGTCTATTAAAAATAATATTTACATTCATTATAAGTATGTGTGTACATAATAAAATGAACTATAAGAAACAATCTAAAATGATATTTGTATAATACAGAAAATATGAAATAGAGAAATAGAGACAATGTACAATGAAAGCTCCTGTTTCACACCCACATTACCTCGAATCGAGCAAATGACTAAAGAAATAAAACGAAAATAACAAAACAATGTTACCACAATAGTCCTTGTTGCACCATGACGAATGGTGGATGTGCTCCATTGATGCTTGATGACGATATTTGATATTGATAATGTTGATTACTCACACTAACAACATAACAATACTTGAAAACTCATGTCATTCTCATTCCAGCTAGATGTGATAACTAGGTTTTCAAGTTCTGGATCCAAGTGAAAATCACTTGATTGATAGTGATATTTATATGATCTTGGATATGGGAAGGATATGACCTATTCTCATGAGGTCAGCTAAAACTAATAGGTAAAAGTGTATAAGGATTAGAATGAGTGAAAAATAATTAATTAAATAATAAAATTGTTTAATTAATTATAGGACAAGGTCGCATAAATAAATTAATTAATTAAATAAAATTTATTTAATTAATGTGGCTAAAGGGAATTATTGACTAAATTAATTAAATAAATATAATTTATTTAATTAATTTAGGAAATGGATGAAATGGACTAAAATAAATTAAATAAATAAAGATAATTTATTTAATTAATTTGGGAGAAGGGAAATGAAAGGATCCTAGGACGAAAGTGTCACAAGAATGGGTGTCTAGGTGATGTCGTAAGGATAAGGTCAATTTTAGGTGTCTACATTTTGCCCCTCTTTGAGATGACGTTGCGACTAAAAGAAGTAACAACATTTCAAAGAAGATAGGATATGGATGAAAAGGGAAAGGATGCCCCATCCACCTAGATGAGTAACTAGGAGGAACAATGGAAAGGTGGGATGATGGGGTTAGGATGCTTCCTCGAGAGGATAGGCAGGTTAGAAGAACATAGGTAGGCTCTCAAAATGGATGAGACTAATTAGATGAAAGAAAAATGACAAAATAAAAATATGGTGAAAGAAAAGTTATGTTGCATTACGTGAGTAATCATGATTTTTAATATAGCACTAGACATTATGCACCAAGGTATAAAGACCAGGGTGATGATGTGTCTCGTGCATAAAAGACAGAATCAAAAGATAAATGTCTTAAGAAAACCTATGTCTTATGTCACTATGATATGGAAGACCATGATGTCATTTTGACAATATGTTGTAAGGACTTATACAAATGCAAGTAAAATGATACACACACACACAAGCAAGCATGCATGCACAAAATCACACAAAGACAAACAAGGTATTGCCCTTGCCAAGATAAAAGTCATTGATTGATTGATTGATTATTTATTAGATTGATTGGATTGATTGATGATGGATTAGGACAATGTTGTTAATGAGGTAAAGACATATCCTGATGGTGATGATTAGATGAGTGATTTATTGACAGCAAGGATGGAAACAAGACTGAAGTATACTTTTGGATGATGTGACTAGATTGCTTGACTAGATTAAGGATGGCTTGTATTTGGTTTATTACTTGGATTTTTGGATGTTCAACTTTCAAACCAAGATAAGAAGGAATATATGGATGAGCTATGAATGACAAGTGGATGATGTGGACAAAAACCAAAATTTGGATCAAGTAAAGCTAGATCTTTTGTGATTTCAAAAAGATGACAAGGATGATGATTAGAGTACCACTAACTTAGGGTTAGTGTAGAGGAAAACTAATGCGTTGTAGACTTGACACAATTCAAGGGTAAACCTATCTGAACAGTCCACTTGACATTAGACACCTACATTAAATTATCAACCAAGGAGCGTAAGCTTATGATGGCACTGCACTATATGTGCCTTCATGGGCTCGTATTCTCCTAAACTATCCTATTCAAACCTAATCAGATTATTCTACTTTTATGGAATTCACAGAAATACAAGAACAATAAACATAGTTACAGAACCTAGTGGCTACAGGTACCTGCAGCATAAGTTGTAGATAACTGCTAACAACAGGAAAATACATAACTAATCCAAAACCATTCAAAATGATGAGAAAACTAGTGCTAACCTTTGGACGACTAAGATGGATCAATTAAACATTTGTTCATGAACCACAACTACTATAATTAACAAGAGTATTCTACTTAACTCATAATGCATTTATAAAATAATGGAAAACAACTTTAACAAGAATGCATAAATGAATAAGAAAATAAATGAAGTGAAGATCAATACCTTGAGTGGCTAGCAAAGGGGACTGACTCACTTAGCTAGAAATCAAATCTAACTTAGATACTCACACATCCACATAACACGTAGTTCCTTTCATTCCATACCACAGAGAATACTTCAAACATAATCTTCTTTGTAGATTATATTCAATAATTGCATTTCAACAATTCATGTCTGGAGAAAATAACTAACTACTGTATGTTCTATCAGTGAATAAAATAATTAACAACAGAGTAACTCTCTTGCAACTAGTAACTAACTTAACTTTGAGCTCATCCCCTAACTTATATAAAAACGGGAGAGTCTTATTCAACTACCAACTAACTACAATCATTAATCCATTCCTAGATATTAGGATATAGAGTTAAGATTGATTTATTAATTCTAACTGAACAGAGGAAGGAGAATCCCATTCAAATAAGAATTCCTATGCAACGACTCATATGAGAAATGCATAAGCTGAATCTAGAATCTTGGAACAAGTCTACTTCTTTTGCATTTATTTCTTCCCATAATGATTCACGTTCAGCTTCCAGCTGCCTACACTTTTGGCGGCTTAATTTCAACTTCCTTTAATTCCCCTGTTCTGCGACTTGCTGCAAATTCTCCTCTCCTTGATGCCATGTGCTTGTTGCTGCACATGGGTTAATCCACAAAACATATGCATGCAAATAACCTTCATAATTAAACGATAGAATCTCATCTATATTGCATGCATACTCATGTTCAAATCATTCAATTGATAAATATCATCACCATATTAACAAAATAGGTTCAAGATTTTGCAAAATATATAAAAAGACAGTATATCATGATGGTAATGTTTGAAAAGTATCTGGAAGATCATGTGGAAAAGGTCTGAAAGCATATAAAAATAACACAAAACAGGCCAATATTTAAACCCATCATCCCCCCCAACTATCTTTTTGCTTGTTCTCAAGCAAAACACTTTATTAAACATCTAGGGGAAAAAATTGTAATGCAAGGTGATCTGCCTAAGGTCCATCACTTCTCTGACCCCCACCCCTTGCTTAAGATAGAAACCATTATAACATGCAAGCCTATCCATCTTAACTGATTCTGCACTCCTACATTCATCATTCTTTTCTCCTATCCAGTGTGGTACAGGATAGAGGAGAATAAGAGGATGATAAGTAAGTGGCAGCCATCCCACTCCTTGTTGTTCTAAAACTTGGATGTACTTGCACAATCTTTCAAACATATTTATAAAATTATGGAAAGAGTGAGGCTCTTTCCTTTATAATTCTGCGGTCAAATTATTCCATTTGCTTTGTACTACCTTAGGCAGTTTTGAAGGATAGGCACTACCAGCTGTTGTATCCTTCTATAATCTTGGAGTCTCAAATCCATGATTATCTTTCCTGGACCCTTGTGAGAAAGGAGTGTCAACCATTTAGTAAGGATTACATTGGGATTTAAGGCTTCTTTTCTTATCTGTAGTGCCACTGTTTTCTCTTGTTCTTCATATTTGTCTATTAATTCACCTCTGAGTTGCTCATTCTTGAAATAGGATGACAGTGCTCTAACATGTAAATCACCAACATAGATTGAGGGGTTCCATTATGTATCCTCTGCCATCAGATAGTTGTGTAAACAATACTCACATAACTGATCTTGCTCCTCCATACTGACTTCTTTGAAATAGCTGAAAAAATTATGCCTTGAGTGTAAAGTAGGCTAATCATTAATGAACCTATTAAACTGAAAACTGAGAAATTTTTCCTTTAGAAACAATTCATACACCCTAGGTGGAGGTCTACACTCAATAATTTGAATGGCTCTGTTTATTACCTCTATCAATTTACCTTCCGACCTTTTCAACTCCAAATTCTTACCTTCCAATGATGCATTGAGAGTTTGTTTTTCTTCCTCCCAGCTTTCTTTTTCCTATTTGAATTTGTTAGTAAGTTTCATCAATTCAAAGCCCAAAGACAAAGTGGTGTGATATGTTGGAGACCTTGCTACATGAGGTTGTGGATTTAGTGCTTTATTCTCTTTAGTTTTATTCTTGGCCATCTGTGCTAACAGATCCAAATTGGTTCCATGGCCATAGGTTTGAATTTTCTTCTCCAATTCCTATATTCTTATCTCCTTTTCTTTGTCCTTTTGGATTTTCTCCTCTAGTTCTTGTATTCTTATCTCCTTCTCTTTGTCCTTTTCATCATATTCTTTTACCTGCTCTTCCAATTACTTTATCCTTTTTGTCATATTCTTTTTCAGCTCTTTTCTTATATTCCTATCCTCTAACAATTTTTTTTCCTCTTCAAAATTTAAACATTCATCATCATCCCCAGTGATATCAAAAATTTCCCTAGCAGAGCTACTGGGAATTGACTTCCCTATCTTCTTTGCAATAAAAATATCTTCTAAATCAGAGTCAGAAGATGAAGAAACATACCTTCTCCTCTTAGCAGACACATTGATATTTTCATGAACATCAGCAGGGACATTCTCAAGGGCGTCCCCTTCCTTGTTTGAGTCTATGTCTAGTAGCATTGAATCATGGTGTTATTGTCCTTCACCTTTTTCTTCCTGCCCCTGTTCCTCAACAACTCTTTCTTCAACATTCTACCTTTTCAACCTTCCTGAGCACTTGGGAGTAACAGTTTCATGTTTAACTTCACTTTTCCTCTTCTTTTTACTCCCCTTCCTCTTCTTCTCACCTGCATCCTCTTCTTTTACAGTGCTCTTATGTTTCCCAACACCTTTCTTATTCTTCTTTTTAGAAGATGTTAAAGCAGTGCCTCTCATAACTTTAGGGTTTGTGAAAGATGAGGGTTTCTTTGTTGCCACCAGCCTATTTTTTGGAGTATTTTCCTCATGTGGCTCTTCTTGCTCTGGTTCATTTTCAGGTGCAATCTCAGGTTCTGATTCATGTTGAAGTTCATGCTTCAGGAACTTCCAGCAGTTTTGTGATATCTATGCATTTTTTAAAGGCATTACAATCAACCTGTGGATGTTGAATTCTCAGGCTTCTCTTAACCAATAGGGCTGTTGAGCAGTGATGGGACAACGTGGTGTCTGTTTGCTTTCTCTGATATTCGGATGCCATTCTCTTCAACATGTTATAGAGGAAATTGGGAACATTGACTAACTTATCATGGCGTAAGTGATTTAGCAACTTAAAGTGCACAGTATATAACAAATTGTGCCGATCATCACAGGTAAAGTATTTAATGATATAAGAAGCACATTTTCCCCAAAAGAATGGAAGGGACAATCTCTTTGTACCTTGTGATTATGAATTCAGTTTTTCTCCACGCTCATAGAATTCTTCTCTTGCTAAAGCTGCATCAGCATGAGCTAGATATTCAGACCATGTACGCAGCAATCCTGTAACTTGGGCAATGGCCATTTCAGAAGCATCTACAACTAATCCCTTGACTATTGCCTCATCATATTGCAATGTAGCTACAAATTCTTTCGCCATTTCATTGTCATATTCTATTAGCTTCAAGAAATAATCTAGCCATCCCACTCTGGTGAAGAGTGGTAGAACCATCATATCCTCTAATATTTCCTTGTGCGCATATGGTTCTCGTCTTACAACATCACCTCCCATTGTCTATGTACTTTGCAACCTCAAAAGGTTTCAATTTCTGCTAAACTTTGATTCCACCACCTTTAGAAGAACCTGTGATTTACTATCTTTTATTGTGCCTTCTTCTATTCCCCCAACTGTAACTTTTGGAGCTCTCTCGTATACAAAATTTTGTATCTTAGCTCAGTCATAGGGTAATAAGTTCACAATTTGGATGAAACAGGGTAGGTCTACTATTTTTGGAAAAATGACATAGAATTCTATTTGATAACTCTAAAGTCTTGGGTGGTGACTAACCATTATACCCCTCCCCCCAACTAATTGGTGAAGTGACCTCACTTCACGCGTGAATTGATAGGGCTGAAAGAGTAATTATGAAATTGAATGGTGATATATTTTGCATGCATGAATTAAATGAAGAGTAATAATGAATACAAAAAAGAAATCTAAGTTTATCATTGAAGGTTACCTTGTGTACATACATTATAGAAGTAAATGATCAGCGCACCTTGGAACTGGAGAACATGTACTTGGCATTTATTTGATGTGAGCAGAATGAAATGCATGAGAGAGAATGGTAAGGTAACGAGTACTTTGGAAGTGATGTGATGTGGCAGCTCGCAATACTTGAGCTAACAACTCATGAGTGTCAGTTGAACATTTTTGCTACGATGTTTGATTTATTCAAAATGAATGAAGCATGTGTGGAAGAAATGGAATGCGCGGGAAAATAGTTTACTTTCTGCCAAAGTGTTGAAGACTTCTACAGACAAGTGTTGCTATGGGTACCACCAGTACAGGTCCCGATTGAATGTCTACACATTCATTATATCAGGTCCCAACTGTAACAGGTCCCGACTAAGACTTAAGAACAAGTCCCTCTAGAGCTAATTGTTTTCACCATGGGTAGTGTGCGGTGTGTGCATGTGAAGTGCAAAGCAATAAAAATTAAATCTCATTGATAGGGGTTGAGTCGTGCAACTCAACCCCCGCATCACTAGACATTATGGCTGGATCACTTTCTGTCGGTACATCATTGTGTGTTACAGAGCCTTCATCAATATCATTGTGAGTGCCATACTTGTTTGTTAGAGAGACAATAAAATCATTTTTTTGAAGCGGTTTCTTATAAAGTTTCATCTTATGTCCATTTACCAATAATGAAAATCTGACCTCATCAATGCTTTGTAGTTGGACTACACCATTAGAGACTACCTGTTGAATCTCATATGCTCCTAGCCATCGAGATTGAAGCTTGCCTTTTAAATCTTTGTATCTAGAATCATAGAGAAGGGCCCAATCACCAACGTTGGACTCTTTAGTCTTTATATATTGATCATGTCATTTAATTCTTTACTTCTGAATAACCTCTATGTGGTGTATAGCCTCTAATCTAATTTTGTCAAGAGCATTCAAATGTTGTAACCTTTCCTTTTGAGCCTTTGTCAAGTCCATCTCCAATTCCATTGTTGTTCTTAGAGTTTTGTATTCAAATTCTATAGGTAGTACCGTTGTCTTGCTATAAACCAATTCATAAGGAGTGAATCCTGTAGTTGTCTTCCATGTCGTTCTGTATGCCCAAACAACTTCTAGTAATCTGGGAACCCAATCTCTTCTATGGAGCTGTACTGTTTTTGTCAATATATTCTCAATCTCCCTATTTGTAACCTCGACTTAACCATTAGCCCGATGATGGTATGGGGTGGACTTCTTGTGTCTAATCTGATACTCCTCCACCAATTTGGTGATTAAGTTTGATGTGAATTGTGGTCCTTGATCAGTCACTATCTCCCTAGGTACACCATACTTAGTGAAGATTTCCTAATTTAAGAATTTTGCCACATTGTCATCTCTGCCAAACTACAAAGCTTTAACTTCCACCCATTTGGTTAAGTAATCAGTGCATACCAGTATATATCCTGTTGTTTGAAGTGGGAGAGATAGGTCCAACAAAATCCAACCCCCACTTATCAAAAGGAGCTAATGCTATTTTAGGTTGCAAAGGCATTTCATCACTTCTTGTAAGTCTCCCCATTCTCTGGCACCGATCATAGCTTCTAGTATACTTGACAGAGTCTTTATGTAGTGTTGGCCAGTAATATCCTGTTGTCAAGATCTTGAAGGCTATCCTTTTAGCTGCAAAGTGTCCACCACATGGTTCATCATGACATGCCTTCAATATGTCAAACACTTCATCCTCCCTGATACATCTTCTCATAATGTTATCTGGGCCAGTGTAGATTAGGAATCTAGAAATCCAAGAATAAGGGAAGCATTTGTGAACTAACTATATTTTCTCCCTTGGAGAAAACTAACCTGGAATCTACCTTGTCACCAAATAATTAGCTATATCTGCATACCAGGGAGTGTGTATGTTTAGAGCAAATAGATGCTCATTAGAAAAAGAATCATCAGCTACTCCTTCTGTTGATTGTGTAGGCAGTCTAGACAGAAAATCAGCAACTACATTAGCCTTACCTAGTTTGTCAACTATTGTTATGTCAAACTCTTGCAATAACAACAACCATCTTACAAGTCTTCCGCCCACTATTGGCTTATTCATCAAATATTTGATTGTTGTATGATCTGTATGTATGAACACTTTATAGCTAGTAATGTAGTGTCTAAATTTGTTAATGGCATAAACAACAGCTAACATTTCCTTTTCTGTCATAGTGTAATTCAACTCAGCTCCCTGTAGGTTTTTGCTAATATAGTATATTGCATACTCTTTATTTCTTTCTTGCTGGCCTAAGACTGCTCCAATGGCAAAGGCTGATGCATCAGTGTGGATATGAAAAGGTAGTGTCTAATTTGGACCTCTTAGAACTAGAGCTTGTGTCAAGGCTGCTTTTAGCTTTTCAAATGAATTCTGACAGTCTGGGGTCCATTCAAAGTTAATGTCTTTTGTCAATAGAGTAAACAAAGGGGCAACAATTTTGCTAAAATCTTGAATGAACCGCCTGTAATAACCTGCATGTCCAAGGAAGCTCCTTACATCCTTTTGTCTCTATGGAATAGGCAGGGTAGATATGATTTGAATCTTCTTTGGGTCAACTTGGATTCCTGCACTTGAGATAAAATGTCCCAAGACAATGCCCTGTGTCATCATCATAAAACATTATTCATTGCTCAAAGACAGATTGTGCTCTATACATCTCTTTAAAACTTTCTCTAAATTGTGTAAGGCTTCATCATATGTTTCACCATATGTGATGAAGTAATTCATGTAAATTTCCATGTTGTCATGGGCAAAATCAGAGAAAATACTGAGTACTGCTCTTTGGAACGTGGCTGGAGCATTGCACAGACCAAAAGGTAAGACAGAGTATGCATAGGTCCCCTAATGGTAGGTAAACGTTGTCTTATCTTGATCCTCTGGTGCAATCTTGATTTGGTTATAGCCACTAAAACTGTCAAGAAATGAGAAATATTTCTTCCCTACCAAAGAGTCAAGAACTTGGTCAATAAACGACAATGGTAAGTGATCCTACCTTGTGGCAGCATTTAATTCCCTCTAATCAACACAAACTCACCATTTGCCATGTTTCTTTGGAACTATTACCAATGGTGAAACCCATTCACTGTCTAAAATGGGGTATATAAATCTTGCATCCAAAAGCTTTTGAAGTTCAGATTTCACTATCTCTCTTAGAGCAAGGTTCATGCGTCTCTGCTATTGCCTTATAGGTCTGTGGCCATCATCAATGTAAATTTTGTGCATGCATAAGGTAGGATCAATGTCTTTCATGTCACTATAATCCCATGCAAATGCTACTGAGTGTGCCTGCAACATTGCATCCAGGGATTGCTGATGTTCATCAGTCAATGCATTATTAACAGTCAACATCTTTCCTGGGTTGATTTCTAATTGTTTACACATTTCTTGTAGAGAGGACAAATCAAGGCTAGGTATTACTAGTAAGCATTGCTGGGGTAATAAAGTATGGAATATTTGGGATACCTCTTCTGAGGAACTAGTGGGTATTATGCTTCCCAAGGGGTCTTGTAAGTAGGATAGATAGTCCTATTGCTGCGGGTGCCTCCTGCAGCCATTTTGTATAATGTGAGCTATCAGCTCATCTTCATCCTGGATATCCAACAAGGGGTTGCGTTCAATGGTCATCAAGGTTTGCAATGAATAGCTATCCTCATCATCCAAGGTAGGCCAGATGGTTTGCTCAAGTTCATGGTATAGTTGGGCTGGTCGATATAAGACGAATTTCTTTGTCACAGTCCCATTGGATATGATCATATTTCCTAACCTGCAACCTATAAATGTATCCATTTTGGCAAGCCAGAGTCTGCCTAGTATAAGAGGATAACCAGCAAAATTGACCTTGGGCTGTAGTACTATAAAATCAGCAAGGTATTCCCAGGAATCTAATGCAATTACCAAGTCCTCAATGACTCCTTCAAGCTTCACTATAGACCTATTAGCTAATTGCAAAACTATCTGAGTGGGCCTAAGGTTGTTTAACTGCATCATCTACATTATCTCCTTGGTCATTACATCAATTGCAGCACCCAAGTCTATCAAAGTATTCTTTATTAGAGTCCCATTGATTTTTACGTCCACTACTAGACTACCTGGATATGTATATTTGGAGACAGTTATATTCCCCAACATTATGTCAGCAAGGTTACCCAAAACTTGGATTGTCTTTGGGTCTGTTCTCTTCTTTCTTGGTTTCTTTATGCAGAGATCCCTAACAGTCTTAGTACAGATAGGAATATCCTTGATAGCTTGGATTAAGGGAATCTTTATGCTTATATCATTTAACTGGCCTAGAAGGGCAGTTTCAGCCTGTGCTGGTTGCTTCTAGATAGCCAAGAATTCAAGGAAAGGAGGCTTTAGATGTGGAGTGGTCTGAGGGTCCTGATTTGATTCAGGTTCCAAAGGCAGCTTATCTGAGGCTTCCTCTATGGGTTCTTCATCTTCAAGTTCTGTAATTTAGGGAGATGAAGGGCCCGCAAGTTGCTTCCCTGATCTAAGGTGAACATTACTCACCTCTACCCCATAGGTGGGGTATTGCATCACCTCGTTAGTATAAGCCTGTTGAATAGGCTTGTTGTTAGGGTTAGGTGAAGGTTGGGCAGGGAGTTGGGTAGGTCTAGAAGGTTGAGTTTGAGGAGTGGATGGAGGCATGATAGCTGGTTGCTGGGGCTGAGATGGAAGCATAGGTTGCTGGTAATTTGCATTTTGATGCCATTGCTGGCCCTTATTCCATTGGGGCTGCCACTGATGCTATTGTGTAGGCCACTGGGGGTTATAGTTGAAACCTTAGAAACTTTGTTGGGGCCATGGGTTTGGCTGCTGTTGGTTCCAACTGGGTTGTGGAGTAGGCCATTGTGGGTTTTGCCATAGATTTTGATTGCTAGGCCATGGTTGAATATTCCAAGCAAAGAAATTTTAGTTTGCATCGAGAAAGGGTGAATTGAAATAGTGGATTAGAGGGCATACCTTGTCTTTGCTGCCAATGTCTCCTTTGAGCTATGTAGAATAGCTGCCCATCCTCTCCTTCAAACGGCTGAAATTCTGGCCTTTCAACCTTCTCTTGCTGGATACTGGCCACCCTCTTGCATTTACAATTGGCCTTCCTTTGTCTAAAGCTAGGGCAACACTTAGTAAGCATTACATCCACCTCTTCTTATTTCTTCTTGATGTGAAGAGTGTCCAGTTGTGTAGCCATATGGCTGATGATATCCTCCTTCATGTTGGACAGTAAGTTACTGATTTCCACTCTTGAAACCCCATTGGTTACTTTGTTTGTGATGGATGTCCTTTTTCTCCTTGGTCGTCTGGTGAAAGTTCTTGAATAATTTTTGCAAACTTTGCAGATTGATTCAAAAGGTAATTGAGAGACATCACCTTGCCCAATGAGATTCAGGGCATCCATGCAATCATCATTAACCCCCCTGAAAAAGACTAGCTTCAGTGATTCTTTAGATAATATGTTTTGGGGTTTTTCTTCAAGACAAACTGGAATCTTTCAACATAATATTCCAGTGGCTCCTCCTCTTTTTGTGACATCCTGAAGATGTCATCTCTTCTCCTATCATGTCCTCTGCAGTAATCTTGGTATTTCTCTAAGAATCTCTCCTTCATTGTATCCCAGTCTGGAATGACATCTTTTCCTAGCCCTATAAACCATCTCAAGGTTGCATCTTTGAGAGTGGTAGGAAAGAGTTTAAGCCTATGAGCATCTGAAGTGTAGTCATAGCTCCTACATAGGATATCAAACTCAAACATAAACGTATCTGGGTCCTCTGTCACTAGGCCATAGAAGACTGGTAATGCTCAAGGTGGAATATTCTTTAGCTGTAGCCCTCTCCTCTTTAGCACCGTAGCATCTGCCATGGTTCTAAAGGTCCCTTCTGTACTTGTGGAAGAAGCTGATGAAGATGTAGAAGATGTTGATAAAGATGGATGAACAAGTCCTCCTTCAACAATTCCTAATGTAGAGTTGATAAAATCAGTAGTATCTTCTCTGTCCTGATAATTTGAAGGGAGAATCTGCCTCGGTTGTCTCTCTGCCTCCGCATACAGTGGATTTAGCTTTTGTATATCGGCGGTCCTACACAATGTTAGTACAATTTCTGGTGTTTCTTGAAAAGTGAATCTAGCAACCCTAATGCTGGAATCAAAATTTAAGCTACGAGAACATGTAAAATAAGCCTATGAAGGTAGCACCATCCCCGACAACGACACCAAAAATGTAGAGGAAAACTAATGCGTTGTAGACTTGACACAATTCAAGGGTAAACCTATCTGAACAGTCCACTTGACATTAGACACCTACATTAAATTATCAACCAAGGAGCGTAAGCTTATGATGGGACTGCACTATATGTGGCTTGAGGGGCTCATATTCTCCTAAACTATCCTATTCAAACCTACTCAAATTATTCCATTTTGCTAGAATTCACAGAAATGCAAGAACAATAAAAATAGTTACAGAACCTAGTGGCTACGGGTACCTGCAACATAAGCTATAGATAACTGCTAACAACAGGAAAATACATAACTAATCCAAAACCATTCAAAATGATGAGAAAGCTAATGCTAACCTCCGGAGGACTAAGATGGATCGATTATATGTTTGTTCATGAACCACAACTACTGTAATTAACAACAAGAATATTCTACTTAACTCACAATGTATTTATAAAATAATGGAAAACAACTTTAACAAGAATGCATAGATGAATAAGAAAATAAACGAAGTGAAGATTAGTACCTTGAGTGGCCGGCTCAGGGGACTGACTCGCTTAGCTAGAAATCAAATCTAACTTAGATACTCATGCATCCACATAACACATAGTTCCTTTCATTCCATATCACAGAGAATACTTCAAACAAAATTTTCTTTATAGATTATATTCAATAATTGCATTTCAACAATTCATGTCTGGAGAAAATAACTAACTGTTGTATCTTCTAATAGTGAATAAAACAAATAACAATTGAGTAACTCTCTTGCAACTGGTAACTAACTTGACTCTGAGCTCATCCCCTAACTTATACAAAAATGGGAGAGTCTTATTCAACTACCAGCTAACTACAATCATTAATCCATTCCTAGATATTAGGATACAAAGTGAAGATTGATTTATTAATTCTAACTGAACAGAGGAAGGAGAATCCCATTCAAATAAGAATTCCTATGCAATGGCTCATATGAGAAACACATAAGCCGCGTTTAGAATCTTGGAACAAGTCTACTTCTTCTGCATTTATTTCTTCCCATAATGATTCACGTTGAGCTTCCAGCTACGTACACTTTTGGCGGCTTGATTTCAATTTCCTTCAATTCCCCTGTTCTGCGACGTGCTGCAAATTCTCCTCTCCTTGATGCCACGTGCTTGTTGCTGCACAAGGGTTAATCCATAAAACATATGCACGCAAATAACCTTCATAATTAAACCATAGAATCTCATCTATATTGCATGCATACTCATGTTCAAATCGTTCAATCGATAAATATCATCACCATATTTCATATTAAGAAAATAGGTTCAAGGTTTTGCAAAATATATAAAAAGACAGTATATCATGATGGTAATCTTTGAAAAGTATATGGAAGATCATGTACAAAAGGTCTGAAAGCATATAAAAACAACACAAAAGAGGCAAATATTTAATCCCATTAGTTAGACAAATTCCTAAGCTAATGTATCTAAGATTGGCAATGGCTATAGGATGATGAAGGATGAAAGATCTAGGTTTGGCTGAAAGAAAACTTGATTTTTGGGATTGATATGGAATGGAGGGTGAATGGGAATTTTTTTATTTTGGTTGAGAATGATGGTAGGTCCAATATGTGTGATTAAATTCAAGTCCAAAATGAAGGAAAGTGACTATGGTTATGATGAAGATGCTAATGAAGATTTTGATTGTGTTTTGATGATTTGGCAAGGGGTTTTCAAACACACAAGAAGACACATTGGCTAACTTAACTTTGAAGAGTGATAAATTTGATTGGCTTATATTGGTATAATATATGAAAACACACCAAACACATGAACAAGCCTAATATTAATCAAGTGGGTGTGTCAAAAAATGATAGATAAAGGTCTTAAACTAGGATAAACAAGCCTCTAAGAGAGTCCTCGATATACTCTAGGTATGTGAGGCTCAATCTATGAACACTAGTTGATCTACAAGCATGTGATATAAGCACAAGAAAATATACTTCCCCTTGTGTCCTAAATTACCAAGGGCCCCAAGGCCGTGCCAAACACAATGATGACTAGATTGAGGTACAACTTTCATTCTCCCCCTTTATATACCCCGTTGGAATGCATGGTTGAGGTCACCCCTTGGAGTGGGTGTGTCTCTAAGGTAGGCCTCCTAAGGGAAAGGTTGATGTTAGATGTTTTTAATCTTCAAGATCACACTAAGCACAAGGAGAGAGCATACACATGCTAACACACCTTTAGGTGACAAAAGTGAATCAAGAGGTGTTTTTGATCTCCAAAATCACCTTGTGGCATGAGAAGAGAGCACACACACACACACACACACTTGACCCACACAAGCAAGATTAATTAACCCTTAGAAACCAAATGTGTGTGTGAGAATGAATATGTATAAAGGGTGCTTTTGATTCCCAAGATCATTTTTTCAATACGAGGGAAGAGCATACACACACCTCAAAACATAACCAATCTCACCAAAAAAATCAAACAAAAAATTTGTTCTAATGGTAATTCTTTGATAAACAAGACCCACAACAAACTTGTTATTAATTTGAATGATTTTAACCTTTGACAAATGTGAAGCTACAAAATAAATATGAGCTCAAAATGATAAATTTGTCAAAATTAGAAATAACAGTGATCACAAGGAAAATTAAATGTCACCAACAAATTGCTTATTATTTTCTATGCAATTTCAAAAGAAAATCATTGGATTTTGATTTAAAATGCAAAAGTTATAAAGATTAAAGTTTATAAGGAAAGGCCGAGCTCTGTCACTGGAGCTTGTGACCCAAGTGGGGGCGCACAAAGTTGAAGGACAGGAGAGTCTTGGACTGCAAGGAGGGGAGATGTGTGGCATGTTGTGTTGCACGCCCTGATCCAAGTAGAGAGTTGTTACAAGGCTCTCCCTCAAAGGGGGAAGGAATGTCTTGTGGCCTAGAGTGGAGGGGACCTCGTGAGGCTAGTTTCACAGAGCAATGACAACCTCCCGCTCCCTACAGTGGAAGGATAACGAGCTACTTGTCACTCTCCTCACAATCCTCTGGTCCCGTTCATCATCGGACCGCAACCTTTTATAATTGTCAATTGAGTGTGGTCTAGTGGTTAAGACCACTTGGTCATTATTGTGGAGACCAAGGTTCAAATCCCCCTAAAGACATCTTGGCTTCTAAATGGTTATGACTCTCTATAGGTGACTCTTGGCACTCCATGGTTCTTGAGTGGAGTGTGTTTGAATTCTGGCGTATCTTGGTCTTGCGCAGCTCGAGAAGGTCATGGCAACAATGGTATGCAGTGATGGATTTACCAGTGGTGATTCGCGCTACAAGCGGCATGAGTAAAGTGGTGGCAAACTTAGCAGGGCTGCACCGCTGGCGATTCGTGCTACGGTGGAGGTGGTAGTTCTACGGTGACCTTTGCTGGAGTGGGTCAGCCTAAAAATTCCCACACTTATCAAGTAAAAAAAGTTTGTAAGGAAAAAATAATTTCAAACGAGTGCACCTTGAAATATGAGCCAAATTTGGAAAAATGGTCTACACCACTGCGAAGTTGGATATGTTTGAAACTTATTGGTGTTGCCATTGATGTCAGCTTCTAGCAGGTAGTTCACTTGGTTTCCAAGTGCTTTTGAGAAAATTTGAATAAAAAGGTGTGTAGTGTGACGGAGGTGTGCTCGGTGTTGTGCTTCGCATATCTTCATAGTTGAAGATATGTTTGTGCGGGTTGGAAGTATTGATCAAAGGTTTTCAGAGGTGTTATATCCATAGTTTCAGGTTCTGGTTCATGCGGAAGTGGAAGATGTGTTTGATAGAGTGTTTGCTTGTGCAAAAGACTGTCTTCAATCTACACATCAGCGTCCACTACCACTAAACGCCAACACAATAAGATCCTAGAGAGTCACATGTTTGAATAGTAAAGAGGATATTCAGATGCTTGAAAGGCACTTTGGAGTTTGGCCTATGGTATCCCAATGATACTAATTCCTCCTTGAGTGCATATACAGATGCAGATTGGGTAGGATGTACAGATAATAGAATAAGTACAAGTGGTGGTGCTTTCTTTCTTGGAAGTAGACTTGTCTCATGGTTAAGTAAGAAGCATAACTCAGTGTCATTATCTATTACAGAGGCAGAGTACATTACAACATCTTTCTATACACAGGTGTTATGGATGAAGCAGACATTGAAGGATATCAACGTGTCATATGATGAACCCATTCTTATTTTGTGTGATAATACTAGTGCTATCAACATTTCAAAGAATCTGGTGATGCATTCGAGAACAAAGCATATTTCAATCCAGTACCACTTTCTAAGAGAGAAGGTTGTAGAGAATGAGGTGAAGCTGGAGTATGTGTCTACAAAGGATCAAGTTACAGATATCTTTTCAAAGGCTCTTCCTAAAGATACTTTTGAGTATCTCCAGTAGAAGTTAGGGGTTATTACCCCTCCTTTCAAGTAGATGCATAAGTGTATGCATCTGTCTGGAAGGCATTCTAAGATACATTCTTAATCCTAGACTGATGTTGAAGGCTACCTCTCAAGGGGAGTAGGTAGTGATACTACTGGTTGGTGCAGCTAGATGGAGCGTATCTTATGATCCTAAGGGGGAGAGATCAATAAAGTGAAAAGAATGGAAAGAGAGCAGGTGCTTGCTGGTGTTGCAAGATTTGCCCTTTGAAGTATTGTCAAAGGGGGAGAACAAAAGAATTCAATACAGAAGAGGAAAGTGTGAAGTATGCATGAAAGAGAGCTGGATGAGTTTATGGCCCTTTGCCATTAATGTCAAAAAGGGAGAAAGTTAAAGTGGTTGAAAAAACTCTGTGTAGGAAAGTGTGTGAAGAGTAAGAATTGTTACAGTCAGAGGGAGTACTACTGAGTTGTTGATTGGTTACTTTAGGTCTTGATGGTTTTTAAAAAAGTTGGTGTTGCCATCAATGACAAAGGGGGACATTGTTGGAAACTTGTTGGTGTTGTCATTGATGTCAACTTCTAGCAGGTAGTTCTCTTGGTTTCCAAGTGTTTTTTAGAAAATTTGAATAAAAAGGTGTACAGTGTGACAGAGATGTGCTTGGTGTTGTGCTTTACATTTCTTCATAGTTGAAGATATGTTTGTGCAATTTGGAAGTGTTGATCAGAGGTGTTATATCCAGAGTTTCAAGTTCTAGATCGTACGGAAGTGGAAGATGTGTTTGACAGAGTGTTTGCTTGTGCAAAAGACTATCTGGGAGAAATGAGATTGGTTCGCATTTCTCCGCACTGAGGTTTCTTGTCCTACAAATTTGGGGATATGCTTATACAGTCTATATCTACCTTCCCTTGAAGTTTCTAGTGATGGGTTTCTCCACAAGTTTAGTTATTGTGTTGGTGTTTAGTGGTAGTATATCCTGATGTGCAAATTGAAGACAAACTTTGTTTCAGGAGGTTGCAGAAGTGTTGCAAGAGATTTTGATGGTGTTGAATGTTAGGGAAAGGTGTGTGGATGTTATGGAGTGCCTTTCTATGGTCCACATGATGTTTCTGGACTTGGAGAAGCGTGGATGTGATCATTAGCTCAAGATTGGCCAACCTGGCTTGCTAGCACTATTTGCGGAGGCACCTCGTGGATTGTGGATGCGATGAGCAACTTGGTGATATAGATTTGAGTCCTAGTTAACCCTTGGCATGGTTCACTTTTATTTCTTTCCACCATGGAAGTGTTTAGTGCTGACCTATTTGGTGTTGCATGGTTGAGGTGCACACGTTTCATTAGGACCAACCTAATTGTGATTATTTTAGGTTGTGAATGGTATATATGCAAGATGAAGTTGTATGGAGCAAGGTAGAGAAGATGATGTGAATGTGAATCAAAGGTAGCGAGTTGTGTGCGAGCTTAAATGCTTATAACTCTGAAATGTAGTGAGTAGAAGGTGTCTACATTTCAGTGTGCCTAAAGTTGCTGGAGGTAGTGAGCCAAAGGTTGCGGATGGCAAGGAGTGTCAGTGGTGGATTTCTCATGTTGCTTTGAGATAGTGAATCTCTCTGTAACAATCTTCTTCTTTCTTCTCTCTTCTGGGCAGTGAGCCTATTTGTTTTCGGTGTTGCTATTAATATATATGTGAGCTAATCCTCACCGTGGTTTTTCCTTTCTTGGGTTTTCCATGTAAATCTAGTGTTCTTATGTGTTTGCATTAATGCTTCATATGTTTACATTCTGCTAATGCATTATAAGAGGTTAATGTTTGGAATTGCTTTAAGGGATTGAAGTTTTAATGTACAACTGATTCACCCCCATCTTAGTTGTCTTGTGCATTCTAACAGGATAAGTCATCTTTCCAATGCCTATAATTTTGTAAAAATCTGATACGATTTGCAAAAGTTATGCAAAATTGAAAAAAAAGTACTTTAGGAGATCAAATGGAAGGGGGTCTGCCCCTGGCGGTTTGACAAACTATGTTCACATGTGGTGGTCAAGCTAGTGGTTTATAGCTGACAATTAAATTCATTGTTAAGACTAGTGGTTTAGGCGATGGTTTACGCTCACATGGCTGTTACAAAAGTTGTAACAAAAACTGTTAAGTTTAAGTTGCCCCTAGGGTTTTTGAGCCTCCTGGACGCAACTGTGAGGTCTGTTTCAGCCTACAATGCTTCCTGCAATAGGTCACTCCCAATTTTTTCCCCAAAAAAAAAGAATAAACCTCAAATCACTCTTACTCCTCATAGAGAGGAAGTAGAGTGTGCCCTTGTTCTACTTGATTTGCTCCCTTGATATGGTATGATTGCTCAAATGTGGATTGATCGATGAACCAACATAATCTTTCTTCTTTTGAAATTCTAGATATCCTCATTCAAATCTTCATTAGTTCAAATGAGATGATTGAAGGGGATATTTATATGATCTTAGATGTGGGAAGGTGAGGACCTATTCTCACGAGGTTGGCTAAGACTAATAGGTAAAAGTGTATAAGGATTAGAATGAGTGAGATGGGGTGGGAGAAATAAATTAAATAAATAAATAAATATAATTTATCTAATTAATTTGGGAGAAGGAAAATGAAAGGATCGTAGGATGAAAGTGTTGCAAGAATGGGTGTGTAGGTGATGTTGTAAGGACAAGGTCGATTTTAGGTGTCTACAACATTACCTATTTCATTGATATGTTGATTGATCCTCAAAATTGCAACATAACCTTGCATATCATGGAGACTTGAAAATGGCTTGGTTGATGTGATGCCCCGTCATGCAACCCTAGAGTGTTAGACTAATAAGTGCTAAGATAACAGAATTTTTTTTTAAAGCAAGTAAATGCATTAACATTAAATAAAGTTGACACTATTCACTACATTTAAATTAGATGAACAACTAACACCTCTAGGGAACATAACTGCATCAGATAAACATAAGTTCAGAACAATACAAGTAAAATACATTTTGATACAACGGAAGAGGATTACATCCTTCATTTACAGATAAGAATAATTACAAAGTTTAAATACAAGATTACATGATTACAAGATTCATGACCGATCACATCAGTTTACAATATACAACAAGATTATACAGTTCTGAAAATAAGATGCAGTTTTGAGGATGCAAGTACAATCTAGAACTAGAAATACTTCTGCAGTGATCACGAATAAGGACAACCAAGAAAACCAATGGATTAAGCTCTTCCACCCAACCATGTGGAACCCTGAGGTCCACCCCCCGAGCTAGGAGATAACAATGACGTTCGACTAAGTCAAAGGATACAAGTAAGCAGATACAAACTTGACACAGACAATACAGATTATCAAGACTACACAAATCATCAAGACAAGACAGTGCTCTAGAGGCAACAACAAAAGATAAAGAGGAAGTAACTAAGCTGCAGTAGGGAGAGTGTCATCGCATGGTCCTAGCATGGGTTATCTAGGTTATCTCTCACTAGAAACTGACCCCCATCTATGGTTATCCTAGCAACCTCTCTCTAGGCACCGGTCCCATAGGGTGACACATGCAGAACCGACCCATCCTCTCATGGAGACAAGGAGGTCGATCTTGCCAACCAGGCCTTCTCATCCCATCCTTAGCCTGTGAGAGCACTCAAGGCATGGGTGAGGCATCATACTTATCTTGTTATGTGAATTACTACCCAACCCACCTAGATAAATTATTAAGTTATCACTTGATTACAACTTCCATGGGGTTATCCAGGCAGCCACTTTGGGCACCGGCCCCACCATGAAAGCCACTCTCCTACATGCAACTAGCAACCCTTAACCATCATTCAGAAACCAGTAACATGCTTGGACAAGGGACTGGAAGGCATCTATCTTTTGGCAAACCAATACATTACATAGACCATTTCAAATTTCATCCTCAAACAATAAAACTTTCCCCTATCCACTTCAAAATCCCAAATCAAATAAACATTAAAAATAACGTGACACAATATTATACTAGAACCCAAGTAGTCTAGCCTCTAGAGTCGGGTAAATTGAAACACAATACATAACCATTTCCCAATATGGCAAAAATGAAGATTTAAACGACTATGACATTCCATCATAACAATATGACTCAGAAACAAAGAATAATATAATAAACCAATTACTTCGTTACTACTTGACGATAATAACTAACAATGGAATTTCAAGCAAGACCATATTTAAAATTAACTCAACATATCACCATTAAATAATTTTAACCCGAAAAGCACTATAATGTTTTCACTCTCTTTTAAATAAAATCCTAATAATAACATATACTATTCCATTCTAGAATTATAGATTCATTTAACAATTGTTTAATACCAACCTTACCATAATAATCTACTTTACATTTAACTCTATTTTACTCATCTAATTAAAATTCTATTCCTAATAAGGATAGTTACTTTACAGAATAAAATATTTTCAAATCTATTATAATAAATATAAGAATTCATCCATTTTATTCCTAATGAATTGATTAGAAAACTAGTTAATAAATTTACTAACTCAAAATGATATCCACTTATGTCATGTTTACTAAACATTCATGGAATTCCCTTTTAGAAACTCTCCATTTTCGTTTACTTACCATTCCCTCTATTACAATTTAGGAAGGACTCCTACTAGAAAACTTCTAACAAGATTTGAGCTTAAAAAAAATCATTTCAATTCAATGAAACAAATATGAAGAAACAATGGAGTCTCAGATCACATTTCAGGATGATTTCCATAGGGAGAGGCCATACTATGGCAACATTTGTTGAGCAAAGCATCAGTATTATTTTCAAGGTTAGAATCGACCCCCGAAAGAAGCATAAGACTGTAGGTTTTAGATCAAATTTATGAAAGAAAGAGGCCTGGGCCAAAAACGTACGGCCATGCCAGGCAAGGAGAGGATGAGCCAACTTGTTACATAGTAGATCGACCCATAAGAGTAGGTTTTTACTTCTCTATTCAGGCAAAAATTTTAGAGAAAAAAATAATTACTGAAAACCATACGGAGGCGTCAGCACTAAGAGGAATGAAAGAGTTTATATTGCATAAAAATGGGCGTCCACTTAGCCATCCAGCGTTCCACCTTTAGGCCATTCAGAGAGAGCATAAACATGAGGCCATACGGTGGCTTAAGGAAGGTCTTGACTATATATATATATATATATATATATATAAGTTTGCTTAGGTAATTTCCCTCCCACATGCACGGTAGACTAGCAGGGAGCTTACGAGCTCAAGATAAAGGATTAACGACAGAAAACCACAATTTCAGGGAAGGCAGAGAGGAGGCTGTACGACTGGGCAGAAGGGAATTACTGAAATCAATTTCAATTTTGACAAAAATGACTCAATATAATGTTAATAAAACCTAACAGGGAAGAGAAAATGAGAGGTGAACAGACTCAGGCAGAGGTAAAAATTTTGATGCGATTTCATTGAAATTTTATTTCAAATCATGGTTTTTTTTTTTTAGTTCTCATTATCTGGCAATGGATATTCAAGAAGGGAGCAACATGCATACAGACACACACACAAAATGTAGAAATAGCCAAGGCATAAAAACAATGGTGCTTTAAATTCCTGGACAGACAAGATTACAGAGTGCACAATCTCACACAAGGAGGCAAAATAACATACCCGGATTTCAATCCAACTTCAAAAAGTTCTTCAGCTCCCAACTTCTCCAGTTTTCCCATCACAATTTTTCCCAAATTTCTATCTCTCTTTCTTTGAAAGACTCTTCCCACAAATAACTCCCCATAAACTAAAAATAGGCAAAATCCATTAATTCCCATTACTCCGAAAACCGTTACAGAATCCCACTACCCTCTAAAAACTAAAAGCACTTAATTTTTACTTTCCAGAGAGATTCTCTAAGACAGAAATCTTATACGACAACTCACATGGAATAAATTATTAACTAATATTATTCTTTAACTTACCATATACTATTTTAATAAAACAATGTTAAATACTCATGACTCAAATCTTATTAAAATCATTAAAATAATTAATTTAATCCTTATTAAAAATTACTTAAATAATATTCCCAAATTCACATTGCTAAATAATGACTAATAAATAATACTATATCTAACTTATTAATAACATTATTATTATAATAATTAATGCATTTCCAAAATACACATAGGCTTAATAAGCAAAACTTGACAATAACTCTACATACCACATGACGACCAAATCTGAGGCAAGGACCCAAAGAATGACATCTCGACTCACGACCTCAAACTAAAGACAGAAACTGACCTAGGGAAACCCCATGTTATCTCCCATCCATATTTCTATTAGTGTAAGGGCACGCTCAGACCTGCTTAGCTAGGTGGAGTCATGCTCGGTACCTGCAACCCGCGTCAAAACGATAGGTTGTATATGAACATATGCATATATATCAAAAACACAGAGTCAAGGAATCACAGCGTAGTAGGGTGCTCGAAATGAGTAATACTACATCGTCCCTACTCCAAAGCATGACAATAACATAAACCTTTCTATTTAACAATCAGATAACATTCAATCACATAAAGCATAGTAACATTATTCTACATAATCAATTAACTATCAACTTAATCATGTCAAAACATAACATAAACTAGAATATCAATAACGTCATCATAAAACTCATAACACATGTCAAAACCACATCAGTCAAACATAGTCCATCATGATCATAATAAGCATAAACCATAAGTCTATCAACCATATGTCTCAAAAATGTCTAAGTGCAAAATAAAAACTATCAACTGTCACAAGCCAAAAGTGAGGGACATTACAGTTGAGGTTGAATTTATAGATTTTTGGGATGGTGGATGGAGGGCTAGGATTGATTTGGAAGATCAATGGTTGAGGATTATTGAGAGGATTGGGTTGATGAAAGGCCACCAAGTGGCATAATTAGATTGGAGGACAAGAGGGTCCTTGGATTGAGGGGAAATCAATGGTGGAAAAGTGTGTTGGATAAAGTGGATGGTGAGAATTGAAAAGGGACAAAAGGATCCTTTTTAGAGGGATCTGCAAAGGACTTGTCCATCCCTTTGTAAAAGACCCATGTGGTCGTGTACAAGAGCCCATGCATTTGTACATGTTGGAGGATGTGAGGGGTTTGGATGGATTTAAGCATGGTTAGGATTGTGCAAGTAAGAGATTGAGTTGATTAAGTGATTTTGACTAACTTAATCAAAAGTGCACAAAATAGGGAATTAAATAAATATGAAAATATTTATTTAATTTTGGACGAGGATAGGGATATTAGATAAATGAATATTAATTTAATGTTGAACTATAGAAGATTAATTTGATCATTTATGCTAATAAGAGGTATAGTGATGAATAGTGATTTTAATAATAGAAAATTATTTAATCACCGTTGAAGGGGGAATTAGATAATTAATTGTCTAAATAGGGATTTATCCAATTAATTATAGAAGAAATGGTCTAGTGATGTCCTGATTGTGGCTAGAAGGAGTAGAATGATGATGATACGACTTTAGGTGTCTACATTTTGCCCCTCTTTGAGATGATTGCAAAATGACACCATTTCAAAGAAGAATAAAACATATCATTAGGTTTGGAGGGAAATGGTTGAATTAAGGATAATGATGCCCCAACCACTCAAAGTGGGAGCGAGGAGGAGGAATGATGGTAGGGATGATGCCCCCTAAAGAGGGCAGGTGGGTTCGAAGAACATGGGTGCGCTCTCGAAATGGATGAAGAGGAAATCTAGAAAGAGGAGAGTGGAATTTAGATAAAATAGATGTGGAGTATATAAGAGATTGTATGTTGGGGATTGGGAGGGAAGGGGTGATGGAGGAGAAATGATTGGATATGGATGATGAAAGGACTAGAAGGGGTTGGAAATGGATGGGGTGTAGTTATGCATTGTGCTACAATGCTTTGAGAAATCTTATTTGATGTGGCATGAGATGTTATGGACCAAGGTATAAGGAACTAGGGTGATGATGTGTCCCATGCTTAGTAGACAAAAGGATGCCCTAACACATCACAAGGTATTAGATGACCTTGGTGGATACAATGATGAGGCAACTAACAAGGTCACAAGCAACCATATGTCATATAGCAACATGATATGGAAGACCATGATACCAATGTGGTAGGTATGCTATATGGACTGGTGTAGATGCAAGGTAAGATGATAATGCACACGTACAAGCAAGAAAGTGTGCACAAAATGATTCAAAGATAAACACAATATTGTTCCTGGTCAAGCTGAAAAGCCAAAGATTGAATGAATGATGATGAAGGATAGTGTTGTTGATGATAAGAATAACACGAGGATTGGGAACAATATATCCCAATGATGATGATGGAAAAGTTAGATCAAAGCTTGCATTGAGGTTGAGAACAAGACTAATTTATGTAATTAGAGGGTTTTACGTAGATTGTTAGCTCGATATGTGTGAATTAGGAGTTCACTTGTGATTTTTGGGTCGGTGAGAGATTTGGATTGCTAGGAGATTTGGATTGCTTTAGGAGGGAGTGCATAGGATTGTGTTTAGGTAGCCTTTAGCTAGAGACCAATGACAAGGGAAAGCTAAGTCTATCGACAAGGGATTGTGGGATGATGGGATGAGGAAGATGAAGGGATTTGGTGATGGAGGGGGGAATGTAGTGCTCCGACCATACCCATGGATGTCAAAATGATGTCTAAGCTGGGTAGGGAGTATAAGACAGGGATTGGAATAATGGTGCATGATGGATAAATAATTTAGGTTGGATGTATGGAAGGGTTCAGATGTGATCTCCAAGGACTATGTTGCATATGAATAAGATTCCCCACTCTAGAAGGGTTATTCATGACTAAGTGTTGGGATGTGTGGGTGGGATGGACGTTGTAGGCTATCTTAGAGATGGATATACGTCAAGAGGTGTCCAGAGCATGTTGTTTCAAATTTTCCCCTGTCTTTATCTGGATTGAAAGCGGGAAGGGAGGTTTGATGGGATGAGGAGAGGATAGATAGGGAGATATAGTGGATGGGATGGATGAGAGACGATTGAATAAGTATGTATATACAATGGATAGTAGTGATAGGCTGGGCGAGGCTTGCCCGCAAGTATAGGGTGCTCTTTGATAGTGGATTACATATGATTCCCATGAGGGGTTTTCATCATGGTACTTTATCAAGGTGCCATAGAAATGGTTTTCACCATTGGATGATTTGTTTTTTAATTACTTTTTTATGTTTTGTTTTTTGTTTACAATTTTTGAATTTTTTGGGAGATTTTTCTAGATTTTTGATGGGATGGGGTGGAATGAAGGGGACTTGAGCATTGGTTTCCAAAAGAAAGTGGTAATAACCCATGTTGAATGGTTGTTGTATAGGGACCATGTCGATTGTTGTTGCGCTCATGGATGCTGGTAGATGACTAAGTGGGCTTCTCTGAGGTGTAAACAAGGTGCCATGATAGTGCATATGGTAAAAGGATGTTGCAAAGAGAGATGGGGTGGAAGGGACGTTAGATGGAGGATGAATGGATTTTGTAAAAGCATAAATGAGAGGGATCTGATGGGGGACATATGTGGGATAGTGGATAGACAATGGGAGGATAGATATATGTGAGAATGTCATGGGTTCAAGAGGAACCAAGATGAAAATTTGCACACACCATGTTGGTTTTTGAAGCTTATGATTTTCACGAGGAATTTTGGATGCATGGGATTTGGGATTAGAGTGGGTTGTGGATGCTCCACGTGGATTTATAGATTGATTTTGCTCGGGGGCCCACATCATTTTGTTTTTTATTTTTGATTGGTGGGCCTTTGTGGCCTTTTGGATGCACTTTGCTTGGATTCTGCACATCAAAGCCTTGCAACATGATAGACCTTAGGATTTTGTGAATTCTTTTATTCATGTGTGGAGGCATCCAAAGTGCTTGTCCCATGGGGGAATATCATTTTTAAATCCCACAAGTTTGGTGATAGCTTCATTATTTTTGAATAAATCAAAGGATGTGTGCATTTGTTGGGCTTGATTAGGGATTTTGGGGGATGAGGGATTAGGGGATTTAGGGATGATATGATTGGTGTATTTGTGGGTGGAAGGATGAGGACAATGAGACGGGGGATGGATTTTGAAAAACTGTTTAGATTGATAGGATGGAGGAGGGGATGACAACGAATGTTTTGGAGGAGCGATGAGTGGTACCTATTTTTGGATTGGGAGAATGTCTCTTAGGATTTATGTAGGTGGTACCAACATGTTTGGATTATTTGCCTTGAGATGTATAACCAAGGCCATATGATTGTGGATGGATTTTGACATGGATGGGCTCCAAGATACCTTGTTCAAAAGGCCTAAATCTTTGCCTCGATAGTTTAGAGCATGCGATGGGTGATGGGATGCTTGTCATTTTAGAAACAATATGCAAATCAATTATTAGATGGAGGAGGATGGGTGGTGGATGTAAATTGTTCCTCTCTTGCGAGATAACCACCATGAGTGAAGGTAATGGAATCGAAGGGGATAAGGTGATGGTTGTGGGATGGGTTGGACATGGATGGGTTGATTTTGAAATGATAAGCGATCAAGAGAGGGATTAGATGGGATGTTTGGATCTTGATTTGGATGGGGATTTGATGTTTTTACATGCTTTAGGCTAGGCTCTTGACATAGCCAGATTTGCTCAGGAGATGCGATGGGGGAGGAGTGTTTAGCTTTGTTTGTTGTTTGAATAGACTTATCAGATTTGGTAGATGGAGAAATAAGAAATGTTTTGGATAGGAAGGAGGGGGGATGGTGTGATTTCGATGGGCGTTAGGTGGGTGATGGTGTCATTAATGACACGCTGGGATGGTTTTGGAGAAGTGGGATGACATGACTCCATAAGTTTGGTTTTGTGTTGTTTTTCTAAATCCTTAGCTAGGAGTCTTTGGAGAAAACTTGAGAAGAATCATTTAATGGGAGAATTAGATGGTGGGGTTGGTGGATAATGAGATGGTGAATGTGGTTGATAAGGGGATGAAGGATTTGAATAAGAGGTGGAGGCAATAGGGATGCCATAGTGGTAATGGGGTGAAGGATGTGGATAAGAGGCTAAGGTAACGGGGACCTCATGCGAGGATGGTTGTTGGGATGTGTATGGGGGATATAATGGATTTCCCTTATCAAAGGTGACATCAGGATGACTGTAAGATGTGAAATTAAGCAGAAGGGCTTGTGCTAGCCAATTCATGGTCGAAGGGTGCTTGCATGTTTATAGATGGGTATGGTAATTGATGTCAAGCTTGCTTTCAATGATTTCATCAAGGGTGTCAATTTCGTATTTGTCTTGATAAAAAAGACTATCATTAGTTTTGAATGGACTCATGATGTTGGATTTGGGATTTGTGATGATGTGATCTTGAATTGCTTGATGATTTTAGTTTTCTAAGGTTTGAAACTTAAGATTTTGTTTTGATATAAAAAGATAACCTTAAATTTTGGATTAAAGGGCAATTAATTAATTGATTTGATTGATTGATTTTGGATTGATCAAGGCCAAGGATGCATGACACTTGATACTTGGATTGGTTTGATTGGATTTTTGATTAATCAAGGTCAGCAATATATGACACTTGATGCCTAGATTTGGATTGATTAGGGTTGATTTTGATCAAGCCCAGGGCTTGTTGATGTTGGATTGGATTGGATTTGATTAGGCTAAGGGCCTATTTGATGTTTGATTTGTGGGATGGGGATGATTGGGTTTGCTTTCATAGAAATGCCCCATAATACCTACATGCACTGAAGTATGATAGAGGTGCCAATCTACAAAGTTGCTTGTGTATGAACAAAGGAGCCTATCTATTATAGAGGCACTTGTTTATCCCTGTAAATGCTTGTTTATGAAAAGGGTCTTACAGAGGTGCTTGTTTATGAGAATAGGGGCTTACGATTGATGTTAAGGCTTGGATTTGATGGGGATTGACTAGGGATTAGGTCTAGGACCCTTGAATAAAGGTTTCAATGATGATTTGGGGGAAATTATGATTAGGGGTTGGATGAAATTGGATGGGGTTGAAAGGGGTTGTCTTTAACCAATTTTTTATTTTCAATGGATGAATTTTGATTAAAGATTGGGGATTGGATATTTATTGATATGGATGGAGGGATAATGGATAATTAATTTTGGCTTTCGAATAATTGGATAAGTGATTAGGATTTAATGGATGATGATTAGATGGGTAAGTGGATAGGATTAGGATGATGATGAAGATTGGATTAGAATGATGAGATGATTAAGGATGAATTGATTAGGTAGATATCGTATAAGATTAGGGATAGATAATGGATGAGATGACTAGGATAGTGGATTGAATCAGGATAGGGGTGAAATGATTAGGATTAAGGTGAATTATGAAATTGGATTAAAGAGAATGGATTAGGATGTGATTAGGGGATGGATGGTAAAGCTCAATGATGGGATTGATTAATGATAATGATGGTGATTAAGAAGTGGATTAGGTGGATAGGGTCAATTTAGGATTAGGACCTTGATTTGATTTGGCAAGTTGATTATGATTAGGGTCTAATGATAATAGATTAGGATTAGGGATGGAGTGATTAGCTTAAGGATTAGGCTCAAACCTTGGATTAAATGATTTATGGGGATAATGATTCAATGCCTTAAGAAAGGTTTGTTGGTGCCTGAATTGACTGTCAGTTCTTGAGCAATTTTTATGCAGGCACCATCCCAAAAAATCCAAAAAATTTTCCAGTTTTGGCACCCCTTCAGTGTTTTGTAACATCCACATCATCTTTCTTGAAGGGGGGGTCTTCATGTTTTGTCCATCGGCATGAGTTTGGAATGTGTCTTGGCGATCATGATTGGTACCAATGGCGTGTTGTCTTCTATCGCTAAGACTTTACCTATCGGCGTAGGTGTTTTGTGGCTTACCGACAGACTTGGTCTCGCCGACGAGGGTTTTGGAGTGCTATCGCCAAGACTTTGGCTATCGGAGTGAGCGGGCAAGTGTCGGACCGACGTTGGTTGTCTGGCCGATGAGGGATGTTCAAGGTGGTCGTCGGCAGGAGTAGTGCTATCGGTGAGAGAGTTTTCGGGTTCGCCGACGCCTGAGGTCTCGCCGACAGAGTATAGTTTGTTGGCGCCATCGGTGTAATGGAGGATTATCGGGTGAACGGGCAGATTGTTGGCCGATGGCACAGGTCTGGCCGATGGAGTTGCCATCGGCGAGTATGGGGTAGTGTCTAGCCGATGGTGGTAATAGAGTTCGATTTCGGCGTGACAGGGGCTGTCGGGCTAGTCGTTGGAGGGTCCGCCAATGGAAAGTGTTTGGCCGACGAGGGTGTCATCGGCGTAGGTCACACCGACAGGGGAGCATGGAGTGGTCATCGGTGTGAATGGTATCATCGGCAGAGGATGTTTCTGCTTGGCCGACGGTTGAGGGTCTCGCCGACAGAGGATGAGTGTATCGGGGTGAGCAGTGTGGTTGGCCAGGGAGTTTCTTGTTGCTCCGATGGGTAATGTCTCGCCGAGGGAACGACTTGGCAATGTTTTGGATGGCCATCGGCGTAACCTTTGACATCGGCGTAAGTATTCTGTTGCTCGCCGATGGTTTTGGTCTCACCGACAGACAAGGAATGTGAAAATAGGCGATCGGCGAGACAACTGGAGTCGGCGGGAGATTTTTGAGGAAGGCCGATGGTATATGTTTGGCCGATGGGCTGTGGGCGAAGGGTCGTGTGTCGAGCGTGGCAAAACACTCGACACTTGGTATGTATGCGACTATGTTTTTAAAGTGTCGAAGTTGTCTCCACACCATGCATGTGGGATTTTTCCCCTTACATTATTTTTGAACCTGCGAAGGACGCGTTTTGGCGGGAATTCCTTTCTGAATGCAGCGACAATTTTTCAGGTGACCGCGGGTGGTTGAGACCCTTAATGGCGACGGTGCAGGGATGTGGACAATGGTACACATGGTCAGGTCGCCCAATTTTTGAATGAAGACCCCAGATAGTGGCGCATGGCTCGAGGCTCCCCTTTGTCTGCTGCATTAATATTTTCTGAGCGCCATTCCTTCTGAGGACTGTATCTGGTAGATTTTTTGTAATAACCATGTAATTAATTGCTGTGGTACACTCTCTGGCTATTATAAGCAGACTATGTTACCATTTTTGTTGTTGTTGAAAGTTGAACATTTTGGCTCTGTAACACAATACAGTTCGTTTTGGTTGCTCTGTACAGCTAAACCTGTGAGTTTATGTATCTCTTGTTGTACGTTTTGGCTTGAATCCACTGATTTCATGGTTAATCTTTTATGAATAATGCTATGTTTGCATGTGTTTTGTTAATTCTGTCTCCAGTATTGCATGTATCTTTCTTCTGAGTCTGGATATTTAAGCAATATTTGAGACTCTAGAACATAGAATTCCTATGTTGAATGTCTGATCTTTTAACTTCTGCTCAAGGGGTAGATTAAACTGTTTTCAGGTTGAACATTGGGAAGGGTATACTGCAGTAGGGATGCCATAAGTAGAGATAACTTAACACTCTGTATTGGGAGATATCTGTAAGGCAGGTATCATATATATCCCCCTGAAATCTAGTTTTAGTTGTTCATGCTGATCATTCACAGGTGTATGTCTACTGACTCCAGGCCCTGGATAGGCACCAATCTTGCTTTGTGTTTGTGTTACAACCATGTCCAGCTTTGCATCCAAACTTAAAATCAAAGTCAAACTCTAAAACAACCATTAGGACATTAGAATTAGTTTTAGGATCCAAGTCCTCTGTCTACAACTGAAAATAGGCCCAAAGCCAGCCCCTTTGCTCTTATCTTGCAGTTTTGGTCTACTTACAGGAGGACTTATCTGCTTTCTGTCAGCATCCCAGCCTTAGTATGCACATTATCATGGATGTTGAGTAGGGAACACCCCCCTAGGTTTTGCAGAGCCTGAAGAAGAAGAGGAGATAAAATATAGAGTCTATCTCCTACACTGTTGGCCCCTGGCCCAGAGATCCTGTTGATCATTGATGGCTACCTTGTAGGGAAATCTGGGAATAAGCATCCAGTCTGGGAAAAAACCAACAAGGTTAAGGGATGATATGAATGATTAAGGGATGATTAGGATGATGTGGGTTGAGTAACTTAGGATTGTCTTGATGGGTGCTTGATCTTAGGCAATTTGCAAACAATAAATTCACACACAACATGCACAAGTTTGCAAAGGATTTTGATTTTTGATTAAGAGGGATACCACATGTTTTGACAAATGAAAACATCCCAAGCACATGAACAACCTAGATTTATTCAAGTGGGAGTGTCAATTCTCATGGGCCCACAAATGTACTATTTATCAAGTGATGGATAGCTAGGGAATACAAGATCATGTACCACCTATGCACCCCTAACCTCAAAGACCAAAGACTTGCCCAAAGTTAGTTCTATCTCCCTAACTTGAAAGTATGATGTGCATAACTCCTTACACCTAATTGGTATTTGATGCACCACAAGGAAGGATAGTTGAAAGGTCTTAAACTAGGATGAACAAGGCTTCTAAGGGTGTCCTCAATATACACAAGGTATGTGAAATCGATGTTCGTGTGATGAGAGGCAATGTCAAGGCATGGTTTGAGAGGGTAACCCACTCTCCTCCTTCACTTTGCAAGGTATAAAGTTCTTGCAAGCTAGCCCAAGTGACAATGTCCCCCAATGGAGAGTCTTTTGATTCTCTCCCAAATTTCTATACCCCATCAGAACACGTGGGTTTGAGTCGTTCCCCAAGGTGATCAAATTCATAGGTAGGCCTACTATAGGAAAGAAAACTACATGCTTTTGATCCCTAAGATTACCTTTTGATGCGAAGGAAGAGCATACACACACTAGGTTCTTGGGATTAACAATGATAAAAAAGATTGATCGAGCCAACACTTTTGATCTCCAAGATCACCAAATGGCACAAAGAGAGAGCATATGCTTATGACTTGATCACAAACAAAGCACATAATGATTAATTCCCCTTAGAAATGAAATGTGTTTGAGACTAGTGCAAAAATGATAAGTCCTTTGACAAGTGTGCTACAAAACACAAGTTAATAGTTGTTTGTTCTTGTCTTGGACCAATAATAACTGCACAAAAAGATGTTAGATGACTAGGCACATGTACCAAATGATTAATTTGAGGGGTTAGAAAACTCAATTACCAAGAAAGAGTGATAAATGATTAACTAGAGATAAAGACACTTGTGCAGAATAGAGGTGTTTGTGTATACAAACAAGCACAAAACATGAGATTTTTGATGAAAAATTGATAAAACAAGGGGTTAGAGTTGGATTTTGATTAGTTTTGGCATTATGCCCCTTGTAAAAGTGTTCCCATGTCAAAAAACTAATTTTTAGATCTTGAAAAAGTGATGAAAATGATTTTTATACCTCCCAGAAATAAAGGCACCTTTTTACTCTACAGAAGTGCTCATCCATTACAAAGGTGCTTGTCTGTGATTAAGGCTGGAAAAATGATGATTTGGGTTGCAAAAAAGATGGTTAAAGTGCAAAATCAAGGGATTAGATGATATACAACATGTTAGTGACAAAAACCCTGCAAAGCACCAAAAATCAGCCCAAAATGAAAGGTTGATGTTTTGGCAAGTTGGGCTCCCAGGCTTAATATAGAGCATTGCATGAGGTTATAATGGTGCTTGAGTTCTATAGAGGCACCCCGGTATGATCAAAGATGCTCAAACAAGTCACAGAGGTGCTCATCTGCCATAGAAACACTTGTTTAGGACTCACAAACTTAAAAATGGCTAAAAAGACAACAAAAATGATTAGATAAGGACCAAGGGGTCCCACCGAGTGTGCCAAAATGTGTAGATAAGAAAATGAACTATGAAAACAAGCTAAAATGATATTAACCTATTTCATTCATAATCTAATGTAACCCATAGAGCTAAAGGAATGCATACACAAGTGAAGTTAACAAACTAACTACAAATGCAAACCTTGATATTTGAATGTGCTCTTGATGTCTTGATATGTTGATTGCTCCTCAAAACCGCAACATAACCTTGCATAACACAGAGACTTGAAAATGGCTTGGTTGAGGTTGAATCTATAGATTTTTGGGATGGTGGATGGAGGGTTAGGATTGATTTAGAAGATCAATGGTTGAGGATTGTTGAGAGGATTGGATTGATGAGAGGCCACCAAGTGGCATGATTGGATTGGAGGACAAGAGGAGTCCTTGGATCGAGGGGAAATCAATAGTTGAGAAGTGTGTTGGATAAAGTGGATGGTGAGGATTGAAAATGAAGAAAATGACCCTTTGTAGAGGGATGTGCAAAGGACTTGCCATCCCTTTTTTAAAGACCCATGTGGTCATGTAAAAGCCCATGCCTTTGTATATGTTGGAGGATGTGAGGAGTTTGAATAGATTTAAGCATGGTTAGGACTATGCAAGTGAGAGATTAAGTTGATTAAGTGATTTTAACCAACTTAATCAAAAGTACACAAAATAGGGAATTAAATAAATATGAAAATATTTATCTAATTTTGGATGAGGATAGTGATATTGGATAAATGAATATTTATCTAATGTTGGACTATAGAAGATGGATGATAAATGATTAATTTTATCATTTATGATAAGAAGAGGTATGGTTGAATAGTGATGAATAGTAATTTTAATAATAGAATATTAGTTAATCATCGTCGAAAGGGAATTAGATAAATAATTGTCTAAATAGGAATTTATCCAATTAATTATAGAAGAAATGGTCTAGTGATGTCTTGATTGTTGCTATATGCAGTAAAATGACGATGAGATGATTTTAGGTGTCTATAACGTGCAATAAAACAGGAAAAGTCACTTCATTACAACAACAATACCTATGAAAGCACCTCCCATTTATATTGAAGTGCATTAAAAAAAGTGAAGGAAAAAGTTTTACTATTGCAATAGCTTACGTCAAACAATAAGACTGTTCATATCTATTATCCAACAAGATGACAAATAAATTGATTTTTATATTTTGAAACAAATTTACTAAAAAATAAACATTAAATAATTTAGTCAACATGTTTTAATTCCACAATCTAATTGATTCATTTATGACCAACTAATAAAACCTAATGAATAAAGAACTAAAATTAGCTTGATTTTTTGTTTGTACAAATTTAAAGACAGAATTAATGTAAAAAGTGAATCCAATACTATATGTGTGGAAGCAAGAAACAATAAAACACTCTAAACTGATATTTCTTTCTCAATTTTTTTAAAGATAGATATAATTAAGATATCTATACTCGGACATCAATGTAAAAATTTTACACCCTTCCAAATTTGCAACTGTTTATTTCATAATACTCTTAAACCATATTAGTAGTTATATGGTGAAAATTTCCGGATATAATGGATAATATCGGATGGTAGGAGCAGAAGAGAGAACGCAGATAAGAAAATGGCTTCGTGCCTTGCGCTTTCCTCTCGCACAATATTATCTGCTCGGCTGCCGTCCACCACATTGAAAAATCCCATCAATGCATTTCCCTCACTCAAATTTTCAACCACTTCTTCACGAAATGTATTATTTTCAGGCACGGATATTTTTTTTTCATGTTTTGCTTCGTTTTGTACTCTATTCTGTTTATTTTTCAGCTCATTTGCAGACCCAAAAGACTCTGTATATTTTATGTGCTACCCCACAACTTCATTATACCCATTACGCAAAACGGATACTATCCCGACATGAATTTAAGTGAGCCTAAGTTTTGGTAGATTATTGACAGAGATATACCCAATGGTTGGTTGTAAATTTGGGTTGGTTGTAAATTTACTGTAAACAGTTTCATTAATTTTATTTTGAACACTGTTTGTGTAAGTGGTGTGTATGTTTGTTTTGGGTGGGGGTGTTAGTTGTTTCTGGGAAATTTTGGGGATTGATGATGGTTTAAGGAAATGAACATTTTATTTCAATCTTTTTTTTTAAAGTTACTGTTCTTTTGAAAAGGGCTAGTGGGGTTTAATGAATATGTGGGGAATTGTTCAGCTTAGTTTATTTCTGCTATAAATTTTTATTCAAGCCAAGATTTGGAAAGAATTGCATTCATGTGGATAGAGTGTGGCTTAAGGAAATGTGCATTTTATTGGAGTTGTTTTTTTGTTAGAAAAGTTAGCAAGGGAACCTATGAATATGTGGAGAATTGTTTTTCAGGTGCTTCTGTCAGGCCTCTTACCATGTCCACCAGAAGGCCAGCTGTTGTCATCGTTGCTGCAACTAAGAAACCCGACTCTGCCGAAAAAAGGCATCGTCAATCGGAGAAGAGGCGGATCCATCACAAATCCCGGAAGTCAGAGATGAGGACCCGCATGAAAAAGGTATTTACTTTCTTTTGCACAACTTTATGTTTCTGCTTTTATCAGAGAACCACTAGAACTTTTTTTTTTGGTTGCTTTTAAGCTGGTAAGGCTCAGTAGCCAAACACTATCCCTATGTTTATTAGAATGCCTGAGTTCCAAATTCTTCTGCAAAGAAATTGTCTAGCACGGGGTATGTAGTGGTCACACCAGGCAATCCTTGTGAACCATAAAACCGAAAGTCTTATGGCTCATCCCTGTGAACTGGCAAAAAGGCTTACCTTTTAGCATCTTCAATCTTTGAACCATAAAACTGAAAGTCTTATGGCTCCTCCAATTGGACACATTTGAGATGGCTTTGGAGACTAAATAATGGGTGGAAGTGAACATTATGTGGCTGGAAGAGAATTGATTTCATCCTCAGATGTATTTATGAGGCTTGAAGTCTAGCCTAGCCATTCAAATCTGCCTATGTGTAATATGGGGTTTGAATATTTGATTTGGTAACTCTGTAGGTTTAGGATCTTTGTAACTTGTGGCAAAATTGTGTGACCTTATGAGACTCGAGGATACTTCCATCTACATTTAGCTATGGTGGCACAATGTAAGAGGCAATGCTTTGTTGTAGTTATCATTTTTGAATCATGATAATTCTATTAGAGTTGAAGCTATTTTCAAACAATAATAGAACATGCTCCACATTATACACCGCAGGGTGGTTTTTGTTCCGGTTAAAAAAGTTATGTCATTGCTAACAGAAGCATTTGCAAAATCTGATCAAAGAGACCAGAGTTTCATTTCTTCTAATTCAAAAGTAGTATTCAGTGTCCCATCTTGGATATGGACCCTTAAAAATCTTTCCTATACATAAACTGGTTTGCTAGACAGCAACCTATGCGGATCAAAAGATATGAAATCAGCTGCTGCCTGCCAAAAATAGAAAACAAATCCTGCCCATAGCTAAAAAGTTAAAAACAGGAGGACTAGGTATAAGATTTATAGTATTTACACAACTCGTATAATTAGCAAATTAGTTTGTTAAAAGAAACATAGTGAGATATTAGGACCGCATAATAGTACTCCATTCGGATGATTATAAGAAGCAGACTTGTGGAATCTGCATAAGGACTGTTGCACCTTTTGGCATCTTCAGAGAAAACACCTTTATTTCCCACATCTTTGGTGTGCAAGCAAGCTCCCATTCTATATACCAAAATCCTGCATCCACCTTGGCAGCACTAGCATTGAAGTTAGCTTCCTTTGATGTAATCGCACCTGGAAATAAGCCTCTATTCCATTTGTACTGCCCTGACCTTTGTGTTGAAGTGTGATCTGGGCATACTTTCTCATGAAAAATCAAAGTTATTTGTAAGCAGGTGACCATTCTTCTTCATCAAGTTGCCAGGGATTCACTCTGAGCCACAACAATATGTATCTACCCAGCTCTGAGTTATAACCCCAGGATATACCTGGAATTGAATCAGATCAGCATTAGTCATAAAAATTGTACTCGTAGAATGAAGTAGTGACAGTCCTCACTCCTCACTGAAAGCGATGAACAGGTTGAGCTTCTTTGTCCAAAATGGCCTTGATCAGAGCTGTCAAAGCTCCTGAATGCAAACTTAATAGTCAACTTCGTGCCTTTGTTTGCTGCATAGTCAACAACCCTGTTTACCTATATGCACAGATGCTTGAAGCTTTATACTGTGAAAGGAGTTACTGAGGACAGAACTTTCTCCAGCATTTCCTTCAAAAGGCTATCACTGTTGGTCTACTCCTGATTACTGTTAAAATTTCAATCACGATATATAATTTACTAATGCTGAAATAACATTGAATTAAACACACAAATCACTAAAATTTGAACAGTGGAAACAATGAACAAAGAGACAGATATTTTACACCTTCCAATCTGCTTCACATTTCTTCGAAAGCTTAAAAGGCAACCTCTACAACTAGTCCTTCAGTTGCATGGAAATATTATACTGCTCTGAGTTATTAATTTTCTTAGTTCTATCTTGCCTTTTACTATTCAGCAAAAAATCTAATCTTCCAATAAAGCAATCTTATCTCTAAAAAAGAAAGCAACCTTATCTCACGCAGGAGATGACTTGGAAGATAAGTCTAAGTCATTAGTGCTTTCACACTTTATTAGACTTAATTAACTAAATAAAAGATTTCACTTTATAACTTAAGTCTTAAGTGAATTACAAAATAGAATTAACTTGAACTATTTGCACGTTCACACTGAACCTGTGCACAAGTTCCGAACTGAGCTAAAAAACTCAACAATTGCAGCAATAATCATCTCCAAACCCCCCTCAAGACTATTGTTGTTGATGCCTTTCTATTGAGCCATTCTTAGATCTCTCTACAGGGCTTCTATTTCTGCACTTTTATTTGTTTTGACTTCCCAGTCAATTGCGTAAGTCAACACAAACTCACCTTTACATTTCTATCATAGTAACTATGTTAATAAAAAAAATTCAAGGCAATCACAAAATATGAAATATGCTACAGTGAAAATTTGGGAAACAAATGAGAAAAATTTATTAGAATAATTAAAATCTTATTTAATGGTCAATAATCTAGTTTTAGATAGTTTCTATTTCCTTGTTCTGTTTTCGATTGTTTCTTTATAGAAACATCGTTTCTGTATATTTATGTAAATTTCTTTCTTTCTGAATAGAATCTAATCATTATTTTACCAGATACAGCCCGTAACATGGTATCAGAGCCACTGAGCGAAAAAAATTCGTCTTCTAAAAATTTCGAAAGAAATTTCATGAGTTTTTTTATTTTTTATTTTTTTATTTTTCCCTGTGTTCTGGTTTTCGTAGGGGTTTTTTTTTTTTTGTTAAGCAGATCGAGGGTCTTGGTGTTGATTTCTCGTGAGCATTTCTCACGAAAAATCGCAACTCTCCTGTTCAAAATCGTGGGTTTTGTTTTAAAAATCGCGGGAGTTTTCTTTTCAAGGACAAATCGAGGGTTTAAATTCTCGATTTTCGTTGTGTTTCTCTGACTCTAGCTGCGATCTTTCCTTCTCTCAGCCCACGTGTTCTCTTGTTCCTGGACGCGTTTTGTTAAGTTCTTCTGCTACGTCTTTTGTAAAGCTCTGTTGGTTGTGCGTTTCATGACTGCGTATTTGGCTTTTTTGGGCGATTTTGCTTTCATCCGAGGTTGCGTTTATTTTTGAGAAATCGCGTTTGCAGGATTCATTTTTATTCTGGGTCTTTTGTTGTGATTTGAGGAATCTTGAAGCTTTTTTTTGTGCTTTCATGGCCGCCTAGAGGTTCTGCATTTTCGGCTAGGGTTTTGACCCTCTGGTTCAAATCCGAAATTTTTTTCGATTGCAGATTCTTGATGGGTTTTTCGAGACTATTTCTGGGTACATGTCAGATTTTTCTGGCTGTCTCGAAATCCGTGCCTTGAAATTTGTGCCGACAAATTTGTCTCCAATTTTGTGCCTATAATGTGCCTCAGTGCATTGGAATCCGTGTCTCAGGCTTTGTGCATTCAGCCTCTTCTCAGCTCGTCGCTTTTCGTGCATTGGAAAACGTGAAGATGGCTTCTTTGACCAACATTATGTTGGAGGGCAGTCAGCGTTTCAACGGCAAAAATTATAATACGTGGAAGCAGCGAATGATGACCATCTTTGAATATCGCTGTCTCGATCAGATGATTCTAGGCAGCACTACTCGTCCTGCAACGACGGGTAAAGACCAGGACAAGTTTGACGAGCAGAATCGTGAAGCAGTAATGCTCATTAAGCTTTCAGTCACAGATGATCAGCTACCTCAGATTCCGGCTGGAAAAACAGCAAAGGAAATTTGGGACCATTTGAAGGGTTTGCATGAGACCTCCGACAAGAGTCGTGCATTCTTCTTGAAAAATATGTTGTTTTCTATCATGATGGATGAGAAGACAACTTTGCAGACGCACTTGAACAAGATCCAGGAGATCAGAGATCAGTTGGAGGCTATTGGTCGGAAAATGGAGGAGGAAGACATGGTTGTAATCACTTTGAAAAGTCTACCTAAGTCTTATGAACATTTCATTGAGACTCAACATTACGTCAGCTAATGTTGATTTGAAGTTTCCAGAGCTCTGTACTATCCTCTTGCAGTAGGATCGCTAGAAACAACAGTTTGGTAGTAGTACTTCTTCGTCCTCTTCAGAGAAGGGTTTTGTAGCCAAGTTTCAGGTTCAGAATAAAGGCAAAGGTCAGCCTTCACAGCAGAAAGGCTCAGGTCAACCTCAGGACAGCACCAAGAAAAAGAATATTTAGTGTAATTATTGTCACAAATATGGTCACATGAAAAAGGATTGTCGTCAACGTTTGGCTTCTCAACAAAAGAAGTAGGGAGGGTCTCAGCAGAAAGCAAATGTTGCCGAGCACACTGAGCAAAAGGAATCTGCCTTTTACGCTTTTATGGCTAAAAGACCTGCAGATCATGTAAAGTCCTCTGCCTGGTACATTGATTCAGGTGCTTCGTGACACTTCACTCATCGACGTGATTGGTTTACAGACTTTACTCTCTTCAGTGACTCAGTTATTTTTGGAGGAGAAGAATATACAGTTGTCGGTAAGGGCACTGTTTAGATTCAGTCTAGTCGGAGGAATCTAATATTCCTCCATGTCTACTATGTTCCTGGCATGGAACTTAATCTTCTCTCTGTCAGTCAGATCATGCGGCACTCTCCTCAGTTGGATGTGGTGTTCAGTACACACAAATGTTCTATTGTTGATCGGGAGACTCGTAGCACTGTGGCTGTTGGTATTGAGGATCATAGTCTATATAGACTTGTGGATACAGGTGATTCTCCAGAGTTAGTCATGGCAGCCAGAAACTCTTCCATCACCAGTCTTTGGCATTAGTGTTATGGGCACTTAAATTGGCACTATCTCTCTTAGCTATCTCAGGAGGGACTTGTAGCCGGTTTACCTGAGATCCAGACTTAGCATCATGGTGTTTGTAGAGCTTGTCAGGCTGGGAAGCAACATAGGACACCATTCCCGAATGGTGACTCATGGCGAGCCTCCAAGGTACTACAGTTGGTTCACGCTGATATATGTGGGCCAATGAATACACCTATTACTGGTTGCAGGTATTTCTTGCTTCTTGTCGATGATTTTAGTCGTAAAATGTGAGTGTACTTTCTTAGACAGAAATCAGATGTGTTTAATGTATTTCAGAAGTTTAAGGTCTTTGTAGAAAGAGAGTCTGGCTGTTTCATAGTCACTCTTAGGTCAGATAATGGGGGAGAATTTTGTTCTATTGATTTCTCTAACTTCTGTGATTTTCACGGCATCAAACGCCAGTTAACCACACCTTACACTCCTCAGCAAAACGATGTTGTAGAGCGGCGCAACCGCACAATCACTGAAATGGCCCGTTCCATGTTAGAACACAGGAGTGTTCCTAAGAAATATTGGGCAGAAGCAGTCTACACTGCAGTTTATCTCCTTAATCAGTCTCCTAAATATGCAGTTAAGGGGAAGACTCCTAAGGAAGTTTGGATTGGTCGCAAACCTCGGATCAGCCATCTGTGAATATTTGGCTCTTTAGCATATGTGTGGATTCCAGATGCCAAGCGCACAAAATTGGGTTCCAAGAGTCAAAAGCTTATGTTCACAGGGTACAGTGACAACTGATCGGCTTATCGGCTGATTGATATAGATACTGATTGGCTTATCTTTAGTTGGGATGTTTTTGATGAAGAACGAGGACCTTTCTCGCTTTCCTCGTCTGTGCAACACTCTGCGGATCAGCCTTTGAAGGTTGCTGATTTGGGTGTTCCATCTTCTGTTAGGTCCACGTTATGGGAGGGATGATGATGCAAATTCTGATTTTGATGATGCTCAACCCGAATTTCCTTCGGATGATGTTGATCTTCCACCTATTGCATTTGTTCCAGCTCCTCCTGTTGCATCCGATGTTGGCACTCCTACTCTCCGGCCTAAATGGTGGGCTAAGACTATTGGAGATCTTCATGACGATGAGCTCATTGAGGGTAGATCATCCAGAAACAAGAGCAAACAGCAGCATACAGTTAATTTTGCTCTCATGGCTAACATTCATAGTGTCTATGAGCCTCAGACATATTCAGAGGATAAAGGAATTTCTAAGTGGGAAGAGGCTATGGAGTCTGAATACCAGAGTCTTCAGAAAAATCACACTTGGGTTCTTTCTGATCTTCCTCCAGGGAAGAAGCCCATTAGCTGCAAATGGGTGTATAAAGTGAAATACAAAGTTGACGGAACCCTTGACAAGTACAAAGCTTGTCTAGTTGCTAGGGAGTTCTCACAGAAGGAAGGCATTGACTATGAGGAGACATTTGCTCCTACAGTTAAGATGAGTACAATTCGGCTTGTCCTTGCCTTAGCAGCCTAGTTTGGTTGGAAAGTCCATCAGATGGACGTTAAGAGTGCCTTTCTCAACGGTGAGTTGCAGGAAGAAGTCTACATGACGCAACGTCTGGGGTTCAAGGTTGCTGGTCAAGAACAGAAGATGTGTAGATTGGTCAAAGCACTCTATGGCCTGAAACAGGCTCCTCGAGCTTGGTACATCAAGATTGACAAGTACCTCACAGATCATGGCTTTCAGAGGAGTCCATCTGACTCTAATTTGTATGTCAAACGCACTGGTAGTGATATTCTGATTCTTGTTGTCTATGTCGACGACTTGATCATTACTGGTAGCTCGGCACATTTCATCGCTGAGATCAAATAGGATTTGTGCAGCACATTTGACATGACAGATCTGGGACTCTTGCATTATTGTTTAGGTGTTGAGGTTTGGCAGACCGAGAGCAGTATCTTCATTTCCCAGTCCAAGTATGCTTGAAGTCTTCTGGATAAATTCCGTATGCAGGATTGCAAACTTGCCTCCACACCCATGGAAAAAGGGCTTAAGTTGTCAGCTAAGTCAGACTTACCTATAGTGGATGAATCATTGTTCAGGCAACTAGTGGGCAGTCTCATCTATCTCACTGCCACTAGACTTGACCTCAGTTTTGTAGTGAGCTACATTTCAGGCTTCATGACAGCCCCCAAGGCTGATCATTGGGTAGCAGCGAAGCGTGTGCTGCGTTATGTGAAGGGTACTTCTGATTATGGACTTCTTTACTCAAGGAGTCACGATCCTAAACTCAGTGGTTTCACAGACTCAGATTGGGTAGGTTCAGTTGATGACAGGAAATCTACATCTGGGTATGTGTTCAGTTTGGGATCTGGTGCAGTCACATGGACTAGTAAGAAGCAGCAGGCAGTGGCTCTCTCCTCAACAGAAGCAGAGTATCGGGGAGCAGTTAAGGCAGCTTGTGAGGTAGTTTGGCTTCGCCGGATGCTTGCTGATATGCAAATATCTCAAGCAGGTCCGACTCCCTTGTTCTGTGATAATCAGGGAGTTCTCAAACTTGCCAAAAATCCAGTCTTCCATGAAAGAACCAAGCATGTCGAAACTCATTGTCATTTCATCAGAAAGCTTGTTGAAGATGGATCAGTTCAGTTGCTGTATGTTCCGACAGAGGATCAGACAACCGATATTCTCACCAAGTCCCTTAGTCCAGATAAATTTGTCAAATTCAGGGGGTCTCTTGGTGTAGTTAGTAGATTGACCATTAAGGGAGGGTATTAAAATAATTAAAATCTTATTTAATGGTCAATAATCTAGTTTTAGATAGTTTCTATTTCCTTGTTCTGTTTTCGATTGTTTCTTTATAGAAACATCGTTTCTGTATATTTATGTAAATTTCTTTCTTTGTGAATAGAATCTAATCATTACTTTACCAGTTACAGCCCGTAACAAAATTGACATATAGAATTCTTTTCAAGCAAATATTGCAAAACATGTCACAATTCTTTCATATATATTTTCAATTTAGTGAAGTCAAATAGAGAGTGGGACAAGTTGACACACTCTCTCTCAAAAAAAGAAAACATTTTATATTGTTCTGCTCTTTTAAAAAAGCACAACATTTTCTATAAAGAATGCAGCAAGAGGGTCTAGGGAATCCTCTCTTAGTCATTGACCCACTCTCTCCAAAAAACAAAAAAAAATTATATTGACCCACTTTCTTAAAAAACAGAACAAGTTATACAAAGCATAGTTTGCAAACTTGGACTCGACTCGGACTTAGTAGACCAAAATTTTTTGACTCGGCGAAAACTCGGCAACTTAACAAAAATACTTAAATTTTTGATTTTTTTTTTTTTTTGAAAAAATCATATGTTTTATGCAAAATACAGTTACAAAATGTATCCAATGAGTTTGGGGGCATCACCCCTCGTGGGGGTCTGGGGACAGCGCCCCTTGTGGGGGTTTGGGGGCAGCGCACACCATTTTCATAATTTTTAGAAGGCAAAAAATAATGCTTATAAAGCCTAAAAATGATGTTTTTGGAGTGTTTAATCCACATTTTTTACTCATTTTTGACGCCGGCACAAGTCACAAAGACATTATCAAAGCTGCTGCTGTGTGATGGACAGGCCTGGATAGGGTTTTTGTAGCCTCTAAACCGTGGATTTTTCGTGTTCTTGGCATGTATTTTCCACGTTTTTCCTGCATACAGGGCGTGTAAATCTGTATGGCAAGTCTTTCCCACGGACTCGCTGGAAACTCACAAAAACTCTCTTGAGTTTTTCTCCAAAAACTTGGCTCAGAAACCTTGCGAGTTAAAATCAAGAGTACTCGTTTCAATTTTTTTTTGGCGAGTACTCGTTTCAATGTTTTTTTTGGCGAGTACTCAGCGACTTGCTGAGTATTCTAACTATGATACAAAGAATGCAGCAAGAGGGTCCATGTCATTTTCTCTTAATCAGATTGCCTAGAGGGAGAAGAAAGTGATCACATCTGCCAGCCAAGTGAAGAAAGCATTTGGCCACCCACCTAAGGTCCTGAGTATCTTCCATAATAAGTCCCTAGTCTGTTCTGTTTCCAAATATCTGATTTTATACATCTTTGACTGCATAGTTTCTAGATTTGGCACCTTACCAGATCAACTTATCAGCCTTATCCTATTCTGTTCTCCAGGGTGTTATGTGAAGTCTCAGAATCTTGGAAAGTTTTTTCCTAACCTCTGTAGTTCCTCATTATATCCATCAACCTTTCTCCACTTCTCCTTCTGAAACCACCCAAATTTATCTTCTCTGAATAAGCATTGACCTTCCTATCCCTGATCTGCTCCAAATGTGTCCATATGCCTTCCAGTTCTGTTAGAGAGTGGAGTTGAAAGAATCCAGGGATCCTCTCAGAAATTCACCTTTTTCCCATTTTTAATATCCCACCTTAGAATTTTACCAAGAAAATCTCTGCAAGAAATGAATCACCGACAATTTTTTACTGAGAAAAACTCTGGAAGAGGAGAAGAAATTTTGGACCCTGCTCTAGGCTTAAGAGTGAAAACTTGTTTGAATGTCCATAGTCCACGATGATATTTCTTACCTTGGTGCAAATCCTTAATAGTTACGACTGATGAAATAAATAGGCAGGGCTTACAAGACTGACTTTAGCTGCTGTATTTGCTTTCTGTTGACAGGCACTTCCCTTTCAAACCCTCCAGCTTTATCTGAAATCTGCCAACAAGATCTTTCCAGATAGGGGCACGCCTCCTTTGTACAATGGAATATTGACATATGTACCTGGTAGTTCCAACTGTGCAAACCCCAAAGTTTATATGATTTTCCTTCTGATGGCTGTGTTCCAAAAAAAATAGAACTTTAGGTATGTGATATCTGGGAATTAACCTGATGATTTACAGCCATATCATGGTTGTTGTGTATGGTCTTAAAATTAAAAGCTTCCCCTGAGGATGGAACTCTGGACATGATAGTGTCATCCACAAATTGCTTATGGGAAAGGAAAATTTGCTGAGATTACTGCCTTGCTATCGATTCTTCCCTCAATTTTCAGCTTTTGGATGGATTTTAAGAGAAAGATAAACGTGGAGGGGGGAAAGGGTTTTCATTGCCTGAATCCCCTCTGTGCCTGTGAAGAAGCTATCCAGAATGCTGTAAGTAAAACTGAAAATTTGGGTTTGTGAAATGGCTCGTAACGCATTCATTGGGACTAGTCATCAAAGAGTCCAAATTGATCAATTCTGGAAAACTCCATTGAACTGGTCATAAACCTTAGCCTTATCCAACTTAATGTTCATGCCTCGCTTTGCTAACTAGGGAGTGAATCATGTCATAAACCAAAATGATGATATCCATTATCTTCCTTCCTTCCATGAAGGTCCAGAGTTTACTTCAGCCTATTTGCGATCACATTGGATATAATTTTGCATATAGTGTTGCAAAGGAAAATTGGCCTGAAAAAGTCTCAATACTTTGAGACTTAGGATTTGGGGATGAATGCCAATAAAGTGGCATTCATCTTTTTCAGGATTCCATTTGACTTCTCTATGGATGCCAGGAGATCCCTTTTTATGATTTACCAAAATGCCTGAAGAAAAGATAGGTGGATATCCATCCGGTCCTGAGGATTTGTCTTTTCATGGAAAATTATTGCAGGGTGTTAAGTGTTATGTGAATTTTAAATTTGTTAGTGGTCAATTTCTAGTTAGGATATATTATACAGAGCTCTGCTTCCCTACCAAATAGGTCACATAGATGGACAGATTTGATTTTGTCATCAATGTATGTCCAGCGAATATCTCATTACCAAAAGCTACACCTTGAAAATAAAGATTTGGGAATGGCAGTTGGCATTTATGTTTCAATAATCATTGTCCAACCGTAAAAAAGAAGAACACTTAGCTTAATCGTGGAAAATGAATATTGGAATAAGGTAAGTAGGTCATGTCCTTCAATTGCAATTTCTTAAAAGTTAATATGCATATTGATATGATATGCATTGTTTATTCTTTGAGAGTATTGCATAGTTCTAGTTTCCAGTTTATGACAATTATTAAGAAAAGAATAATAGGATATTTGAGTTTTAGGTTGCTAGCAAGCCCATGAATAGTTCAGAGCAGTATATTCTGATGTACAAATACTATGTCGAGTAGTTCTAAGATACCATTTGTCATTTTTGACTGTGGTGCTATCTTCCATCTTCCAGATTGTATGGCTTAATTATTAACTATTGTACAGAGACAAATCCACTAATAACAAAAATCTATTTTATGCTTTTCTGAAGTACAACTATTAGACTATATCCTGTAGTTATGCTTAGGACGTGCACCCCATGACATTAGATTACATCTTTTTAGTATATTTATTTCTTTACTTGGTAAAGTGCTTCTGTTTTCTTTTAAAGTCAAAATGCTTCATTGGCATCATCCAGTTTGCCAATCTATAGGATATTATTACCAAGGAAGCAAAAATCGTTTGGAGATAAAATCGGCAAACCAAAAGTATAAGATTTTTTCAAAAAATCGTGAAAAAATCGGGAAAAAATCGGATTTCCAAAAAATGTACAAAAATGCAAAAAAAAAATATATATATAAAATTAAGGATATAAATATTATATTATAATATTATAAATATTATAAATTTATAATAGAATAATAAATATTAATAATTATATTGTATATTAATAATATGACTACTCGTTCCAATGCAAATTAATTCAATCATACTCCTTATTCCTGAGTTCCCAATTAGACAAAAGTCATGGTCCAATGAAAATATATTTCCAAATTTTTTGGCATTTCGTCGCTGCGCCTTAATCTTTGAATTGAATCGCATTTTCTTTGATCATGATGTTCCGTTTCTCCAACAGTTGTGCGGAGGCTAAATTTCTCTTTATAACATCTACCCCAAAACATGTCGAGCACTAATTCTTTTGGCCGTGCATCCCGACGTTTTAACTTCCATTGTAACTTTTATGAAGCTTCATTGCCGGAGTTCAGGGTTAGGTAGTATTCTGTTAAAGTCCCCTTTTGTAATTTGCATTGGAACGAGGAAGCCCTCTTTTGCCGAAGCAGGAAGGAAGTCCTCTTTTGCCGAAGCAGGAAGAGTCGGAGTTGGAAGGTGTGCGTCAGAATGGCAGCGTCCCTTGAAATCACCGCCCAAAAACGTCGGAAGCTTTGTGCAAACGCTGCCCAAAAATGTCGAAAGGCCTGTGAAATTGCCGCGCGAACCTTGCATCTCTAGACGTTGCTGAAAACCCTGAAATAGGCTAGAAGCTGCGAAATTGCGATTTTTACCTTTTTTTACTCGATTTTTACTGGAAATCACAATTTTTAATCGATTTATGCTTCTATGATTATTACATCTGCAAGTGCATTGGATCGACATCATTCAATATACAAATCTCTAGGATACTATTCCATCAAGGAGTGCATTAGATTGAACATCTTTCAGTTTGCAGACCTATAGGATATTATTCTATCAGTGACTGCATTAGATGATGGCCCTTAGTCTTTATTTAGCCATAGTATAAGAGATCCTATAATAACCATGGTCACTTGGAGATGGGGACTGGTACTGGTACTGGAGACTGGGATGGGTAAGAGTATGCCATTCTCAAGAAAAGTTGGAGATGGTTACATGGAGATGGCAAAAATTTAAAAAAATTATATAGAATTATAGATAATTTGTATTTTGAAAAAAGTAATCATACAATGGATATGCAACTTTAAAGAATGCAAAGTAGTGAAATACTAAAATGCTTAAAAATTAAAAATATAACATTTTAAAATATTGAAATAGATGTCAATGAAAGCAAATATTAATTATATGATAGTCTACAAATATAGCTCAAATCTGAATCTAAGCTAACTAATACTAATACTTAGCCCCTAGCAAGCAATACAATACTTATCTCCTTAAGATCATTAACATTTAGATTACAACTTAGAAATTCCTACTAGAAGCCAAACAGTGGAAGATCAAGAGTCACCCCTTAGAATTCCACCTTAGACGTCACTTTGATGATTTGAACTTGGATCTCCACAATGAGAACCCAACGCTTTAACCACTTGATCTCAACCTCATGGACTAATTATATTGATTTTGGTAATTATCATCATGATATATAAAAAGTTAAAAATAAATTTTAAATCATAATCACCTAAAATGTCAGACAAAGACTGGAAGGGGAATGCCCCTTGTTTAAAAACATGGTATGGGGCTCCTCAGAGCTGACTATACTTTTAAATTTTTAATCATTAATCAGTTAAGAAAACTTCAATGTATTTACACATCTTAAGCCTTATTATTGTTTCTTTTTGTACTATTACTTGTTACAAAAATATATTATTGAATAATAAAACTGCATATTTACATGATACAACAAAGTTGTATATAAAGAGATTACAAGGCTAAAAATAGCCAAAAGTAGAAAGCAAAGAAGATAGACATTATCTTACAAGAGTGATCATTAACATACGAAATTTAGTTTAATACCCTCCCTTAATGGTCACTCCATCAACGACACCAAGATGCTCCCTAAATTTGAGAAACTTATCCAGGCTGAGAGACTTGGTGAGGATATCAGCAGTCTGATCCTCTGTAGGAACATACTTCAAAACAACTGATCCATCGTCAACAAGCTGGCGAATGAAGTGACAATGAAGATCAACATGTTTTGTCCGTTCATGGAAGACATGGTTTTTTGCAAGTTTCAGCACCCCTTGATTGTCACAATACAAGTGTGAAGGCCCAGCTGGAGAGATGTACATGTCTGAAAGCATCCGTCGAAGCCATACTACCTCACAGGCTGCTTTAATAGCGCCTCGGTATTCAGCTTTTGTCGAAGAGAGAGCCACTGCCTGCTGCTTCTTGTTGGTCCATGTGACTGCTCTTGTGCCTAAACTGAAAACATACCCAGAGGTAGACTTTCTGTCATCAACAGAACCTGCCCAATTTGAATCTGTAAAACCGATTAGCTGAGGATCTTTGACCCGACCATACAGAATGCCAAAGTCAGAAGTGCCTTGTATGTATCGCAACAAATGCTTTGCTGCAACCCAATGTTCAGCTTTAGGGGCCATCATAAAGTGAGAGGTATAGCTCATGGCAAAGCTTAGATCAGGATGAGTGGCAGTAAGGTAGATTAGGCTGCCCACTAATTGTTGGAATGCAGATACATTCTCTAGAGGAGAGTCTGAATTAGCGAAAAGTTTCAGCGCTTTTTCCATTGGTGTAGAAGCAGGTTTGCAATTTGTCATCCTGAATTTGTCCAACAGACTCCGAGCATACTTCGACTGAGAGATAAAGATGCTGTCAGATTGCTGCCATACCTCAATACCTAGACAATAGTGCATGAGCCCGAAGTCAGCCATGTCAAATGTTTGACTGAGATCATGTTTGATCTGATGAATCAACGGCTCAGAGCTACCAGTAATTAGCAGATCATCAACATAAACGATGATAAGACTATCATTAGCATACTGATTGACATACAGATTGGAATCAGAAGGACTTCGCTGAAAACCATGATTGATAAGATACCGATCAATCTTAAGGTACCATGCCCGGGGAGCCTGTTTTAGGCCATAGAGAGCTTTCACCAGTTTACACACTTGGTGTTCTTTCCCAGCAACCGTGAAACCAGGAGGTTGCGTCATGTAAACTTCTTCCTGCAACTCGCCATTGAGGAAGGCACTCTTGACATCCATTTGATGGACTTTCCACCCAAACTGGGCTGCCATAGCAAGTACAAGCCGAATGGTACTCATTTTGGCTGTAGGAGCAAAAGTCTCCTCATAGGCAACACCTTTTTGTGAGTAACCTTTGGTGACCAGCCAAGCTTTATATTTGTCAAGAGTACCATCAGCCTTGTACTTGACTTTATATACCCATTAGCATCCAATGGGCTTCTTCCCAGGAGGAAGATCAGAAAGAACCCAAGTATTGTTCTTCAGAAGACTGTGGTGCTCATCGTCCATAGCCTTTTCCCATTTAGGGATACCTTTAGCCTCTGAATATGTTTGAGGCTCTGAGATGCTGTGGGATACCTTTACGCCGGAGATTAGATGAACCAATATCTGAAATAGGTGCATTATCATCACTAGGAGGGGCAGGAACAAGATTAGGAGGATCCAAAGTATTCGGAGGAGGGGTGGGAGTGTGAACAATAGGTTGAGATGTGGACAGAACTGCAGTATCCCTCCCATTAGGTGAAGCTAGAGGAATACGAACACCCAAATATGAATCCTCCAAAGGCTGATCCTTAGTATGAATAGAAGAAGTGGAGAAAAAGGGGCCAGTAGTCTCATCAATTACTACATTACGACTGAATATGAGGCGATTAGTGTCTACATCAATCAGTCTGTAAGCTTTATGATTTTCACTATAACCAGTGAACATGAGTTTTTGGCTTTTGGAGTCCAGCTTAGTGCGCTTGGTATCTGGAATCCAAACATGAGCAGTGGAGCCAAAAATTTTTAGATGGTTGACGCAAGGCTTACGGCTAGACCAGGCTTCTTCAGGTGTCATTTTTCGGATGGCATAGGTGGGAGACCGTTTCAGAAGATAGACAGCAGTGTAGACTGCTTCAGCCCAGAACTTCTTATGAACACCTCTGTGTTCTAACATAGAACGCACCATCTCTGTAATAGTGCGATTGCGATGCTCAACAACACCATTCTGCTAAGGAGTGTAAGGTGTAGTAAGTTGACGTTTGATGCCATGTGCACATAGAAATGAATGAATTGAGAGGAACAAAACTCCCCTCTATTATTAGATCGAAGAGAGATGATTGGACAGGCTGACTCTTTTTCCACCAAGGCCTTAAATTGCTGAAAGGTACTAAGCACTTCGGATTTCTTTTTCAAGAAATACACCCACATCTTTCTGCTGAAATCATCCACAAAAAATAGAAAATATTTGCACCCAGTAACTGAGGGAGTGTTCATTGGTCCACATACATCAACGTGAACCAACTGTAAAACCTTCGATGCTCTCCATTTGTCATCAACAGAAAATGGAGTCCTATGCTGTTTGCTAGCCTGACAAGCATCACAGACGCCAAGAAGTTGAGTCTGAATGTCTGGAAGACCACCAACCAGACTCTCCCAAGCTAATTGAGAGAGATAGTGTATGTTGAGATGCCCATAACGTTGATGCCAGAGTTTACCGATGGAAGTGCTCCTGGTTGCCAAAGCTTGCTCTGGAGAATCACTAGAATCCACGAGTCTATATAGACCATGATCCTCAAGAGCTTGAGCAATAGTGGTGCGTGTTTCACGGTCCACTATGCTGCATGAGTGCATGCTGAAGACAACACCCAGTTGAGGTGAATGTCAGATGATCTGACTGATAGAGAGAAGATTCAGCTCCATGCCAGGTACAAAGTATATATAGAGAAATATTAAATTTCTCCGACCAGACTGTATCTACACAGTGCCTTTTCCGACAACGGAATATTCTTCGCCTCCTCCAAAGACGATAGTCTCTGAATGGCGTGTACTCAGTGAACCAGTCTCCCTGATGTGTGAAATGTCGGGAAGCACCTGAATCAATGTACTAGGCAGAGGACTTGATGTGATCTGCAGAGCGTTTAGCCATAAAGGCGTAAAATGTGGGCTTCTTCTGTTTGGCAAAATGTACCATCTTCATGCTTTTCGAGGCGCAGAAAGCAAAACACTAGAAGATGAACAAGAAAAGCCCAAAAAATTGGAAAACACAAGCAAGCCCTGGCGCGAGTGTCGAGGCGCGAAACCCAAGGAGTAGAGATATCAGCATCTTCGAGCTCATCGTATATAGGAAATTTTGACAGATAAGCCTTTGAACTGAGCGCTTAGGGCTAACTCACAAACTACCGCTAAGGAAGCAGCAACAAATATCCACCACAAACAAAACACATCAGCTAAAGATACTGGCAATTCAGGATGTGGAACTTTAGAGGAAAATCGCTGAGCACCCAACCGAAGCGCAACCACAACAAAGAATCGCCTGATACAGTCACGTTTTTTAGGAAGACCAGAACGAACAAGGAGAGGGCGCGATTTTGCAGACGCCTCCCAAAAGATACACCAATGACAGAATAAGCGACGGCGGCCAGAAGAGAAACATGGGATTTGCTGAAAAAAAATCGCGACCTTCATAGAAATCGCGTCCTTCACAGAAAACACGACCTTCACAAAAAACACGACCTTCACAAAAGTCACGACCTTCACAGAAATCGCCGATGAAGAAAGACACCAAGGAACGAGTTGCGGAAAAAAAACACCGAAACACTGGAGATCCGTGTTTTAAAAAAGAATGTATCAGACACCAAAAAAAATGGTGTAGCCTGGTAAAAGACAGACGCCTGATAACTAAGGCGCGACCAAACACGAAGAATCCCTCACACAACTGCAACTAAAAAAATGAAAAGAAATGGTGCCTCAAAAGCCATATCCGTACGTCATACACAGATGCAGAAGGGAAATGGCTCTGATACCATGTTACAAAAATATATTATTGAATAATAAAACTGCATATTTACATGATACAACAAAGCTGTATATAAAGAGATTACAAGGCTAAAAATAGCCAAAAGTAGAAAGCAAAGAAGATAGACATTATCTTACAAGAGTGATCATTAACATACTAAATTTAGTTTAATATTACCTTTTTGGGATATGATAAGAAAATTTTCTGTTACAATAAAACTACAAATTTTTATGCAAAAAATAGAAAATTACAAGTTTATTATTGTATTTATTTAATTCTTTTAGCTTTTGTCAACCACATGTCAACACTTTAGGAAAACTCAGTGTAATTTACATTATATATCTGAGAAACCTCAATAGAAAAAGTTTTTGAATTTTCAAAGGATGCTTCTAGAAGACTTATAGAGACTCAAATAAACTTCATTTGAAGTCTCCTAATGTGTAGAGATGTCGCCATATGGGTCTCCTATAATATCCTCTAACTATTTTTTTTTTGAAATTTTTACAATATAGAAAGATGCAAATGCATCTTGATGTGGGCAAGGTGAGAGCATACGGTGTTCAGAAACACTATCTAGAAGAATGCAATGCTCAGAAAGTAAATAGGTGGCATAGCCAACCAGATCAACACTTCTTTGGCAAACAAATATGCGTATATGCTCAAGCCAAATTGGTTGATTACAACTATAGATTGGGTCAATGCCAAAATGACAGACTACAAGCTGATCTGGATCAACGCGAAAATGACAGATAATGAAATGCAAACGTTAATTATAATGCAAGTACTGGAAATGAAATAATCTGGCGGAAGAGCTTCCTGATTATTACAAAAGTTATGCCACTTCAATCTGGTAGTAAACGGCACAAATATTCAATATAAGCAATATGATAATCTTACCAAATAATTTTCAGAACTGTTACTGCTGAAATCTTCTTGAAATATCAGTCTAATCAGCAACTTAAGAAGATATTATCAGCTGAAATGGTAATCAATAATTCTTCAAATTAATATGATTTGTGGCTAAACTCTTTATGGTTGTACGACCCCCATAATTTTGTCCAATAACAGTGATTAATCAGAAATACAGATGAAACCACACTATAAGCAATAAAAAATGGTACGGCTTCCCTTATTGCTTGGTACGAGACCCTTCAACGTGCGACCTCAAACCAGAATGATCCAAGAAAAAAAATCTTGATCACAGGAGGCTGCGATTGGCAGAAAAAAAAAGTGTTGAAGATTGCACAGATCCGTAGCGTTGCAATATGTTCCGAGGACCAGACTGCAGATATTCTCACCAAGTCTGTGAGCCCGGATAAGTTTATCAGATTTAGGGGGCACCTTGGTGTAGTTGATAGATTGACCATTAAGGGAGGGTAGTAAAATAATATTTAGAATGTTCTATTAATGGTCAATATAGTAGATAATGTCTATCTACTCCGCTTTATTAGCTGAAGGTTCCATATTTAGAATATGTAAATTATTTATATACAGCTTTGTTGTATCATGTATTTCATTAGATTATTCAATAATATAATGTGCATATATTCTGAAATAACATTCCTTTCCCAAGATGATGCAAACTCCTCCAAAATACCTCTAACTTTATTAACTTGTACGGCTACTGGGATATGAAGCGGCTAGGATTTAGGAAAGGCATGACCCCTTTAATATGCAATATTTTCTTTTTAGGAGTGGCTGAAATAAGGAACAGGTATGGCCTGCATAGAAGCTCTACAATACAAAGAAATAGATAGGGTTTGCAAGCAAATGTAGTTAAATAACTTAAATAATTGACATCACACCAAAGCCACCAAAAGCACACCGCATAGAAATCTAAAACAACACACTTGTATTTTTGTATTTTTTGAATATATGAATCCCCCCACATAAATTGAATGAAAACTCCACACCAACAAAGGAAATCTTCACACCAAAACACCAATTGAAATTACAATGCATTTAGCACATTGGAAATCTCTACAATGAAATTTTTCACTAAGAACGGAGGGTTTTCATCCTTAATCCCATATGCCTCTAGGGTTTTCGTCCTTCAAGCAAGAAGTTGGGCACAAAGTTCAAATTCAAATAAATAAGTTTGTAAAAGATGGAATCCTTCAAATGAGCTCTCATCCTCCTTTTATAGGCACAAGAGGAAAATAAAGTAATAATATTTACTTTTTGCCCTAACTGAACCTAATTTTTAATTACCTTTTGTAATTTTCCGCCCAACTAGAAAGAATTAACTTAACATTAGAAAAGGCTTTATTTGCCCCATGTATGCAGTGTGAATAATAATAATAAAGTGGCCTTTTTACAATGCTAAGATAAATAATATTAAGACCGACTTTAATTATTATTTTAATTTATTTCATGTTCTCACACTACAACTACAGAAAATACCAAAATGAACTAATTAAATTATTTCAACAAAAACTAAGAACTAAAGCAATGCAGGAAATATGAAACCACTGAAAATGGCATTCTCCAAGGTTTGTGGACTCTTCCAAGAATCTTGGAATGCCCCAAACATGTTGGAATTGACTCGAAAAAAAGGGGACATGACATCTCCGATGTGGGGACACATTTCCAATACAGGAGAGTGTACAAAAGGTCAGGGTACGAGTGTATTATAAGTTATAACACATAAGCCCTGTTTTTTCTCCATGGCCGTAGCTACTTTAACTATTAAGTATTATGCCAATGTAAAGAGATATTAAATAAAGAATAATAGTGCATTTGAGTTTTTGGCCTCTAGAAAGTCCATTATAGCATAGTTGAGAGCAGTATAACCTGATGTACATATACTAGGATATCACTACCATTTAGCATTGATGACTATGGTGCTATCTCCCAGGTTGTATGGCTTGATTAATAATTGCAAAGACATGAATCCACTAATAACAATTCCGTTTAGGCTTTGCTGAAATACAACTAGTAGACCATGTTCCTTAATTATGCTTAGAACATGCTCCTTCATGGTCTGAATTAAGGTAACATCAATTCAGGATATTTACTTCAAAATAGTGTTTTTCTCCATAGCTGCACTGATTTCCACTACTAAATGTTTTCAACCTTAAAAAACTTATGTTCTTAGAAACAACACCCGTAAACTCCTCAGTTCCTAGATCATCTTATTTTCAGAAATAATGATGACTTTATAATCTATTATGTTATCTGCTTGCTACTTTTAATGGCATAGGATATTCCCCAAATCTATGAACTAAAATAGGGCATGAAAGCTCTACAAATCTTTTTGCACGTTTGTTCTGAAGAGCTGATGAATGCCTATTAAAAAATGCTGTTACACAACTATTTTTTGCAGCAAAAAGTGTAGGTTTGATTTTTTATTTTCAGAACATGGTTTCATTGTATATGCACATATGTTTTCGCTATTAAATATGTAGAATTTATTTATATTTAAATAGTAACACACATGGAATGGAAATTGGAATCTGTTTTTATTATTCTCTGTATGCAGTGAAGACGATCATTCCCTATGATATACAGATGCAATCCTCAGTAATCTATGTAAAACAATACATAGAAGTTGCAGGTATAGGTATGACTTGGTGGTGATTGTCTGCAAGTGACCAAGTTGATATTAACATAATAATTTAACAAAAAATGTCTTGTAAGAGCAGTAAATTGCTCTACTAATAAATTTCAACTTGTGAGTAAATTATTATAGCTGAACCATGTAGATAAGTACAAAACACATTGATGTTCACAATTATCCTGCATGGAGAAGTTGCAGTTTCTGCTCTCACCATGGCCAATCCTGAACAGTGTTATATGATGCGTGTTCTTTTTATTGCAAGGGCAATGCATTGTTATTGGCTTAGACTGCAAAAAGTGCTTGAGAAGATTGTAGAATTTGCAAGACATATATCTGGAAACTGCCTTAACGTTCACAATATATCTCATTCTAGGGGAGAGTGACAAGTAGTTGGACAGCCTATATTGGCGGGTCTGCTTTGTCCACCTGGAGTCACATCAGTCAACCAGATTTAGTATGAGTAATAGTATGTGGTGAAGCTAATTGTTTTTTAATTGAAATAGCTTTATTTCACAAAGTCAAATCAGTCCAGCTATACAACAAAAATCAAGGGTAGTAATCATACCCTGTGGCCCAAAGCCCTAAACAGCGAACTGAAAAATGATCATTACAAAATAGATCAATTACACATTCCACAGGGTGATAATAACAAGAGCACAAACAAGAAGGAAGCATTTAGCAGCACATATAAGGGCAGTGGCACCTGGAGGAGGGGATGAGATCACCCTCAGCACCCCAAGAGTAATTTATGAAGGAGCTGGTTTTGTACTTCATGGCATGTTATGGGACAGTGGACAACTTCTTGGATGCTGGAGAACGTTCAGATTGGTATAGGACATCCATGTGCAGGCTTCAGTGTGCAAGACTGTAAAAACTGAATATTTTGCCTATAGTAGGGAAATCACTTGTTGCAGTAGGCAGTGAAAGCGCCATCTACCATGGTGAAAGTGAAAATACTGCAGCAAATGCGCAAATGCCTCTCTGTTGGAAGTGCCAAATTCGTTGTGCTCTGTCATGGCATTCAGTGACGTTCCAGATCCCAAATTTTTCAAGTTCATCTTCTTCATGGGTGATCATTTGAACTTCCAGTTGGTAGGAGAATCTGTGTATACCATGTTTGTACCTGGAAAATGCAATGCTTGAGTCGTGTATCTCTTGTTGGGAGCTGTTTAGTGGGGTTTTCTTATGGTGAGAGTCTCATGTTCTTGACTGTTGTGTAGCACAGAGGGCAGGGGATTCAGTTGAGGGAGTTTAGACGGTTTATTAAGCTCTTGTAGATAGCCTACGGGTAAGTGAATTAATCTTGTAAACATTTTTGGAGTACTAAGTGAGTGTATACCCACATTTGTTGGAGTTTCACCTGAGGTGGATTTTTCCAGGGTTTCTTGGTCTCTTTTTCATCGTGAATTGTCTCTCTTATGTTGTTTCTTTATCTAGTTAGTTTTGTCAAGTTTTCAGTCAATTTGCTCTCAAATTCTAAGACTAACACATCCATAGTTGGTGAGCGAGTTGAGGATTATTTTTGCTAGTTTTCAGATCAAATGGTCCGTTGACTCTGAATTTGAAATGGGTTCCCATACAAATCCAGCAGCACCCAGAGGCAGAATAGCCTCTTCCTCACATTGCTCATAGGACTATTAACTCAGATCATAGGGACAGGTGGATAACATGGCCTTCTGAAATCTGTGCGAAGGAGGTGCGGGATTCGTGGTGGAGAGGGAACTCCCATAGGAACCACGAGACTTTGGGCGGCTGTGGCTTCTAAAACAGGTTGGAGGCATAGGAGTTTGAAACTCCCATTCACATGCACTGTGCTTACTAATACAAAGGCATTGCCCCCAAAACCAACAAGCTCCCTGAGGTGCTCAAGCTCCATGGCCACTTTCTCAGCCTACATCACATAAATTTTGTTATTATATCCAAACATATTAAAAACAATAAGCAAAGCAGCTCTCCAAGAAAATGGTTCAGGATGGAAAGGATTAAAGAATCCAGTGCCAAGTGGGACGAAAAAGTGTGTTTTGAAGGATCCAGGCCTCTCACACATAGAGCATTGAGGACAAGGGAGGTCATATGATGGAGAGGCTTACCAAGAGGTAATCCCTATGCTTCACCAGATAAATTGCTGAATTTCGGGTTCTTCAGGTTTCAAACCTCTGATAATAGGTCCAGGCAGAGAGTTCAAGGCCCACATAGAATTGAGTTTTTGTAACTGACAATCTCCTTAATTAGATTGGTGGAAGGACAGTAAATGGCCGAAGCAAAAATTTTCATTTTGCATGTTCAAATTACTTAGAAGGCCAGTTTAAAGGTATTTATGGCAGGAGGTTTTAAATATAAATAAAATATCTTTGTTCATAGCCCATGCATCAAATGGCTAAAAGTGAACAGTTGGCATGTTGTGGTCGACATGCCAGCCAGCTGTTTACTGTGAGGCTCTCTAACCCACTTAAACGGCTGGCACATTGACCACAACATGGTGGCTGTATATTCTTTTCCAATCCTATTTTTGAGGCACCTATGTATCAATGACGTTACTTCTTGTATTGACTTTATTTTGTTAAACATTGGTTTTCAAAGTGTCGTCAAATAACTCTTTTTGAAATAATAAATGGTCCTCGACTTTTTGAATACTTCACAACTGCTAGAGCCTGCTCACTTATTGGTCCCTCACCTATAGTCATATTTATTTTAAATTGAGAGCAACTGCTAATTTGTTTGTTACGTACTGCATGTGGCCGGTAACTCTATATCTCTCATGTTGATGGGTTTCCTCTTTCTGGGTGCTCTAATTGATTAGTATCATGGATGGTAATAATTCTGTTTACGTCTATTAGTCAGCCATTTGCCGATGCTGATACAGATTCAATTTCTAACAGAGATGTTAATTTCCTGAACCTTAAGGTTTTCTCGCTTGTACTCAAAATTTGAATTTGTTTTAAAGCACCCCTGAGAATTAAATATGAACTAGGTCTATAAACTAACATCTTTCTTTGGTTCTACCTAGTAAATCCTTCATTTGGTATAAAATTTTGAAAATCATGTTAAGCTGCCTTGGTACTTTGCTACCTTAATTCCCAATTAATTGCATAATAGTTATCAAATCTTAGAATTTATATGAAAGACTCATAAATTTTGCTTTGATATGTGAGCTTATACTACTGGATACATTACGAGGCAGAAGACTTACATCTAGATAAACAGAAAATGATAAGAAGACAGTGGAAACTAAATATATCAGAGCTTGATGCTTACAGTCAACAAAACTGAGCTTCACAGGACTGGAAAATGGCATTGATAGATGAGGCTTGGCTTGATAAAAACGACCAAATACTAAAATAAATAGTGAACATAAGAATAGGATAAATTTTTCTCCTTAAGCCTAATGGAGTATAGACGATTATAGAAAAAATTGAAAGCAAATTGCTGGTTAGCAAAGCCAAGATAACTGATAACTTAAATTGATGGCTTAACCAATATTATTACGATTGTTTTAATCACCATTTTCAACCAGATAACACTTATAATTGCATATATCGAATGACAGTTTGCTAGGTTTTGATGGACTCTTATCACTAGTATTTTCCAGCTTTCTGTTATGTTGGTATCAGTGTTTACTTCTTTCCATTTGCAGCAGTTTCTTCCCCTTGTGAACTCAATCAGATGACAACAGGTGGATGCTGTAGTCGTATTTTTGAATTCCGTTGGATTCAATTATCTAGTATTAACTAAATACATTAAAAGGCTTCAGTTTAGTACAAGTTCTTAAGATGGCCATAACTGTTTTATTCAATAATTAATCATTGATGTACAGGTTCTAGTGGCCCTAGAAAAACTCAGAAAATCAAAAACAGCTAGTCCTGAGGATATCTTGCCAATTGAGAAGCTAATAGGAGAAGCATATTCAGTTATTGATAGAGCTATCAAAATTGGCACCATGCACAGAAATACAGGAGCGCACAGAAAGTCTCGCCTTGCTAGAAGAAAGAAAGCAGTAGAAATTTTTCATGGCTGGTATAAACCAGAGTCTGCTGCATAAGAAATCAAAATCATTGGAGGCATGGAATGTGAACATTCACTTTGTTGAATTTGAATGGGTTGTTGCTTTATTTGACCATAACAATTCTTTTTGTTCATACTTGGGAATTGCAATAGATGTTATACCACTCATTTTCTATATTGGTTATTTGGTGTTTTCATATGAGGCAAGGTCAAGAATTAACTTTATATTGGGAGTTGTTGCTACTACCTCACATTATGCACATTTTTGTGTGTCATGATTTTGAGTGAGACATATAACCAATGTTTTGAAAAACTACATGTCGATCTGACATAAGATGCCTAGATAAATTGCAGTTATAAACATGTGCACTGAATAACTTTATGCTGAAAATTTGGGTAATCTTATTAAAAAGTTTGATTGTGTTGCAGAATGGATTTGCTCTAAAATTTGCAAATGGATTCCTGCCTGATAATAGGAAAACAAGATAGCTGTCTGTCTCATCTGTCTCCAAGTTGCTTTGCATCAATTTTGTTTTTAGTACAATCACATGATCTATCTCGAACATGCTAATTTTCAAGAAATAATGCACCCAGGGTTTGCAGTGTACTTTGCAGTTTTCCTTGTGTAATCAATTTGCTTGAATTTGGTTATTATACCTTAATTTCAGAAAATTTAGTGATGGTGTATATATACTGGTAAGGATTTTTTTCTCTTAAAATGGAGATTTTAGGAAGTTTTAACTTGATGTTGGTGGGGTTAATTTCCAATTGATCACATATGGAATAGAATTTGAAGTGTGTTTTTTAGGGGGATTTTGTGCAAGCATCTGGTTTGTGCTTGAATTTAGCTCTTATGCCTTGATCTGTCACAACCTGAAAGTTGCAAGGTGAAAAAGTCGACTAAAATGTCACTGTATATATATATATATATAATTAGTCTTTAATTTGATGGTTCTGCTAAGTTGTAATAAGTGATACTATGTTTTTCGATCTAAGAACGATTACTAACAAGTATGGGTCTGCATTCACAAGTTGAAAGTAGAGTTCTAAACATTATCATAGGATTAACTCATCACATCATATGATATTACTTCATATAGAATAGAAACAGAAATTGAAGTCTATTTTCACGTACGCAAAGATAAGACATAAATGACGTTAACAAGGCTATAAGAAAGTACAGAATTTTGGATCTTTTAAATTTCTTTATTAGTCTATTCATTTCCAAAATATAGAGGTATTCTCACAACATTCGGAGTTAAACTCAACAAATGAGCAATGCCAAAATCTTCCAATTTTACTTGGGGTTAAATTCAAACCTTTTAGCTGACTAAATCAAGCACAACATTTATGAACAAATCTCAATCATAGAGAACATGTACATCATGCCCTTTGGTACAGATACAACTTTACAAGACCACGAGAGACATAATCATAATACTTTCAAATAGTTTGTGATTAAAGGGGTATAAAGCAGGGTTTGAAGGGGCCTTGGAAAATCCTTTACAATAGGTGAAACATCAGCGAGAGCATTGTTGACCCATAGCAAAACCTCAGACATATAGGTTTTGAAAGGACCTAAAAATCTTTTACACTGTCAAGGCGGTTGCAAACAAACAACCACCCCTTGGCACCATTGCAGCCAAGACGCCAAACACAACAACCCAACAAAATAGGGGTAACCCAACAGAATAGGGGTAAAGATGGTTTTGAAGGGACCATAAACCTTGTACGATGATGCCAAACAATCCAAACCTGGATTGACCACCTACACAACACTAGGCCTTGTCCTAGTGTTTCAAGCACCCCTGATCTAGGTGTGGGAAACACAAACATGTTTAGGAAGAACTCTCTTCCTTCTTTGAACAATCTTCCACGAAGCATAATCCTCCGAAGTCTCAGAATGAGAGGAGAGGAGAGAGCTAGCCTTCGTTGTTGACTTGAATTGAGCCCTCATAAGTGCAGAAAGATAAACTGAATGTTGCACTGAATCTTTCGGTAGAGCAAGATTAGTAGACTCATCACCCATCGACATGAGGGGAAGGGGGTCCAAAGGTGGAGCCGTCAACATTGGGCCTTGAGAAGAAGACCCATCAGGAGAAATCTTTGAAGTTGCAACAACCCCAAGGGGATCCACAAGGGCTTTCGAGGCCTCAGTTATTATAGATATCAAAAATTGTTTTTCTTTTAAATAAATTTTGATTAAGAAGTAATGCAGTAGAATCCTTCAAGTAGAATTATATTAGTATAAGACATAATTTTTCTCATGATTGAATAAAGTACAACAATAAAGTAAAATTTTCTTCAAACTGAACGGTGCACCAAATCTTTTGGTAGAGCAGGATTAGTAGACTCATCACCCATTGGCATGAGGGGAAGGGGGTCCAAAGGTGAAGCCATCAACATTGGGCCTTGAGAAGAAGAAATCTTTGAAGTCACAAGATTCACAAGGGCTTTTGAGGCCTCATAGTTATTATAGATATCAAAAATTGATTTTCTTTTAAATGAATTTTGATTAAGAAGTAATGCAGTAGAATCTAGAAGACATAATTTTTCTCATGATCGAATAAAGTACAACAATAAAATAAAATGTTCCTCAATATATTATCTTAATTTTGAGAAAATTGTGACCAACAAAGATAAATAATTGAGAATGGAAAATGGATGTCAGAGAGAGAGTGCATCATGTGATCACTTTTCCACCAACCACAATGTTGTAGGACTCCCTCGTATGCCATTCCAAAAGGTGAGGCTCTACCCTTCTTGGATGGAGTCACAAGAATGTAGTGCATAGGAAGAGATTAGAACATGAGTAGATGACCACTATGACTCTTACACTAATCGAATAATACTTTTACAAAACATCTCTCTTTGAGCATGGTTTTATATAATAATTCATGAGGAGGTCTTGATTTGTGTTTGTATAATAAGAATACCTTAATACTTTTTTGTAGATCAATGGTGCCAGCATTGCTTTGTCGAACACAAAAAAAACAATATAATAACACAGATAGTACCACTAAGTCACTATTAAAAAATGTTACATGATATCAACAATCTTCATAATCGTTCTTGTACTACTTTTGGATTTCAGCTTCAACCATGCTTAGTTTGCAAAATAAATTAGAAAGATTGGTCAAAACTCCCATAAGCCTTGCCATTCCTTCCAATTAGTTGAAAGGCTAAACTTGATGAAAGTTCAATTGGCAATCACCCTATCTCTATGTGCAGACATTTAATCAATCTAGATGAATCGATAGAGGCCCCAATAAGGTCCTCTGTTTTATCTAGTTGCCCTAAGAACTTAGCACAAAGGTAAATAACACAATTTTTGAAATACATCAAACAAATGGAAAACATGATTGCAAGCTACTCACTATAGAAGAAAACAAGCACCGAAAATTTTATAGAAAGTACCAAATGGATAAAACTCATCTTGAGGATCAAATAAGTCGGAAATATGAAATCACAAATAGTGGGTGAACCACCCTTTCCAAGGATGTACCTCTAGATATATAAACAACAATAGCCACCCACAGAACAAAACTTCACGAGTTAATATACCCCTTTGTTCTTCATGCATGCAATGGTACAATTGTATACTATCACAATACTATTGATAAAGTAACAATCTGAGTTCATACCTTATTGATTACCTCTTCATATGCCACAAATATAAGCCTACATTTACACCCTCACATACCATCCACTTTCACACTCTTAGGTTTACATTTGTTAATACTATTGTATATCATAGTACTCATATTGTTGAAATTGCATGTGATGAAACTACTGTTCATGCAAGAATTCATATAGTTGCTTACAAGATAGTATTATTGCTAGTATTCAAACCTCTATTGAAATGATACTAATGATGCAAGTATTCATACTAGCATTCATACAAGAACTCAAGACTTCTAAGTGAATAAGCATTCATAAACTATATACAACCGAAAGAATGGATGTACATACATATAACATATTTATTACGTTGAGAGGTGTAAGTTACAGTGGTAGTAGGGAGGAGAAGCATCTAAAGTTGTGATCGTGAAAGAAAAATAATTTAGAGTAGACATTTATTTTTTAAAATATAAATAACCAAAACAATGTTCGTAGTGCTCCGAGTCTATTTTCTAAACTACTATTTTTTTTTGAAAATGACATAGATTAAGGGGTTCAAAAGAGGGAGCCAAAGAAATTGGTGTTGTTTCTGTCAAAAAAACATAACATAGCATGTTTTGTGGCTCCCTCAAAAGGTTAACTTTTTTTTGGTATTTTTAAAATTACTTCGGTGAGAAATTAGCTAATAGCATGTAGTTTATGCCTGATTTTTTTGATAATTTTTTGATGAATATTTGATTTTTTACTAATTTTCAAAGTGGACACATCCTAAAAAACAAAATTTTGGCCGTGCTACCCCTATAAATTTTGAAAACTAATTGAAAATCATTTTTTTCTTTTTTTAATATTTGTAGAATGGAGTCTAGTTTCTAAATATGTAATTTTTTTAAAATTTCAATGAATAGTTAATTTACAATGAAAAAAAGACCAAACAGTGGTTTTTGCCCAAAAACGGACACACAAACAAAAGAAATTAAAGATGAAAGGTTTAACATTGTTAAAATGTGAAAAAAATCATATCGTCAAATAGCTAAGAGAAAGCCTAACATTACCCAGGGGTTTGATTTGTTGGACCTTGAAACATGTGCAAATCGAAGGGTTAGCACGAACAAAATTATGTGAAATCTTGAAGAATATGAAAAAATACATCTGTGGCTGTTCAAAAGGCACTCCAAGCCTTTGGGTTGGAAATCCAAAGCAAATCCCAAGCCTTGGGATTCCCAAAGCAAAACATAACGCGAGAGCGTTATAACGCGCTCGCGTTATGTTTTGCTTTGCATTTTTCTTTTTCTGCAAAAGTTTGTGTTGTTTGCCATGTTTGAAATAACGCGAGCGCGTTATGTTCCCCTTAAATTTTTTATGTTTAAGGCTATTAATCATGTATGTATGTATGTATGCCTATATGTATGTATGTATGTATCTATGTATGCCTATATGTATGTATGTATAGTGTCGAGGGCAAAGGAGGGTAGAGATGGGAGTGACCCAGATAGGGGAGGAGAGGGGTGGATAAGGATTGAGTGATTAAGGTTTAAAGTTGAGGGTTGAGCATTTAGGGATAGGATTTAGAGTTTAGGGATAAGGGATTAGAGTTTAGGACCTTGAGGGATTAGGGTTTAGGGTTGAGGCTTTAGGGATAGCGTTTAGGGTTAAGGGTCGAGGGATTAGGGTTAAGGTAGAGTTTTGAGGGTAGAGGGATTAGGGATAGGGTTTAAGTTTTTTTTTTTTTTTTTTCCTGAAATCAAGAAATACTGGCCTTGGATGAGAAATTGAGCATAGTTACATTCAAAATTTGGATATGCAACCAAAACAATATTCGTAGTGCTCTGAGTCTACTTTCTAAACTACTTTTTTTTTGAAAATGACATAAATTAAGGGGTTCAAAAGAGGGAGCCACAGAAATTGGTGTTGTTTCTGTCAAAAAAACATAACATAGCATGTTTTGTGGCTCCTTCAAAAGGTCAATTTTTTTTTGGTATTTTTAAAATCGCTTCGGTGAGAAATTAGCTAATAGCATATAGTTTATGCCTGATTTTTTCTGATAATTTTTTGATGAATATTTAATTTTTTACTAATTTTCAAAGTGGACACATCCTAAAAAATAAAATTTTGGCCGTGCTACCTCTATAAATTTTGACAACTAACTGAAAATCATTTTTTTCTTTTTTTAATATTTGTAGAATGGAGTCTAGTTTCTAAATATGTAATTTTTAAAAAATTTCAATGAATAGTTAATTTACAATGAAAAAAAGACCAAACAGTGGTTTTTGCCCAAAAACGGACACACAAACAAAAGAAATTAAAGATGAAAGGCTTAACATTGTTAAAATGTGAAAAAAATCACATCATCAAATAGCTAAGAGAAAGCCTAACATTACCCAGGTGTTTGATTTGTTCGACCTTGAAACATGTGTAAATATGAGGGTTAGCACGAACAAAATTATGTGAAATCTTGAAGAATATGGAAAAACACGTCTGTGGCTATTCAAAAGGCACTCCAAACCTTTGGGTTGGAAATCCAAAGCAAATCCCAAGCCCAAGGCTTGGGAGCGTTATATTTTGCTTTGCATTTTTCCTTTTCTGCAAAAGTTTGTGTTGTTTGCCATGTTTGAAATAACGCGAGCGCATTATGTTCCCCTTAAATTTTTTATGTTCAAGGCTATTAATCATGTATGTATGTATGTATGCCTATATGTATGTATGTATAGTGTCAAGAGCAGAGGAGGGTAGAGATGGGAGTGAGCCAGATAGGGGAGGAGAGGGGTGGATAAGGATTGAGTGATTAAGGTTTAAGGTTGAGGGTTGAGCATTTAGGGATAGGATTTAGAGTTTAGGGATAAGGGATTAGAGTTTAGGACCTTGAGGGATTAGGGTTGAGACTTTAGGGATAGCATTTAGGGTTAAGGGTCGAGGGATTAGGGTTAAGGTAGAGTTTTGAGGGTAGAGGGATTAGGGATAGGTTTTAGGGTTGAAAGTTTAGGGTTGAGGGATTAGGGTTTAAGGTATAGTTTAGTAGTTCTTGTGGATAGAGCCAGTAAACAATGGGAGATTATTTGCCTGTTTCATAACAATATACCTCCCCTAAGTGCTGGGTGGACAACAAGAAACATAGATGTACCCCAACGCAAATATTTTCTCATAATGATCATCCTTCTGATTTCAACTGTTAATTACTCACTGTGGATGTACCATACACAAAGCTTTTCTCATAGTGTGTACACCTATTGGCATAATGAACCCCAGATGGGCCAGAAAAACATGCCATATAATATTACTAACATGAAAAAAGTTCATAGCCATTTTTCTGACATATTCTTGCAACTCAAATATCTTTAAAAGAAGAGTGTCAAAAATGATGGGTTTAACAACCTAACATAAGGCAAAGCAGTTTTGTTGGGTTTAGGGATAGGGTTTAGGGTTGAGGGATTATGGTTTAAGGTATAGTGTTGAGGGTTTAGGGATAGGGTTTAGGGTTGAGGGATTAGGGTTTAGGGTTGACGGATTAGGGTTTAATGTTGAGAGTTGAGGGTTGAGGGTTTAGGTATAGGGTTGATGGTCAAGGGATTAGGGTTAAAGTAGAGTGTTGAGGGTAGAGGGATTAGGGATAGGGTTTAGGGTTGAAGGTTTAACGATTGAGGGTTGAGGCTTTAGGGCTGAGGGTTAAGGGATTGGGGTTTAAAATATAGTGTTGAGCATTGAGGGTTTATGGATAGGTTTTAGGGTTTAATTTTTAAGGGTTAAGGGTTGAGGGATAGGGTTTAGGGTTTAGGGATAAGGGATTAGGGTTTAAGGTATAGTGTTGAGGGTTGAGGGTTTAAGAATAGGGATAGCGTTTAGGGTTTAGGGATGAGGGATTAGGGTTGAGGGATTAGGGTTGAGGGTATAGTGTCGAGGGTTGAGGGTTTATTGATATTGTTTAGGGTTGAGGGTTGAGGGATTAGGTTTTAGGGTTGATGGATTAGGGTTTAAGGTATAGTGTTGAGGGTTGAGGGTTTAGGGTTTAGGGTTGACGGATTAGCGTTTAATGTCGAGGTTAGGGTTAGAGTGTCGAGGGTAGAGGGATTAGGGATAGGGTTTAGGGTTGAAGTTTTAAGGATTGAGGGTTGAGGCTTTAGGGATGAGGGTTTAAGGCTTAAGATATAGTGTCAAGTGTTGAGGGTGTAGGGATAGGGTTTAAGTTTTAAGGGTTAAGGGTTGAGGGATAGGGATTAGGGTTTAGGTATAATGTTGAGGGTTGATGGTTTAGGGATAGGGCTTAGGTTTGAGGGATTAGGGTTTAGGGTTGAGGTTCGAGGGTCAAGGGTTTAGGGATAGGGTTGAGGGTCGAGGGATTAGGGTTAAAGTAGAGTGTCAAGGGTATAAGGATTAGGGATAGGGTTGGAGGGTTTAGGGATAAGGGATTAGGGTTTAAGGTATAGTATCGAGCTCGTTGAGGGTCTAGGAATAGGGATAGTGTTTAGGGTTTAGGGATGAGGGATTAGAGTTGAGGGATGATGGATTAGGGTTGAGGGTTGAGGGATTAGGGTTTAGGGATAAGGTTTAGGGTTGAGGGATAAGGTTTAGGGTTGAGGGTTGAGGGATTAGGGTTTAAGGTATAGTGTTGAGGGTTTAGGGATAGGGTTTAGGGTTGAGGGATTAGAGTGAAGGGTTGAGGGATTAGGATTTGACGTTGAGGGTTGAGGGTTTAGGGTTTAGGGATAGGGTTGAGGGTCGAGGGATCAGAGTTAAGGGTTGAGGGATTAGGGTTTGACGTTGAGAGTTGAGGGTTGAGGTTTGAGAGTCAAGGGTTTAAGGATAGGGTTGAGGGTCGAGGGATTAGGGTTAAAGTAGAGTGTGGAGGGTATAAGGATTAGGGATAGGGTTGGAGGGTTTAGGGATAAGGGATTAGGGTTTAAGGTATAGTATCGAGTCTGTTGAGGGTTTAGGAATAGGGATAGCATTTAGGGTTTAGGGATGAGGGATTAGAGTTGAGGATGATGGATTAGGGTTGAGGGTTGAGGGATTAGGGTTTAGGGATAAGGTTTAGGGTCGAGGGATTGAGGTTTAAGGTATACTGTTGAGGGTTTAGGGATAGGGTTTAGGGTTGAGGGATTAGAGTGAAGGGTCGAGGGATTAGGATTTGACATTGAGGCTTGAGGGTTGGGGCTTTAGGGTTTAGGGATAGGGTTGAGGGTCGAGGGATCAGAGTTAAGGGTTGAGGGATTAGGGTTTGACGTTGAGGGTTGAGGGTTGAGGTTCGAGGGTCAAGGGTTTAGGGATATGGTTGAGGGTCGAGGGATTAGGGTTAAAGGAGAGTGTGGAGGGTATAAGGATTAGGGATAGGGTTGGAGGGTTTAGGATTAAGGGATTAGGGTTTAAGGTATAGTATCGAGTCTATTGAGGGTTTAGGAATAGGGATAACATTTAGGGTTTAGGGATGAGGGATTAGAGTTGAGGGATGATGGATTAGGGTTGAGGGTTGAGGGATTAGGGTTTAGGGATAAGGTTTAGGGTTGAGGGTTGAGGGATTAGGGCTTAAGGTATAGTGTTGAGGGTTTAGGGATAGGGTTTAGGGTTGAGGGATTAGAGTGAAGGGTCAAGAGATTAGGATTTGATGTTGAGGGTTGAGGCTTTAGGGTTTAGGGTTTAGGGATAGGGTTGAGGGTCGAGGGATCATAGTTAAGGGTTGAGGGATTAGGGTTTGACATTGACGGTTGAGGGTTGAGGTTCGAGGGTCAAGGGTTTAGGGATAGGGTTGAGGGTCGAGGGATTAGGGTTAAAGTAGAGTGTGGAGGGTATAAGGATTAGGGATAGGGTTGGAGGGTTTAGGGATAAGGGATTAGGGTTTAAGGTATAGTATCAAGTTTGTTGAGGGTTTAGGAATAGGGATAGCATTTAGGGTTTAGGGATGAGGGATTAGAGTTGAGGGATGACAGATTAGGGTTGAGGGTTGAGGGATTAGGGTTTAAGGTATAGTGTTGAGGGTTTAGGGTTGAGGGATTAGAGTGAAGGGTTGAGGGATTAGGATTTGACGTTGAGGGTTGAGGGTTGAGGCTTTAGGGTTTAGGGTTTAGGGATAGGGTTGAGGGTCGAGGGATCAGAGTTAAGGGTTGAGGGATTAGGGTTTGATTATGAGGGTTTGCCCCTTCATTGTTATGCCTATCATATGGCAGAGCATCTGGCAAGCTCTTGTAGGAAACAGGAAAAGTTCTCCCTCAAAGACCTTGTGGCCATTCAAGTCTGAAGGGGAAGGTTTGGAAAGAGAAATAGATCATGAAAGAAGATAATGCACAGGATGGGATAAATCTATGGCAGGACAAAACGCGAGCATTCTGCTATAGAAACGGTAAAAATGTGTTGACCCCCGTGATCCAAGCCCACATGCTTTGTTCTCATACTAATTTTGCGCGTGCTCCGACAAAAAAGAAGTGCTTTCATGCTGTTGGGAAGTTCACATGCACATTTGACACATTGTACCACCTTTGCATGATCTTTCCACCACCTTTTCTGCTTTGCCAACTTGAGGAGGAGGAAATAACATAGTTTTCACACCAAGTTTGATATATATCTATTCAAGTTTCAATTTTTGTAGTGTTGCAATGTTAATTGTGATTCAATTTTAGGAATTTAACATTATAGATTGGTTAATAGTATTGTTGTTAGTAATTATATTTGAATGTTATTCAATTTAACATTGAAAAGGAAGCAAGTGGTGAAAAACTCAAATTGTTGAGGAGTTTGATGCAAGAAGAAAAAAATACTACATAATTGGGTATACTCTCCATTTGAATCTTTATTTTTTAGGTATGTCAAGTCTTTACATGCATGTTCTTTACATTTTCCTTAATTCGGATTGAATTACTTTATCATGTTTTTTCATACATGTTTAAAATAGACACATTCCCAATCAAGAAAGCAGCCTACAATCTCACATGATGCCATGTATATTTTCTACACTTGGGCTCTTTAATAATTATGTGTAATAAACAGACCTTAATATACCATGATGTCAAACTATACAAGAATAAATCCTTACAACATAATAAAAATACAATCCCACTATTATCTTGTATTCATTTCTTAGGAAGTAATATTGGTCTTTTTATCATGCTATAGACAAATTCTTCATCATGCCGAGGAAACGATCAAGAATTAAACTAACACAGGAAGAGATAGAAGGTAAGAATGCAAAGAAAGCAGTGGCTATGAGGGAACTTCGTGAGAAGAGAAAATTGGACACGATAAATGAAGACATACCAATTGAAGAGGAACCACAAGCATCACAAAGAGATATGGTATTGGCGACACAAAGAGAACGAATGCAAAAACTTCGTGCTACGAGAGATTTGAATACCATAGTTAGAGACACGTCCTCTACCACAAGTCAACATGTAGGGACACCATCTACCACATCTCAAGTTGAGAGTACATCATCACTCACATGTGATGAAGGAGGTACGCCATCGTTCCCACCTCAACCTCAAGGTATGTCATCTATTCCATCTTCGATCGAAGGTATGCCATCTAGCCCATCTCATTTAAATATTGATGAAATTCCTAATATTGAGATGAATTTACCTAACTTAACAAAACTTAGAATTTTGCATAGAAAGCCAAAGTATTTGATTGAAATTGATGAGAATATTTTGCAGCCAATGGAAGGTAAGATTCCAAAACGCACTTGTAGAAGATATGCTCATAAGATTTGGAGATTGATCTTTGAAAAGTTAAATGAGACTGCAAGATGTCAACTATTCATTGAAATGATGCGAAGTATAAAGTATAGGTCCATCATGAAGATTCTTAGGTTGAGAACATCAGAGGTTTCAAGTGAAAAATCTATTGTCAAGAATCTAATGAGTGCGAATGAGAGTGTGGGTAACACCTCACGCACAAAAGATAGTAATGCAACACGACATGTGATTACATCGACTATAGTAAGTAGTCAAACGAGGAAAACTCGTCTCATTAGAAAGACGAGTCAAGAATTGAGAATTAATAGGAAAACTTTATCAAGAGCTGTTGGAAGACACCAAAGAATTGAGGACACTAATGCCAATGAATTATGGGCGTTCTCGAGGAGACTACCACGAAAAGATAAACCAATTGTTGAAGCATTGAGATCACTAATTGAAGACTTTTGGAAGAATTACACAAGGGCATCTCTGAATCAAAGGGATGTGGTAAGAAGGAGAATCGGTAGTCAGAACCGTGAGCCACATCCAAAGCATTTTTTGGATGAGACTCAAACACAGTTTTATGGTAAATTTCTAGAGAAGTATCCTCAAATTAAAATTTGTCAAAAATATTTTGAAATGCTAAAACCTTTCCATATCAAGATAAATCACACACGCACTACTTGTTGTTGTAGATTACATATTGAATTTTCTAACCATTTTGATGCTTATAGGTCTATATGTTTAGATATGCATACTAACAATGTTTTGCAGGGTTGTGCCATATGTGCCCCACCAACATCTTCAAGAGACTTCATATCAAGAATTTTATGTGAAAGAGAGGAAGGTCAAATATTCTACAAGAAATTATGCTTGGATGGCACATGTCATCGTTGCGGTGGCTTGCAACATTTGCCAATATGTGAACATATGGAAAGAACACATGCGGTTGGAAACGAACTAGTAGAGTTTGGCAAGTATAAAAAAGTGGCATACAATACAAAAGATGGTAAAAAGCAAAGAGGTGTGAATTGGTTATTGAAAAGATTCTAGTGTATCAGTTTATGCCTATATTTTGTGACAGCATAGTGTATGAGTATGCAAGACATGCCCATAGAGCTCGATGGTTGGACTTGCAATTCAAGTTATGCAAGGACACATTTTCGGTTGGTAGCATTGTTTCAGTCGTCAATTTTGCAGAGAACTACAGTCTACATCCATAGTGTGAGGTGCAATCACAATATTACAACTCCACACAGGTTTCTATATTTGTGCACAGCACATTCATTCATGCGAATGATAATACAGAGGATGACAGAAAGATCATAAGGGAGTATAATTTCTATATTAGTGATGATCGCACACATTCTACGGAGTTTGTGCAAGGTTGCTTTCAGGTCTTCTACAATGATTTGGCTAGAAGGGGCATATCGTTCAGTCAACATATCATATGGTCGGATAACTGTGCGTCACAATTCAAGAACTTGCAGAATTTCTATTGGTTGAGTAGGAGGCATAATTTTATAGGTATTCAACATATGTAGAACTTTTGTGAGGCCGGGCATGGAAATGGTATATTTACGCTAGGCATGGTCCTGTTTTTCACCCAAACATGTCAAAACAATCCAAGCTACATTGTACCGACAATATCCCTGAAGAGTCAAAAGTGTAAAAAGGCAGCAATCTTTGACGAGATGTTACTTGAAAACCGTGTCACTTAGAAACATTCTGTTTGAGGCAACGTGATCACGTAGAGTGCCTCTACAATAACCTCTCTGGGTTTTTATATCTCTGAGGCATTTTCCCGTGGTGAAAGGTTTTTTGCTGCCCCAAAAATCGTAAGAAGGAGGCAGTGTAAAGTTGCAAAGGGGTGTAACTTTCGTCCTGCTCCTGATGCGACCAAACTGACTATTCCAACGTGTCCGGATGGGTACATTTACGTTAGGCATGGTCCTATTTTTCACCCAAACATGTCGAAACAGTCCAAGCTACATTGTACTGACGATATCCTTGAAGAGTCCAAAGTGCAAAAAAGAAGTAATCTTTGACGAGATGTTACTCGAAAACTGTGTCACTTAGAAACATTTCGTCTAAGGCAACGCGATCACGTAGAGTGCCTCTACAATAACCTCTCTCGATTTTTTATATCTCTGAGGCATTTGCCCATGGTGAAAGGTTTTCTGCTGCCCCAAAAATCGTTAGAAGGAGGCAGTGTAAAGTTGCAAAGGGGTGTAACTTTCGTTCTGCTCCTGATGCGACCAAACTAACTATTCCAACGCGTTCGGATGGGTACATTTACGCTAGGCATGGTCCTATTTTTCACCCAAACATTTCGAAACAGTTCGAGCTACATTGTACCGACGATATCCCTGAAGAGTCCAAAGTGCAAAAAGGCAGCAATTTTTGACAAGATGTTACTCGAAAACCATGTCACTTAGAAACATTCTGTTTGAGGTAACGTGATCACGTAGAGTGCCTCTACAATAACCTCTCTTAGTTTTTTATATCTCTGAGGCATTTGTCCGTGGTGAAAGGTTTTCTGCTGCCCCAAAAATCGTCAGAAGGAGGCAGTGTAAAGTTGCAAAGGGGTGTAACTTTCGTCCTGCTCCTGATGTGACCAAACTGACTATTCCAACGCATCTGGATGGGTACATTTATGCTAGGCATGGTCCTATTTTTCACTCAAACATGTCGAAACAGTCCGAGCTACATTGTATCGACGATATCCCTGAAGAGTCCAAAGTGCAAAAAGGCAACAATATTTGACAAGATGTTACTCAAAAACCATGTCACTTAGAAACATTCTGTTTAAGGCAATGCGATCACGTAGAGTGCCTCTACAATAACCTCTCTCAATTTTTATATCTCTGAGGTGTTTGCCCGTGGTGAAAGATTTTTTGCTGCCCTAAAAATCGTCAGAAGGAGGCAGTGTAAAGTTGCAAAGCATTGCTAAGAAATCCTCAATACTCAAACACTCCAATGAACTGAATCAACTTCTTCTTAGGTGCAAATGTAAGGGTACACAAGGGGTAAATGGCGCCTAGATGACTTAGTGCATTTCTATGACTTCATTCACATGTTTAAATGTTTGAGAAACTCTCCTTTACTAAGCGCTTGTCCTCATGTCAATGTTAAGTTTTATACCTCCTAGGCACTCAATTAGGTGATGTCATTAGATACAACTTACCCTTAGGCATCAATGTAGCTTCTTCAATCCATCACACTTCTAGGCGCTCAAATTTGAGGTTTTGGATTTGTATCTTATTCCTAGGCGCAATTGGATGATCTTCTTAGATTTAGGCGCTCATGATGGTAGGAAATTACATGAAGGGACGCCTAAGTCCAATTTGACTTTGTATTTGATATTTTATGACTCCAATTGACTAGGAATGGCTCAATTTCTAAAGTGCTGACTCAATAATGTAAGTTTAAGGTCTTTTCCTCCTAGGCGCTAATTAATGAGTTTAGTAGATGCAATTTCTCCTGGACTTGAAGATTGTGAAAGAATTTGAAGCTTGGATGGATGTCTTCAAATGTTCGATGAAGAAGTGTTCCAATTTGAAAGGTCCTTTGAAGTGTAGATATTGATGATAACACTTTCCCTTATATGTGAAGTAGATGACTTCTCAAGGAGGCTTGAATGTATCAGAGGGACTTGAAATTGAATGGATGTCTTTGGAATGCTTGATGATGATGAGAAGTTCCTTTGGAGCAGCTACATGCTGATCTTGAAGCGATGATTGATGAAGAATCTAGTTGATACTTGAAGATGAATGGAACTTGAAGTGATAGATGGAAGTCTTCGAACATGATGCAACTGGTGATGTCGTTGATGAAGAAGACTTGAAATATATCTTGTTGTGACCTTAAGAGATTCATTCAAAAGGTGTCTTTCAATGCAATTTCTCCCTTAGGCGCCAGAATGGGTTTGTATTGATGGAGAGTGCGCCTAGATTTAAATGTCTTTATACTTGCAATTTTGTAATTCTAAATGATGAGACATGTCTTAGAATGAATTCTATCTTTCAAGCGCTCACTCCAAAAGGTCATCTCATGCAATTTCACCCAAGGCGCTCATTGAGGTGTCCTGAGAGGCTAAAGTGCGCCTAACTCAATTGCCTTTTATCATTTTTGTGCTTTCAACAATTAAAAATGACCTAGAGTGATCCTTTCTCTTAAGGCACTCACCTATTGATATGAAATCAAGTTATTTCTGTTAGGCGCAATTTTAGGCTTGTATGGGTGAAAAGTGCGCCTTACATCTTTAGGTGGTTCTTTCTAATTTTCAATGATTTCAATCAAATGCCAAGTGTCTAAGGAAGCTTTTGTCTTGAGATGATTAAATTTTGAGGTTCAAGGCACAATCTGAGGGTTGTATAGATGAAAGTTGACTTCATCTTGGGCGCTCATTTGAGTTGGGAGGAGCTAGAATTTGTGCCTAGATTAGAGATAGATATTTTGGCTTATTTGATGATGGTCTCAAGTCTCTCTACCAAGGCGCATTTTGATGATGTTCTTATTTAAACTCTTATGAAGACTATCTCATCCCTAAGCGCTCATCCTCATGATTTTCATGCACTTAGACTTCAAGGCGCATGCAACTAGTAGAAAAATTCACAATGAGCGCCTTTGCTTTGGAATAATTTCTTATTGATCATTAGGCACACTTTGGAGTTGATATGTACTTCCTTTACTTCCATGTACTCAATTCATCATAATTATTGTCAAAGACTTCTCCAAGCTGATTGATAACATGCTTCTTGATGTTAAGATCCTTCATTCACTCCTTAGATCTAGGCGCTCATGATGGTGGGAAATTACATGAAGGGCGCCTAAGGTTCAAAATAGGTTCTTTCCACTCATCTTAACTTTCAATCATTGTAGTTAATCTCAAAAGACATCATCCAAAATGAGAAACCTCCAAGACTTGTCATTGTAAGTTGATTTCCTCCAAGGCGCCAATACAAGGTTCTTTTGAAGGCAAAGGGCGCCTAGACTTATGGGGCTCAATTTGATGTATTTATTGAAAGCTCAAGGTGAATTGATGCTTATTGAAAATGCCACTTAGTCCTTCATTTGCATTATAGGCGCCATTTTCTATTGACTTATATACTCCTCCTCATGCTAGGGCGCCATAATGAAATGGTTTAGACAATAGGTGCACTTCACTTTCTAGAGGCTTGTTCTCCTACCACCTTAGGTGCACTTTTATGGTGGAACAGGTGTCAATGGGCGCCTTGTCTTAAATGAATGCTCTCTCCAAGTTGGGTGCCTTGACAAAAATCTAGTAAGTACAATTCATTCATTAAACTATTTATTTTATTACCCCCGTAAAGCTTTGAAGTCCACCACCGCTGACAAGTGTTGCCGTGAAATCTACAATATTAACCTATTCAACATCCAAAATTAGATATTAGAATACCATTCATATAATGATGCTATTCACATGTAATATTTATAATTGTTTACTAGTTACATACCCCGACAGTAGATGATCTAGTGTAAAATACAGGTGGAGAACCACTGAAAACTGCATCGACGCTATGACCCTGAAATTTTATTAAAATCATCAATTTAAATTAGTTAATCTTGCATTTCAAAAATAAAATTTAATAAATTAAATTCAATAAACTTGCTAATATTTACTTGAGTATCAAGGCCGAAAGTCTCACTTAGGAGGGTATCTGTCATCACCATCTACTCAGCTGCAGATGTAGCCTGTGCACCTACGTCCTGACTATCCATGGGGTCATAACCATAGGCTGACCCGCAAGCCTGACAAGTATGGGGTGGGACCCTACTCCTCGCACTATCTCCCAACCCACTCTGTGCTACAAGACCGGCATGCTCTATGATGCTCTGGGTCAAGGCACTAATGGACTGAAGTGTATTGACCTCAACACTCTCCTTCACATGCTCATGGGTTGGTTTGCTAATTACTTGTCTCACTACCCGCTGTGGGTCAAGACGTGCCCCTGGTCTATCTTGTGCTGACTCCCCACCTCTACCCTGGAAGTCTCGCATATCAAAATAGTTTGGCACTTTATTAAGGACAAACTCGCGGTAGAGTCTCCTCAAAAAGTATTGCGGAACCTCATTATTATTGCATGGAGGATGGTCAAAAACTATCCACCACCTTTGCCCAAAATTGTCCCTTATCGCTTGGTTGTTGCACCAATGGATAGGGAACCTCTTGCATGTAATGGGTGGAGGTTGATTTGATTGTGGGTTTGTGAAAATCGAACACAAGTCTAATTTTGTGATTTGTAATTTTTTCACATCTTGGTATGACAGCTTGTCTGCATAATAATCTCTAAACTCTCTCCTCTTATCCGTCCAACTAGTTATTTGCTTGCTAATTGAATCTACATTTGATAACATAGATTCAGCAAGCGTGGACCTATGCAAGGTTGAAGTGGAAGGATCTTTCAACCTTGCAATTATATCTTCAATTTCTTTTTTGTTGTTTTTAATTTGCCCCATTATATTTTCTTGTGTTCCAGGGGCATGTCGAGGAATGGATGGAGGAGGTTGTTGTTCTGCAGGATTTTGTGGATATTGAGGAGGAGGAGGAGGAGGTGGTGCATTAACATTTCCTGACAATTAACAAAATATACATCAAAAAACAACTCAAACCTACCTATTTAAAAGAAAATTCAAACAAAAAAACAAATAAAACTCACTCCTTTGGTGTGCTCGACGTCATGGCGGCATTTTGGTGACGAATCACCAAGATTTTGGTGTTGAATTGTCTTTTCCAAAACGCGAGCGCGCTTCCTAGGGTTTGCAAGCCAGGGGGATAGAGGAGAAAAATAGAAATGAAATGAAATGACAAGCCTTTTTTATTTATTTATAGTAGTTAATAACGCGCTCGCGTTATAACGCGAGCGCGTTATGGTTTGGTTTTGACGAGCCTTAGGCTCGTCATTTATTATTATTTTTTTAAAACCATTTGGCCACTTTTTGGCCCCCCATCTTTTTGCATTTACCCTTATGTGATAAATAAAATAACTCTTAAGTAAATAAAATAGCTCAAAATAAATGTATTTAAGATACCTATACTAGAATGTAAGAACCAATCCATTACACTAGATTAAAATAATAATATTCTCATAATTTAGTGTTGAAAAAGGGAATAATTAAATTTTTTCCTTAAATATTACAACTCAAGTAAAATTCTTTCATCAATATAATCAAATATGATTTCATACATCAGCTAAAGAAATGGTTAAATAAAAAGGACTATGCCTTTACAATAACTAGCCATATAGGCTCATACAAAAGAACAACACACCATACAATGTCTTCGATACCTAACCATATCTTCGACATTGAATCTGACGGAGAGAGAGCATCATCAAGGCGATTTACCATCCAGCCATGAGGCTCACGCCTTCCGATCTTCCTCCTGAATGGAGAAGCCCGACCTTTTGCGAGGAGTCTAACAAATTGAAGCCGACATGCGTGAAAATTTTTGGTGCAACATGATATATTCACCATCCCTATAGCATGTGTCAAATGCAAATATTGATCTAATATCATGATATGACCAAGAGAGAAATAAAACATCAAATAATAAGTATTACTAATTTGACTGACAAGCTTTGGCCAAAACATCTTTTCCAGTTGTGTTCGGCTAGATAGGTTCAAAAAGGAATGTACCTTTCTTTGTAGCTCCATATTCGACACCCCTCCATGCTCTTTCTCTAACTCATCATACAGAAATGCAAGAATACACTCACAACATACATCATTCATAGTTTCATACAAGATGGCAAGGAAGGTAACACATTCATGCAATATATCATACATCTTATGAAGGTAGCATTCGAACATTTGAAGTGATAACATAAACTTGCAGTTGAGATCATATTCATACAAATGGATCGACGCTTGAAAAACATTCATGAAAATATGATATTCAAAGTCTACTTTCTTTTAAACTTGGGATAAATTGTGGACGCCCGTGCTTTAAACAAACATAATTTGTAAGAAAATATTATCTTTTAGATTTTTGATTTAGTAAACCTATTTAAAAAGTAATTCTTGCTCTCTTGTTCTAGTAAGAAGAAATGACACTGGTTTACGAATTTAAGGTCTTAATTGAAGAAATGAAATATCTTCCCTACTTGAACTAAGAAATTGATAATGATTGGCAATTCCCATAACTAGAATCAAACTCATTTTATATGATCCGCTTAGAAAGACACAATATGCTTATACTTGTAGTATAGTATAGAATTGCCATAAATGTTAAGCTAGGCCTTCATCTGAATTTGTTTCATGAATTTTTGAGAGTACCTAAGAAAATGATATTAGGTAATTAGATTAGTCTTTGGTTTCTTAAAACCATGCTACAAATTCGTGAATAGATTCTATGTATTAAAGTGGCCTAGAGAATATTCACGATTCTTATTAATATAATTGTTTATTTTAACTTATGCATAAACTTATGAATCCGTCCATGTTTACTTGAGTGGGTGGCAACCGACGAAAAACTGTCTGGGGAAACAAAACCATTATTCATCCCAATTTATTCTTGAAAAACATTCATGAAAATATGATATGCAAAATTGTTCTGACATAGAAATAAATTCTTATCATAAACCTACAGCTAGCTTGATGCTACATATATATATATATATATCTTAAACCAATACCTTTACTAATTTAGTCACTAATGACTTTAATAACACATCTACTATTTCACAGATACAAAATTATATATATATATATATATGGCTTTCCAAATTACACTGCCTCTTAACATAATACTCTATCAATTTTGACCAGTTTAACATGTTATAATGAATTGAATTGAATTGAAGATAGCCTAAGGGACCAAGAAGCCGCAGCCCTAAGATAATTTCAAACTCTTCTAACATGCAACTTGACCAAGAAACTGGCCGTTATGTGTAGCTTAGCCTCTTCAAAGAGCTCGCTAAGACTCCCTCCTTCCGTGATGTCCCCGTATTGCTTGCGGATGTCCTCATAAGCAACACACTCAAAGATGAAGTGCCATTCAGTTTCTACAACTTTTTTGCTGTAGAACGTGCATATCCCATCTTCCCACAATTCCTTGAGAACTGCCCATCTACCAGTTTCACACCTAAAATAAAAGAATACAAGTATATCTTTTATAAGTTCTAAAAAGGGGTAATGCAGTCATGATAAAATTTCATAAAAGACTGCATGCCATTACCTATATATGTCGGCCTCTACAATTTACAAAGTGAAAACTGATGCCTTAAAAAGCTTATTAAAACAGTTAAGAACCTCGCCAGCTAAAAGCAAATGAAAGGCGGATCTCGGCAGGGCAGCGTCTATCCAGCCTTCACGATGCACCATATGCTCCTTATCAATAATCCACTGCACCAGCATAAATCCCAATCATATATATATTAAATAAAAAACATTTACGTTTATTTCAATCCTAGCACTGCGTTTGCATAGGGAAAAACAAAATCAAAAGACAAGGCGCCATGCAAGAGAAGGTTGCGAAGTGCCATGAATGTTGATGAGAGGATTCTTGTTGTATTGGCGTCTAAGCTTTATTTTTTATTTAATATAACAGATTATTTAGTTTATTTTTATATATTGAAAGATAATAGATCTGTGTATTTCTTATTTAAATATTTTAGTTAATCTAAAAACAGCTGGATCAAAATTGTTTAATATTATTAGTTTATGTCATTATTACCATAGGCAGTGATCCAAGCTTTAAAAGATAAATAAAGAAATAGTATGCCAGGTTAGTCATTAGTCAATACCATTTATGTCTGTTCTTTTGTTAAAGATTTGCCTGGCATCATTTAATGATAGTTTTCGAGTCTCATTGGCCATCTAAATTATTATTAGGTGGATGATAAAAGTTCTTCGAGCAAGACATTTTGCTCTAATAGAAATGATGTTTATAGTTAATCTTGAGAGCAGCTACAAGAAACTCTAGCCATAAAAAGTTCATTCCAAGTTGGTGCTAGTTAATATCTGTTGCATGTGATGCCATAAAATTAATATGTATATGAACGAAAGGTTGGAGGTCTACTTTGAAGATCAATATTTCAAGATGGCTATAAAAAATGTTCATTTGTTGGACAGGGAGAGGATCTAACTGGGGACTTTTTAAAAATATAATAATCTAGTTCAACCGTTAACGGTTAATTTTGGTCAATAAAAATAGGACAAATATTTATAACTTTCTAATATGAATGAGGTGTAAAATCATTATTGACTGTTTGGCTTCTTGTTTTTAAACATTGTAATTTACCAACCTCATTGTTAACTATGTATGCATTATCAATTCAATGATGGTTTGTTTTTACCAAAGTTGAAATTGGAACATGCTAACAAGATATGTTGCTCCCTAAGAAATCAATGTCATGGATTAAAAAATGAAATAATATTTTGGGCTCTTATAAACATAAGAAAGGATAGTTTTTTAAGAATGCTTTGATGAGTGATACATATAAATTTTTTGTGGTTCTAACATAAACAGAGGAAGAGTGACATTTCTTAGCATGGAAAGAGTACCTATAGGCTTCACTAGTGTAGTGACAATGCTACTTGTTTCCTTGAAATTACACATCTAGGGCTAGATTTTAGAACTAGAATTAATACACTCTCAATAACTGGCATTTCAAATTTGATCTTTGATCATATGGTTGAAATTAGAAGATTTCCTCACATTGCTTCTCTATAAGATTGAACTTAGAGAGGGGTCCCACTTATGCCTATGATGGATGAAGACAATTGGAAAGTGGTTGCAAATGAATACTGGTAGTTAGAAATTGTGCCATGTAATGAGGTACATGTTTAGGGTAGTGGAAGCATGTAACTAAAGAGTTCAATGGTCAAGCAGGGTGTGATATTGAAATAAATGATGGATGCATGTAGAAGGATTCACCTTGCAACATCAATTTTTAGAGGAAGTCTTCAATTAACTGGGGCAAAGACATGGGCAATTGAGGGAACAAGAAAATCTACGGAGAGAGATATTAACAATAATGTCCATATGATATAGTGGACTCATAGTTGTGACTTGTTTGGGATCTTCTTTTCCATTCCCAAAGAAAAATGGATTTTATTATGACAAACATAATAATACTCACAACTTGTAACTTTTAATTTTAAGAGTAAATTTGTACATATACATTTTGTTAAGTTGTTTCACACAATCTTACATATCAATTTTTAATACAATTATGCCTATGATGGATGAAGACAATTGGAATGTGGTTGCAAATGAATGCACAGTGTGATATTGAAATAAATGATGGATACATGTAGAAGGATTCACCTTGCAACAACAATTTTTAGAGGAAGTCTTCAATTAATTGGGGCAAAGACATGGGAAATTGAGGGAACAAGAAAATGTAAGGAGAGAGATATTAACAATAATGTCCATATGATATAGCAGACTCATAGTTGTGACTTGATTTGTATCTTCTTTTACACTCCCAAAGAAATATGAATTTTATTATGACAAACTTGTAACTTTTAATTTTAATAGTAAATTTGTACATATACATTTTGTTAAGTTGTTTCACACAATCTTACATATCAATTTTTTAACATTAATAATACAAAAATTATAACATTAAAATTCATATACATCTTATAATTTTATAAAATTATTATACACAAATTTAACTAAAATTATTAAAATTAATTAGTAAATTCTAATGAACTTAGAAGTCATAAATATTTAGTAAAAAATAAACAAAAGTGGAAAATGTTGCCTATGCTACTAGATGTAAAATAGTTGGTAAAAGAAGCACTAGTTGACCTAGGTCTGGGTATTAATATTATTCCAAAGATAATTTATCAAATAGTGGGGGAACCTACATTATAGAATACACCATACATCATAGCACTAGTAGATGGGAATCATCGATTTTCCTTTTGAACTTAGAGAAATATGGAAGTCAAATTTAATGCCATTTTAAAACAAAGCAATGGAATCTTTGAGTGTCAAAATGTCAAATTAAATCTAAATGACTAATGCCACTAGTTAGTCATATAATAAACTTGAAAGGTGTAGGCATTTTCTACAAGCATGGAACAAAATCACATGCCAATGATAACAATCATCAAAGGTAATTTTATGAATTTGTACCATGAAAGTGTAACTCACATTGACAACCCAAAGCTAGACACCTTTGCTTATGCCTTTGTGACATCCTAGACATCAAGGATTAAATTGTGACAACACACCTAAACTTTCAAGATGATGACCATATGCATGCAAACACACAAAATGAGACCTTCCATTGTAGTGAACCAAAATTATCATATGGACATGCTTCTTTGACAATGTGACACACATGTCAACAAGGTATGACAACCACTAATTTAGATCAAAATGGAATACCTGCATAATAATAAATACAACACCATGAAAGAAATCAATGAGAATAATGCATGTCAAAAAATCCATCAGGTGACACAAAAATAAGGGTTCAAAGGGTGAAATTGTAACATCACATTCCATAATGCTCAAAATAAACATAACTACTCATCTTAATTAAGAGTTAGATTAAGTCACGATTATCCAAATCAAAGTTTAACAAGAATGATTCATTATCATTTCAACAACTACGCATGTTATTCTAAACATAATATAACAAAGCTTCAATTACAATATTCAATTACCTATCATCAGTGAATAACTTTCACTATACATGTACAAAGCTACATCAAATTATACATAATAGCTGACTATCAATTCATAAAATGAATAACACTATATCTAGAACATATGACATCCATCTTCATAAGCCTCGACATGTCTCATGCTTGGGAAGACCATAGACCAACAGTCCCCTGCACAACTTCCTACCTGAAAGTGGCCCTACCCTTCACGGAAGGGATAGATATAAGGAACCGTTAGGTTAGCCATTTGAGTATCTAGTGTTGCGTCCTTCATAATGCCTCTCAGTCATACAACTATAGATCCACTCTAACTATGTATGACACTACTGGAGACATTGTGCCATTTGGAGCACTGTGGACCAACAATGCATGCAGAGACGGATGCAATACTTTGGCCAAAGATTTACATACATAAACGTTACACAATGAACGTTGTCATATGTCCACCACCTCGAATCGACTTATAAGCTGTCATGTCCTATAGTAAACATATTTTCAACCATTCTTGGTCTAGAATAATTAATTTTCAATACATCATATTTCAACCATTCTTGGTCTAGAATAATTAATTTTCAATACATCATAGTCCAATCCTTTGACATTCGATTCTTGTCTCGAAAACCCATACTTAGGGTCCTTGTTTTCTTAGACAATTGGGAACTAGTGACTCCACCTCACACTATCCCGTATTTCTTGAAGAAACAAGTACGTTCTTGGTTTCAACACTTACCCTAGTCGATCGATGTTTACTTTTTTTTACCTATTTTCAAGGTTAGACTCAAATCATAATATCTATGAAAGTCTCAAAAAGACTCATAGAGTCGATCTCTTTTTAAGTTCTTCCTTAAGAGACTTTCTTAATGCCAAATATATAAAAATAATAGCCATTCACAAAGTTGGCTTTTACCTTCTTTAAATCTACTAGTTTATAAACTAACAAGGATAAGTTATTGCAATCAAGAGAGTTATCAAGTAAATACTTCACATAGAAATTATGATAAAAAGTCGTGGCTGCCAATATAGCCATAATATATCTGCATGTAAATATTAACCTGCTCTTCTCCACGAAGAGCCATAATAATGACATTATACTCTATATGCACTACAGTCAGGGTTTGACTTCACCTACTAACGAGTTGGCAAGCTAATGAATCAAGTGCTCACGGCACCAACTCAGTCGTTCTACTGAGTTAAAAGTGTTTGCATCTATTATGGCTACAACCATTGTTATTATGGCATGCAACAACTTTGGGGTATCCCTGCCATAGGTTGATACCCACGACCTATCTTAAACAAAAGATTATCATCATATCGGGATCCATAATAAACACTAGGTTCTCAAGTCTTATCGACTGACAAGTAATTAAAAGAAAACATTATCAAAGATGTATGGCTCAATCCGGTTAACTGGTATTTCATAGGTACACATGCATGCACATCTAATGAAGGTATTACGGCCTCAAGCTGGCCAAATGCCACTAAAAACATAGTAGTTTCAATAATCATCACAAAAGATTACAACGAGGCTTCAATAGCCTTTAACATACAGAGATAAATATCATTATATACTTATAATTATATTTACTACTTAGCATGTCATATGCATATATGAATGATTTCCTCAAGTCGACACAGTCGACATCCTCCATATACAAAGGTTTAAAAACTATATTTGGAAACCATTATATGTATGAGCCATGAGCTCTAAGATGTCATAACTGAAATATGACACAGTGGTAATTGTCTTTCCCGCTGGGCTTCGAGCTTCCTCGCCCTATCTCCCGGCTGTGATAGCCTTATCATCCACTGTTAAAATAATAACTCCATGTTGTTCACCACACCCCCGTTCTCTTCTTCTCTAGCCAAGAATAATGATCGAACATAATGCTGTCTCCCTTTGATAACCTTCGATAACTATCAAAGCATGGTTCTTTGCATGCATTATCTACATGCCACCTTGTGGGATCTTTTGATCCACCTAGTCCACTCTTGGCCGGTCCGCGAGGAGGGATCTAACAAGCCTTCATTCAACCTAAAATCTCTCTTCCCACTCCTCATGGGTGATGGACATCGGAATGGCAAGAATATGGATAAAATAGTATGGTTATAAACATAGTCAATACTATTGACATGAACCTCTAAAGAGGTCCTTATAAACATAATCACACTTAGCTAAATAATAAGGGTTAAATAACTTCTAAATTATCAAAGATCATCATAATGAAAACAAAGGACGACACACTAGAAGATTTTGGTTTCCGGGGTTGTGTAATACTCCCCCTCAAATGACTATCAACCTTTGTCGAAAAACAAGGAATAAAGAAATGATATCCCAAATGAAATAAAAAAATAAGAGAATTATTTATGTCTTTCACAAGACTAACTCTTGACTTTCTATGATGTTCAAGGAACATCATTTAGTCATCATAACCATTGTCAAGGTAACTCCACTAACAAGACGACCCAACAAGGAGGTCGATTTCCTAGAAAGAAAACTTGACTCAAGACAACTTACAGAGGGTTCATAAGGACATAGAATCTGATATTTAGATGGCTATTTGGCTAATTCCTTGACATATATCTCTTCCTCCCGAATGATACTCTCCTTCCATCTTCGAAGGATGATTTCTTTTCCTGACCAAACTCACCACCAGAAATTCATGATTAGTGTATCGTCATTTGATCGATAAATCATAATAATTAAATAATCATTTCAATTCTTGAAATCTTATATCTAACTAGCATAAGTTAGTTTCCTCATAAACAATGATTAATCTGACGTTTTCTACAACATCTAATCATTCAACTCTTAACTAATCATCCTGATAACCATACAAAAGCAAGATTAAACTAAATCACAAGTTGGGGATGTAACATATCTCCCCCCATAAGAATCATCGTCTCTGATGATTAATTGTCTTAAAAGTTAATCAACATAATAAGAAAATGTTTCAAGAGCATAATAAATAAGTTTTTTAAGAAAAGATGAGGAAATCTCACAAATAAATCATCATAGTTTTCCTAGGTGGCATTTTCCTCTGCATATTGGTCCCATTGGACCTTGCACTGTGTTAGCTCTTTGTTACATAAGCGTAGCTTACACGTTTAAATCACCTTGATGGGCTCGATCACCACCACTCTTTGGTCCTTCACCTGTAAAGTATTCCAATCAAGCATAGGAATTTGATTATCTGCAGTGTTAAAATTTTTCAAATAAGAAACATGAAACACATTATGCATCATGGCAAGAGCTGGCGGTAGAGCAATTCAGTATGCTACTGGGCTGACTTCTTCAAGAACTTTGAAGGGACCCACATATCTAGGTTCCAGTTTGGACATCTTTCCGAATTTAATGGAACTCTTCTGAGGTTTTACCCTTAGGAGAACTTTCTCTCTCACTGTGAAATGCCTTTCGATGTGCTTAGCATTTGCATAGCTCTTTTGTCTATCATTAGCTTCCGCTAGCCTTCTCATAATCAAATGGACTTGCTTTTCCATCTCTGACAACATTTCTAGACCAAGGCTAACCCTATCTTCTAGCTTATCCCAGCTTATAAGGGTTCGACAATTTCGTCCATATAATGCCTCAAATGAAGCCATCTTAATAGTAGAGTGATAGGAATTATAATAGGCAAATCCCACCAGAGGAAGATAATCCTCCCACTTGTATTACTGATCCATGCAATACATGCTTAATAAATCCTCCAACACTTAGTTTACCCTCTCAGTTTGGCCATCCATTTCAGGATGATAAGCAGAGCTTATATTCAACTGGGTTCTAAGTGAAGAGAACAAGGTTTGTCAAAACCTCGATGTCATTCATGCATCCCTATCTGAGATAATCTTCTCAGGAATGCCATGCAGTCTGAAAATTTCTTAAACAAATTTTAGGGCTATGACAGGTGCCCCATCCGTCAAGTTCCCAGGTATAAAATGAACAGCTTTGGTGAGTCTATCCACCACAACCAAGATAGTATTGTGCCTGTTCCTTGACATAGGAAGTCCTTGCACAAAGTCCATGCTTATAATCTGCCATTTCCACTCAGGAATTTCATGAGGGTATAATAATACTGCCGGGTGATGGTGTTTTGCCTTTACCCTCTAACATTCCATACATGTAGCTATGAAATTTGTAGCATCCCCCTTCATTCCTTTCTAGAAATATAAGGGTTTCACATCAGCAAGTAACTTTGTTACTCCATGATGTCCAAAATATGGCGCAGAATGCACTTCCTTCCATACCATATTCCTTAACTCTATAGAGTTAGGTACATACATCGTTCCTTTAAACCTTAATAACCCATGTAGTTCAAGGTTGAATCCCTCATATATCAGATTCTGGGGGTTTTCCTCAAGGGCCTGTTTAACCTACTGGTAAAACTCATCTCCCTTAGATTTTTGTAACACCTGATTCCTAAAATCAGAATGTATGGAGATCATTGAGGAGATGTGTCTTCTCCTACTTAAAGCATCTGCCACTCGATTTTCTTTTCCTTGAATATATTCAATCTCAAAATCATAATTCGAGATGAATTCCAACCATCTTCTTTGCCGAGCATTAAGATGTGGTTGAGTGAACAGATATTTTATTCCTTGGTGATCTATTTTCTATCTCAAAAGGTTTCCTGAGTAAATAGTGTCTCCACGTTTGAAGTGCATGAATGACTGCTGCAAGTTCCAAATCATGTGGGGCATAGTTTTGTTCATAATTTTTTAGTTTACGCGATTCATACGTGATGACTTGTCCATCCTGGACTAGTACACCACCTAAGCCTTCCTCTGAGGCATCGTTAATGACTATAAATTGACCCTTTAGGACAGGTACTTTCAAAATTGGTGTTGAAGTCAATTTTTCCTTTAGTAGGTCAAAGGCCTCCTGGCACTTTTCTGACCATTCAAATCTCTTGCGTTTTCTTTGCAAGGAGGTTATAGGATATGCAATTTTATAAAAGTTTTTCACAAATTTCCTGTAATAACCAACAAGGCCCATGAAACTTCGGACCTCATGAACATTTCTTGGTATCGACCATTCCAAAATAGCCTTGATCTTAGCTGGGTCCATAGCTATTCCCTTAGCTGAGATTATGTGACCCAAATACTATACTTCCTTATGAAAGAAAGTACACTTAGAGAGCTTGCCATACAGTTTATGCTCTCTCAACCTCTGAAGAACAATTCTTAAATGCTGCAGATGCTCTTTCTCATTCTTAGAATAGATTAGAATGTCATCAAGAAACACTAGGACAAACTTGTCCAAAGAGTCCTTGAACACACTATTCATAAGATTCATAAATGCAACTGGTGCATTTGTTAACCCAAAAGGTAGGACAATGAATTCATAATGCCCATATTTTGTTCTGAAGGCTGTCTTATGGATGTCCTCATCCTTCAACCTCAATTGGTGATACCTAGACTGAAGATCAATCTTTGAAAACACAGTTGCACCCCTCATTTGATCGAAAAGATCATCGATAGGAGGTAACGGGTACTTATTCTTAATGGTTGCTTTGTTCAACATGCAGTAATCTAACCGCAAAGTATCATCTTTCTTTTTCACAAAGATGTTCGGTGCTCCCCAAGGCGACACACTGGGTCTAATCAACCCTTTATCTAACAATTCCTATAATTGAGCTTTTAGCTCCATTAGTTATGTGGTGGTCATTCTGTAAGGAGCTTTAGAAATGGGTTCCAACTCTGAAATTATATCAATGGAGAAGTCAAAGGCTCTTTTAGGAGGTAATCCTGGTAGCTCATCCAGAAATACGTCCTCAAAATCTCTAAGAAAAGGATACTTGTCCACATCTGATCTTTCCTGACCTATGGACTCCTTCCCAACTTCATTAAGTTTCTGAGATTCATAAAACATTAAGACATCTTGAAAATAGGTTCCCTTAGTCTCATTTAGTTTTTCCATTTTGACAATGAAAAGCTGACATCCTTTTCTTTGAGTTCTTTTCATTTGCAGGGCAGAAATTTGTCTCAGTTTCACTTCCCTAAGTTTTCCTTGAAGAAAGACTTTGGTCCCTAAATCATCCAGACACTCTACTGTTTTAGCATAACAATCCACTTTGGCTTGATGATTCCATAACCAATTTATCCCTAGGATAACATCATACGAGCCTAGTGGGGCCACATAAAGATTTACTTTCGTGGAGAAATTCATAAGTTCAACCCTAGTCTTAAACATGCATTGCTCTACCCAAGCCTTGGTTTGGTTTGTATATTCTACAAACCATGAGTTTGCCATGAATCCAACCTTTCTAGGAAGTTTGTTTACAATTTTAGGAGAAACAAAACATTCGGTAGCACCAATGTCAATTAAAACTAAAATTAGAAGACCAGATAAAATACCTGTTGTCTCAATGGGAGTTATTAGGTATTCGGATTGCTTGTTGTCCAAGGCTACATGAATGTGTTGCTGGAATGCCGCTTGTTGAGAAGGGTAGAGGGTTTCCTCTCGGTTGTGCTCTTCATGTCTTGTTAGGACACTAGTTGGTGTAATGATCTCTGCCACACGTGAAGCACCCTCCCACTAGTCGTCGCCTCTCCTAAGGTCTTCCAGAATTGTCTCCATTCTTCTTGGAGTAGTTTTTTCCCTTTTTCTCTCCCTTGGACTCAATTTGCTTATGCTTGGTCCCCTTATCACTTTTCTCAGAATAACCTTGTTTCTTCCCCTTTTTCTTAGAGGATTGCGAGGATTGAGACCAATTGTATCTCTTTTAGTTCCTTTACCTATAAGCTAACATAGCTTTTAGTTTCTGTTCCTGTTTGATGGCATTTTCATAGACTTGGTCCATTGTAGTAAGACCATGGTCATCAACCTTGCCCCCAATCTGGGCGTTCAATCCCATTATAAACTTATGAATACAGAATCTCTCATCCTGTTGGTACTGCAACACATATTTAAGCAAGCGGGTGAACTTTTCCCAATATTCATTCACAGATAGATTAGCCTGTTTCAGATTCTGAAAGTCTATAAGTTTTTGGTCGTTGACCAGCTGCGGAAACCATCTTTGCCTAAAAATTTCCATGAACCTATCCTAAGTAAGGCTGGTATACCTCAAGCTTAGTTCCATCTTTTTATTCATCCACCATGTGGATGCTTCGCCTGCCAGTTGGAATGCCCCCATACTGCTTTAGTGACCTCATTATAGTTCTTGATTTTGAAATACTTTTCTATTTCCGTAAGCCATGCCTCCATGGCATCTCCACTTATAGATCCATCAAATTTAGGAGGCATAACCTTTTTCATGCCTTGGGATAGTTCCATAGCCATATGGATCCTTCTATCCACTTCTTGTCTAGCCTCAGAGTTATTTTCTCTGTGCTCACTGTGGGTGGCATCATTATGACATGTCTCATCATAGCCCCCATCATAGGCATCCTGCCTAGGTTCTCACCGACCCCTAACTTCCTATTCAAGAGTTCCTACTCTTGCTCTCGTATCTTTCAATAAGGCAATGATTTCATCAAGTTTAGTTTCAGAGTGCCCCAAAGGTTGCCCTTCATCCTGGCTATGTCACATCCTGGTTCTAATTTGAACCTTTGCTGCAATCTACTTCTTCCTGAAGTTTGTAGATTAATCACGGATTAGTTTTTCCATGTCATTTAATTCATTCATAATACAAATCTATTCTCATTCATGTAATCTTTAACAAGAAAGGAAAGATTGTCAGAATTTTGCCATTGCATTGTAGTTCTCATTGGATTACATATAATCCACCAAAATTACAAAATTTTGTTTACACCTTGCTATTGCAAGTCATTTATAGTTTGGGATGACTTCCATATTCATTTCTTAACCTTGAGATTTATCATTTCAGTTTTAGGAGGTGAGGGTACACGTAGGTACTCCTTCACAGTCTCCTTAGGTACATCATAATCGCTAGGATTATTTTCCATAGTTGGTGCTTTAGGTGCAGAGGGTTCTGTCGATGCATCAATAGAGTTAGGGGCAGCCATCCTTTCTTATTTCCTTAACTCTTGCTTAATGCATTTCACGACATCAACGAAGGTTTCCTCATCAGTTAACCATGCTCCTACTAGGCAGCCAGTCTGTTCAAGTTTTCTCATCCTTGAGGCTCGTTTCCTCAAGACCTTTTGTTGATGTAGGTAATGTTCATGTTCCATTACCTTCTTTCGGGGTGTTGTTCTAATTCTTACCATTCTGGCATAGAACATCCAAACATTAGCATACTTAATGCTGGGTAAAAGTAATCATCAAGTAGTGAGCTCATAGGTCCATGTATTGAACTTGGTAGCTCTTCAATGCATATGTAACATCACATTCCATAATGCTCAAAATAAACATAATTACTCATCTTAATCAAGAGTTAGATTAAGTCATGATTATCCAAATCAAAGTTTAACAAGAATGATTCATTATCATTTCAACAACTAAGCATGTTATTCTAAACATAATATAACAAAGCTTCAATTACAATATTCAATTACATATCATCAGTGAATAACTTTCACTATACATGTACAAAGCTATGCTCAAGGCATCCAACATCAAATTATACATAATAGTTGACTATCAAGTCATAAAATGAATAACACTGTACCTAGAACATATGACATCCATCTTCATAAGCCTCGACTTGTCTCATGCTTGGGAAGGAGAGCATCATCCAGGTGCTTTTCTTTCAACCACAAACCGACGGTCCCCTGCACAACTTCCTACCTGAAAGTGCTACCCTTCACGGAAGGGATAGATATAAGGAACCGTTAGGTTAGCCATCTGAATATCTAGTGTTGTGTCCTTCATAATGCCTCTCAGTCACACAACTATAGATCCACTCTAACTATGTATGACACTACTGGAGACATTGTGCCATCTAGAGCACTGTGGACCGACAATGTATGCAGAGACGGATGCAATACTTTGGCCAAAGATTTACATACATAAACGTTATACAATGAATGTTGTCGTATGTCCACCACCTCGACTCGACTTATAAACTATCATGTCCTACAATAAACATATTTTCAACCTTTCTTGGTCTAGAATAATTAATTTTCAATACATCTTAGTCCAATCCTTTGATATTCTATTCTTGTCTCGAAAACCCATACTTAGGGTCCTTGTTTTCTTAGACAATTGGGAAATAGTGACTCCACCTCACACTATCTCGTATTTCTTGAAGAAACAAGTATATTCTTGGTTTCAACACTTACCCTACTCGATCGATGTTTACTTTGTTTACCTATTTTCAAGGTTAGACTCAAATCATAATATCTATGAAAGGCTCATAAAGACTCATAGAGTCTGGTGGTGTTCACCTAGGGTTAGGGTTTGGATGTTGGTTTGCTCGCCTCTGTTGTTGTTCACTGAAACCCTTAATGCCTTAAAGAAATGTTCCTTGGCCTGTTACATTATTTTTCTATTTCATGATTGGCCTCCTGTAGCAAGTTTCCTGCTACTAGGTTTCATCTCCATGCTTTAATGCTCATAGGTTGACCAGCCCAATGCAATGTGGAATCCGCCTTCTCCTGTCGCGTGTAAGAAAATTGTCAAATGTCTGTGTATGCAAGTGTAAATGTATGTTGGTGAGCTTGTGAATTTTCAATCGGCTTCCAAAAATGTTGAAAATTTGAGTTATATGCATATTTTAATGCATATCGAGCCACATATACAGGGGAGAATCTTTCTCAAGATTCTCAAGAATATTCTGCACATGTATGCATTTTCAATTGTATATCGGGTTCAGGGTGGAAGATACATTGTGGGAATATTCTGGAGAAGATCCTGTGTTTGTATGTGCAAGAGTGAATGTATGTCAATATACATTGGGTTTTTTATATACAAGGAAGTCAAATATGCATGTGCTACAGTACCAGGGTCCGCCGTGACATACAAAGTGAACAGTACAATGTACAAGTGGCCTTGTATATTCCATAATATACAAGGCGGAAAAGTGCAAGAGGACAAATGCGGAGTAAGTTGTGAAATTGGGGGCCTACCATTTGTATATTTGGGATTGTATATTTAGATATACAATCAAATATACATTTCATACATGCAACCCAGACGTGAAATGGAAGTGCATTGTGGCGGATAAAAGGTTGATTTCCGTGGTTTGCATGTTTGTGTGCATTTTATATTGTGGATATACAATGAAGAACATACATTCCGGACCCGATGAAGATTTCAAGTTGCTTCATAAACATTTGGGGTCCGTGGCGTGCATGTATATGGCGTTTGTACATGCGGATATACAAAGGGTTAAGTACAAGCCGGATTTCAAGGCAGATGCAATGTGTTTAATATTTTTTGAAATTCGAGGCTTGTATCTAAATTGTATGTATATGCACATATACAAAGAAGATATGCTAGGAAAGGTGGTGCAAAGCGGACCCGATAGTTGATTTTCAATTTGTTCTATGATGTTTTGGGGTCCGCCTTGTATGATGGGCGATTGTATGTATATACAGTCCCACATGCATTTTCAGGTGCAAAAGGAATAGGCACATTTGTTCATCGACGAGAGACTGCACATCGATGGATGCCTCAAGAGTTCTTCCGATGGCCAATGGAGATCAAATGCATAACGACAGAGGACCAACCAACAACTGCCATGTGCTTAGGAACTGTTGCATGTATATGTTTTTGCATATACAAGTGATTTTGAAGAATGAACAGTGGCAGTTGTATATGTGCATATGTAAGGGCAATAAAGGCAAAATAAAGAAGCGAAAAGCTAGCAATAGAATCATGGGGTGCCTACGTGGCACGTTTTCAGTGGCTGACGACTGGTCAATGCGATTTTGTGCCGTCGATCTCAGCGATAGGTGTGGATTGACGACCTTGTTTTGAACCTTTAGTGATGGTTTTTTCCTTATGTTTGTGGTCATTTTTTTTGAGCGGGGAATTTCCAGGGGTGTGCCCACAGGAAGCTGCGGGTGGTTGAGCCATTAATGGCAGGATTGCAAACGGCCAAGTACCAGGTCTACGACAAGGGTTTTCCAGCGACGGCACAGGGCTCAAGCTCAACTGCTCCTTGTCCTTCTCTTGCCTCTCCATGTTTGGTCCCCTGCTGCATTTATTATTTTGGGCACCATTTCTGGTGCTGTGTATTTGACGGGAAATTTTGACCTTGCCTTGTAATTAATTTTGTTGAGTACACTGTCTTGGCATAAAAAGCCAAACTGTGTTATTCATTGGTTGTTGAAAACTAGACAAATCTTGGTACTGCAATAGGAATACAACTTTATGGTGACTCTATTTCAGGTGTCTTTGTGAGTTTATGAGTTGTATGTTGTATGTATTATGCACAGAATTATCAATTTCATGTTGATTTAAATGAGTAATGCTTCATTGCATGTGTTTTGTTATTTGTCTCCAGACTGAATGTGTTTTTCTTCAGACTCTGAACATCTAAGGGGTGTTATAGATTCTAGAATATAGGTTTTCTATATTGAATACTTAGTCTCTTACTTCTGCTCAAGGAGTAGATTGAATGTTTTGGATTAAGTGTTAAGAAGAATACATTGCAGTAAGGATGTTGGTAAGCAGAAATAACTAAATACTCTCTCTTGGGTATTGTCTGTAAGGCAGACATTTCAAAAGCCCCTTGAAATCTGATTACTGTCTCAAGTCTGTGGTAGACATTCACATATATATGTCTATTGACTCCGAGCCCTGGATAGGCATCGATCTGGTCTGGTATCTCTGTTGTAGCCCAAGGTCCTAGTTTTGCATCCAGCTATAAATCAAACTCAAACTTCATATACCAACCTTTAGGATATTAGAAGTAGTTTTAGGACCAAAATCCTCTGTCTACAACTGAATATAGGCCCAAAGCTAGCCCCTTTGCACTTATCTCACAGTTTTGGTCTGCTTAATAGAGGATTTATCTGCTTTGTGTCAACATCCCAATCTTTGCACAGTTTTATTTCATGGATGTTGAATAGGGAATACCCCCTTAGTTCTGCAGAGCCTAAAGAAGAAGAGGAGATATTTATAGAGTCTATCTCCTATACTATTGGCCCCTAGCCTGGGAATCTTGTTGATCAATGATGGCTACCTTGTAGGGATAACTGGGAATAAGCATCCAGTCTAAGAAAATAACCAATAGAAATTGGTGACTCTGCTGGGGACTTACTTTGTGAAGGAATCCAGATTTTAAAAGAAAACAATTCCTAATAATAGGTGGCGACTCCGAACTAATCTCCCAACCGGTAAAATAAAATTTATATGAAGGGGAGAAGATCCCAGCGTAATACTCTGTTTGAAGAGTTACCCATAAAAATGATGTATAGGAAAAAAGGGATTGTTCGAGCCAGTCAAGATGGTTCTCCTAGCCCCAGAAAAAATGATTTCATTCAGGATAATCCAGGAGCTTCAGAGCGAACAATACCTTATTTTTTGAATACTGAGGCTGAGATCCAGAACATATATGAAAGACAGTAGGGTGATGGATTGAAAATGAGGTTAGAGGTGTTTCAAGAACACCCTTTCCATGATTCCCCTAACAAATTTGAAGAAGTTGAATCCCTAAGGGATGATGATAATGATGATCAGAATGTGATAAAACCATCCTCTTCTATGCCTAGAGAGGAGGAACTAGCCGATGAAATTAAGAGCTTAAGGGCATAATTAGAATATCTACAAGCAGTAAAGATCAGAGATGACATGAGACGGAAAGTGTAAGCTCTGAGAGTTGCTCAGAATGATTTAGTTCCTACCCTTGGCAATGCAAATATACAGAGAAATCAGCATAGAAATAAAGTCCAGGATCAGCATGATGATCAGAGATAGAATGCAAATAATGCTAGGATACCATTTAATAATGTAAGAAATCAGAATGCAAACAGAAATGCCAATGCTAATCAATTTGGTAGACAGCCTATGCAGCTAGATAGATTTAGACAACTGGTTTTTGATGGCATTCCTGGTTATCCAAATCCTATTGACAAACATGTGAGGCTGCAAGTGCCAAAATTTTCAAGAAATAATACCGTATTAGGTGAAGACCATTTAAAAGCTTTTTAGAATATCATGGACAACTTTGAGGTTGAGCATGAAGATGTTTTCATGAAATCATTTATGCAATCCTTAGTTGATGAAGCCAAGGAATGGTATAAAGGTCTACCTGATAGAAGCATTTCATCATGGGATGATTTTAGGAGGATTTTCAAAGAACAATATGGTGACAAAACTGATTCGAGTTTCTTCATTAATGAATTCACAGGGATCACCAAAGGATCAGATGAACAGGTTGCTGATTTCAATGCTAGATTCACCAGAGTATTGAACAAATTGCCACAGGACTTGAGGCCTAATGAACCTATGTGCATAGTGCTATACATAAATGCTTTTGATGCCAAAACAACTTATGGATTGAGAGACAAGAGTCCTGCTAGCCTTAGAGATGCCTTTAAGATTGCGACAAATATTGAAAATAACAGAAAAGCGTCTGGTAAAACAAACAGAAGAGATGATGTGAAAATTTTGCAAAATCCAAATACCAAATCTTAAAGTGTTCAAGGCAATGCATCTACTTCTGAGGATAAAATAGACAAGTTGACAACCATTGTCAAGGACCTAGGTTATAGAATGACTAAAAATGAAAAAGGAATAGGTCCTAACAGACCAGTTTACCAAAGGCAAGAAAGAAGACCATCATTACATGACATGCCATATCATACTAATTGGCATAATGGTAAACCCGTACTCCCACACAACAACACAAATCAAAGAACTCAAAATGCAAAGGAAACACCTGATCCTTTGAAGAAGGCTGTTAATATGGTTGATAACACCCCATGGTGTATAATATGCCAAATGCCCTACTCACAATCACAATGTATGATTGCTCAATCCTTATACAATAATGCCGTGGCCTGTGACGAATGCAATGAGCTGCATTGCATAGAAGATGACAACGTCAATATGCTGTCTGCTAACAGAGAGTATCCGCCTCAGGATGCTGATGCAAATGCAAATGATGAGGTTCAGATCTGGCAGCAGTTTCCATATGATGAAGAAGGTGAAGATGATGAAGACAACTATGCCTATGCTCAGGATTCACATAGTTTTCTGAATAGCTTGAGGAGACCTTCTGATGAGGAAATTAGAACCCTCACAGCTGCCATAGTGGCTCAAGTCAAAAGTAATTATAATCTTAGGGGTAAAGCCTAGGTGAGCAATTCACACCAACCAGAAAACACTCTTGTAAGCTAGCCAGTGCACGGTCTTAAAGGAACTGAACCACAAAAGAAACAATGGAGCAATAATAAGCAAAACTTTAAGCAAAAAATAGGTCATGATTCTCAAGGACCAGAAAATACAGTTCCTAAGGTTGAGGATCAAAATAAAAATTCCCAGGGTAGGAATGACAGTCAGGGAGCCACAAAAATTAAAGCTAGATCATCTCAGGATAGAAATAAAACCGTGGAGCAAGCTACAACTGTTATTCAAAATTATGTTCCGTTTGACATAACTCAAGTCTTATCGCAGATAAAAGTCTCTATTCCACTGATGGAATTGATGAAAGTGGAAGAATTCAAAAATAAAGTAGTATCCTTGATTTCAGGAATACCATGTCAAGCCAAGTTGAGTGATGAACCTCAGGGTAAGAAACAGGCCCTGTACATTGATGAAGATGAAGTTATTGAGGTATTTCTGAGGATGACCATGACAAAATGCCCTTCACAAGTTGAACCATTTTATGTCTCCCTTGTCATAAATGGAAAAGTAATTAAGAACTGTATGCTTGATTCAGGAGCATCAACAAATATCATGCCTTTGGCCATCATGCAGCAAGCTGGGTTAAAGATAGATAAGGCATGTGGGAAATGCTATGCAATGGATGCTAGAGAGGTACCTGTCATTGGAATTATGAAAGATGTTGATTTCAGACTGGCAGCATATCCTAAAAAGACCTATAAAATGAACATAACAGTTGTTGATATCAAGCCACAATATGGCATGTTGCTGTCAAGAAGATCAGCAACATTGATTGGTGGGAGTATGCAATTAGATTTGTCATATGCTATGATCCCTATGAATGATAGGGATGTCAAACTGATTAGAGAAAAGAGGTCATCAAAGACAGTGGAGGATCAAGAATCAGAGGAACAGATATGTTTTGTGAACACTAACTGTGATAATTTTAGAATTGTCTTAGATAATAAAGGAGGTAAAGAAATTTTTTGCATTCAGGAATTGGATCAATAGGGTCTCTGGACCATGTACTTTGATGGAGCTTGTTCGAAAGAAGGCTCTGGTGCTGGGATTATATTTCTGTCTCCAACTGGTAAGCTCCTCAAATTCTCTTTCTTGCTGAAGTTTGCCTGTACAAACAATATTGCAGAGTATGAGGCTCTGTTATTAGGATTGAATGTTGCTTTGAAGCATGGAATTAAGATGCTCAAGGTGTTTGATGATTCAGAGATTATTGTTTCCCAAGTTAGAGATAAGTATGCATCAAAAAATAAAAGGTTAAAACAATATAAGCATGCTGTTTGGGATACAATTGAATTGTTTGATGCATTTTCAATAAATTGGATAGATAGATAAAAAAATGTCAGGGCAGATTTTCTAGCTAATGTAGCTGTAAGGCCAGATGATATAACTCTATTAGATGTTACAAATGTTGAGGTCAAACTCAGACTTGCAGTGCCAGATAATGTATGTAGCTAGCAAGTATTTGATGATGATAAGGATCTATTGAGATTTCTACACTGTATTGATGAATATGAGAACTAGGAAATAGATTTTTCAAAACTTTGTAGAGGTTGTAGATGGAAAAGAAACTCTCTTAGGGAAGGAGGTGATTCAACTCAAGACAAACAAAATCCCTAGAGGGCTGATCGCTTTAGAGAGAGCTTTTGATAATAGGGACCAATTTGTTACAAAGTCATCTCCAACAAACAAGAATGATTTAGAGGAGATAAATTTGGGAACATCTCATGCCCCTAAGAAGGTGTACGTTGGCAAACAACTCAAGCCACATATCAGAACTATGCTAATTGCATTATTGAGAAAGTATAAGCATGTCTTTGCCTGGTCATATGAGGACCTGAAAGCTTATAGAGAGGATTTATTTCAGCATGAAATCCCTTTGAAGCCTGAAGCTAAACCGTTTAGACAAAAACAAAGGCCTATCAACCCAACCTTGGCTCCTAAAATGCAAGAAGAACTTATGAAGCTTAGGGAAGCTGGAATAATCATGCCTATCAGACATTCAACTTGGGTGTCTAACCTTGTCCTAGTCAGAAAGAAGAATGGTGATATAAGACTATGTGTGGACTTTAGAAATTTGAATATGTCCTCTTTGAAGGACAATTATCCATTGCCAAACATGGAAGCCATGTTGTAGAAGGTGACTGGCTGTGAACTTTTATCCATGATGGACAGATTTTTAGGGTACAATCAAGTGAAAGTGAAAGAATCAGAACAATTCAAGACTGCTTTCACTACTCCATGGGGAACATATGTATATGTGAAGATGCCATTTGGACTGACAAATGCAGGTGCCACATTTCAAAGGGCAATGGATGTTGCTTTTGCAGGATTGATTGATTCAATCTTGGTTGTGTATCAAGATGACTTAACTGCCTTTTCAAAGAAGGAGGAGCAACACTGTATGCATTTGGAGCAAATTTTTATTAGAGCATTAGAGTATGGCATCTCACTCAACCCAAAGAAATGTGCTTTTGGGGTTGTAGAAGGAAAATTACTTGGACACATTGTTTCCAAGGATGGAGTCAGGATTGATCCTGAAAGGGTGGTTGCGATTGATAAAATTCAGATCCCTAAAATAGTAAAAGGTGTTCAGTCCTTCTTTGGACAAATTAACTTTGTTAGGAGATTTGTGCCTAACTTTGCAGAGACCACAAGAGACATCTCCAAGATGTTGAAGAAAGGTGCAACTGTTACATGGGAAGATGAAGCAACTAGATCGTTTCAGAACATAAAAGAAGCTATAAAGATGGCTCCTGTATTAAAATCTCCTAATTTTTCTAAGCCATTTCAATTTTTTTCATTTGCTTCTTTCCACACTATTGCTGCATGCTTATTGTAGAAAAATGCAGAAGGTTTTGAACAACCTATAGCTTTCTTTAGTAGGTCATTGCAGGCTGCTGAATTAAAGTATGACATAATAGAAAAACAGGCATATGCACTAGTCAGAGAAGTTAAAAGCTTCAGGCCATATTTAGTGGGCTCTCACATAGTTGCATATGTGCCTCATGCAGCCGTCAAAGATATCTTTACTCAGCAAGAGGTAACTGGAAGGAGATGCAGATGGATAAACAAGTTGCAGGAGTTCAACATAGAGATACAAATCACAAAATTGGTAAGAGGACAAGGTTTAGCAAAACTCATGACACAGTCAAATCTAGAGGCATGCCAAGTGAATGAAGTGCATAATGAGGTTATAAATATGTTAGAATCTGAGTGGTATAAGGACATAGTATATAATTTGCAAAATTTGAACTGTCCTTCCCACCTCAGTGATATCCAGAAGAGAACTTTGAAGCTGCAAGCTATTAAATACATCATTGTTCAAGGAGAGCTATATTGGAGAAATCGTGATGGTGTATTACTCAGATGTGTGGATGAGAATCAGGTCAGGGACATTCTAAATGCCATGCACAATGGAGTGTGTGGTGGACACTATGCTGCCCGGACGACAACCCACAAAATTCTTAGAGCTGGCTACTAGTGGCCAATTCTTTTCTCAGATGCACATAGAATGATAAGAAAATGTGATCCCTGCCAAAGGTTCTCTGGTAAGCTAAAATATGAAGGTTCATTGCCCCTTAGGACTATAATTGTAGAAGCTCCATTCCAGCAATGGGGAATTGATTTTATAGGGGAAACCTCATAAAAATCAAGTGGAGGACACAGTTGGATTCTTGTTGCTACTGATTACTTCACTAAATGGATTGAGGCCATCCCAACCAAAAGAGCTACCAGCAAAGTGGTGATGGATTTTATTCTAGAAAATATTATTATCAGATTTGGAGTACCAACCAAATTGGTTGTAGATAATGCTATGTGCTTCAAGTCTGGTGAATTTACTGACTTTTGCAGCAATTATGGAATTAATTTGTTACATGCATCACCATATCACCCACATGGAAATGGTCAAGGTGAGTCAGGCAACAAAAGTCTCATAAAAATTGTAAAAAGGATGGTAGGTAAAAACAAGAAGGCTTGGGATTCAAATCTGAAAATGGCATTGTGGGCTGACAGAGTAACAGTCAAGAAAGCAACTGGAAGATCTCCTTTTGAATTGGTATATGGTGTAGTGGCTAAGTTACCTATAAACAACTTTTTACCAGTTTACAAATTCATACAAGAAAACATGGAGGAGATCAGAGATCCAATGACTGAAAGAATCAATCAGCTGGTCGCACTAGATGAAATGAGAAGGGAGGCACAAAAAACAAACATCAAGAGACAACAACGGGTAAAATATTTGTTTGATAAGAGAACTATAGAAAGTAAGTTTCAGAGAGGTGATTTGGTCCTTGTAGGGAATGCAAGGAACCAGGATAAGGGCAAACACGGTAAATTTGAACCCTTATGGATGGGCCTGTACCAAATCAGTGACACTCATGGAGGAGATTCTTACTTTCTCCAGGCCCTAAATGGTGAATTATTGGAATTGCCAATGCATGGTCAGTTCCTGAAGCTTTACTTCTTATAATGGTTGCCTTTTGTGCACACTGTAAACTAGGTGTAAATATTTTGTACATGCCCTGTATAGTCGGTTGTGTTTTGAGTTTTGTGTTTTGTCTGGTCTGCCCTAGAGTAGTCTAGTCCTCGCTGCAGTCTTGCATCTGCACGTCCCTAGTCGGAGCCACTGGTGGTGTTCACCTAGGGTTAGGGTTTGGACATTGGTTTGCTCACCTCTATTGTTGTTCACTGAAACCCTTAATGCCTTAAAGAAATGTTCCTTGGCCTGTTACATTGTTTTTCTATTTCATGATTGGCCTCCTGTAGCAAGTTCCCTGCTACCAGGTTTCATCTCCATGCTTTAATGCTCATAGGTTGACCGGCCCAATGCAATGTGGAATTCGCCTTCTCCTGTCGCGTGTAAGAAAATTGTCAAATGTCTGTGTATGCAAGTGTAAATGTAAGTTGGTGAGCTTGTGAATTTTCAATCGACTTCCAAAAATGTTGAAAATTTGAGTTATATGCATATTTTAATGCATATTGGGCCACATATACAGGGGAGAATCTTTTGCAAGATTCTTGAGAATATTCTGCACATGTATGCATTTTCAATTGTATATCGGGTTCAGGGTGGAAGATACATTGTGGGAATATTTTGGAGAAGATCCTGTGTTTGTATGTGCAGGAGTGAATGTATGTCAATATACATTGGGTTTTTTATATACAAGGAAGTCAAATATGCATGTGCTACAGTACCAGGGTCCGCCGTGACATACAAAGTGAACAGTGCAATGTACAAGTGGCCTTGTATATTCCATAATATACAAGGCAAAAAAGTGTAAGAGGACAAATGTGGAGTAAGTTGCGAAACTGGGGGCCTACCATTTGTATATTTGGGATTGTATATTTAGGTATACAATCAAATATACATTTCATACATGCAACCCGGACGTGAAATGGAAGTGCATTGTGGCGGATCAACCGGTTTGCATGTTTGTGTGCATTTTATATCGCGGATATACAATGAAGAACATACATTCCGGACACGATGAAGATTTCAAGTTGCTTCATAAACATTTGGGGTCCGTGGCATGCATGTATATGGCATTTGTACATGCCGATATACAAAGAGTGAGGTACAAGCCAGAATTCAAGGCAGATGCAATGTGTTTTATATTTTTTGAAATCTAAGGCTTGTATCTAAATTGTATGTATATGCACATATACAAAGAAGATATGCTAGGAAAGGTGGTGCAAAGCTGACCCGATAGTTGATTTTCAATTTGTTCTATGATGTTTTGGGGTCTGCATTGTATGATGGGCAATTGTATGTATATACAATCCCACATGCATTTTCAGGTGCAAAAGGAATAGGCACATTTGTTCATCGGTGAGAGACTGCACATCGGCGGATGCCTCAAGATTTATTCTGATGGCTGATGGAGATCAAATGCATAACGACAGAGGACCAACCAACAGTTGCCACGTGCCTAGGAACTGTTGCATGTATATGTTTTTGCATATACAAGTGATTTTGAAGAATGAACAGTGGCAGTTGTATATGTGCATATGTAAGGGCGAAAAAGGCAAAATAAAGAAGCGAAAAGCCAGTGATAGAATCATGGGGTGCCTATGTGGCATATTTTCAGTGGTTGACCACTGGTCAATGTGATTTTCTGCCGTCGATCTCAACAATAGGTGTGGATTGACGGCCTTGTTTTGAACCTTCAGCAATGGTTTTTTCCTTGTGTTTGCAGTCATTTTTTTTGAGCGGGAAATTTCCAGGGGTGCGCTGCTACGACTTCCATGGGAAGCTGTGGGTGGTTGAGCCATTAATGACAGGATTGCAAATGGCCAAGTACCAGGTCTACGACAAGGGTTTTCCAGTGACGGCATAGGGCTCAAGCTCAACTGCTCCTCGTCCTTCTCTTGCCTCTCAATGTTTGATCCCCTGCTGCATTTATTATTTTGGGCACCATTTCTGGTGCTGTGTATCTGACGGGAAATTTTGACCTTGCCTTGTAATTAATTTTGCTGAGTACATAGTATTGGCATAAAAAGCTAAACTGTGTTATTCATTGGTTGTTGAAAACTGGACAAATCTTGGTGTTGCAATAGGAATACAACTTTATGGTGACTCTATTTCAGGTGTCTTTGTGAGTTTATGAGTTGTATGTTGTATGTATTATGCACAAAAGTATCAATTTCATGTTGATTTAAATGAGTAATGCTTCATTGCTTGTGTTTTGTTATTTGTCACCAGACTGAATGTGTTTTTCTTCAAACTCTGAACATCTAAGGGGTGTTATAGATTCTAGAATATAGGTTTTCTATATTGAATACTTAGTCTCTTACTTCTGCTCAAGGAGTAGATTGAATGTTTTGGATTAAGTGTTAAGAAGAATACATTGCAGTAAGGATGTTGGTAAGCAGAAATAACTAAATACTCTCTCTTGGGTATTGTCTGTAAGGCAGACATTTCAGAAGCCCCTTGAAATCTGATTACTGTCTCAAGTCTGTGGTAGACATTCACATATATATGTCTATTGACTTCGAGCCTTGGATAGGCACTGATCTAGTCTGGTATCTCTGTTGTAGCCCAAGGTCCTAGTTTTGCATCTAGATATAAATCAAACTCAAACTTCATATACCAACCTTTAGGATTTTAGAAGTAGTTTTAGGACCAAAATCCTCTGCGTACAATTGAATATAGGCCCAAAGCTAGCCCCTTTGCACTTATCTCACAGTTTTGGTCTGCTTAATAGAGGATTTATCTGCTTTGTGTCAACATCCCAGTCTTTGTACAGTTTTATTTCATGGATGTTGAATAGGGAATACCCCCTTGGTTCTACAGAGCCTAAAGAAGAAGAGGAGATATTTATAGAGTCTATCTCCTATATTGTTGGCCCCTGGCCCCGGAATCCTATTGATCAATGATGGCTACCTTATTTTCTTAGACAATTGGGAAATAGTGACTCCACCTCATACTATCTCGTATTTCTTGAAGAAACAATTACATTCTTGGTTTTAACACTTACCCTACTCGATCGATGTTTACTTTGTTTACCTATTTTCAAGGTTAGACTCAAATCATTATAACTATGAAAGGCTCATGATGACTCATAGAGTCGATCTCTTTTTAAGTTCTTCCTTAAGAGACTTTCTTAATGCCAAAGATAGAAAAATAATAGCCATTCAGAAAGTTGGCTTTTACCTTCTTTAAATCTACTAGTTTATAAAGTAACAAGGATAAGTTCTTGCAATCAAGAGAGCTATCAAGTAAATCCTTCACAGAGGAATTATGATAAAAAGTCATGGCTACCAAGATAGCCATAATATATTTGCATGTAAATATTAACCTTCTCTTCTCCACGAAGAGCCATAATAACCACGTTATACTCTTTATGCACTATAGTCAGGGTTTGACTTCACCTACTATTGGGTTGGCAAGATAATGAATCAAGTGCTCACGACACCAACTCAATCGTTCTACTGAGTTAAAAGTGTTTACATCTATCATGGCTATGACCATTGTTATTATGGCACGCAACAACTCTGGGGTATCCCTACCATAGGTCGATACCCACGATCTATCTTAAACAAAAGATTATCGCCCTATCGGGCTCCATAATAAACACCAGGTTCTCAAGTCTTATCGATTGACAAGTAATTAAAAGAAAACATTATCAAAGATGCATGGATCAATCCAGTTAACTGGTATTTCATAGGTGCACATGCATGTACATCCAGTGAAGGTATTATGGCCTCAAGCTGTCCAAATGCCACTAAAAACATAGTAGTTTCAAGAATCATCACAAAAGATTATGGTGAGGCTTCAATAGCCTTCAACATATAGAGATAAACATCAATATATACTTATAATTATATTCAATACTCAGCATGTCGTATGCATATATGAATGGTTTCCTCAAGTTGACACAGTCAACATCCTCCATATACAAAGGTTTAAAAATTGTATTTGGAAATTGTTATATGTATGAGCCATGAGCTCTAAGATGTCATACCTGAAATATGACACAGTGGTAATTGTCTTGCTCGCTGGGTTGCGAGCTTCCTCGCCCTATCTCCTGGCTGTGACAACCTTATCGTCCACTGTTAAAGTAATAACTCCCTGTTGTTCACCACACCCCCATTCTCTTCTTCTCTAGCCAATAATAATGATTGAACAGAATGTCGTCTCCCTTTGATAGCCTTCGATAACTATCAAAGCATGGCTCTTTTCATGCAGTATCTGCACGCCACCTTGCAGGATCTTTTGATCCACGCAGCCCACTCTTGGCCAGTCCATGAGGAGGGCTCTAACAAGCCTTCATCTGGCCTAAAATCTCTCTTCCCATTCCTCGTGGGTGATGGACATCGGAATGGCAAGAATATGGATAAAAAAATATGGTTATAAACACAGTCAATACTATTGACATCGACCTCTAAATAGGTCCTCATAAACATAATCACCCTTAGCTAAATAATAAGGGTTAAATAACTTCTAAATTATCAAATATCATCATAATGAAAATAAAGGAAGACACACTAGAAGATTTTGGTTTTCAGGGTTGTGTAATACTCCCCCTCAAATGACTATCAACCTTTGTCAAAAAACAAGGAATAAAGGAATAATATCCCAAATGAAATAAGAAAAACAAGAGAATTCTTTATCTCTTTCACAAGACTAACTCTTGACTTTCTACGATGTTCAAGAAATGTCATTTAGTCGTCATAACCATTGTCGAGATAACTCCACCGATAAGATGACCCAACAAGGAGGTCGATTTCCTAGAAAGAAAACATGACTCAAGACAACTTACAGAGGGTTAATAAGGACATAGAATTTGTTACTTAGATGGCTGTTTGGCTCATTCTCTGACATCTATCTCTTCCTCCTGGATGATACTCTCCCATCTTTGAAGGATGATTTCTTTTCCTGATCAAACTCACTACCAGAAATTCATGATTAGTGTATCATCGTTTGATCGATAAATCATAATAATTAAATAATCATTTCAATTCTTGAAATCTTATATCTAACTAGCATAAGTTAGTTTCCTCATAAACAATGATTAATCTGACATTTTCCACAACATCTAATCATTCAACTCTTAACTAATCATCCTGATTACCATACAAAAGTAAGATTAAACTAAATCACAAGTTGGGGATGTAACATAAATACTTGGAATATTAATAGGACTCATGAAAATATGACTTGAGTAATGGCTTGTGATGTCGGCACATTATCCTCACATATACTAATATCTTATGTTGTTAATCCTCATGCATTTATAAGACATGTTTGTTCAATACAAAGTGTAGAAGAATATACTCCACAAGAACTCAAAGATACATCAAAAGAAAGTGGAAAAAGATCCAAAGGAGAATCCTCATAGACATCAAATGGTAGCATATCATCATTATGTATAGAAAAATCCATGGGATCCACTAAGAAATGGGCACTAGAACCATTTGTATTATATAATCATATTACAAAAAAATTTCTTGGCCACAAATAAAAGTGACAACAACTAATAAATATATAAAATTAAGGTAATTAGAAGTAATCTATCTAATAGCCCTCACTAGAGATGTCCTCTTGAACACCTACATAACTAGAAAGGAGGTGACTGACAACCCTTTTCATCTTGTCCAAATGGGCCACAATGAGGAAACACCCATTCATGTTTTGAATATAAGTGCAGATGGGAGGAGTAATCTAACTTCCATAGAAGTGTTGACCATAATCCTCTATTATATTATCATCAACCCTTGCAAATTACATAATTTAGTTATAAAATAATTTACATAATCTTAACATGTCATTTCAAAGCTATAAAGCATATGCAAAAGAGGTGTTGGTTCCCAAAATTACAGCAACACAAAACTATAAAACCTTCCTAAATTGCCTAGGCCAGGGATTTTCATCAAGGTGAAAGGAAGAGGTTTGTCAACAAGTTCTAGGCGATTTTGGCCAACTACAGGAGTGAGTAAACTCTACTCTTCGAGATCAACTTAAACTCTAGAGGGATATTCTAAGGGGTTTTATACCTGAGTAGGTATTAAAATAAAACTAGATGAACAACTAATAATGTAACAACCAAACCCATATTGCTTTCTCAGTCCCAAATCTATCACTGAACTAAGAAAAGCTAGCTATTGTATGACCCCTATATAGTTGATAAATGCAATCCTATACAATGAGGATGCATGGAGACTACTTTTGCTTCTAAAAATAAGATGTATAGTTTTGTTTTGAAGATGGGTGATCTAAGGCTACTCAAACTGGTGCCTATCCATTGGGCTGCAGAGTCTAATGTAAAATAGAAGAAAACAATCACACAAAAGTGTGTAACAGCCTATTTGACGAATCAAATGCAAAGAAATCACTATCAAATTATTGAAAATACTTAAGAATCACACACCATACCACATGTTTCCCTATGAAATACTGAAATGATCATTTACAAAGCTTGGGAATGAATTAAGAACTGTCACATTCATCAAATCAAAGCTTATAATCATACCACGAAATGTGGTAAAAGCAAACTAGAACTGTGATTACAACTTACTAAGAAAAACACCTATAGTAGTGGCGAAAAATAAAAAATTGATACAAAGATTTGAATTGTATTGCACACACTTCATGATTGATTCATGTATAAACATAGCCTGCACAATATCCTTTCTAAATCAACCTCCTGGAGCTCACAACCTTGTTGAGAAAATGCCAAAATGACCAACCCTTAACATGACTGAAAAGAATGCATATATAGCATTCGATTCAAAACTGACTATAGTCTCCCAAGTTCCACATTCTGCGAAGGACTACACCCATGTTGCATTAATTCCAAATTTGTCAGTAGACTTGCATGTTGGGATTGAGACCCATGTCCTGCTACCTCTGTAATTAATTCTGTCAAAGATAGCTTGTACTCCAAATGTACCCTGAGCAATAAAGAGGGAAGCTTCTACCCTTTCCCTGCCACCTACAACATTAATTTATTAGATTTGTCCTTAATGCATTGAAGAGTTTACTGCGCCAATCCACCTGCATAACACTGTTCTGCACGCTCATTAAATTCTGGATACAAATCAGTTTGTGTATCCTTGCAATCATGGCATGCATTCAAGGAATTAACCAATTCAAGTATTGACAACATTCCTAGTGTATTGTCCTCCTTTTCTATTTTGAAGCATTTGACTTCTGAATGTACCATTCTGCATTTTGTCACTTGGCAAACTTTCCCTTTCATCATTAGTCTTACCCTTTTTATGCCCTGTCGACAAATCTTGGTTTTTTGGAACTCGGCCTATGTCGACATTTATCGACAAAAACCATTTTGCTGAAATCATCGCCATTTTGCCATTATCGGTAAAATCCTCCATTTCAAAACCAAGGCCCTTGCCACCTATTTTGCCTTTATCGGAAAAACTCACTTTTGCTGAACTCATTTTGCTTTATGTTTTCCCCCTTTTTCTCTTTGTCAACAAATCTATCATTTTCTGAACCTTTGACTTTCTTTTGTTTTTTGTCTCTTTATTGGTAAACTATACATTCGCCGAACTTAGCTTTTCATCCCTTTTATTTGCCTTATTGGCAAATGTCAACTTGGTCGGCCTTTTCCTTGTGTCGGTAAAAACACACTTTCATGAACCAAGCATTTTGACCCTTTATCGGCAAAATATGCCACCTTCCGAACTTTACTTTTTCATTGTATATTTACCTTATCGGCAAATCAACACTTTTTAGAACTTGGCTTATGCTTCCTTTTATCAGCAAAAAGAAGCTATGATGAACTTTTGACTTTGACTTTTCCATATTGGCAAAAAGGAAGAAACAAGAACTTTGGCCTTCCTTTCTCTATGTTGCGCTCTTTGTCGATGAATTGGTTGCTGGCTGAACCGAGCATCGATGAACTTACCAAATTCTGAACTTTCCTTTAGTTCAGCCTTTCGTCGATTCCCCGTCAAGGGCACTCTTCCTTCTTCCCTTAGCCAAATTCTTACTTTTCTCTTCCTTGTCAGCAAACTTTGTCTTTGCTAAACTTTTCTTGCTTGGCGCCTTTTTCATGCTTTATCGGCAAAGTTGAATTTTTATGAACTTTACTTTGTTCTTCACTTTCCCTGCTTTTTACTCTGTCGACCAAATGAGCCATCGACAAACTTGAACAATTCCAAACTAGTTCCTCAGTTCGTCCACCTATCGATTTGCTAACAAAACATTTTATGACTTAAGCCTTAGTCAATTTTGCCCTTATCGGCAAAATGCAAACATCTTGAACCCTGCCCCCATTCTTCAAGATTTGCCTTTGTCAGAGAAATGGACGTTGGGAGAACTCGCTATCGGTGAACCATCAGGTTCTTGAACCTTTCCTTTCACCGATAGACGAGCCTTTTGCCTTTTCTTCATTGTTCCACAACTCTCCCTTTGCCCTTCAATCGGTGAACACGCATATCAGCAAATCAAAAGAAAACAGAACTTTCGAACAAGTTCTAAAGTTAGAACTTTTTCCGACTTGCCAAAAATAATGCAAAACATGAAATTTTTTCTAAAGGGGAAACCATCTTTTGACCCAGGCAAAAAATATAAAACACCACACTTTGAACTAGCATAACTTTTTCATTTTAAGGAATTTTGAGATGGTTCAAAAGGTAAAGTTGCTCAGAATTCAATTGTCTATTCAATGGTGACCTTGGATAAACAATTTTCTCATGATTTTATGGATTTTGGGGGAAAAATAAGCACAATGGGAAATTTTTTTGCAGGTGCCAACAAGAGGAACTCAATGATATAAATTTATTTTGTAATTTCTTTACCATCAACACCTTGCATTGCATCCATTGTTGTTGTTTGGTTAATATCTATACAAATGGGTGGCCTATATTGTTGATTATTTTGTTGATCACTTGAACCTGCAATGACATGTGCTTTTAACACATCGACTTAAATAAGGTGATCAAGCATAAGATTGCAATATGTAGTTAAGTTAATAAAATATAGTATGCTGAATAACCTAAAATGGTTTGTTGAAATTCTTGGGTGGGGATAACCTCGAACATTGATGGTTGTGTTCCACAAATTGAATCCACCGTTTATTTCAAGAGTTATAGAAAAGTGATTAGAAATAAGAATGATTATTTACAAATTACATGATTTAGCTACAAAATATAATTTATGTAATCTTAACATGTTATTTCAAAGCTAAAAATCATATTCAAAAGAGTAACTTAATGATAGATTTTTTTTGGAATTCCTTTACCATCCACACTTTGCATAACATCCATTATTGTTGTCATTATTTGGTTAAGATCAATACAAAGGGGTAGCCTATGTTGAGTGTGATGCTGATCATCTAAATCTACAATAACATGCACATTTAACACATTAACTTCTATAAAGTGTTCAAGTGTAAGATTATAATATGTAGAACTTAAGTTAATAAAATATCAACAACCTTAAGTACCTGAAATGGTTTGTTGAAATGTTTGAGTGAGGCTAACATTGAACATTGATGGTTGAGCTCCACAACTTGCATCCACTGCTTATTTGATTACATATAGAAAAGTGATTAGAAATAAGAATATTTAGTAGCTTTTGTGTATATTAGTAAAAACAATGAAAAGAAAAAATTACCATCTATAATTTGTGTTGCATTTGTTGTTGTTTAGTTTAAGTCAATAGAGAAGGGCAAATGACGTCGACAAGTATTTTCTTGATCATCCAAAGCTTCAAAAACATATATTTAACATATCAAATTAAAGCAAGAACTATTGATGTGTAAAAAATTAAATACTTTTCAATAAATGTACTCACTTTGTTGTTGTGCAATATTAAACCTTTCTGCTTGTGTCGCTATGCCTGAACGATTGAAGACCTTTCTTTCTTTTTCTTTCTACAACTTATAGAGGGGAACTAAAATTCTTCATATTCCTTAGCTTTTTCATTCAATTCTTGAGCAATGACATTGCCTCTTTGATGGATATAATGACGTTTGTGCATTTTGGTGGGACTAAACCATGGTGATATCCGTGTCATATGCATGTCCTCTGAGCCAGGGATTGATGTGAATTTGAAAGAGGAAGAAAAAGATTCATGGATATCTTTTCTAAATTTTTCAACACACTCATTAAAAATAAGTATTTGATCTGTTGTTGTTGGTAAACTTTGGATTGGTGAGTTCAAAAAATCAGTAGAACTTTTTAGGTTATCATTGCTAGTATCAAATGATTTCCTGCCATCTATAATGCGAATAACAATAATTTAGTCATAAGAAAACATATAAAAACCTTAATATTTCATTACTAAATGTTGATATCAATACTTACCAATAGTTTGGTCTTCAGGAGTGACAAACCTAATTGCATCTTGAACTTCCAATGGAATAGATCTATCTATAATTGGAATAAAAATTATTGACTTTTAGAAACCATAAAAAATTCAAAATTTTATTATAAAAGCAACATATCAACATTACCAGTAACATTGTTTTCATGACCAAAACCCCTTCTATGTCATCATCAACCAATGGTGTAACACCATCTGTAATTCAATAAGAGTTTAGTTAGTTTTGAAATAGAAATATAATAATCATTAAAACTATCAACGTAAAATGTAAATATCAAGTGACACTTACTAGCAACTTTATCTTTCTCATCTGTTTTATTTCTCTTCATGAGATCTAAAATCTTCAACACATGCTTGCATGTGTTTTCCTTTTGTGCCCATTGACAACCATGTACATGGAAGTTGGGTCCAAACTTTCTAACGAGATACCATTTCATTGCATTGATTTGTCTTATTATCTTATATGTGTTAGGGAGGAGATCATATGGATAACAATTTGCATGATCTAGTATTGCTTTTGACCTCTCCAATGCAGTAATGTACTATCTTTCCTTTTTAAAATTAGTTAGAAATCTAGATAATTGCAAATGTCTTTTATTTTTGTAGATTGGCTCTACCCTATGAAGAAGTGTATGGATAAGACAATCCATTCTCCTTGTGCATTTCTTAGCATGATCACTTAAATAATGACTCTTAATGTGGAAATGGTATGACTCTATGGACACATTAGTTTATTGATTTGCATGAGAGAAGTTTCAAAAGTTTTTTGCCCACATCGCTATATAAAAAAGGAATATGATGTTTTAACATACACAAAAATCAAGTTAAATAATGTATGCATATAAACCATAGCAAAGAATTTGACAATCTTACCAATATGACCCTCATCATGACACCAAGTTGTTTTAAAGTAATTAATGAAGTCCTCTTGTTTGAATTCCTCCATAAATTTGTTGATTAGATGAGTAGTGATGTCTTCATTGTTGCTCATTGCATACATAATCTCACCCAATCCATCAAACATATTTGTTTCAACATCCTTAATACTAGCATACCTGAAATATAAAGCATAATATCAAGCTATGGGGTTGAAATATGTAATGTTCCACATATTTTAATTATCAATCTACTTACCTATACACATTTTTTAACCATGCCTTACGTACATGCCAAATACATAAAAATACTTGACAACCAAAAGACAATCTACACGTTACATTGTAAAAGATGATTAGTAACATTCCAACAAAATGCATTGTTAAGGTGAAACCATTCGATGGTGTAAATTATGAAACATATATTCTTACAAACTAAATATTAGACAATTTTAATGAGTTCACTTTAGTTTAAATAAAGAAACTAAGGTTAGTAAAAACCTGATGACTTCAATCTCGACACTAGCATCATCTGTCATGAATGCATTGACATGCCAAACTTTTTTACACCGCTTTCCTCATGTATAAACTTGAGTGAGCCATCATTCATTTATATCCTCGACTTTATTTCGTGATGATATGGCCCATGCAACAGGTACACCAACCTCTTGCTCATAAAAAACAAGCAAGGCATACAATTGGTATTGTACATAAATAAAGCATTAACAAATTAAATTATTAAAATAAAATAAATAAATGATTAAATTGAGATCCAAAAATATAGCTAACATTGTTATACTTATACCATATTTATTTGTTATTTGTCAAGAATGTGGAATTCATTGCAATAATTGAGTTATGTGAATGTTTCACCATCATTTCTCGCATCCATGGTGTTTGGATGCCTATGATAAATGGTACATTATCCACAATATTTGGTCTTTATAGTAAAATAAGTTGTCTTTCTCTTCTACATGCCACAAGTTCACACTTTTTGGATCATCCTCATTTTTTTGGGATTAAATGGAGCGTACTCTTTTCCACGCATTTAATACATCTTTTCTTAATAGACATGCATCCATTTTGTTCATCAATTTAGTCCCATTGTCTAAGTAATGTTTTTCACATATTGTGTCAATCCCCACACCCATTAACAATAATGACTCAATTTATGATTTACATTCATTTGACAACATCGGTGCAAAAGCACTCCTTGGATCATTAGAAGGGTCATCCTTTCCATGAAAAAGTTCACCATTAGCATCACAATGGCTCCACTCACTGTATGTAATAATTGCAACATTTGGTCTACCATACATGACTCTTACTTGAAAGTGAGTTTGACAATCCCTTTTCTTTTGAAACCTGCATATCCTTTGCATGTTTTCAGGTTTATTTATGTTGTTCTCAGAGCCAAAAGCACACCAATAACTATTTATATGTACAAAAGAAATAAGATATTAATTGATATAACAAAAACTAAATTTAAAAAGATGACATGTATTTAATGAGTATGTTAAATCTAAACAAACCTTGAGTACATCTTTGTAGTGTGGTCGGTGTAGTTTGTAGAGTTGTTCTCTCTATGTAATTTGCGTACAAATGTTGTCTTTGTACTATCAAATAGACCTTCTTTCACAAACTCAGTGAGTGTTTCAAGAGGGATTGTAGCACATAAATCCATCTCACCATTATCTTCTCCAATAGGTGTCCATTCAAGGTTCTCACTTGAGAAATAATTTGTTTGGTTGGGAATATCTTGCACATCTAGTTCGATCAATAATTCCCATTAATTTTTGCTCCCCATCCTAAATAATATTAAGATTTTTAGTAGTCCTCTAAATAATTCTAGAGCCAAATGAGCTTATACTAGTATGAAAAAATATTTTATAGAAGATCATTTCTATATTTATATACTAAAAAGTAGTTTGTCTATCTGTTGTTTCATAGGAGCTCTCATTTGGGATATTGTTTCATAGTAATAATGAATCATTGTTTATGCCAATAGCATTTTGGACTTCTCACATTATTGTCTATTCGGTTCTATGTGAAACCAAATTCTAGCGGGCCTTGTAACTTAAGAAATGGATTACGACAATAGTTCTAGTCTCAAGGCCACTCATTCAATGACTTGTTAAGAAATATGTCCTTCAACATATCGAGGCATAATATTTTTTCCTAAGCTTAACCCCATTCCGACTGACTAAGATAGGCCTGAATAAGTGACCCAGAAAATATGGCTTTTGTCTTAGGCTCAGAATGGGGCTAACAATTTTTTTGATTTAATGCACTACCTTGTTCATTATAGCTCACAACTTTTATAGGTCTACTACAATTTTTCGCAAGAGGTCCAAGTTCTTGAAGGTCATTGTAGGCGACAATTTTCACCGCTAGACTTGTAGGAAATAAATGGGTCATTTGCCTGCATTTTTGAAAGCTTGATGTATATTATGATCTACTTTAAAATTTTAAAAGAAATTTTGATCTACTGACTTTGGGTTTCAAACTAAATGGTTTAGTTTCTAATGCTTAAAAGTTTTCCTTCTTTGTAGTTGCTTGATTTGGGATTGTATTGATCTTTCTCAAATGTCTTTCCATCGTCAAATTGAGATGCTTCTATTTGTACCATCTTTATTAGAAAATATTGATTGAGTTTTTAGTTTTCATCTAGTCAATCTTAAAAATGGTTGTTATTAACTAACACACTCATAATTAAAAAAAATAGAATGAATAATTAAAAAATATGTTGGTTATACTGTCATGCCCACATTTCCCATGCTGTCACGATATGCATCACACGTGTCATGTGGTCATGACACAAAATATCAATTTTTTTTCCACACTTCCCTAGAAACCCCCTCGCACGTGTAAGCATGCTCAGTGGCGTTACGCATAAGGCGTAAACATGACAGTTGAATGTGGGGTAATGCGATCACTTACGCATACCATTAGCAATGAAGACCAACTAGGGGGTCGATGCGACATGGTAAACATTGCCAATAGGGTTAGGATCAACGATCGAAACCCTAAGTTAACCTATGTGAATGATGGGACTTATAAGTCAAAATCAAAAGCCAATTTAAAGTGCATGAGAAAGATATAATTTAATACAAAAATCTAATGTCGATAAATGACCAAAAACCATAATATATTCCTAAACAAGGTTAAATATCACTAACCTAGATAAACCCTAATTTTTTTGAAAAAATCTAGCAGTATAACGCCTCACGGGCGTGATTAGAGTTTATTATACTAAAACTAATTTTGATAAAAAATTTACTGGATTGGTTTTATATTACCTACGTCTCACTAGTTGAATTGGTAGATTAGTTGAATAAGTTAATTGAACATTTTTCAACAAAGCTCGATCAATTTGTTCTTCTTCACGTTTTCTATAATTTAAAATATTTTTCAACAAAGCTCGATCAATTTGTTCTTCTTCATGTTTTCTATCAATCGGAGTTATCTCTGCATCATTTACATTATTCCTAATTTCTTGGTAGATAACATCATGGATACACTTACATTAACTTCGTTTTAAAAGTTTACTAGGTTTCCAAGTTGGGTTTAAAACAACGTCTAATTTAAATTCGTTAATTAAATTACCTCAAAATGATTAAAAAGAATATTAAAATTTAATTAATAAAGATGTAGTTTAAATTATCTTCGTCAATTTGAAGACAAGGGTTAAAATAAAAACATCTCAATAATTAGATAGTTGTAAAAATTAATTAAAACAATTAAAATTCCTTGTAATAATCAAATTTAAAAAAATTAATAAAATATAAGATCTCTCTAATAATAAACTAGTCTATAAATTACCATACCACTAACAAATAAAAATAACTCTCTAAAAAGGAAAAAGGATTACCCATTGTATTATTTATTTCAAACCCCATATAAAAATTCAGAACATAAAACAAATGAACAAATTAAATAAAAGAGTGGGAAAATAAAATAAGACCAATTTTAAATTACAAATCCCTAAAAGGCCCTCAAATAAAAAATTAATTTCCTTAAGGGCAAAAGCCCTAACCCTATTCTTTTCATTTCTCATTTTCTTTTCTCCTCTTTGTTTTTCTCCCCTTCTTTCTTTTTCCTTCTCTCATTTTGTCTTTGGATGAAGTTTGCAGGTTTAATGGAGGCCATACATGAAATGCATATGATGGCATATATATATAGGTGTATATTGTTTATGCTCTAGATTTTTTTTGATATAAATATATATTTTTATTTTTTTAAAACCCCAAGATTTATATTATAGGCATGGAGTAGCGGTGCTGTGTGGAGGAGGCCGCAGGGAAGAGGTGGTGTGAGACTGTGGTGTGGTGGAGGTGTGGTGACAGGGGAGCAGCAGAGGAGGAACCACAGCGAAGGGCAGAGGTGAGAGGACTGTGCAGGGCAGAGGGGGCCGGCAAAATTGGGGAGGACGGGCTGCAAACTGCACGAGGTATTACCCGTGGGGGTAGGCATTGGTGGGGAGTGTGGGGAGGGGGGCTCCACCCCCACTTACATCCCATACAATGGGGTGTGGGTGGGGGCTCTGCCCCCCTCCCCACACCCATTTAAAGATAAGCCACGGTGGGGGGTTCGAATCGCCCCCACATATATTTTTTTAATCCCAAAAAAAAAGTGATATGAATAATACGAATTCTTAGTCTATTTCATTATTTTGCACAACGTTCATTAAAAGGTTTTATATATATACACATAGCAATTTCATAGATCCAACTAAAAAATATAGTTTATTTAATAATAATATATAACAACATATATATATATATATATATACTGTTGTATATGTAACGTAGTCTCTTAATTTTATTAGACAGAATAATAAAATCAATTTATATTTAAATACATATAAATGCATACATTCAAATATTTACTGTTGTATATGTAATGTAGTCTCTTAATTTTATTTGATAGAGTAATAAAATTAGTTTATATTTAAATACATATAAATGCATACATTCATATATATATATATATATTTAAATATAATTTTCCTTCAACACTTACAGATTTCCTTTTTAAACAAATAAGCAAAGATATATATTTTTTTAAATATCAAATTTGTCTAAAGCAAATGGACATTTCTTTTTTAAAGAATATATTCATTATATAACTATTTTTTTTTGCAAATGCATTTAATTGAAATCCTTCCTATATATATCAACCACTAAAATTTCTCTTTATACGAACAATATAAAACTTTTTTTTTTGTCTCTTAACAATAAACAACAACTTTCCTATTTGTTTATTTTAAAAAATATACATACAATAAAATGGCAATAAAACTATATCATCATTTCATTACTCTATTTTTTAATTTTGAATGATAAGCATTAAAATCAACAAACTTAAAATTTCTATTTCAAATGTAAATAGCTTACACACACAAGTAAAAATTATACTTTTACAACAAGAGAGAGAGAACAATGTTCTCCTCTTTGAAAACTAACAAATGATACAAAACCTAACTTGGCCATGCTCTTCTCTCAAGAGCTAAAAGGAAATAGGATAACAACTCCAAGAACAATGGTGTTTTCTTCAACTTCACAAAGCTCCCAATATCCTGCAATAACACAAAAAGGGAAAGAAGCCACAACAACTTGCTCTCTTCCCCACCATAGACCCGCTAGTGGGTCACCCCCGAGCTAGGGAGGTCATCCACACACTAGGAAACTCAAACCGCAACACAACAATGCACTCAACAACCAAACACAAAATTACTCCCATGGCTAACACAACACAAGAACTCACCCAGGATGAGATCAATGGGGTAGGGGAGTGGACAACACTCAACTCAAGAGTGCCACTCCTAAAATATCCCAATACAAATCCCTCTCAAGGCCTCAAGCCAACACTTTAAAACATAGTTTCACAAAGCTTCCATTTGGCTTTCAAGCCATTTCACATATTGCACATATTCACATATTGCCCTCAAGGCTACAACTTCACAAAATCAAAGAAATGATCCCCAGGAGGTTCACTCCTTCCCCACCCCAAACATGTTGAGCATCTTCTCCCAAGTGGGAGAGGCTCTTACAACACCCATACAAATTTCCCCCCACAACAACAAGTAAAAACTCAAAAATAAAACTCACACATAGCATCACACAAGTAAATAAAAATGCATAAGGGAAGGCCTTAGCCTTGAAACCTACCTTAAAAAGCCCAATAGGTAAATGGTTGAGTAGAGCTCCTCCAACTCCTCCAAAATAAGTCACAAAACTCTCTCCAACTTTTCCCACAAAGTAAATTAAAATCAATAAAATTTGCCAAAAATTCAACAACCCCATACCCCTCTCCAAGTGGGATTATAATAGGCTCTTCTCATGAGCCTTGAGGAATGGGGAGGTGACACATGTCACCTCCTCACTCCTCCTCCCAACTACAAGCAAGACCCATGGAATGGGTGGTGACACATGTCATTCACCCACCCACCAAGTCTCTCTCCCTTCCACTTGTCCTCTCTAAAACATGTGGGAGAGAAAAGTGGAGCTTAAGAGGGAATGGGTGCCACATGTGCCCCATTCCTTTCCTCCTAAGAGGGACCACATAACCCCAAGGTACCCTCACCAATTGTGGAAGAGACTTGGAGTAAAGTTCTCCACAATTAAGGGGTCTTGGAGACTTCCCCAACCTAGGGAAGAGGAAAGGAAGAGGTTGAGTGTTTGACCCACTCATCCTTTCCCTCCCATGCCTCCATTTTCGTTACTTTACTTCAGGGTGAAGTTAAAGTGACCAAATGGAGGTTTACTTAGGGTTACACAAGACAAAAAGGTCCCTAGACCCAAGGGGTACAACCCAGGGTCAAGTTTAACCCATTTTAAGCACCAAGGGTTGAGTTAAAGCACATGAAAAGGGGTCTCAAAAATTTATAACTTAAAAAAAATAAAATTCAAAAGACACTATTCTTACAACACCAATTAGAATTCAAAATAAAAGAGGGTTAGACTTAGCCCGACTAACAACATGCAACAACATTACAGAAGCTCATCATGCACACAGTTGATCTTGGTTCCTCTTGGAACTAGATCAGCTTCACAAGGGAAAATAACACCGTGTGTGGGATGATCTCCGAATTTCTATGGCTTTGTTAGAAATACCTGCGCACTCAATGAAATGTTAATTTCACATGTATATAATAGCTGAAGCAAATTGAAACACACTCACATACAACATCACATATCCATATAAGCATCAAGGAAGTCACATTACAATTAGATTCTAAATTCTACATTTCAAAAATCCATTCTTAAGATTGAATCACAAAACAAATTTCTAACTAACATCTCATGAATAGTTTCACAATAACATCATAATATAAACCATATGTCTAATATCATCAGTGAATCAATATCCAGGTCTAAACACATCGTAAATATGCTAAGCATAACAAATCCACATACAACATAAAGTCTAATAGTCTAGAAATTCAGGATCAATAGTCTCACAAGTCTAAATGTATCACCAACAGTAAAATAAATATTCAAATATAAGGGAATGGAAAAGTAGGCCTCACATCCTCCCACCCTAAGACTATACTTCCTCCTGGAAGTCATCAAAGAGGTGCGGATAAAGGGCCCTCAATCTCGCTGCATCCTCCCATGTTGCTGTGACCTCATCGTACATGTCCCACTGGACCCTAACCTGGTCCAGCTCTTGACCTCAAAGGTCTAGCATCCGACGAGCGAATATGCGAATTGGCTCTAAAGCCAGCTGACCGTCTGCCTCTACCTGAAGAGAACTCCAATCCAATACATGAGATAAATCAGATATGTAATTCCGTAAAACAAAAACATGAAAAATATCGTGGATAAACGATAGGCTAGGTGGCAAGGCTAGACGATAGGGTATGGGTCCTATCCGCTCCAAGATCTCAAAATGTCAAACAAAATGAGGTGCGATCTTAGAGCCCTTTCCATAACGGATTGGACTCTTGTGTGGTTACACTCTCAAGAATACTCTGTCCCCAACTGAGAAGCTCTGATCTACCCTCTTAGCATCGGCATACTTCTTCTGTTGATCATGTGCCTCCTGAAGTCTCTGCCTAATCAACGTCACTTGCTGCTCCATATCCTGAACCAACTCCGGCCCTATCGTAACGCTGTCCTCAATACAGTCCCAACTCAAAGGTGTCCTGCAAGGTCTACCGTACAAGGTGTGAAAAGGAGGTATACCCAATGAGCTGTGATGCCCATTGTTGTAGGCAAACTCAACTAGATACATATACTCCTCCCATCTACTTTGGTGATCCATGACATACATATGTAGTATATCCTCAAGAACTTGATTAACTCTCTCTATCTGTCCATCGGTCTCAGGATGATAAGCGGAACTAAAGTTGAGCTGTGTGCCCAATGCCTGCTGTAAGGCTCTCTAAAAGGCTGAAATGAATACTGAATCCCTGTCAGAAATGATACGGCAAGGTACCCCATGTAATCTAACAATCTAATCCAAGAATACTCTCGCCATAGATATTGCATTGTATGTCATGCGTATAGGTGAGAAATGCGCCACCTTGGTCAACTTGTCAACCGTCACCATGATGGCATCATGGCGACATGATGACATAGGAGGACCAACAATGAAGTCCATGGAAATGGTGTCCCATTTCCACTTAGGTATCTCGTGAGGGTATAAAAGACCCGCTAGATGTTGATGCTCAGCCTTAACCCTCTGGCACTCAAGGCAACGAGTAACATATTCTGCAATATCTCGTCTCATACCTGCCCAATGGTATAACTATCACAAGTCGACATGCATCTTCTTCACCCTTAGGTGTGCTGCATAAGGTGCTCTATGAGCCTCTGAAAGAACCACTGCACGGAGGTCACCCACACGGGATACATAGATGCGTTGTCGATGTCTAAGTAATCTGTCTGACTCAAGGGAATATCCTGCAATTCTTCCCTTAAGGGCCCCCTGTTTTTGGATCTCTTGTTGCACCTCAAGAAACCATTCGTCCTCAGGTAGATGATGAATGATACACTCTCTCAAATCCACACTCAAGGTCAAGTTTAGGATCTCGTGATGCCTCTGACTCAAGGCGTCAGCGACCACGTTCTCCTTCCCTTTGATGTAGTGGACATCAAAGTCATACTCACATAGAAACTCCATCCAACGCCGCTGGTGGGCGTTCAAATTCAGCTGTGTGAATATGTACTGCAAGCTATGGTGATCTGAATGGAGTTCAAAGCAACAACCCAAAAGAAAGTGTCTCCAACGAACAAGAGCATGTGGTGCAGGAGCACCCCTTCAACAAGATAAATATACATAAGGTTTTTAATATGTTTATACATTTCATGTTGTCATGTAGTTTTTTGTGTTGACATTTCATGTTTAAAAGACCCCACCATGAGAACTGACCCCACCATGAGAACCGAGGTCACAAATTTGTTATCCTTTTAAGCCAATTTGGACATCATTTGATATTTGGGGTATGTGGATGATTAAGTCAATGTGTCGTATTATTAGGTGTTTTACTGTCTTAAGCCAAATAGGTGTCGTGAGATTAGTTAGGGTTTTTACTTATAATCTTGGTTAAGCAAAATGAGAAGAGTGTGTTGAATATACAAAAAGAGGCAGAGGTGTCTGAGAAGGGGTTTTTTTTTTGGCTTTTCGCCTTCTGGAATTATCAAATGTATGAATCTTTGTAAGAATGAAGAAATAGAAATTCTGTGAGTTGTGTTTTATAAATTCTGAATTCTGTGTAAATTCCCTGTGTATCAAATTGTCATATGTACATTACCTATATAGAATTGTTTTACATTTAATTTAGTCTTCTGTTGTCGAGATGCACGATTAAAGCCATTCCACTGGTGGATTTCTGTGAAATCAGTGAAATGTACTTTGTAAAATAGTTTTCTATTTTGTTTCTTTTTGTTCATGGTCATGGCAGGATAGAAATTGTAAAATTTGTTACAGAGGAGTTTATTGGCATGAGATTCAATTATACATTCTATGTATATACGTCAATTGCATGTTGGAACAGTTTGTGAGTATATCGCATTTGTATGCGAGTATCATCCTAGGTATATCCTGTGAAGAAAGTTGGTGCATATATCGCAAAGCATATCGGGTGTGAATGCATGTTGGAAGTGCATGTAACAAATATACAATGCTAAAACATATCAGATATACAATTTCTATGTATATCGCGCATGTATGAAGATACTTTTCCTGTGTATACGTTAATTACATGTCACAGACATTGTGTGTGTATATCACAGTTGTATGTGAAAGCATTTTGTGTATATCTTGCATTTGCATATCGAAGACTGTATAATGGGATGTACATTGTTAAGATGCCTTTCGTTAGATACAAGTGGTGACCGGCTGTAGCGGTCAAAGCAGTTGAAGATATAATGAGTGGAACCGGCGATAGGAAGTTGTCGATTGTATGTCCCGATTGTATGTTGAAACATACATTGTTTTGCAATACAAGTGTTGACTGATAGAAAGGGTAGACAGAACTGACATAGGAGGTAAAGCAATGTATGTTCGAAGTGGACGAAGACATCGGTGTAAGAAGAGCATCGGGTGAATGAAATAGTTTTGAGTCGACAGTATGTGTCCTTGCCGATCGGGGTGACAACTGAAAGTGTCACCGATGGAGAGTTTATCAGTATGATAAGTCATCAGAGTGACTGGTGCATCTGTGGGAGAATCCTTGAGTGAGACAATAGTATAATGTGTTTTCGATAGAAGGAAGCATCGTGACTGTGGAGTGTCAGGAATTAGTATTAATCTCTTGGAGCTCTGCATCAAGTGGTATCAGAGCGAAGGAGTATCCTTTGAGTAAAAGAAGAAGACAAGATGTCAGACGAAGAGGGGTCTCAAGAGTACCCAACAAAGATGACCAATGTTGAGTTGGTGACCTTAGTGAGAAAGAAAATGGCAGAGAGAAAAGCAAATCAGGATCAAAATCAGGCCTTGAAAGAAGAGGTAGAGAAGTTGAGGGACAAAGTAGAGAAAGGGGAAGAAGATTCTTGTAAGCGAGAAGACAGGGATGAAGAGGAGATCCCTAAGCAGGAAGAGATAGAGGTTTCTATAGACTAGAGACCCTTAATCCATGGAGAGAAGGACCATGGATATGAAAATAGACCTGCCAGTGCTTGCAGGCAAAATGGAACCTAATTCAGTGATGGAGTGGATAGACTCCTTGAATAACTTCTTTGAGACCGAGGAAATACCAGACCACCAAAGGGTGAAGATGGCTCAATCCAAAATGAAAGGGGCTGCACTAATTTGGTGGAATTTCATCCAAGATGACAGGGTGAAAGAGGGAAAGAGCAGAGTCGCAACATGGAAGAAGATGATGGCTTTAGTGAAGGAGGCCTATGTTCCATTAGATTACAACAACTGATTACATAAGAGGAAACAAAACTTGAAGTAGAAAGAGTTAGATGTCAGCTCATACACAGAAGAGTTCATGAAACTATCTGTCAAAACAAAGGTAAAAGATAATGAAGAAGAGAAGGTGGCAAGGTACCTCAATGGATTGAGGTTTTCCATCCAAGAAGACATAAATCTGCATAACCCAGAGACAGTCCAAAAGTGCTACCAATTGGCACTCAAGGTGGAAGAGAAATTCAAGAGAAGACAAGAACAGAACAGTAGAGGAAGAGGGAGACAACAAAGGGGAGGAAGAAGTCCTTTCAGGGGCAGAGGAAATGGATTTGGATCCCAAGGTGAATCAAACCAAGAGAGCAACAAAGGAGACAACAGTCAAACCCAAGGGGGAAGTTACAATCAAAAAGGAAACTTTAGGGGCAGAAGACCATCATTTAGAGGGAGATCTCAGGGAAGAGGACCTATCAAATGTTATAATTGCAATCAAGAAGGCCATATAGCTAGTAGATGTCCAGGAAAGGCAACAAGTTCAATAGGAGAAAGAAGGATTAATCTGATCCAAGAATCAGATTGTCAAAGTGTGACAAGCTCAAACACTTCTCAAAGTGTGAATGCTCCTGACAGTTATGGATATCCTGAGAAAGGAGAATCTTTGATGATTAGGAGAGCAATGACCACCATGAAGGTGCCGGACAAAGAACCCCCACAAAGGAAGTCTCTCTTCAGAACTACTTGCAAGGCAAGAGGAAAGGTATGTAAAGTTTTGATTGACTCCGGATCCACTAAACATTTTGTGTCATTTGAAATGGTAGAAAAGATTAAGCTTAGAAGACTGCCACATCCTTGCCCATACAAGATCTCATGGCTCACCCAAGGTCAGCAAACAGTTGTGGAAGAATAGACTTGGGTGGAGTTTCAAATTGGACCATACAAGGATAGGTTATTGTTTGACATTGCCAAGATGGATGCTTGTCATCTCCTATTTGGAAGACCATGGCAGTATGACTTGAAAGCACACCATGATGGATTTAGAAACACATATTCAATCATCAAGGATGGTAAGGTGATAGAGTTACTACCATTGATGGAGAATGAGGTGGAATCAAAAGGACAAGAAGTCAAGGCGATGATGGTAGAAGGCAAACATTTCATGAAAGAGATAGTAGAAGAAAGAGAAGTTGAATATGCTCTAATTCCATGCCTAAAGGTGAACAAGGAGCAACAACAAGAAGTGAAGGGAGAAAAGAGGCAAAGGTTCATAGATCTAGCAGTCCAAGAGTTATTGGACAAATACAAGGGCATCATCTCTGATGGAATGCCAAGGTCCCTACCACCTATGAGGGACATCAGCCATGGCATAGATCTGATCCCAGAATCTACACTTCCAAACAAAGAAGCATACAAGCTTACCCCAGAGCAGAATATAGAGGTAGAAAGGTAGATTGAGGAGTTGTTGGAGACATGCCTAATTGGTAAGAGTTTAAGCCCATGTGCGGTATCGACTGTACTAGCACCAAAGAAGGAAGGCACTTGGAGACTTTGTATTGATTCAAGAGCTATCAACAAGATAACAATCAGGTATAGGTTCCCAATCCCTAGGATAGAAGATTTGCTTGATTTCTTGGGGGGTGCTAAGTATTTCACAAAAATAGATTTAAAGAGTGGCTATCATCAGATTAGGATTAGGCCAGGAGATGAATGGAAAACTGTATTCAAGACCAATGAGGGGTTATATGAGTGGAAGGTCATGCCTTTTGGTTTGTTCAATGCCCCTAGTAATTTTATGAGGTTGATGAATGAGGTCTTGAGGGAATTCATGGGAAAATTTGTCATAATATATCTAGATGACATCTTGATTTTTAGTAATGCAAGGGAAGAGCACCTCAACCATATAGACTTGGTCCTCAAAATGTTACATGAAGAGCAGCTAATGATCAACTTAGGAAAGTGTTTGTTCATGCAGGAAGAGATCATCTACTTGGGTTTTGTCATCTCACATAACAAACTAAAAATGGATCAAGAGAAGGTAAGTGCCATATTGTCTTGGCCAACTCCTAAAACTTTGCATGATTATAGAAGTTTCCATGGGTTAGCAACCTTATATAGGAAGTTTATAAAAGGGTTTAGTCATGTTTGTGCACCCATGCTTGACATCATAAAAGGAGGACAGAAGTGCAGATTCACTTGGACAAAGGAGGCAGATGATTCATTTGAAACATTGAAGAAGAAGGTGGTAGAGCATCCAGTCCTTGCACTTTCTGACTTCAACAAGATTTTCTAGGTAGAATGTGATGCAAGCCACATGGCAATTGGGGCAGTACTTAGTCAAGAAGGTAGGCCTATTGCATTTTTTAGTGAGAAACTAAATGATGCAAAGAAAAGATACTCATCATATGATTTGGAGATGTATGCTCTAGTACAATCACTTAAAAAGTGGAGGCATTACTTGATGCCAAAAGAATTCATAGTGTTCACAGATAATCAGGCCCTTAGTTTCATAAACAGTCAAGAGAAGCCGAACCATAGGCACATGAAGTGGGTGGAAAATTTGCAAGCTTTCACCTTCACACTCAAACACAAGAAAGGGGTCAAGAATAAGGTAGCAGATGCTTTGAGCAGGAGGGTCTTAACCATAAGTCAGATCCAATTGGAGAGTGTTGGCATTGATTCCTTGAAGGCCATGTATGATGCTGATGAAGACTTTGGAGAAATCTATAAGGTATGTACTTCCTTTGGTGACAAATATCATGTTGAGTTCTCTAAATTTTTGATCCAAGATGGATTACTTTTCAAGGGTGGACAGTTGTGCATTCCATGGTGTTCTATGAGACTGAATATCATTAGGGAGAAACATTGTGGGACCATGGTAGGACATTTTGGTCTAGATAAGACTCTTGATCTTGTGAAGAGACATTACTATTGGCCCAAGTTATAGTCAGATGTGAGGAGATTTGTGGAGGCATGTGTGATATGTCAGAAAGCAAAATGGAGATCCACTAATGCAGGTTTGTATCAGCCACTACCCATTCCTTCTAGGCTGTGGGAGAGCATAAGCATGGACATTATATTGGGTTTGCCTAGGACAAGGAAGGGATATGATAGTGTTTTTGTTGTAGTAGATAGATTCAGTAAAAAGGCACACTTTTTGCCATGCAAAACCACTTGTGATGCCTCATATGTTGCAGATCTATTTTTCAAAGAGATAGTGAGGATACATGGTTTGCCATTGAGCATAGTGTCGGATAGAGATGTGAAATTTATTGGCCACTTTTGGAGGACTCTTTGGAAGAAGCTTGGAACAAATTTATCCTTCTCATCAGCCTACCATCCTCAGACAGATGGTCAGACTGAAGTAGTTAACCATTCATTGGGAAATCTATTAAGGTGTTTGACAAGGCAGTATGGAGAGAAGTGGGATAACATTCTATCACAAGCAGAATTTTCCTATAATGACACTATCAATAGGAGTACAGGGAAGTCACCTTTTCAGGTGATATATGGTATTCATCCAAGGGGTATTTTGGAGTTGAGAGATCTACCTATAGGAGAGTCTATTAGCGTAGATGGAGAAGCTTTTGTATCAGCCATCAAAGAGGTGCATGATCAAGTCAAGACACAACTCCAACAAACTACATTGAAGTACAAAGGATATGCTGATAAGAAGAAGAGAGATGTACAATTTGATGTTGGAGATTTGGTATGGGTTAATCTAAACAAGGAGAAGCTCCCAAAAGGTAAATATACCAAGCTAATACAGAGGAAGATTAGACCATGTCAGATTTTGAAGAAGTGTGGGTAGAATGCTTATGAAATCCAACTTCCTCCTGATCTTGCATTATCACCCATTTTCAATATATGTGATTTAACTCCATACAAGCAGAATGCAGATATAGAACATGAACCATTGTAGGATGCATCTGATGATGATATTCCTAAGCAGGATCCACCAAAATTGAAGAAGATATTCAACTCAAGATTGACAAAGCAGACAAGAAACAAAGAGTACATGGAGTACTTGGTGGATTGGCACGGGAAACCTGCTTCAGAGGTAGTTTGGATAACTGAAGATCAGATCACAAACCATGGTGCAGACCTTCAAACTCTGATCTCAAGTGGGCTTGAGATCTCTTCTCCTGGGGAGTATGGTGCAGGAGCACCCCTTTAACAAGATAAATATACATAAGGTTTTTAATATGTTTATACATTTCATGTTGTCATGTAGATTTTTGTGCTGACATTTCATGTTAAAAGACCCCACCATGAGAACCGAGGTCACAAATTTGGCATCCCGTTAAGCCAATTTGGACATCATTTGATATTTGGGGTATGTGGATGATTAAGTCAATGTGTTGTATTATTAGGTGTTTTGCTGTCTTAAGCCAAACAGGTGTCGTGAGATTAGTTAGGGTTTTTACTTATAATCTTGGTTAAGCAAAATGAGAAGAGTGTGTTGAATATACAAAAAGAGGCAGAGGTGTCTGAGAAGGGGTTTTTTTTTGGCTTTTCGCCTTCTGGAATTATCAAATGTATGAATCTCTGTAAGAATGAAGAAATAGAAATTCTGTGAGTTGTGTTTTATAAATTCTGAATTCTGTGTAAATTCCCTGTGTATCGAATTGTCCTGTGTACATTATCTGTATAGAATTGTTTTGCATTTAATTTAGTCTTCTGTTGTCGAGATACATGATTAAAGCCATTCCACTGGTGGATTTTTGTGAAATCATTGGAATGTGCTTTGTAAAATAGTTTTCTGTTTTGTTTCTTTTTGTTCATGGTCATGGTATGATAGAAACTGCTAAATTTGTTACAGATGAGTTTATTGGCATGAGATTTAATTATACATTCTATGTATATACGTCAATTGCATGCTGGAATAGTTTGTGAGTATATCACATTTGTATGCGAGTATCATCTTGTGTAATCCTGTGAAGAAAGTTGGTGCATATATCGCAAAGCATATCGGGTGCAAATGCATGTTGGAAGTACATGTAACAAATATACAATGCTAAAACATATCAAATATACAATTTCTGTGTATATCGAGCATGTATGAAGATACATTTCTTGTGTATACGTCAATTGCATGTCATAGACATTATGTGTGTATATCATAGTTGTATGTGAAAGCATTTTGTGTATATCCTGCATTTGCATATCAAAGACTGTATAATGGGATGTACATTGTTAAGATGCCTTTCGTTAGATACAAGTGGTGACCAGCTATAGCGGTCAAAGCAGTTGAAGATACAATGAGTGGAACCGGCGATAGGAAGTTGTCGATTGTATGTCCCGATTGTATGTTACAATTGTATGTTGAAACATACATTGTTTTGTGATACAAGTGTTGACCGGCAGAAAGGGTAGACAGAACTGACATAGGAGGTAAAGCAATGTATGTTCGAAGTGGACGAAGACATCGGCATAAGAAGAGCATCGAGTGAATGAAATAGTGTTGAGTTGATAGTATGTGTCCTTGCCAATCGGGGTGACAACTGAAAGTGTCACTGATGGAGAGTTTATCAGTATGATAAGTCATCGGAGTGACTGGTGCATCTATGGGAGAATCCTTGAGTAAGCCGATAGTATAATGTGTTGCTGATAGAAGGAAGCATCGTGATTGTGGAGTTCTAGGAATTAGTATTAATCTCTTGGAGCTCTGCATCAGCATGTACCACTGCTGTGAGCTCTAAATTGTGAGTAGGGTAGTTCAACTCATGTGTCTTGAGCTTACGTGACTCATATGCAATTGCTCTACCACCCTGCATAAGCACAGCTCCCAAACCCTCAAGTGATGCATCTGTGCAGACTACAAAATCCTCTACAGGATCTGGAACCGCTAAAATGGGAGCGCTGATAAGATGCTCCTTGAGGACCCCAAAGGCCCTCTCGCACTGCTCGGTCCAAGTGAAACTCTTCCCTTTCCACTGAAGGGTAGTGATGGGGTGTGCTATCCTAGAAAAGCCCTCTACGAATCTGCAGTAGTAATCAGCTAATATCATGAAACTCCTGACCTCTATTACATTGGCGAGTGCTGGCCAATCTTGGATAGCTCTGATCTTTGATGGATCTATGGAGATGCCATCGCCTGATAGGATGTGCCCCAAGTACTACACCTCTGTCTTGAAGAAGGCACACTTTGCCAGGCTGCCGTAAAGCTGCTGCTCTTGCAAGCACTACAAAACCTGATGCAAATGATCCACATGCTCCTCCTTGGTCCCCGAATAGATCAAAATATCATCAAGAAAAATGATCACAAACTGATCCAAGTAAGTGTGGAACACCCCGTTCATGAGACTCATGAACACTGCAGGGGCGTTCATCAAACCAAAGGGTACCAATGTGAACTCGTAGTGGCCATATCTAGTTCAGAAAGCGGTCTTATGAATATCTGCCTCTGTGATGCACAATTGGTGATACCCAGATTTTAGATCAATTTTTGAGAACATTCTGGCTCCCTACATTTGGTCGAAAAGGTCATCAATCCTAGGCAGAGGGTAAAGGTTCTTCATTGTCACCTTATTCAATTACCTATAGCCCATGCATAAGTGGAGAGACCCATCCTTCTTCGTCATGAAGATAACCGGTGCGTCCCATGGTGAAATGCTAGGTCAGATGTGTCCCTTCTCAAGTAACTCCTCTAACTGCAGTTTGAGCTCCATGAGCTCATGTGTAGTCATCCTATAGGGTGCACGAGACACTGGCTTTGCACCTGGCACTAGATCGATGTGGAAATCTACCTCTCTACGTGAAGGCATACTTGGTAATTCTGGCGGGAACACGTCGGCAAACTCTCTTAGGATAGGGTGATCATCCAATGAAGCCTCAGGCTCATCCTCTGATCTGTCACTAACTATGATAGTGAACATCTGACATCCCTTCTGTATGCAGCGCTTAAGCTGTTGAGAGGATATCATACAAACTACCGTGGGCTTCTGAATGCCCACTATCTCAATTGGTGCACCATGATCATCTAAGCAGCTAATCACCCTTCAGTGACAATCCAGCTTGGGTCTATGAGCCGCAAGCTAGTCCATACCCAAAACCACACTGTAGGATCCTAATGGCATAACTCTAAGGTCACAAGATGTAGTGAAGGAACGCAAAGAAATCTCACAATCCCGAACGAAGGTATCTACTAACATCCTGGCCCTAGAGGCCAACTTAACCTCCCACCTAATGTCCTACCTAGAAGTCACCAGCCTGCAATGTTCCACTAATGACGTAGACAGAAAAGAATCGGTAGCTCTAGAGTAAAAAAGAATAGAGATGGGGGCACCCCCGATCGTACTTGATGTCTCAATCACGGATGCCTGATAGTCAGCCTTGCGGTTATCAACCGCTGCAAACATGCGGTGGGACTTGCCCACATCTCCTACAGTCTGCTCTAACCCTTCTGAACGGGGCTGTCCCACTGTTGTAAAGCCTTGTGGACACTCTCTGGCCAAATGTCCTTCCCCACCATAAACATAACATGGGTCCCTAGCATGTATCTGCTCTGACTGAGTCCTACCTGATTGTTGCTACCTAATCTGTCCTGTGGACCCCTGTGAACCTCTATAAGACTGCTGTGACCTCGCAGGTCCCATAGATGGTCCCTACTGTCTTTGATCCCTATGTGGGCCCTGTTGCTACCAACCACAATTCTATCCTCCCTGTACCCTCTGCTGGGGTCTAGACCTCTGCTAATGCTGATGCTGCTGCTATGGAGGCCTAGGAGGTAATGATGGAGAACTAAATCCTCCTCTCTATGGTGGTGGTGGTGGTCTATGAAAGTTCTGTTGCTGCTGATGACTACGGTCCTGAAACTACGGGCGTGAATTTTGCACTCGTCCCTGAATCTCCTCTGTAATATAAGCCTTCTCGGTAGCCTCACTCATAGTTTGGGGGTTTGCCATACACATTGGTCCTGGTATCCCCTGATTCAAACCTCTGATGAATTTGTGCGCCAGAAGTTTCTCATCATGGAGATACTATGCGTAACATGAAAGATCAATAAATCAGCTCTCATACTATGCAACCGTGAGCCCTCTGCTACAAGTCGTGGAACTCATCTATCCAACACTGCCTATAATGGTCTGACAAGTAATGCACATTAAAGCGCTCTATGAATGTGTCCCATGTGAGTGTGTTTAATGATAATCGACGCTTGCACTCCTCAGTGTGCCACCAAGTAGCTGCTGCATCTCTCAGGAGGTGTATTGCCACGCGTGCTTTCATGTTGCTCCCATAAGGTCGAAACGTAAAGCATCTGTCTAGACTGATGAGCCAAGCCTCAGCCTCGGCGCCCTCTATAGCTCCTGTGAAGGTAGGTGGATTAAGCCTAAGTAGGTCTCTGATGGGATCTCCTCTATCTCTATGTCCTATGACTAGCTCATCCATACCATACTCATAAGGTCCATGATGTACCTGCTCAACCCTCACAGTCTCATCTCATCTCGCATGTCGCAGAGGACTCCTACTCCGTGCTCTGTAAGCTGACCCTACCTCCACAGTAGTATCTGGTATCTCTACAAAAGGCTCCACACGTGGCACCTCTCGTAAATTAATGCGGGGCTCTACACGTGTCTCAGCTCGCGACTCAGCACGCGGCTCCTCTCGCGGATCAACGCAGGGATCATCACATGGCGGGTATAACTGGCGGTAGCCTCTCTAACATGGCCTGTAACATTTGTAAAATCTAAGGTCGTATATCAAGTCCTGGTCGTGCCTGTGGTACTGGCTGATCTGCTAAGGCTGCTGGTATCTGCCCCTCTGTAGAGGAATCACTATGCACCTCGGCAGACATAGTGTTACGTGATCGCGCTCACCGAATTCATTGGGGAGGCATCCTACAAAACAAGGTAGGCACTAATTAATCAAAGTTGCAGAATAAGTAACGTGCCCAAATAAGCCCAGTGTTTAAACTTTGCTTTGATACCAAATGTCATGCCCACATTTCCCATGTGGTCACGACATGCATCACATGTGTCATGTCCACATTTGTCATGTGGTCATGACACGAAATATCAAATTTTTTTCCATGCTTCTCTAGAAACCCCTTCGCATGCGTAAACGTGTTTGGTGGCATTACGCATAAGGCGTAAACATGACAGTTGAATGCGGGGTAATGCAATCACTTACGCATACCATTAGCAATGAAGGCCAACTAGGGGGTCGATGCGACATGGTTAACATCGCCAATAGGGTTAGGATCAACGATCAAAACCCTAAGTTAACCTATGTGAATGATGAGATTTTGATGTAAGTCAAAATCAAAAGCCAATTTAAAGTGCATGAGAAAGATATAATTTAATACAAAAATCTAATGTCGATAAATAACCAAAAACCATAATATAGTCCTAAACAAGGTTACATATCACTAACCTAGATAAACCCTAAAATTCTAGAAAAATCTGGCAACATAATGCCTCACGGGCGTGATTAGAGTTTATTATACTAAAACTAATTTTGATAAAAAATTTATTGGTTTGGTTTTATATTACCTACGTCTCACTAGTTGAATTGGTAGATCAGTTGAATAAGTTAATTGAACATTTTTCAACAAAGCTCGATCAATTTGTTCTTCTTCACATTTTCTATAATTTAAAACATTTTTCAACAAAGCTCGATCAATTTATTTTTCTTCACATTTTCTATCAATCAGAGTTATCTCTGCATCATTTACATTATTCCTAATTTCTTGGTAGATCAGATCACGGATACACTTACACTAACTTCGTTTTAAAAGTTTACTAGGTTTCCAAGTTGGGTTTAAAACAACGTCTAATTTAAATTCGTTAATTAAATTGCCCTAAAATGATTTAAAAAAATATTAAAATTTAATTAATAACGATGTAGTTTAAATCGTCCTCGTCGAGTTAGGTTTGAAGACAAGGGTTAAAATGAAAACATCTCAATAATTAGATAGTTGTAAAAATTAATTAAAACAATTAAAATTCCTTGTAATAATCAAATTTAAAAAATCAATAAAATATAAGATCTCTCTAATAATAAACTAGTCTATAAATTACCATACCACTAACAAATAAAAATAACTCTCTAAAAAGGAAAAAGGATTACTCATTGTATTATTTATTTCAAACCCCATATAAAAATTCAAAACATAAAACAAATGAACAAATTAAATAAAAGAGTGGGAAAATAAAATAAGACCAATTTTAAATTACAAAGCCCTAAAAGGCCCTCAAATAAAAAACTAATTTCCTTAAGGGCAAAAGCCCTAACCCTATTTTTTTCATTTCTCATTTTCATTTCTCCTCTTTGTTTTTCTCTTCTTTCTTTTTCCTTCTCTCATTTTGTCTTTGGATGAAGTTCGTAGGTTTAATGGAGGCCATACATGAAATGCATATGATGGCATATATATATATATATATAGGTGTATATTGTTTATGCTCTGATATTTTTTTGATATAAATATATATTTTTATTTTTTTTAAACCCCAAGCTTTATATTATAGGCATGGAGTAGCGGCGCTGTGTGGAGGAGGCCTTAGGGCAGAGGTGGTGTGAGACTGTGGTGTGGTGGAGGTGTGGTGATGGGGGAGTGGCGGAGGAGGAACCATGGCGGAGGGTGGAGGTGAGCGAATTGCGTAGGGCAGAGGGGGCCAACGAAATTGGGGGGGACGAGATGTAGACTGTAAGGGTATTACCCGTGGGGGTAGGCATTGGTGGGGAGTGTGGGGAGGGGGGCGGAACCCCCACCCACATCCCATACAATGGGGTGTGGGTGGGGGCTTTGCCCCCCTCCCCACACCTATTTAAAGATAAGCCATGGTGGGGGGTTCGAACCCCCCCCGCATTTTTTTTTTTATCCAAAAAAAATAATGATCTAAATAATACGAATTCTCAGTCTATTTCATTATTTTGCACAACATTCATTAAAAGGTTATATATATATATATAGCAATTTCACAAATCCAACTCAAAAATATAGTTTATTTAATAATATATATATATATATATATATATATATATATATATATATATATATACTGTTGTATATGTAATGTAGTCTCTTAATTTTATTTGACAGAATAATAAAATCAGTTTATATTTAAATACATATAAATGCATACATTCATATATATATATATATATTTTCAAATATAATTTTCCTTCAACACTTACAGATTTCCTTTTTAAACAAATAAGCAAAGCTATATATATTTTTTTAAATATCAAATTTGTTTAAAGCAAATGAACATTTTTTTTTTAAAGAATATATTCATTATATAACTATTTTTTTTGCAAATGCATTTAATTGGAATCCTTTTTATATATATCAACTACTAAAATTTTTCTTTATAAGAACAATGTAAAACTTTTTTTTTTTTTTGTCTCTTAACAATAAACAACAACTTTCCTATTTGTTTATTTTAAAAAATATACATACAACAAAATGGCAATAAAATTATATCATCATTTCATTACTCTATTATTTTTATTTTGAATGATAAGTATTAAAATCAGCACTTAAAATTTCTATTTCAAATGTAAATAGCTTACACACACAAGTAAAAATTGTACTTTTACAACAAAAGAGAGAGAGAACAATGTTCTCCTCTTTGAAAACTAACAAATGATACAAAACCTAACTTGGCCATGCTCTTCTCTCAAGAGCTAAAAGGAAATAAGATAACAACTGCAAGAACAATGGTGTTTTCTTCAACTTCACAAAGCTCCCAATATCCTGCAATAACACAAAAAGGGAAAGAAGCCACAACAAATTGCTCTCCTCCCCACCATAGACCCGCTAGTGGGTCACCCCCGTGCTAGGGAGGTCATCCACACACTAGGAAACTCAAACCACAACACAACAATGCACTCAACAACCAAACACAAAATTACTCCCATGGCTAACACAACACAAGAACTCACCCAGGATGAGTTCAATGGGATAGGGGAGTGGACAACACTCAACTCAAGAGTGCCACTCCTAAAACATCCCAATACAAATCCCTCTTAAGGCCTCAAGCCAACACTTTTAAACATAGTTTCACAAAGCTTCCATTTGGATCTCAAGCCATTTCACATATTGCACATATTCACATATTGCCCTCAAGGCTACAACTTCACAAAATAAAGGAAATGACCCTGAGGAGGTTCACTCCTCCCCCACCCCACACATGTTGAGCATCTTCTCCCATGTGGGAGAGGCTCTCACAACACCCATACAAATTTTTCCCCACAACAACAAGTAAAAACTCAAAAATAGAACTCACACATAACATCACACAAGTAAATAAGAATGCATAAGGGAAGGCCTTAGCCTTGAAACCTACCTTAAAAAGCCCAATAGGTAGATGGTTGAGTAGAGCTCCTCCAACTCCTTCTCCAAAATAAGCCACAAAACTCTCTCCAACTTTTCCCCCAAAGTAAATTAAAATCAATAAAATTTGCCAAAAATTCAACAACCCCATACCCCTCTCCAAGTGGGATTATAATAGTCTCTTCTCATGAGCCTTGAGGAATGGGGAGGTGACACATGTCACCTCCTCACTCCTCCTCCCAACTATAAGCAAGACCCATGGAATGGGTGGTGACACATGTCATTCACCCACCCACCAAGTCTCTCTCTCTGTTCCACTTGTCCTCTCTAAAACATGTGGTAGAGAAAAGTGGAGCTTAAGAGGGAATGAGTGCCACATGTGCCCCATTCTTTTCCTCCTAAGAGGGACCACACAACCCCAAGGTACCCTCACCAATTGTGGAAGAGACTTGGAGTAAATTCCTCCACAATTAAGGGGTCTTGGAGACTTCCCCAACCTAGGGAAGAGGAAAGGAAGAGGTTGAGTGTTTGACCCACTCATCCTTTCCCTCCCATGCCTCTATTTTCGTCACTTTACTTTAGGGTGAAGTTAAAGTGACCAAATGGAGGTTTACCTAGGGTTACACAAGACAAAAAGGTCCATAGACCCAAGGGGTACAACCCAGGGTCAAGTTTAGCCCATTTTGAGCACCAAGGGTTGAGTTAAAGCACATGAAAAGGGGTCTCAAAAATTTATAACTTAAAAAAATGAAATTCAAAAGACACTATTCTTACAACACCAATTAGAATTCAAGATAAAAGAGGGTTAGACTTACCCTGACTAACAACGTGCAACAACATTACAGAAGCTCATCATACACATAGTTGATCTTGGTTCCTCTTGGAACTAGATCGACTTCACAAGGGAAAACAACACCATGTGTGGGATGATCTCTGAATTTCTGTGGCTTTGTTAGAAATACCTACGCACTCAATAAAATGTTAATTCCACATGTATATAATAGCTGAAGCAAATTGCAAGATACACTCACATACAACATCACATATCCATATAAGCATCAAGGAAGTCACATTACAATTAGATTCTAAATTTTGCATTTCAAACATCCATTCCCAAGATTGAATCACAAAACAAACTTCTAACTAACATCTCATGAATAGTTTCCCAATAACATCATAATATAAACCATATGTCTAATATCATCAGTGAATCAATAGCCAGGTCTAAACACATCGTAAACATGCTAAGCATAACAAATCCACATACATCATAAACTCTAATAGTCTGGAAATTCGGGATCAATAGTCGCACAAGTCTAAATGTATCACCAACAGTAAAATAAATAGTCAAATATAAGGGAATGAAAAAGTAGGCCTCACATATACTGTAAAGGAATCCATCTCTACAAATACCCTTCTAACCTAACAACAGTAAAGTATATATCCATCATACCTGTATACCTAGCATAAGGGTTTTCTCTATCCTGACTGTGTGTTAGTTTATTGAAAGCTCTCTTCCACGATGTCTTGTCTTTTGATTTTTTTTCCCTATGCAAACACAATGTTGGGAGTGAAATAAGCGTAAATATTATTTTATTTTATTATATATATATGATTGCAATTTAATGCCAAAGAAGTGTAGTTTAGCTTTACAAATTTTTCTACTTGATCTCTTTAGTGGAAAATAAAGTTAGTGAAAACAGAGCATTCCTTTCCTGCTGATAAATTAGTGAAAATCCTCACGGGGACAATAGTGAACGTGTAGTTAATCAATAGATATAGATGGGAGGTAATTGTAGTTATGGTATGACACCATCCATGCATATGGTGCATCATGGAGGCTGGATAGACGTTACTTAAATGCAGAGACTGGAAAAATAAAATTAAAGAGCAATGTACCTAGAAAAATTCCAGACCAAGCTACAGAAAAGTCTATAAACACCAAGCTTCCTAAAATTTGTGAAGACAACCTTCTGCTTTGTCTTTGTTTCTTATGTTTTCTGCGCTTCCAGGTAAGTGTGTAAAAAACTTCCTCTTTTTTATTTTCTCCAACTTCCCTTTTTAAATTATATCCCGTCGAAAACAAAATAGAAAAGATAAATAAATTCCAACTATCTTTTCCACTCATATAAAATAGGATAACACAATAATGACGAACAACTCCACTCACTCCAAATTCTGAAATAAATTAGCTAATGACAAGGAAACAGTTTTTCAAGATTCCCTCTTCACCCTAGTGTCCAAAATAGCATTAAAAGAACCTTTTTCAAAAATATATTAATTGAAAATGCATATATTTCTAATTTTGCAGTTTGCACAAATAAATTTATTTGCGACTAATATTTAATTATGTCTAACATTCAAATAACTATTCTAAAATGCAATATATATTCTTATGTAAAGACACATTTGGCTAAGTGGTGTGTGTGCAGGTTCCTTCAACACAAGTCACCCTCAGTTGGCTAAATGCCCTCTGCCTCAATGATACTCTCCCTTTGTCGAGAGAGTGTCCCTGTTGCACACACACACAAGTCAAAATTAGTCGACAAAGGTTTAAATAATGATATCTAAATTCATATGTAATTATTGAAAATTAGGGGTTATGACATAGAAAGTCATTACTTCAAACATTTAGATTACACTCACCGTGGTTATAAGATCTAAAGGAGCTTCTCCTCCTATTTACCTTTGACACTTTAATGTCCCATGACATCATAGTTAAATGAAATCAAGATACATAGACAAACAATTTTCACATGATATAAAACCCACGGTACCTGTTGGTGCTCAAACATGCAACTCCACAAATGTTAAAGACCAACACCAAAACCTAAGGACACAGATATATCGACAAAGGTAATGGGCAAGACTTATGCTTAAATACTGGCATGAATGGGCCAATTGTTGTGAATGGGTAAACTCACCTTTTGCTTTAGGATTTGCATGGCCAAGGGGTGTGTTCTCTGAGGTTGTAATAACAAGACAATTAAAGAGAAATAACAATTTAACTCCATGCCTTTAAGAAACCGACCAAGGGGAGTGTTCCTTAAGGTCTCAATAACAAGACAATTTAAAGAGAAATAACAATTATATAGACCTTCTCCTAATAACATAATGGAGGGCTAATCCTAATGGAGGCCTACTCAACACCTAATATAATTAATTACACAAGTTATCCATAAGACCTAATATAACTAACTTAAGGGATGTGTGCTGCATGTTGTGTAACACCCCGCAAAGGAACCCAGAGGATAACACAACTAAGATTTAAAAAAAGGATATATATATATATATATATATATATATATATATATATATATATATATATATATATATATATATATATATATATATATATATATATATATATATATATATAAAGAAGGAAATAACAACGAAATGTAAATCATGATTATTCATAACATTTAAGTTTCCTCTAGGGTTCCATGCTGCATTACTAACAATTAATAACAAGATCTAACCAACATTATGAATTAACTAATAACCATAGTTCATTCTAAAACTAATTGCATCAAATGAATCAACACATACATTTCTTTCATAATATTATATCATCAGAGAAGTAAGCATCAAGATCCTATATAGTATTACAAGTACATATATAATTTTCCCTTACATGAGAGTATATTATTACAATGTTACAATATCACCTTCCCAAATACATTGGGACGGATACATCAAGATAACAGTACATGATTCAACTGATATACAAAATTAGACTATGAACATAAGTATCTGTCTCCTCAAGCTAGAACAAGATCCAAAATCTGATATAAGAGGTACATCCTTCTCGTACACGAACAACAGCATGGGAAACCAATGGAGATAAAAGCACAACCACCCGACCATGTGGAACCTTAAGGTCCACCCCCCATGCTAGGAGATAACAATAAGGTCCCACTAAGCAAACAATCAAGAAGACAATAGGCTAATAGGTGCAAGGACTACACATGAATCCAATACAACACTGGTTAGTATGAACATCACAATCAACTCAAACAACACTTCTAGAGGCAATCACACAGCAAAAAGGGAAAACACAATTAGGGAATGCTAGACTGTAGTAGGGAGAAGTATCATCACATAGCTTGTCATGGGTTGTCCTGGTAGGCCTTCCTAGGCCCCGACCCCCATACAAACTCATGTGGAATCAACATACCTTTTATGAGGACAAGGTAGTTGATCTTGCCATTCCAGGCCTTCTCATCTCATCTCAAGCCTAAACGAGCACTTGAGCAATGAGTGAGGCATCCACTTATCTTGTTTAATGTGATTAACTACCCAACCCCTTAATTCATTAATTAGGTTATCACTGAGTTAAGAAACTCCCACATGGGTTGTCCTAGATGCCACTTTGGGCTCTGACCCCCATTGAGAGCCACTCCCCTACCTACATCTAGATGACCCTACCCATCAAGCAAGACAATTAACATCATAACATCAAGTATACATATACAATGCAATGCATTAACATTCTTGCAAACAAAACATAATGAAAGGACCAATTCTTAAATCATTGCCCCAAAACTTCCAGTTAATATAATCACAACGACCATAAACAACACATATCCAGAGCAAGGCATGGGCCATCTTGCTCCCAAATCTCAACCATAGACAAAATACTTCTTCTTTACGATTCTCGAGATCTCATAATCAAACACAATACTTAACACAAGTGCACATCATCTCACATGATCATTTACCAAATCCCACATACATAAACAAGAGACATCATGTTCTTACAACATCATTATTTCAAGTCACCTATCAACACAATACATGAATGAAAACATAAACATCCCAGGCCTCTGGAATCAAACCTTAACCACTTGCACATAGACCCCCATTACAACCAATGGTCTGTCTCACATGAATTTCACTTGACATAGTCAACAACCAACCAAAACATACTAATAAGAAGTTATACATTATTTCATCAACACAAGCCATTACAATAAATACATCAAATACGATACTATCTATAACAATACATTTCTTAATCATAATCTTTTTAATATATAAATAGTTTTATAAATCATTTAATCCTTTCAAATCAATTTCGATAATTCAATCTAAATAAATCTACTAACTTAACATCCATTAAAATAATCTGTAACAAAATCAAAACTAATTTAAATTTAAATTTAGCAATATTTAAATTTAAAACATATTAATTTAGATCAAATTTAAACAAATATAATTTAAAAGTCTAATCTTCTTTATCTTATACCGTTTTCAAATATAAGTTCATTTAATCAATAATCTACTCAATTGAATTTCAATACATAATCTAAATAAGTCAAATATCTAACTGCAATATTTGGTTTATATCTGATTTGATTAATATTTGAATACAAAATACCTTGATTAATAAATAGAAATTTGTAGAACTTTCTAATAAATGAAATTTAATAAAATAACTATGAAATTTAATAAAAGAAACTCTCTATAAAATATATTTTGTCAGATATTGTAGTTGGAAATGCTCTGAAGGATGGTCTGAAGGGACTGATGCATAAATAGAAAATGAGACTACTGAATAGACGCCTCGAAGGAATGCCATCCCAAAGAATGCAGTGATTGCAGGCGACGCACAAAACGGGTTTGTAGATTTAATAACAACAACCAAGATGGCATAGGAATGTCTGTCACTAATTGATACATATGTCTAAATTGACAAACTGAGTAATGCTAATTTTGGATATGATTTTCATAGATAAGAGCTGAATCTTATATAAAATTTTTAGAGAAACCCAGTTTAAAAATATAGAGTTATTGGTGACGCAACTAACTGTTTTAACAGAGATGAAATGGGTGAGAGGTAGACAGTCACAAAATATTCATATCTCCAAAATGACAAACTAGGTAAGGCTGATTTTTGGATATGATTTAGACAACTAGGTCATGCACCACATATAAAAAAATTTAGAGGAACCCAGTTCTTAAAAATAATGTTATGGCTAACACAACATACTGTAAAAACAAAGATGAAATGGGTGAGAGATAGATAGTCACACACTATTCATTTCTCCAAAATGACAAAATGGGTAAGGATAATTTTTGGATATGATTTAGATAACTAGGCTGTGCACCATATAAAATTTTTTAGAGGAACCCAGTTCATAAAACTAAAGTTATGGCTAACGTAATAGACTAGGTTCAGAATATGTAGAAGAGAATTCACAGAACAATATAAAGCTTGCATATTACAAATTCATTTCACTAAATCTAATGCAACAATAAATCAGATTCATATCTTAGTCCATACTTGGAATATTACTTCTATCACATCTTCACAAAATTCCCAGCTTGCATCCATTTTCCCCCAAGTCTTTTCTTCTGGAATCTATGGTTTATGGTGCCAAAAGAAAAAAAAATGAAAACTTCCTGAGAGAGAGAGAGAGAGGGAGAGAGAGAGAGAGAGAGAGAGAGAGAGAGAGAGAGAGAGAGAGAGAGAGAGAGAGAGAGATCCTCAAAACATAAAACATATTCTCCTATTTGAAAATGAACGCTCTTCCCCCAAATTATGTCTTCAAATTTCCCAAAATAAAGTTAAGCATGCATAACCACCCCCATAATTTCTTCCAGAAGATTCTCCTTATTAAAGACAATAAATTCCGCCTTTATTACTTTCTTACAATTTGCTATTTTTAACCAGATAATAATTTCTCTCTGATTTTATTTATTTTAGAATTTTCTATATATATAAGTTTTTATAACAACTCATAAATATTATAAATTTATTTTTATTGCCACTAAAAAAACATTTACTTGTTTATAAAATATTTTCATTTTAATTTTATCAATTATATTCCTGTTTTAACAACACTTTATTTTCCTCATTATAATTATTATTATTTATTGACCACATAATTCAATATAATATAATTTCCCATAAACTTAAATTTACATAAAAGAATCTATATTTATTTATCAAAGTGCCCTCCTAACTAATAATTTTATTTTAATGCAACAATTAACCAAAGCATTAATCAAACAATTCCAAACTAAATAACCCAAATGCCGAACAATACCTGACACTATGCACGATCAAAAAGCATAACCACAACAACAACGACTAACTATTATGCCCAAACAGACAACACTGACTGGGTGCAAAACTAGATACTCATCCTTTTCAAGGATGATGGCTAACTATGGGACCATATGTTATTTCCATTCAACAATTTCCATTGGGTTTAAGGCATGCTCAGACCTGTCAATTCAGGTGGAGTCGATGCCTGATACCTGCAACCTACAACACACATCACGGTTTATGCACAAGTATAATATATATAAAATGGTCATAGAGTGGAAGAGAATCGCAACGTTGCCGGGCGTTCACGAATGAGTGGTACGACATCGTCTCTTTTCACACCACACAATAATTAGATCATCCTATAATACAAAATCAGTCGCATAAAAATTAATTCTAACATATGACAATCATAGTAAGATCAACATCATAATCAGTTGAATTTAAAATAATGTCAGAGCATATGAATTATCAGTGTCGCAACAAGGATTATCAATAAAACATGCTAACTGTCATATGAAACCACACATGAAGATAATCAGGAATGTCACCAACATGAATGTAACATCTACCAACATCATATAATGTACAACATCATATAATGTACAACATCAATTGTCTAACATACCCTAAATATTCCTATTATTTTACCTTCATCTTCATGCTCCTTAGCTAGACTATCTGCACATCCAAGATGAGAATGGAGGGGCACTACATGTTGGTATCTCCATCCATCTAAATACATTTTAATATCATATCCCTAGGTATATAATAGTGGAGAGCTAGTACAAATCACCTTGGAAAGAGAACAACATACATGAGCCTATGTATAGAGATGCACAACTCAATGGTTTCCTCTCATTTTTTATCATGAGTCTCCATTAAGCCACAATTTCAAGTTTTCAACTTAATTGGAAGAGTTTGTAAGCCGCCCTTTCAAGTTTTTCACTTAAAACTCAAGTGTAAAGTATGATCAACAAGAGGAAATATCCATAGCCTCAAATAATCTATACTAAGCTACATATTTGGTAGTGTTAGTGTGTTCATTATCAATATCCCAATCAAAATAGGAAATCATAGATACAAAAATTCATTGCTCCTATCAACACTATAGAGACTAAGTCCATGATTATCCTCTGTGGGAATTAAGTGCAACTCTACAATTTTCTTAGTAGGTTATCGCTCAATAGTACAAGTATCAATATATACAATACTTAGCTCATCATCATTTGGATTAAAAATAGCATTTATATCTTGAATAGACAAGTTCAATAGGCTTTCATACCATTGCTTAACAATATATATATAACACTTAACTCATTATGAATTGGGCCAACAACAACATTTCCATTAGGAGTAGATGAGTTATCATCTAAAATGGTGGATTGAACTATCCTATAAGATTTTGACAATAGGAGAGCCTCAATTTTCATCTAGAATGATCTATCCATCCAAAATGCATACACCTCATTGATTTTGAAGGTAGATTTTTGACACAACATTATTTTGAAGAATGTGTGTGTTTACCATATGATAGACAATGATGTAGATAAAAACAATCACTCAAGGTATGGTCTTGAAATCCATAATGGCATGTTTAGACTTAATGGGTTTTAGAGCAAGTTGATTTTGGTTGACTTGATAATTTATTAATTTCACAAGGTTGGCCAATGGGTGAAGACTCAACTTGATTGTTTTTGATTACAACAGGTGGCAAAACAAGGGGCCAAACCCTTAACAAAGATTACATTAGAAAAAGCACAGTCTCAGGAAACAAAAAGAGCCTAGAACCAAAACCCAGGAAACACCAGCAAACAAATGGCAGAAAGTAAGTAACAGCAAAAAACTAGCAACTAGATAGCAGAAGGCACACTAGGACATAGAGTCCTCCCAATCTTTAGCAAGAACTTCAAAAACTTCAAAAACTTTTTCCAGCTCCTGAGTTCTGTCATTGTCGGCTCCTTGGGAGAGAAGTTGAATATCCTGCAAAAGGGTTAAGTTGATCATGGAAGACCTACACAGCATGTGGGTAATGAACTTATAAAGAGTAGACAACTTGAGCTTCAGAGTCACCATCTTGTCCTTTAACTGAGTCACTTCAGCAAAAAGAGAGTTGCTGTCCCTGTCCTCATTCACATTGCCATCCTCAACAGTAGCCCTGACATCATATTTGTTGTTATATGGAGCCTAATCAGACTCGGAGGTTATATTTACCCCACTTTTATTGGCGCGGTTTCCCCCCAAATTCCTACGGGGTCAAGGGGCAGCGCCCCTTGCGGGGGTTTGGGGGCAGCGCCCCCAAGATGGGGTCCAGGGGCAGCGCCCCTGGCATGTTCCCTGTCGCGATACAGGGCGGGGTCGAGGGGCAGTGCCCTCGTGGGGGAACGCCCCCGAAACCTCACACGGTTTTTTATTATTTTATAATGCACCAGGAGTTAATTTTTTTCATTGACCGACATAAGAAAACCCTATTTTGTAACTGACAAAAAGCTTGATAAAAAGCGGCTAAGGGTTAGGGTTTTGAGATATTGTATTGTAGCATTTGCAGTGGTATTGAGTTGCAGGGATTGCTGATTGTAATCGGTTTTATTTACTGGATAATAATATTGGACTCTCTGTTTGGTGGATGTAGCCCGAGTTTGGGTGAACCACGTTAAAACTTGTCTCTCGCTATTATTATTTCTGTGTATTTCCATTTCTCTGTTTAATCTTTATTTGCATTTAATTGATATCTTCTGCCGGCTAACCCTAACAAGTGGTATCAGAGCGAGGTTGTGTTTGATTATCGTCTGTAGGAAAGTCTCACGGTTGAGTGGGAGCAATGGCGGACGAGGGAAAAATGAAGGTTGATAAATTCAATGGGCAGAACTATCAGTTATGGAAGATGCAGATGGAGGATTACCTCTATCAAAAGGATTTATGGAGGCCGTTGGAAGGAGTAGCCAAGAAACCGGCAACAATGTCTGATGAGGATTGGAATCTTCTTGACAGAAAGGCACTGGGAACCATTCGGTTGTGCCTGGCACCGTCGGTGGCATTCAATATAACAGAAGCGAAGACAACAGATGATCTGATGAAAGCTTTGGCAAAATTGTATGAAAAACCCTCAGCCTCAAATAAGGTATTTCTCATGAAGCAGTTGTTTAATTTGAAAATGGTTGAAGGTGGATCTGTGATAGGTCATTTAAATGAATTTAATACGATTGTCAGTCAATTGACTTCTGTAAATGTAAAATTTGATGAAGAAGTTAGAGCTCTCTTGATATTATGTTCATTGCCTGAAAACTGGGATAGTTTGGTAATGGCGGTTAGTAACTCTGTTTCTGGTTCAAATACCCTAAAATTTGATGATGTTGTTGGTGTTATTCTGAGTGAGGAAATTCGTAAGAAAAGCTCAGGTGGATCCAAATTAGGCAGTGTTTTGAGTGCAGAAAGTAGGGGCAGATCAAAGGAGAGAGGAAAAGGTTCTGGAGGTTATGGGAAGTCACGAGGAAAATCAAAGGACAAAAGATCCCAAACCAGAGGACAGAAGGATTGCTGGTACTGTGGAAAACCAGGTCATCTGAAGAAAGATTGCTGGTCTCGGAAGAACAAAGAAGGAGACAAACAAGAAGGCAATAAGGAAGCAAATGTGGTAAGCAATAAGTCTGAAGATGATGCTTTGATTCTTTCCCTAGATAATGCTGATGATTCATGGGTTTTAGATTCAGGGGCCTCATTTCATGCAACGCCCCATAGAAGTTATTTTCTTGATTATGTCCAAGGGGATTTTGGGCTGGTTTATTTGGGAGATAACAAACCCTGTCAGATTGTTGGAAAGGGAAGAATCAAAATTAAGTTGCAGAATGGGAATCATTGGCTACTACAAGAGGTAAGGCATGTTCCAAGGCTCAGTAGGAATTTAATTTTAGTAGGGCAGCTAACTGAACAAGGTTGCACTGTTACATTTACTGATAAAAATTGGAAGGTTTCAAAAGGTGCCTTAGTAGTAGCAAAAGGTGCGAAAGTAGGCACCTTATATCTTTGTACAGGTCATACTGTTCCTTCTACTTTAGCTGTTACAGAGAAAAAATAAACAGGTTCAGGAACAGTTGCTGCAGGATTGCAGGAAGAGACTGGAAAAGTTGATGCAGGTTCTGAGACAACACTGTGGCATAATAGACTTGGGCATATGAGTGAAAAAGGTATGAAGGTACTTCATTCTAAGAAAGTTTTACCAGGTCTGAAATGTATTAATATGGATTTCTGTGAAAGTTGTGTGTATGGAAAACAAAAGAGAGTCAGTTTTCTTAAGGATGGGAAGCAAAAGAAAAATGAAAAGTTGGAGCTTGTGCATACAGATGTATGGGGACCAGCTCAGGTATCTTCTCTTGGTGGCTCTCGATATTATGTTACATTCATAGATGATGCAACTAGGAAGGTCTGGATTTATTTCTTAGACAGAAATATGATGTATTTGAAACATTTAAGAAATGGAGAAGCTTGGTTGAGAATGAAACGGGTAAAAGATTAAAATGTCTCAGATCTGATAATGGTGGTGAGTATTGCAGCAAAGAATTTGAAGATTATTGTTCCTTTAATGGAATTCGTAGGCAGAAAATGGTTCCAGGGACTCCACAGGAAAATGGAGTGGCTGAACGCATGAATAGGACAATAATGGAGCATACAAGGACCATGAGATTGCATGCTGGGCTGCCTTTAAACATGTGGGCAGAGGCTGTCAACACTACTGTATATTTAATTAACAGAGGTCCTTCAGTTCCTTTGGGCTATGGTATTCCAGAGGAAGCATGGATAGGCAAGAAGGTGAGTTATTCTTTTCTGAAAACCTTCGGCTGTGAAGCATTTGCACATATAGATTCTGAAAATAGAACCAAGCTGGATGCGAAATCAAAAAAATGTACCTTTGTTGGATATGGCATTGATGAATTTGGTTATAGGCTATGCGATTTTGAAAATCAAAAAATTGTGAGAAGCGGGGATGTTATATTCAATGAGAAGGTGTTGTACAAAGATCAGTTGCAGCAACATGAGAAGAAAGAAAAGGATTATGTGGTGCTGGATGATACTCCAAATAGTGATGTTCCAGTGGTTCCTCATGCTCCGCAACAGCAACCAGAAATACCACAAACTCCAGTGAATGTTAGACGGTCCACAAGGATAAGTAGACCTCCTGAAAGGTTTTCTCCCTCTTTGTATTCTATTTTGTTAACAGATGCTGGTGAATCAGAAGGGTATGATGAAGCTATGCAGGTGGATACACAGGTTCAGTGGGAGCTTGCAATGAAAGAAGAAATGGACTCCTTGCTGAAAAATCACACTTGGGAATTATGTAAGTTACCTACAGGTAAAAAGGCTTTACCAAATAAATGGGTTTACAGGCTGAAAGAGGAAGATGGAGGTAAGAAAAGATTTAAGGCCAGGTTAGTTGTAAAAGGATTTGCACAGAAAAAGGGCATTGATTTTGATGAGATATTTTCTCCAGTTGTCAAGATGACTTCTATTTGTACTGTTTTAAGTATTGTGGCTGCTGAAGATTTACATTTGGAACAGCTAGATGTTAAAACTGCCTTTCTCCATGGTGATTTGGAGGAGGAGATCTATATGGAACAGCCCCAAGGATTTGAGGTCAAAGGTAAGGAGAAACTAGTGTGCAGATTGAAGAAGAGTTTGTATGGCCTGAAACAAGCACCTCGGCAATGGTATTTGAAATTTGACAGTTTTATGGCTGAGCAAGGCTACAGCAGGTGTAATTCTGACCATTGTGTTTATTTTAAGAGGTTAGATAATGACAGCTACATTATTTTATGTTTATATGTTGATGACATGCTTGTAGCTGGGTCTAACATGGATCACATAAGAGAGTTGAAACAACAGTTGGCACAATCATTTGATATGAAGGATTTGGGGGAAGCAAAACAAATCCTTGGTATGAAAATTTGCAGAGATAGGCCGAACAGAAAATTGACTCTATCTCAGGCTGCTTATGTTGAAAAGGTGTTGCAGAGATTCCACATGGAGAATGCAAAAGCTGTCAGCACACCTTTGCCTAGTCATTTGAAATTGACTAAGGACATGTGTCCTAAGACACAAGAGGAGGAAGAGAAAATGTCCAAGGTACCATATGCTTCAGCTGTAGGCAGTTTAATGTATGCCATGGTATGCACGAGACCGGATATTGCACATGCTGTAGGAGTTGTTAGCAGGTATATGAGTCATCCTGGATTAGAGCATTGGAATGCGGTAAAATGGATTCTCAGATATTTGAGAGGTACATCTAATAAACACTTATGTTTGGGGGCTCTAATACTGATTTAGCAGGTTATGTAGACTCAGATTTGGCAGGGGATATTGATACCAGGTGGAGTACTACAGGTTATGTCTTTACTGTAGGTGGAACAGCGGTGAGTTGGATTTCTAGGTTGCAAAAGGTGGTTGCTTTATCCACCACAGAGGCAGAATATGTAGCTGCAATAGAGGCAAGCAAGGAGATGATATGGCTGCAATCTTTCATGAATGAATTGGGCACACAACAGGTTAACAGTTCTTTGTTTACGGATAGCCAGAGTGCCATACATCTTGCAAAGAATTCTGCCTTGCATTCAAAGACCAAACATATACAGTTGAGGTATCACTTCATTCGGTCGGTGTTGGATGATGGACAGTTACAGCTGGCAAAGATACATACAGATGACAATCCAGCAAATATGTTTACAAAGGCAGTGATAAGGGAGAAGCTGATCTCCTCTTCAGCTTCGGTTGGTCTTCTAGACTGAACACAACAAAAACAGAACAACAGAGTCCAGGGTGCTTATTTCCAGTGGGAGCTACAGGGTCAGTGGTGTTATGATTAGTCTCCAAGTGGGAGATTGTTGTTATATGGAGCCTAATCAGACTCGAAGGTTATATTTACCCCACTTTTATTGGTGCGGTTTCCCCCCAAATTCCTACGGGGTCAAGGGGCAGTGCCCCTTGCGGGGGTTTGGGGGCAGCGCCCCCAAGACGGGGTCAAAGGGCAGCGCCCCTTGCGGGGTCCAGGGGCAGCACCCCTGGCGCGTTCCCTATTGCGATACAGGGCAGGGTCATGGGGGCTCGGGGGCAACGCCCCTGAAACCTCACACGGTTTTTTATTATTTTATAATGCACCAGGAGTTAATTTTTTTCATTGACCGACATAAGAAAACCCTATTTTGTAACCGACAAAAAGCTTGATAAAAAGCGGCTAAGGGTTAGGGTTTTGAGATATTGTATTGTAGCATTTGCAGCGGTATTGAGTTGCAGGGATTGCTGATTGTAATCAGTTTTATTTACTGGATAATAATATTAGACTCTCTGTTTGGTGGATGTAGCCCGAGTTTGGGTGAACCACGTTAAAACTTGTCTCTCGCTATTATTATTTCTGTGTATTTCCATTTCTCTGTTTAATCTTTATTTGCATTTAATTGATATCTTCTGCCGGCTAACCCTAACAATATTCAGGGACAGACTGACTGTTCGCTTCCACCTCTTCAGCACCGACAGGATTTTGCTCAGTCATGTTCCCTTCTCCTTTGCTAGTATCATAGTGGGCCTCCACAGGGCTCTGATGGTCAAACTCATTTTCATCACCAATCACATTCTCGGGGCTGTCCCTATAATCATTCTACAGAGAGTCGTGGCCATCAAACTGCTCCCCAAAAATAGGATTGTCCATGTAAATTTCCTTCAAATCATCACTCTCAGCCTCCTCATCGTGAGAAGAAGCCTCAGAGTTACTTTCTGAGTAGTCTATAAGTTTAACCTTGGGGGCTGGCTTTCCAGCAATTCTGGTAGAGCATCTGACAACAAGGGTTATGCTTTTCCCTTTGCCCTTTCTAGCCTTTTTAGCAGGGTTCTCAGTAGACATGTTTTTACCTGTAGGGGTCTCATGACTATCTTTGAGGGAGCTAAGAATAGCTGCTTCCTCAGCCAGCTCAGAGAGGCGATGAAGCCGCTTCCTAGACTTAACAGAGTCCTTCAACTTAGAGGTAGAGGTAGACCCAGGAGTGGGGGTAATAGTTTTCATAGAGGCCGAAGTCGAGCCAACATGACTATTATTCATAGGAGTGTGAAGGGAATCACAATTGAGAGAAGCCGATGGAGTATTGGGGGAGGGTTCCACAGCCGGGAGATGGAGAGTGGCAGGGGGCATCAGGGCCAAGTGAAACTCGTAAGGTTTGTGTATGAGGCCTTGGTGGAGGGGCACGGGCTTCTCCAAAGGCCTAGGGGTTAAATTCTTATGAACCCTTTTAACCGAGTGTTCTAAAGAACAAAGCAGGTAGTAAGGGAAACAAATAGCCAAGTTTCTGCAAAAATGATTGAGCAGGGGAAGATGGTAGTAATAGAACCTGGCATAACAACCTTCCAATGTGAAGTACTTCATGATTAAAAAGCACATGTCCGCCCATGGCTGAGGAAGCTGCGCCCTTTCAAACCCTCCCTTGTAGGGTACCAGCTCTTTGCCGTCACCCAAGAAAAGCTTTTGGTTCTACGCGTCGGAAACCCTCGACTTTCTCAGCAACTTAATGCCTTTAAGGGATAAGCCTGTCACCTCAGCAATACTTTTCTCTGAGATCTCAAAGCTGACACTGCCAATGGTGACCCCATCTATCAACCCACGAAGAAGCACACTGGATGGATAACGACTCATCATGCCCATTAAGGCATTCCAGGAACGGAATAATTCCCCCCTCCTTGCAGTAATGCCAGACAATGGCATTATCTTTGAATTCATTGTAGGTGTTTGGTTTAGTGCAAATTCTTTCACCACCCATAATAGCCCACACCGCAATACCCAGCAGGAGAAGACAAATAAATTGCAAAATACCCTTCTGAGGAATCCACCAAGCGGTATTCATGTGAACAAGAGCCAGCCGACGCCAATCATGACACTTTAAGTTCCAAAATGCAACCCAAATAATGAGTATTAATTTCGCATGAAGGGAGTACAGACGCCGCTACCAATTCACACAGGGGTCGTGTATAAGCCTAGACAGGGTGGAAAAACACGCCACCTCATCACTCGACACTTGGGTAGACATCATGTAATGATAGAGTTCTTCTCCTTATGAATAAGCATTCCAATGTGACCAGGAATGCTGCTAATTTGGTGCCAAACCCGCCAGAATTGAAATTCCTAACCCAAGTTGGCAAGACCATCAACAACTGAGTTGCCTTCCCTATAAGTATGGGAGAAAGAGACATTCGGGATGCCATGGAGAATGGTTTGAATATCAGATATAATGTCACTCAGCTTCCACCCACAAGTAGAGAGACCGGTAACTACATCCAGAATGATTTTAGAATCACTTTGTATGTGGTGATGGCTAATCCCCAAAGAGATTGCCACTTTGAGACCCCAGAGGAGGGCCATTGCCTCAGCAATGTTGTTAGAATGCTTTCCAAGTCCTCCGGCATAAGCCGCAACAAGATCACCATGTTCATCCCTTATTATACCTCCTCCGTTGGCGCAACCATCAGCTTTAGCAGCACCATCAAAATTAAGTTTCAACCACCCCAGCTCAGGTTGGGCCCAAATAGTATTAAGTCTTTTCCGAAGTTTCATGTCATCAAAAGCTGGGATTTGGTTCAGCAAACCCTAGTTAGAAGCCACCTAAGATTCCTGTTTGGTTAAAGGTTGATCTGCAGGTTTAATGTTAGCATTAGAGATATTTTCAACAATAGCCTTAAATAAAGAGATCCAAACCTGCATTGGAGACCTATGAGTGTCCTGAAAAATCCTATTGTTTCTTTCTTTCCATAGGGCCCACCCAATTGAAGGAAGGGTCTGCTTCCACAATTCCTGCAACCAAGGGTGTTTAAGGGGAACATTCCAACTGGCGATACAATCACGAATATCTCTGTTAAAAACCCATTGTATACCAAATTTTTCCAAAATTCTGCTCCAAACTTCACGGGCATAATCACAATGAATGAGGAGATGTGCCACAGTTTCTCCTTGATTGCAGCAAAGAACACATCAGTTAACAAGCTGCAACCCTCTACGTTGGAGGTTATCCCGAGTCAAAATTTTATTATGGGTGGAAGTCCACCAAAAGAAGTTGATTTTAGGAAGACTTTTACAATTCCAGACTTTCTCCCATATCTCATCTTTGTTGACATCCTCCACCAGCAGAAGGTAAGCAGATTTTACTGAGAACCTCCCTTTTTTGTCAGCATACCACAGGAGTTCATCCTTCCGAGGGAATAAAGGAAGTCTGGTATCCATCATTAATTGTTGAACCATATTTAGTTTCTAATGGAACTTAGGGTTATTCATGGTGCATTATACCAGATTCTTCCACCTTTTAAGCCCTGGCTTTGGGTAAGGTAATTACTAACTTTAGAGCCAAAAAATTGCTTAGCCAAGGCAACAATATCTTTGTTATCAATTTGGGCTGAGAGAGCCTGATTAGTTAACCAAGGGTCTTCCCAGAAGTTGATGAGAGAACCGTCCCCTAATTTCCATCTCATACCTTTTCTAATGATGCTCCTAGTTTTAAGCATTTTGTTCCAGATGGCAGAACCTGGCGGAATACCTTCTTGAACAAGTACCGAGTAGCTATTAGAATCTTTGAGATATTTAGCCTTCATTATATTTCCCCAATCTTTATTTTTGTTGATGAAGTTCCACATTACCTTGGACAGCAGGGCTTTATTCATGCTTTGGATAGTCCTGATGTTAAGACCCCCATGAGATTTAGGACAGCAAACCTGCTCCCACTTGACTAAAGAAATCCTTTTCTTTTCCTCCATTCCAGTCCATAAAAAAGTCATTTGTATATGTTCCAATTTTTTAGCTAGGTATCTAGGCACCTTAAAAAGAGATAGGAAGTATGTGGGAATGCCTTGAAGGGAAGCTCATAAAAGTTGAAGTTTCCCAGCATTGCTGAGAAGTTTGCCTTTCCAGCCCATGAGCTTTCTCTGAGTTCTTTCAATAATACTGTGCCAAAAGGTAGGGGTGACATCTTTAACAGTGAGGGGTAGGCCCAAATAAATAGAAGGGAGATTAGCAGCAGCACAACCAAGAATCTTAACAATTTTTCTTTGAAGATCATTAGGAGTATTGAAGAAAAAAACATTGCTCTTCTGAAAATTTATATGTTGCCTAGAAGCCTGAGCATACTCATTCAGTAACCTTTTCCAAGTAGAAGCCTCCACCACAGAAGAAATGCCAAATAGAATAGTATCATCTACAAACTGTTGGATCGTCAAAGGAGTAAGGGAAGTGGCAGGTTTAATCCCAGTGATAACTTTAGAAGAGACTTTGTTTAAAAATGATCTACCCAGCGCCTCAACAATCATAATAAAAAGGTAGGGAGAGAGAGGGTCTCCCTGTCGAATTCCCCTAGAAGGGGAGAAAAACCCTCTTGGGATACCATTCACAAGAACCGAATATTTAGCAGTAGTAACAACTTCCTTGACAAGGAGGAGTTTATCATTAAAACTAAATTTGTAAAGAATTTTGAACAGAAACTGCCAAGAAACTCGGTCGTAAGCTTTAGAGATGTTGAGTTTGAGAGCCATGCTAGGTATCTGACTTTTTTCCATGGAATGAATAGTCTCATGAGTAGCAAGAACAACATCCAAGATTTGCCTGCCAGGGACAAAACCTTTTTGTGTGGGAGAAATGATCTTATCCAGATAAGGTTGCAATCTGAAAACCAATAACTTAGTGCAAATTTTATAAAAGGTGTTACAGAGGCTTATAGGCCAGAAATCCTTGAACATATCAGGGTTGGGTTTTTTAGGAATCAAAGCAATATAGGTGTTATTAAATTATCTAAGGAGCTCACCAGTCCTGAAAAAGTCTTTAACAGCAGCAGTGACATCAAACCCAATGATTTCCTAGAATTCTTGAAAAAACACTGGAGGAAATCCATCGGGACCAGGAGCTTTATAAGGGCCCATAGAAAAGACAACAGCCCTGACTTCTTCCTCAGTAACAGTTTTCAAAATGTCAACATTATCATCCATAGTCAAAACAGAAGGTATCTCTTCTAATAGCTGAGAAACAGACAGCGAATTGTCAGCAATTGGCCCAGACTCCGATAGCAGGTTGTGAAAGAACCTAACAACATTATATCCAATCTCCTCATCTTCAGTAATAAGATTACCATCTTCCAATTTAATAGAAGATAACGTGTTGGATTTTCTATATTTAAGGGCGGACTTATGAAAGAAGGCCGTGTTTCGATCCCCTTCTTTGAGCCATTGGATGCGGGACTTTTGTTTCCAAAAAATTTCTTCCTTGTACATGATATCCTTCCACTCCTTAATGAGGTTGTCTTCGGAAGTAGCCAAAGACTCGGACCTATCCCCCTGGGCAATCCTAAGTTGTATGTCCTCAAGATTATCAGAGATGAACTTCTTCGTAGAAAAAATATTACCAAAGCTGTACCTGTTCCAGCCATAAACCTGATGTCTGATGTGGAGGAGTTTCTTGTGAAGACGGAACATAGGAGTACCTACCACCTTGACCTGCCACCAGCCAGATAGGAGATTTCTGAAGTCAGGGTGCTTGATCCACATAGCTTCAAATCTAAAAGGAAAAGGTCCTTTTCTTCTATCATCGGCCCACTCCAAAACAATGGGGTTATGATCTGAAACTGTTCTGGGGAGCACTCTAAGAGAGAGAGTGAAGTTAAGGGGCCAATTATTAGAGGTTAAAACCCTGTCCAGTCTAACTTGAATTAGATGTTCCTCATTCCTTCTATTGGTCCGTGTGAATTGCTGATTAGTCAAATCAATGTCCACAAGTCCACAGGTGTTGATGAAGTTTGCCAAATCCATCATACTATCCGAGTAATCCACAATACCTCTAGATTTCTCAGAAGGGTATAAAGGGGTATTAACAATAAAGGGGACTCAACTTGATTGTTGTTTTGAATACATTTGAACATAATTTGGGTAGGTTTTAAATATTTTGGTACATGAAAATTCAAAACACCTATATATAATAGACCAATATAATGGTTTTTGGGTTTTATTGTCTCCCAAACATGCATAGTAGGTGGAGATTCAACAATAGGAGTGTTGGGTGAATATTTTGTCGTTAACTCACTAACAGAAAAATGGGTATATTAGCCACAGCTATGATGAGACAAAGTCTCTCCTCTTAGCAAGGGGAGGTTCCCTCTAGTTGCTTGACTATTACAAACAAATAACTTATGAAACTTATGTACACTAAAAAATATATTTGTGGTGGTTCCATTTCATCTCATTCTCTTTTTTCAGAATAGATGTTTATACTTCAAGATGATGATTTCAATGAAAGTAGTATTAAAGAACTTATAGACTATCACAAAACCATAGAAACACAAATTTTTCTGTTGCTTCACTTACTAATTGCAAATAGAACTATTTGAAGTTGAATGCAGCCCAAAGTCTTCACTCTTCTCTAAGATGATAAAAGTAGATTGAATATAACAACTTGCAGCACAAAGTCTTCAAGCTATTTTATTCTCACAAACATAAACACAATCCTCACAAATGCTGTGATAACACAAAGTCTATCACAATCAAATTAAGAACGCTCTTTAATCACTTGAAACAATCTCCACTTTCAATTATTACCAAAGAAGATTATGATAGTAAGACGTAAGAACAATGCTATCATAACACAAATAATTCCAAGACAAAGATTGGAATTGAACTTGCTTTCTTGTATTGATAAATATTTGATAATTGATTCTCACAAAGAAGCACAAAGTCTTGATTTGGTTTTCAATTCGCCAGAGTTTTCTTGCAATAGAAAAAAGATAATATTTACAATAGAGGCCCTCTTTATTTATAGGGAGAGGCCTTGAGAAAATTTAGGAAAAACCTAACTACTTTGACTTATTCCAAAATAGGAGTCCTTTTTGACTTGGGACTTCCTATGTTTTTACATGTAATTACATATGGAAAAAGTAAATGTAAATATGTCCAAAATTGTTTTGAAAGTACATCTGAAAAAATGAAAAATAAATTAAGGGAAAAAGCTGCTTCAACTCGTATTGCCGTCTTTCTTCATGTGACCATCATACATAGTGAAAGCTACTTGCATCCTGATACTATTTGGATTGATCATGTTCCTGAAAATCATCTTGGCTCTCACTATGGCATCTCTGACTGTAGTGACTGATTTTGCATGACCAGTTAACTTGGTTTTGAGATTATCCAAAGTTAACTAATTGTCCAAAATATTGTCCACAGAGGCCATTGAAAATGTTTTATCTTCAAATTCTTGAACCATTTCTTTTGCAGAGAGAAATCGGTTATCTTGTGAAACGAGCTTGCAGGGAAACTCCTCCAATTTATGCAACAGACTGACATCACTTTGTTCACTAAGTTTCCTCGCAGTCTCAAGATCATTGATCAAGTCTTTAAGCACACGGCTCCTATATATCAATGCCTCTTTAGTTTCAGTATAAGAATCCCTATTAGGAATGGTGCCAATTGATATTAGAGTGCTTATTTTCAGTTTTCTCATCTCACCCATTTATCATGATTCTTTTCTATGCGCTCAATATCTTGAGAAATAGCATCAATGAGATCATTAAGCTCTGCTCTTATTTTCCCCATTTTATCTGTCTTCTCAGATAGTTCTGTGAGCAGAGATCTTCCCTGTGTGTGCATCCTGTCTAGGTACTCTTCAAGCACTTTTCCTTTGAGATGAGTCCTTTTTGCTTTCTGAATAATAGGGTCTTCTACAGAAACGGTTTCAGGAGTTACTGCTTCTAAATTCAGAGTGATTTTCCTTACCACTGCAGTCAACTGTTCCACCATTGCTTTGTAGTGATCTTTCATTTCTTTCTCCCTATCAAATTTCTGAATCAGGATATCCATGGCTGATTGCATATCATTCTTGGCACTTTCATGAGTTATCTTGCCCAATTCAACTCTAGAGATAGAGTAATCATTCATATCAAAATTTTCCATGGTTGCATCCCGTGGAGGTTTTGCAATCTCCAGAAATTTATGCCCCTTGTCCTCAAGCATTCTTGAAAGAATCTTTAGTTTCTTAGGGGCCTTGGCTTTTGCAGGCACAAGTTTACTGAAATCAAAGTCAACTGGGGAGATGGCTTGTTTTTTCCTTTTTGGTGTATAAGCTGATAACCAAGGTGGAAGTAGAGAAGTACTCACATTGGGATCTGTTCCCATTGTTGGTGTCCCCAGAACTGTACTTGTACTGGTAGTAGAAACAATAGGTGGAGTGTTAGTAAAAACTACACCTATTACATTTACACTAGAGACTTGCTCAGTATTAATTACAAAATGATCAAAAATAGAGGCATCCCCAATATCAAAAGATGAAGAAGACAAACTAGGAATAGACCCTGAAGAATGGAGGACATCTTCAAAAGTGTTTTGAGGATTGTCAAAAATTATTTTGGAAGGGGAGGGAGATTTAGAAGAGGGAATATCAATAGGGGAAATAGACACAGGAGCTGCAACATGTGTATTAGGCAAAGGAGAAGAGACTCCCGTTTCTTGTTGTACATTCTCTTGCGGGGACAAAGCTTCCTCCTCTTGTTGATCTGTAGTACTATCTTCAACCTCCATTTCTTCAGTGGCTAGCTCCTCAGTAGCTGGTTCCTCAGTAGTTGGCTCCTTAGCCTCCATATCTTTTATTTCAGGCTTCTCCTCCACAGTCTTTGATTTCTTCGTCACAAACTTGATTCTAGGCTTATGTGTTTTAGAGAATGAGGGAACATCACTCTTGTTCTTCGTTCTGTTTTCCACCTTTTTACCAGTTTGCTCTTGGATCTCAGTTTCTGATCCTGTGAGAAATTCTTTAAGAGTAATTCCTTTATCTGCTAGCCAATTATTGGTGTTTGCCAATATAGGCTCAAATCTTTTCCTCAAAGAGGTCAACTCTTTTTGAGACCATTGGATTGGAGGGAGAGGAGTGTTAGCAATCTGTTTAGTGTTGTATCTGTCATCGACCAATTCTCCATCATCCACTAGATCTTCAGGAATATCAACAAGTCCCAGATATTCAATCTGCTCAAGAGATAATTTGCTGTAGTCCAATTTCCTGACATCTTCTTGTGTTCTCAAATCTACCGAAACGTCCTCAACCACAGGCTCATGGAATTGGGTTTTCCTCCTGATTTTGTCTTTCATGCCCCTGTAGTCAAACTTTGGTCTTCTCTTGAATTGCTTCATAGTAACAAGTTGCATCTCAGTCTCCATGGCCCTAGGCTTTGCAATAGTTGATACTGAATACCTACCAATTTCAACTGGGAACCTGAAACCAGGCTTCTTGAGTTCCATTTGTTTATTATGCACGACGATCATTTGTCTGCATAATTCCATTAAGACCAGTTTGTCTGAGGGGAATCTTGGAAGCATATAGGGATGACCTTGGAAAAAGCCAACCCTCAAGTATTAAAAAGAAGGAAACTGTAAAAACATGCATCCAAAATCATCTACCACTATCCAAGCCTCATCTGACACTCTTCTTTGTTCTAGTTGGGGATCAAAAAGACACAAGAATACTGCAAAAAAAGAGTCATTTACTCTTCTAAAATGATGAATAGAACCCTTCAGTGTTAACTAAGAATAGTATTGGTACACAGGGATTACCCTCCTATCTCCTTCTGATGTTAGACCTGGAAAGATCCTCATAGAAGCCGCTATATACACCAGATAAGAGGTCATGTAGAATTTAAAGGTAGTGGGTACCTTTATCATTTGTTCATGCAAAGCATTACTGATTTTCTCCCCCCAGAAGATGATTTGTTTTCCTTGGAGTATCACCTTAATGAAAGGATACATCCATTCATGAGACTGTGAGGAAGAGGACAAACCTCTTATCCTGCTAAGAAGAGTTATCAGATCACCAACTTCTTCTACAAAGTCACTTCGAGGGAAACTACATGGCCACCTTGACAAATTTGACCTTGCAGTCTTCAGCCATTTATTGTTGATTACTTTCTTTGCCTTCTCAGGATTTTTGTCGTATTCCTTCTGTGCTTCAACAAAATCAAGCTTTAACACTTCTATAGCAGGAGGGCACATAAACACCTTATCAGTGAACTCAGGATTGAGTCTGATTATTACATTGCCACTAGCATCCACCACAACCCTAGTATCTCTGTTATAGAATTGAGCACACTAAAGAACAAATTCTATGTTGTGAGCTGCCACCAGGAAAGAAGACACCAAATGGATGTTACTGTCAATTATCTTCTTCATTGCAGCGCTGGGATTGCTTGACTTGGTTCTTTCTACAAATTCAGCCATGTCTACATGGCCAATCTCTGTATCTCTAATGTCGTCGACATTAGAAGTGACTGAGGTGATTGGAAAAACACCTTGATATTTGTACTTCATCGTTTTCAATTTCTTCGGGGACAACTCAGTCATCTGAACGAGCTATCACCAAAAGGATGTTGATGAAGAATGAAGATCCATAGAAGAAACTACAACAAAAAGTCATGATCATGTAATTAGGGGAAATACTAGTAATCTGGGAAATTGCATGTTGACGATCACGACTATGGAGATGCGCTTGAAAGGGCTAGAGTGCGAGCAAGCCAAAAATAAGAGGAAAGCGGGCTCGAAAAAACAAAATTGAAAATTTCCCAGAGTTGGGAAAATTTGAGAGAATGTTTGCATGGGCGGAAAAATTTGCTGCCCTTGCATATGAGGGATATTGTCCTTGCACCGGCGGCAAAATTTGCCGCTACTGCATGTCCCGAGAAATGAGTTATATGTTCGAGCAGTGAAATTTGCCGCTATTGCAGGTAATGAGGAAATTCAAGTTTGATGTCTGAGCAACAGTAAATGCCAACATTGCAGATGATATGGGGAATTTGCATGTCCAGGCGGCCAAAAATGCTGATATTGCACATAGTAGAAGTTGTAGGGTTTTCGTGTAAGGTTGGCAAATTTTGCTGCCCATACACCTCACGTTTTGATAAGTATTGAAAGGTTTAAGCGACACAATTCGCCGATTGTGCATTTAACTCAATTCACAAGAAACATGTAAAAGAGGCTCAAACAACTGATACCGCATGTAAGGTATAAGGAATGAACTATGAATTGGTTTAGTAGCTTGATCGGTGATTGCAATTGTCATTGCGTGAGATACAAAAAAATGGGTCCAGTGTTTGATCAAAACAAACCACCGTCATTTTAATAAAAAAACTAGGGTTATCATGAGTCGTGGAGAAAAATTTGGAAGGGACAGGACAAAAAGTATGTTTAACAATAATTCTAAGCAATTTAGAACAAATCTACTGTTAAACAAAAACCCTAAAAAGAAAATGAAAGCGGTTAAAAAAAACTTACCTGTCGAGTTCGAAAACCCTAAGCTTGATGACGATGAATTCGGTAGAATCCAAAACGACGCAGTCGGATGGTGGCGAGGAGAGCTTAATGACTGACTAGGAAGTGGGAAAAGAAATGAAAAAAGAAACAACGAAAAGACCTATTTAAAAGTCTAAAAACAACCCTTAATGTTTCGCACGAACAACCATTAATGCTACTCGAAGTTCAAGATCTCGGAGATCTTGCTCAGGCGGCAATTTTGGCCGACCTTACATGTGTTCCACAAAAATGCAAAGGCGGCAAAAACCGCTGACTTCGCATGTGCAAATTAAACTTTCAACGAGAACATGTCATGGCGGTAAAAAATGCCGCTCAGACATGTTGGAAGAGAAAAACTATGTAAAAGCGGTGGAAATCGCCGACACTACACATAAACAAAAAAAACATGCGAAAGCGGCGAATTTAGCTGACTTTGCATATCAAGACTCAAAATTTCACTAACACCCTAAAAATGACCAAAATTGATATTTTAGTCAGTTTACAACCAAATCGATTTACGTAAACATCAAGGAATCGATTCGAAGGAATGTTGTAAACTAGTTTAGGATGTCGAATGACTTCGCACGGGACCAAGAGAATCTTGTCTCGATTTGCGAACTTAGAGTGTAGATTATGAAACGAACAAGTTTCATAGGGGTTGTCTACAAAAATGAGCGTAGCTGATTTTGAGAACAACAAGGAGTAATAATAAGTATTATATCATTGATGGATTTTGACAACACACTTTTTGATTTAGACACAACAACATTGTATTGTGACATATGTAACTTTTTTCTTCAAGGATCTTTACCAATCTTTTGAGTTCAACTGCTTGAAGAAGGAATGTCATTACCAAAAACATCTTTCTTCTCTAGTGAGGTGTCGAGTATAGATAATATTGTAGTTAATTTTATAACCTATTGATTTCTTGATGAAACATCTTTTATTGGTTCCAACATTTTGATATTATCTCTACTTGTTTGTTGCTCACATTAATTTGCAAAGATAATATTCCATTGGTGTAGAATGTGGACATGGTTACAAAGATTATACAAAATTTCAAGTTGGGTTCCACCAATAATATTTGGAGATAATACAATTCACAAAACCTAATGGCATTTTTATAAAGTGGAGATGGATTAGTTCCTTATCACTCTAATAGGTTTCCTTTTCTATAGACTACCATATCGATATACCAAACCTCTTGATATGCTCACCCTTCTAATATACCTATTGGTATGTGGAAGAAGCATTAAAGCATGTGAGAGTAGAGATGTACATGACACATAGGCAACGCGCAGAAATGATTCATCCTATCAATGACACCTACTAAGAAAGAAATTAAAAATTCTTTTAGTCAAGATTTATGTCTTATGGTAGTGACGACTATGTAACTGAGGGAAATGAAAATAAAAGTGTCCTTATTTCACCCTGGAAATTTATAGGGATGAAGCCATAGGAGTTGTTGTTATAGTTATGTTAGGTGTTGGGTATAATAGTTCAATTATGATGGATTGAGTTGTAAAAATGTGAACCGAAGATACCTCATATCTGAATGTTGTAATTGTTTTAGGTTTATAATTTTTGTTTGATTTTTTGATTGCAAATAAAAATTGACTTATTGCTTGAAATATATAATACCATTAAAGTGAAAATGACTTCTTAAAATGCATTTCCACTTTCTAATAAATTTTTCCCATTTAAAGAAAATATTCCCAACTATATAAAACACCCAAATAATCTTTTAAAACACCCTCTAATTTAAAGACCATATTAAAAAAACCTAAATTTTTTGCTACTCTAAAACTTCCCAAAATTATAGACTTGAATATGGAAAGCCACAAACCAGAACATATTGCCACGGGCCAAAGAAACCTTTATGAATTGAATGTGAAATGGGAGGCCAACTTAAAGCACTTCAAGAGCCACAAACTTAAAGTAGGAAAGGGATGCCATTTATAGGGATCTGCTTGGGAGAGCCATGTGAAACATAACTAGAATATTGAGGGTATGAATAGGATTGAGCAAATGACATCCACATGCATCTAATTTGAAGATAATGACAACCAACCTAACCAAATGAGATATCATCAACCCATCCATATCCCTATAATATCTTATGCTATTGGTTATTCTTATTTCTGTGTACATTATGCCTAGCCACAAGGTTTGAATTCAAGAGCACAAACTTGAGTCATAGATGTCTACAAAAAATCTTGAAAAGCATGTGGCATAGTTAGAGAAAGCTAAGGCCAACAAGAAAAGATTTACAAAAGTTGTTAAGTCTTAGACTAAATGGCCTCATGTAAGAAAAGTAGTGGTTAGGAAATGCTAAAATTAGCTATAGTTTGCACTAAGAATAAGTATGTCTTAAAGTTGTAAATACAGAGCAATTTGGTTGCATTAGCAAGAAAACTAGATCTTAATCTTTATGATTGTCATATGCTGGTAAACATAGGAGTTCTAGGTGAGGTGACCTTGACATTAACAACTACAAGATCCACTTCAGGAACAAAACCTGAGGAATATAAGGGAATTGCTACCTAGAAAATTAATAGAGATATGAAACTTATATGAGGATGGAAGCAAAAACATATAATCAACATAGATTTATATCCACTGCACCAATACTCATTTTAAACTAGAATAAATCTATACTTAAATGGTTGGCAATATGATTTTGTCCACAATAAAATTAAAAATTGCACATATGAATGAACATTCAAAATAAAAAATGTGCTAAAAAAATTTCACCATATAAACTTGTACTTCTTCAACCAAAGCTTTTCAACCCACTCTGATACCATTGTCAAGCATGGGAGTGTAATGAAAGAAAATATTGACAATGAAATGAATGAGACTTAGACAACTAGAAAAAATATTTAATGAAATCTTACTCTATTCAATCAAAATGTACATATTTAACAATATGAAAAAAATTATTCATGTAAGAGTCACACAATAGACTTAGGGATCGCCAGGATCACTTGCAACCAAAAAACCTTCTACAAAAAGAGAAGCAACACAAATTCTATATTTCCAAAGAATGATAATGATGCATACAAGATACATGATACACAAGATGTGCATGATCTACAATGTATATCAAATATACAATGAGAGCCCTTGCTTATATAGACAAGGTTAAGACCTAGGACAATATGTGATCATGACAAGTGTCTTAATCCTATGACATGAGACACAACTATTAAATGCCCTAAGTAAACTTAACTAGACAAGTGTGAATAGGTCTAATGTGAACCAGTTAGGTAAAACACCATGTTCACACCAACACACCCCTTAAGTGAAACTTAGGGAGAACTAAACAAATGCAAAGATGCAAAAGATAGGTCCCAGATACAAGGCCATGTTAGGCACCCATGTACAATAGATCTCTCACAAATATAGTAAGGGAGAAAAATCCATTGAAAAAGACCTCTCTCCAAAAGAGAGAAAACATGCAAACAAACATGTATAAGTGACGAAAGAAAGACTCAACAACAAGACTCCCAAGGACTACATCCATCCCAAATATAAAATCAATAGCCCCTCCATAAGAGGGAAAGAATGAGTCTATATATCCCCCTATAAAGAAGTAGCTCCTGTGCCAATGGTGAATGATCAAAGACAAAAAACTATCCACTAGTTGCAAACAACATTTCTCCCCTTGGGAAGAAACAAATCTACTAGTGCATGTATAAGAAACTCCAAATCCAAGACAAGAGATGAGGAAAAAAGTCTCATGAAATATGATGTCTCTGAAAATTGCTCTTGAGTATCCACATGTCACAATCAATAGATGCCACAAAATGAGGAGCACAAATCCTAATCAAAGAGTGTGACAATCTAGAAAAAAGTGAAAACTCATGGTCAACAATCTCCAAAGACAACGATGGTGTGATAACAGTCATGCCATAACTATAATTAAAGAGGAAATGGATATCCTCAACTATGTCTACCAAATTTGCAAAATGGGACTCATAAAACAAATCTACAATACCTGTCAAGTGATCATCCCATAAAGTTGAATCTGAAATACAAGATGGTTCCTACTGAATTGAATCACTGAAAGATGAAACAACATTGAACTCTAAAGTAGTAGGAACTAGGGTTGTCACAATTAATGAATCCACTAGATAGAAATAAATGATGGTGAAGGATCAATAATTATCTCTGTAGTAGGAGAAGGAGAAGAAGCCTCATCATCCTCATCATCAAAATGTGCAAAGTCTTCCAAAGAAGAAAACTCCTTAGTTGTATAATAATCATATAGTATATTGTCTGAATCATCAAGTGGTACAAGATAATTTGAAACAAGATCATTTGGAAATGGCTAAATATCAAGATCTCCATATATCCCCAAATCTTGGTCCACATAACACAAGGACACTCAATGTGTGAAAGGGAACAAAAAGTGTCAAAATCAACATGGAAACCAATCACTCCTTTGACATGATGATTTTTAGAATTCCAAACAAAATTCTTCCAAAATGTACTTGGTTGAATAAAAAGACCATATAGATGTGGCAAATGATGAAGCCAACATAAGTGTTTAAAAATACCATCTCTCCATTGATTATAGCTCCCCTTTTCAAGATGATTATAGAAGGATGAAATAAAAAACCCATAATGAACTAAGATAGATCTTCAAATTACATAGACACGAAACCCTCAATTGAGATTATAAGCACCCTAAAATATCAATACTTTCCAGTGCCTATAAGAAATCTAAAATTGGATATTGTGGGCATAAGATATGGCTTGGAAAAGAAAATATTCAAGCACAGGCTTCAAATAGAAAAATCAAGCACTTACAACAAAATATAAAAAAAATCTATACCACTTACAACAAATGGAATTTATCAAAGGAATAAAATTAATCATTCAATGACATTGAAAATGTGCAGATAATAGTGTAGAAGACATATTGTGGGGCCAAACTTGTCAGCATTTGTCTTTTGCATAGTCCATTATTGTGTTTTTTCATATGAAACATAACAAAAGTGCATTATAATTTAATCATGTTTACTTTTCTTTTGGTTGGGAATTACCAACCCTTAGACTTGAATTTGTCTTGGATATATAAGCCTAAGGGTTGAATTTGCTTATTTCATAACCAAATTTATGTTTTGCATATCAAAAACTTACAAATCTCAAGCATGCTCTCCATTAGGTTTGCATGTTTTAAGACATTAATATGAGAAAACACCACTATGAAATCTAGCTCCATCTTAGCTTTCTAACCATCTATTTTTTTTAATCTAAAATCCAATTATATTAAGGTTTTGATGTTTATTTATTTTTACTAATGTCTTCATTTTTTTCCAAAAACACATGCATTATTTTTTCTAAGAAATTTTTTATCCACTTATCCAAATTTTTTTAAAAAATCACATTCTATTTTCATTCTAGACACATTGAAGGGTGATCCCACAATAGCGTGTTCCACTTTTTGACCTAGGAGGGAAAATCAAAATTAGTATTTTTTTAGCATTTTTTAAATTTGTATCAATTATAGAGAATGAGTAATAAAGAATTTAAGGATGATACACATTAATGAGTTGTGGCATTTTCTATGTAGATTCAAGTTGTAATTTAAAAAGAAGAAATAAAAGAATTCTTTCAATCAATTTTTTTCTATTATTTTTATTGAGTGACATTATTCCATATCTCATAACTTTCATTCAAAATAAAAAATTTCTACTATTCCTTAGAATTAGATCATTAACTCCATTGTCTAGTGCATAGATATTTTTTGATACGTTTGTTAAATATTTTATTTATTATTAATTTTTGAATTAGCACTAACAAAAAATTTCAGACCTATATTGTTCTATAACACATTTCTCTTAGCATTCATATTGAAATTATTTTTTCTTTTTTCATTGAAAGAAGGACATCTATGTGTAGAGCAGTGCATTTTTTGAGATTTTTCTAACAATGTACATGTTATTTTTCCTAGTGTTTTAAATAAAGCTCATTATTTTTTGTAATGGACCTACATTCATTATAAAAAAAATTAAAATATGATATTAAATAAAACATAATGCATATTATTATTTTTGAAAATCCAATACTAAGGTTTGCATACTTACAAAATGACATTTCCAAATGACTCCATTTGGTCCCCCAAAAGGTGAAGTAAAATTGTTTTTTAATGAACATTTATAAATATTTAATTTATAAATTATATTATAAATTTAATATAAGAATAATAATTAAAGAATTTATTGTTCTATAGTTCAATTTATACTATAATTTTGTATATTGTAAAATGTGGGGTTGAAACATGTTTGAAAACATGGGAAAAATTATAAAACAACTTATTATCAATAACTTTGAAACAATAGCCGATAAGGGTGTGGTTCGGTTGTTAAGTCACTTGGTTGTAGTGGCAGCCACCAGAGTTCAAACCCCCACTGGGTCAACGAGCTCGCAGGCGTTACGCCTTTGCTGGGTCAACGAGCTCGTGGGTTTGAAGTGTTCTTTCTTAGGGATGAGGTCCCCCATGTTGTCGCCTCACCGGTTCATAGATCCAGGCAAAAGCATTGTGTGGAGCCGGAGGGCATGTCACACCAGCGTCACCAGTCATGTTAAAAAGTTTACCAGGCGCATAAAAAAAAGAAAAAAAGAAAAAAGCAATGAGTATTTTAACTTATTTTCCTCATGGAAGAGCATATGATACTCATTCAATTACAATCTTATAATTTTATATATAATACAAATATAAGATATAGCTAAGATTAATGAAGATACTGTCATGTCCCCATTTTTGGAGTGACTTCATATGGAGTTTGATGATTAGCCTATCATCCATTCCCATAGGCTAATGTATTGGTAAGGGAATGATTTTCTAGTTTGAGTTTGTTTCTACACATGGAGAACCAGAAAGTTGGTATGTGTCTATACATGGAGAACTGGAAAGTTGGCTCAACTAGTATGTTACTTGGAAAATGCAGTATTGAAATTGTATTTTCAATTATTTTGATTTGATGTGTTAGATGGAATAAAGAGAAAATGAAATCTTTAATTGCATTTTCTCTTAGCTATTTTTATGGAGTTTGTGTGGAATAAGGAGGTTCGGCCCATGAGGAAATAGGTCCAAGATAAACTCAATAGTCATCGTATGGATCGATTGGCATTGTAGATGGAATTACAAGAAGAATCAATTGACATTATGAGGTGGCGATTGGATCATGTGCTAAGGAATAGGATCGACGCCATGTGGAGAGTCATTCACCCAAGGATGGAACCAACGATTGGAGCATTCGCCAAGTTAAAGGCATTTAAAAACAATTGTAAGGAAATTCAATGCAATCACCTATGCAAAGGATTGACGGCCAAGGTGAAGAAGAATCATTATAAATGCAAAATCATAATATTAATTGCCCAGCGTCATTACTCAATGCATTCGCCTTAAGGTAGTTATGGAGTGATGGGTTTAGAAGAAGGAAAATAAATGATTTTCTTTAGTCGTCCAAGAGAAGAGAAGATTTTAAATGTTTGTCAAAGCAAAATTCAATGCAAGCATTCAATCGCCCAAGCTAGAGGATCGATCCATATGGAATAGATATATTTCATTTCAAACAATTAAAGATTGATTTTAAATGAGTATACTCTAGATGTATTTCATTTAATTTTGTTCAAGTTCATTACTCATCATTGGTGGAATTCAAGCTACATTCTAAAATGCCAAAGAAGAGGGACGTCCATGCTTGAAGAGGTTAAATAGAGGACTTGAACTTCAATTTGCAACTATTGATGCATTGGTATGCTTTCTTATTCTTTTGTTTTGGCTGAAGATTATGATTTTCATGTCATTTTGCAAGGAGATGACCCCTTGTGTTTGTATGGAGATGACCCCATACTCCTTGTGAGGTGATATTGTGCGAATATTCACCATTGAGCTTGAATTTGCAAGTTTAGAGGAGTTATTGAAGCATACTTGATATCATATTGAAGCCCTTGATCCATTGGAAGCACTATCAAGGTAGTTTTAGGACCTATGATATCATTGGAGTGAAGTTTATATGATTTGCAAGGTTCTAATTTTTATGACAACAAGGTATTGATATTGTTTCAGGGCTTTTTGAGCATAGTGGACAAGTCTACAAAGATTCCAAGAGTTGCAAGTTGCATAAGGAATCCATTGCTTGGCTTAGAAGTGGATTATAGTGACATTTGAAGATATTTTGCATGAGCTGATTGAAACATACACCTACAACAGTCATGGCAGCCATTTGGATTTTTATATTAGTCAACTATATTTGTACTTCCAGGGCTGTTTTGATCACTTTCAGACTTGAGGACAAATTTCTATTGTTTGTTGATGATCATATATGTTGTATAAGGCATTGGGTCCATTATTTGTTCATATTTTTGTAATCATATCAGGTTTGATATGACTGATACAGTGACTGAAATCTTATATCAGCAACGTATTTTGTGTTGCAATTCCATGTTGAATCAATATGAATGCAAGAGGATTGATGGATTCCATATTTTGTGATTTGTGTTGATATTTGGTATTGATTTGTGCAAGAAATCTTATCTAAAATTGATTCTATTTTCAATCATATATAATAGGGTCTCTTACAGATACATTCCTTAAAATTGTTCAATAATCACGTTTAACACATCTATAACTAATAATGTGGGAAGAATACTTTAATAAATGACTTGAACCCTTTGAAATTCATCACCATGTATCACTCATATACTTGAACAATTTAAAATCATGCATGTTTAAACTAAAACCAATGTTAATCTCTTAGATTGAGAAGAGATCAAAGGCACTTAAAGGCTTATTTCTAAAATCATATCAACCTCAAATTAAAACATCATATCTAGTATATATCTCCATTTGTAAAAGGAACTCAAGATTGTAAAAATAAGAATCACATAACATAAAGTAATGTGTGAAATTAATTTAGACGAGCCCTTCCAAACACACCATTAACAATAAAGAGTGTATAATATGTGGAACTTAAATAAAATAGAAATAAAACTGATTAAACTCTTTTCACAAAATTATAGAATATGGTCTTTAGGATCCTCTTCCTCTCCCTCTAAATCAAACTCAAACAATCAAATATTTCTTTCAAAATTTGTTCTAAAATTAAATAGTTATGAACAAGTTTTAAACCAAATAGCCTTAGTTTTATATAACAAATTTCAAACTATTCATATAACATCATAACAATCTTCTACTACCATTCATATATAACCAAAGAAAAATATAACTTAAATTATAACTTTTATCTTTATTAAAACTTTTAGACTTTATATCTATTATTTTATGAAATAAAGTCAGTTTAGAATTGCATTTAATATTTGAAAAAATATTTCCATTCCAAAGATTTTATATTGACTAAACATTATAATTATAAACATACCTATTTTATTTATTTAATTTAATTTGAAAAATATGTAAATCTAATAAGAAATTCATCTCCACACATGATAAACAAACTTCATAATAATAACAACGATACAAAATTTTATTTTCAGAAATTAAGCCATAAGAGAAATAGAAAAGATTGGAGCTGTTGTCTTTGAACCTCCAAACACAATCTTAAAAAACAAATAACTGGTGTGAGATTAAACTCATCAATTTTCTCTCAAAAACTCATCCACATGGGATCCAATGTGGCAAATGAGAAAATCCCACATAAAGAAAACAGCTACGTGGACAAGAAAGCCATGCATTCTTTCAAGCTAGTTAATATGGCTTTTGCACAATGAAGGAGATACATTGGACTTGGCGAACGGGGTCGAAGCCGATGATGCGAACAAAGGCCTTGGGGTATGCCTTCTTCACCTCATTTACTTCATTCATCACTTGTGATGCATCATTGCATCCAAACATGGGCAACTTCCACATTGTCCAGTACCTTCCATCATAGTATCCGGGGCTTCTATGGTAGTCCCTCTTAATGAAAGCATCCTACACATGATGCACCACATTCTCACTCTCAACTACATATACATCATCATAATGGAAAAGGACTATCAATCAACTTTATGAATGTTTTGAAAATAAATACATTCTCTCACTTACTTCATCAAACTCTAAGCAGGGAACCCACTTATTTTGCAGTAGATAGTCAACTTGCTTCAAAATTTGCTCTGGAGAAAGGGGTGGTAGGTATGACAATGTCTCCCATTTCTTGTTTTCATATGGAGGCCACACCTACTCCCACATACACATATTCAATGTATATGTGTTAGATATCACATCTCGCCAATTCATTCAAATTATAAATCATTTTTTGAAAAAAATCATATTGATCCAAATAAAATGAAAAACTTAGAAAATACACTTATTCAAGTATCACTCTACTTAAACATCATCTATTTCAATGGTCAAACAGTCAATAGCAGTTTTACACCTCATCCACAACAAAAAGTGATAAATATTTGTCCTATTTTTTATTGGCTAAAATTAACTTTTAACTGTTGAAATTGATAAAGTTTAAGAATAGCCCCACCACTCTACTTAAACATCATCCATTTTAATGGTTAAACACTCAATAGTAATTTCACACCTCATCCACAACAAAAAACCATAAATATTTATCCTATTTTTATTGACCAAAATTAAATTTTGACTATTAAAATGGATGATGTTTAAGAATATACTACATGTGAAAGATTTCATTCACAAGACATGACCACATCTCATTCATGATGTGAACTATAATTTGATGACTAACTGTATTCTAATTCTTCCCTGTATTCTAATTCTTCCCTGCACTGCAAATGGTTACTATCTTATATTATTTTCCTTTTAAAAAAGCGATTGTAACCATCTACTCTTTCTCCTCTGCATAGCTATTGTCTTATTTCTCTTTTATAAACAAGCACTCATAAAGTGGTCATAGCACCGGCTGTTTCATGGATACCCAATTCATAGCACCAGCTGTTTCATGGATACCCAAGTCCTCACTTAAACAGCCAGTATTTGTGTTGACTACAATACATTAATTGTATAAACTCTTGTTTCATACAAATTAGATATGAATACACAAATCTTCACTTAAACCGTCTGTATATGTTGTGTTTTGTTTAAACTCTTTTCTCATACAAATTGGAAAACAAGAGAAAGAGGAAGACAGAAGAGAATTGTGACTCTCTATTTGTTATGTTGACTACAATACACTAATTGTATAAACTCTTTTCTCATACAAATCGGAAAACAAGAGAAAGAGAAAGAAAGAAGAGAATTGCGACTTACTATTTGTTGTGTTGTGTTGACTACAATACACCAATTGTATAAACTCTTTTCTCATACAAATCGAAAAACAAGAGGAAGAGGAAGAAGAAGAAAGAAGAGAATTGTGACTCATTTGCATGCATTGCACTCGGAGGCCAGTGCTCCTGCTCTTGGAGTTCTTGCCAGAGGAGGTTTTGAAGGTGGCTCCAGAGAAGGGAGCAGACAAGTTGAGGGCAGCAATGGTGGTGGAGGAGGCAGAGGCAGTGGCTGCTGCCATGCCTGCAGTGGATCCCATGAGAGACAACGCCATTGTAGTCGTTGCTGGAGAATTAGAGTGGTGGTGGTGTGCAGTAGGCGATGGGGAAAGCAGGAAGAGAGAGCATAGATAAAGAGGAAGAGGAGTAACTTTGTGTGGCTGAGAGGAGCGATAAGCTCTCCTTGCGGATGATCAGACATGGGATTATTATTGACAATAAAATAGATTACATATGTTCTGACAAAAATGCATTAAACAAAGTTTAGGGAGATCTGATATAAGACAAGAATTTAGTGCCTTAAACAATCATATCCAGAACCAATAATATTTTTCACATCCCATTGTAGCCCAATTTTGCACATGACACCTTAATGAGATCTCAATGGAATACAAGACATTTTACATTTGGAATGAAACATGCAGTCTAGTCCTGAATCTCCACAAGGTCTTTAGAGTCTTGAGATGAGGTTAAAATGCAAAATTCTGACTAGTAACTGGATTCAGCAGACAAAACCCTTTGTCCTACATGCATCCATACTCCCACATCCCAATTAAATTGTTATGATTCAAATAACTATATTAAGGTATTGCAGAATAATTTTAACATGCACTTTATGTTTGTTTACACAAACATTTGAACTAGATGAAATGTTATGAAATTTTGAAGCATTACTTTCTATAATGTGACATCCTATTCTCTAGGTAAAGTCCACAAAAGCTAAAAATGTGTAATATCTTGTTCTATATGAAAATTCCATAAGGCTTTATAATGAGTAGAAATGCATGTTTCTAGGAGTTTCAAGAGAAATTTATTATGTGTTGATGTCCCATGCAAAAAAACATGAGGTACAAATTCAAAGGGGTCATTCCAGCATCAAAAAATAGTTCCACTTGGGAGGAGGTGTCAAAGACAAATCTAGGACATGTGGATCCAAAGGAATTCAAGTAGAGAATGTATGGACCTAATCCTACTAGAAAAGTAAAGAGAATGGTGAAGAATGGAATTGCACAAGTAGTTGGGTTTCCAACTTTAGTCCAATGTCCAAAGCTAGTAATGGAATGTGCCAAGAAATATCAGCTAGGATTAAGGTAGATAATTGTTGTTGATAATAGTGTGTTGGCTGACCTATCTACCCAAGAAATAGAAAAAGCCTTCTTCATTACTATTAACTTAGTCATGGTGGATCTTAATGAAGATTTAGTGTTGGATTTCTACAATGAAGGGCTAAAGGAGTGCAAAAGAAGCATCAATTCTAGATGGATGAAGACATCCAAACTTGATATCTCAAAGCTTCCAAAGACACTCTTTAGGAGTGATTTTATACAGGAGGTTAGTGATATGCTGACCTTGGTGAGCAGTCATGGGTCTACTACCAACTTCCACCTTCCATCCATGGATGTTCAAGTGCATTCACGAAGTACTGGAGGATAAGGATATGATCCATTGGTCCAAGATCATCAATGACAACTTGCATATCCAATTGACAAGGGTTGGAGTGACAAGGAATTTATTCATGACTTCCTACCAGTTTTACATGCTTATAAGATATGTATTCTACTCTAGATTGACAAGAAGAGGGGCCAATAGAAATGGACTAGGGTAGTTCAAAGTCTATAACTGTTACCCTTAGTTGCAAATGGAAAATGCCCTAAGTCTTACAGAAGGGTAAATGATACTTTTACTATGTCTATCACCATGTATTTGGAGGGAGATTTGAATAAGAGGATTTTAGTGCTTGCTGCTAAGCTGATTAAGAAATATGGAAATTATTTCATCTAGTTTCCCAAATTTTCATATATTAGAATTAAAGGTTTCACTAGTCCAACATACAAGCTACCCAAGTAGTTCACATATAAGATCATTTTCTTAAAGCTGACCAGATAAATTTGTGAATCCTAACAACTTATGACTGAGAAACATAGAGTGAGGGTTCAATTTCCTTTGATTTTGGGTGATGGAATGTATGCTTTCCCTTCCTTCTCCTCAACTAAAGAACTTGATACGGAGATCAAGAACCACAATTTGCACTTTTATAATGTTAGAGCAAGCTTTTATTCACATGGGAAAATGAAGAAACTAGTAGGAAAGGAGTATCAACATGTGCCCCATCTAGAAGACTTTTGGGTTGGTTGTGTGGTGCAGGAGCACCAAGGGCTTAGAGCCCATGTGTATATAGTTTTGCATATATTTGGTGTGATGTTTTTGTTTTCGAATTGGGAAGGCGCGGGAAGAAGTTGATGCTTTTACAAATTGGGTCCATCGGAGTGAGAGAGCTCATCGGCCGAGCATTGAGAAACTATATCGACAGCTAGTGTCCCACCGATAAAGTAGGTCTCGCCAACGAAGACACTTATCGGTGTGAGATGCATATCGGGAGGAGGTATGAAGGTTAGGCTGGAGGAGAAGGTCTTATCGATGTGTGATGTCCATCGGCATGAGGGTGGTCATTAGCGGAGCCTGTGGTTGTGTCTCTGATCGCTTGGTGTTACCCCGATGGAGTGGTAAAGGTTGGTGAAGGCCATAGGCATGAGAATCACTATCAGTGAAGGATGTGGGTGTCACTCTGATATTAATTGTCTGTCCGATGAAGTGTTGCCGAGGCTTGTCATCGGTATGCGGCTTGCTATCGGCGATGGCTGTGAAAGTCACTTCGATAGCTATGTTTTACTCCGATGGAGTTGGACGTCGGTGCAAGGACTTCTATCAGCGTAGCTTTAAGGCTTTAGGCCGATGCACAGTGGTCACGCCGACGGAGGGTGAAGACTTGGTATCGGTGAGACAAGGGACTATCGGAGTTCATGGTTGAATGTTGGCCGATAGTTTGGGTGGTGCCGATGGGGGTAGACAGGGGTCGTCGGCGGCAAAAGTGCTGACAAGAGTTTACTAAGCCGACGGATATATAAACCGCAGTGGCCGACTTGAATGGGTGCATGTGGGACTAAAAGTTCTCATGAATGCGAACTGTCAAGTGGTAGTTGGACAGAGCGTAACCGAATTGCTGGACAGTTGGAATACCAACCGTTATGGAAGTTGAACCGTCCTGTAACGGACATGGAATACTTATAAGATGTAGCATTCTTTCTGTAAGGAGTGGAGAAGGAAAATCGAAGAAGTAAATTTTGATGTGTGAAGCATTTTGATGTAATCAGAATTTTTGAACAGAAATAAAATACAGCAGTTCGATCATTTGTACATTCTGTTCTGTTTTCACTTTATCATTCTGAAGTAGATTAGTCTTTTCTATTTTTGCTATTTTGTTTTCTTTTGCCAGCCATGACTCTGTTTTGATGATTCTTCAAATCCCACTGTACAGTATGGAGGTCATCAAGCAGAGTCATGCTCTTTGTTTGTTTTTCTTTTGTGGGGTGGTCGGATTGCCAGCTAGAGGCAATGCATGCTTGTTCTAGGCGAGCTCAGTGAGAAGTCCGGCTAGATAAACAAGTAGGAAAAATATATTTGCAGGGGTGGAAAAATAGAGGGAAGGAAAGTGAGCACCAAGTAGTCCAAACCCTTGAACAGAGTGAGAAGGGTGGGCAACGGGCTCAGAAAGTTATGTGCCATTTAGGCAGTATCTTGGAAGCAGTGAGGACAAGGTATGTGTCCCACACCAAGCAGAAAAGTAGAGTTTTCCATCTCTGCAAAGAGTGTGTCTTTTAGCACTTTGAATTGGTAGGAAGGCTAGTGTTGTCAAATAGTCTTGTACACCTACAGGATGTAGAGTAGGTAGCCTAGAGTCCTCCCTATCAAATTGGTATCAGAGCGGTAAGATTTGGGTTAATCCTAGATAGGAATAGAAGAGTTGTATGTCATCACCGAGTTCAAGTGAGTCTGTTAGTTCATCCAAGAAAATGGTGACTAATGCAGAGTTAGCAAAGAAAGTTGAAGATCAAGAGGAGGAGAATAGACTCCTACAAGAAAGACTAGCAGAAATGGAGAGTAAGCTAGGCTTAATGTTGCAAAAGACTGAAGAAGTCAGCCAGAGAGTTAAATATTCTGAGGATAAGGGAAAAGGTGTATCTGTAGAAGATGAAGAGCCCACACCTGATCCTAAGTTGGAAGAAGAACCATTCTTGAAAGCTTTGAAAGCAATGAGTGGTAAAACATTGGAAGGAGTACCACTTTTCAGTGGGAAAATGGACCCAGATTTGGTCATGGAGTGGATAGAAGGACTTGAAAATCACTTTGAATGTGATGGTGTAAGTGAGGCACATAAAGTAAAGGTAGCCAAATCTAGACTCAGGGGAGCTACCTTAACCTGGTGGAAATTTGTGCAGACTGAAAGAGCAAAAGAAGATAAGAAGCCCATAGCTACTTGGAAGGGAATGGTAGCTAAAATCAAAGAAGCATATATGCCAGAAGATTATGAAATACAGCTGCACATGAAGAGACAGAAGGAATTAGATGTTAGTGCATACACTGAAGAATTCCAAAAGCTATGCTTAAGGTCTAAAGTAATGGAGGATGAAAGCATAAAGGTAGCAAGGTACCTTAACGGTCTAAAGTGGAATATACAAGAAGAAATCAGTTTGTTGTGTCCTACAACAGTGCAAAAATGCTATCAGCTGGCACTGAAAGTGGAGGAAAAGAACAAGAGGAAACAAGACTCAAATAGCAGAGGAAGAGGAAGAGGTAGAGATAACAGAGGACACAGAGGAGGTTTTGGTGGAAAGAATGCTAACAATAGATCCCAAGCAGAATCCAAACTCACAGAGCAGAGTGGGGAGTCAAGTGGTAAAGGAAACCATAGAGGAAGAGGATCTAACAGAGGAAGGTCAGGAGGATCAGGCAGAGGATCCTATTTCACCAACATGAAGTGTTACAACTGTGGCAATCTAGGTCATCCGGCATATAGGTGTCCAGAAAAGACCACATCCTCTTCTCAAGGAGGTGATAAGAGGAATCACTATGTCCAAGACAATGCATCCAGCAGCCAGTCACCTGAGGTCAATCTGAACTCAGAAGATGGAGAGAACCTGATGATAAGGAGAACCTTGATGAAGGAACCAGTAAAGTCTGAACCAAGCCAGAGGAGAGCACTATTTAGAATCAAGTGCAAGATTTTGAATAAGGTATGTAAAATTATCATAGACTCAGGATCTACTGATAATATTATTTCTAATGAAGTAGTTAAGAAACTGAATTTGAAAAGAATTACTCATGCAAACCCATATAGAGTCACATGGTTGAATAAGGGTCAACATGTGGTAGTGAATGAACAAAGTTGGGTAGAGTTTAGTATAGGTGGCTATAAGGATAAGGTATTATGTGATATACTACCCATGGATGCATGCCATCTCTTATTGGGCAGACCATGGCAGTATGACCGAAAAGCAGTACATGATGGTGAGAAGAATGCCTATTCTTTTCAGAAGGATGGTGTCACCTATAAAATTCAGTCATTGGAAGATGAAGATGCAGTTCAGACAAAGAGTCCTAATATCTTGGTTGTGAGTGGAAAAGAGTTTCTGAATACTCTTAAGGAAGATGGTATTGGTTATGCCATCATAGTAAAACCAAAAGAAGGACAGTACGATAAGAAGATAGAGATTCCCAAAGAAATGCAGCCTATACTGAAGAAGTATAAAGGCATAATTAGTGATGGTACACCAGCTACATTGCCTCCACAGAGAGCAATAAGCCATCAGATAGACCTGATTCCAGGGGCATCTTTGCCAAACAAGGCACCTTACAAGATGACTCCAGATCAGCACAAAGAGATTTCTAGGCAAGTGCAGGAGTTGCTAGATCAAGGATTGATTAGGAAGAGTATTAGTCCTTGTGCAGTGCCCACAGTATTGGCACCCAAGAAAGGAGGATCATGGAGATTATGCACAGATGCCAGAGCCATAAACAAGATAACTATAAGGTGTAGATTCCCAATTCCCAGAATTGAAGATCTCATGGACTGTATTGGAAAAGCAAAGTATTTCACCAAGATAGACCTGAAGAGTGGTTACCACCAAATAAGAATCAAGGAAGGAGACGAGTGGAAGACAGCCTTCAAGACCACAGAAGGACTGTATGAATGGCTTGTTATGCCATTTGGTCTATCAAATGCACCCAGCACCTTTATGAGACTCATGAATGAAGTCCTAAAGGATTACATTGGTAAATTTGTTGTTGTTTTTCTAGATGATATTCTAATTTTTAGTCAGACCAAGGAAGAACATCTAGAACATGTAAATACTGTTTTGCAAAAATTACATGATGAACAACTAACCATAAATCTGGAGAAGTGTGAATTCATGAAGCAGGAATTGGTATACCTTGGTTTTGTGGTGTCCCAGGGAGAGTTGAAGATGGACAAGTCCAAAGTAGAAGCCATATTGAGCTGGCCTACTCCTAGAGCAGCCACAGAGGTGAGAAGTTTTCATGGCTTAGCCCAGTTTTACAGAAAGTTTATCAGAAATTTCAGTGGAATATGTGCACCCATGTTGGATACAATCAAGGGTGGAATGAAAGCAAAATTCAGATGGACACCAGCTGCAGATAGAAGTTTTGAAAGATTGAAGAAAGAGGTAGCAACACAACCTGTTTTGTTGTTGCCCAGTTTTGATAAGCTATTTACTATTGAATGTGATGCAAGTAATATAGCTGTAGGAGCAGTGCTAAATCAGGAAAACAGACCTGTAGCCTTTTTCAGTGAGAGGCTGAATGAAGCAAAGAGTAAGTACTCTTCATATGACTTAGAGTTGTATGCTCTAGTCCAAGCATTGAGGAAGTGGAGACATTATCTCCTGCCTAAAGAATTTGTTGTCTACACAGATAACCAAGCTCTAAGTTTTCTAAACTCACAGGATAAGTTAAGCAGCAGGCATATCAAATGGATGGAGTACCTGCAATCTTATACCTTTACAATTAAGCATAAGAAGGGGCAGCTGAACAGAGTTGCAGATGCTTTGAGCAGAAGATTGCTCACAGTGCAGGAAGTGCAGTTGAAGAGCATTGGAATTGAAGATTTCAAGAATCTTTACCAAGATGATGAAGATTTTGCTGAGGCATACAAGGTATGTCAAGATTTTGAGAATCACTTTCACAGTGAGTTTGCAAATTTCACCTTATAGCAGGGATTGCTATTCAAAGGTGGACAATTATGTGTGCCAAGAGGATCTATGAGAGAAAATCTCATACAGGAGAAGCACAATGGTAGTCTGAGTGGCCATTTTGGTCTGAATAAGACACTTGAGCTAGTCCAAAGTTTCTATTATTGGCCAAGGATGCACAAAGACATCAGAAGGTATGTAGAGCAGTGTATCGTATGTCAGAAGGCCAAGGGAACCACTTCAAATGCAGGACTGTACCAACCCTTACCCATTCCTTCCAGACCATGGGAATGTGTAAGTATGGATTTTGTAGTTGGTTTGCCTAAGACTAAGACTGGTTATGATAGCATATATGTAGTTGTGGACAGGTTTAGCAAGATGAGTCATTTCATTCCCTGCAAAGTGACTCATGATGCCAGTCATAGCACACTTGTTTTTCAGAGAAGTGATCAGAATTCATGGACTTCCAGCAAGCATTGTGTCTGACAGAGATGCTAAATTCATGGGGCATTTCTGGAAAACATTGTGGCAGAGATTGGGGACAAATTTGTCATTCAGTTCAGCATATCACCTACAGACAGATGGTCAGACAGAGGTGGTAAACAGGACATTGGGCAACCTGTTAAGGTGTATAACCAAAGAATATGGACAGAGTTGGGATCTTGTCATTCATCAGGCAGAATTTGCCTATAATGACAGTGTGAATAGGACTACTGGTAAGAGTCCATTCGAAATAGTCTATGGAATGCATCCCAGAGCTATATGTGAGCTCAAGAATATGGGAAACGTGGAGAACAGAAGTGGACATGCTGAGGATTTTGCACAATCCATGAAAGAAGTGCATGAGCAGGTGAAGAAAACCTTGACACAGAACACACAGAAGATCAAAGACAGAGTAGATGCCCACAGAAGGGATATTCAGTTTGAGGTTGGTGATCTGGTTATGGTACACTTGAACAAAGCCAAAATGCAGAAAGACATGCCAACCAAACTGCAGATGAGGAGAATTGGTCCTTGCAGAATCCTGAACAAGTACGGTAACAATGCATACAGAATTGAATTGCCAGAAGATTTGGCAATCTCACCAGTGTTTAATGTCCAAGACCTGGTGCAATACAGGGGTCCTCAGTCAGTAGCAAATGGATCCATTTCAGAGAAGGAACAGACAGCAAAAGATGTGACTTTGCCACTAAAACCCAAACTGCAGGCAGAGAGAATACTGGATTCAAGAGTACAAAAGTAGACCAGACATGGCGTCTACATGGAGCATTTGGTCAAATGGAAATAGTTGCCTGAAGCAGAAGCTACCTGGGTTGTAGAGTCAGAATTCAAAAAGAGGGGCATTGATTTTGCCTCATTATCACCGGAGGTGACATAGCTTCTTTCCGCACAGGGGAGTATGGTGCAGGAGCACCAAAGGCTTAGAGCCCATGTGTATATAGTTTTGCATATATTTGGTGTGATGTTTTTGTTTTCGAATTGGGAAGGCGCGGGAAGAAGTTGATGCTTTTACAAATTGGGTCCATCGGAGTGAGAGAGCTCATCGGCCGAGCATTGAGAAACTATATCGACAGCTAGTGTCCCACTGATAAAGTAGGTCTCGCCAATGAAGACACTTATCGGCGTGAGATGCATATCGGGAGGAGGTATGAAGGTTAGGCCGAAGGAGAAGGTCTTACCGATGTGTGATGTCCATCAGCATGAGGGTGGTCAATGGCGGAGCCTGTGGTTGTGTCTCCAATCGCTTGGTGTTACCCCGATGGAGTGGTAAAGGTTGGTGAAGGCCATCGGCATGAGAATCACTATTGGTGAAGGATGTGGGTGTCACTCTGATATTAATTGTCTGTCCGATGAAGTGTTGCCAAGGCTTGTCATCGGTATGAGGCTTGCTATTGGTGATGGCTGTGAAAGTCACTCTGACAGCTATGTGTTACTCCGATGGAGTTGGACGTCGGTGCAAGGACTTCTATCGACGTAGCTTTAAGGCTTTAGGCCGATGCACAGTGGTCACGCCGACGGAGGGTGAAGACTTGGTATCGGTGAGACAAGGGACTATCAGAGTTCATGGTTGAATGTTGGCCGATAGTTTGGGTGGTGCCGATGGGGGTAGACAGGGGTCGTCGGCGGCAAAAGTGCTGACAAGAGTTTACTAAGCCGACGGATATATAAACTGCAGTGGCTGACTTGAACGGGTGCATGTGGGACTAAAAGTTCTCATGAATGCAAACTGTCAAGTGGTAGTTGGACAGAGCGTAACCGAATTGCTGGACAGTTGGAATACCAACCGGTATGGAAGTTGAACCGTCCTGTAACGGACATGGAATACTTATAAGATGTAGCATTCTTTCTGTAAGGAGTGGAGAAGGAAAATTGAAGAAGTAAATTTTGATGTGTGAAGCATTTTGATGTAATCAGAATTTTTGAACAGAAATAAAATACAGCAGTTCGATCATTTGTACATTCTGTTCTGTTTTCACTTTATCATTCTGAAGTAGATTAGTCTTTTCTATTTTTGCTATTTTGTTTTCTTTTGCCAGCCATGACTCTATTTTGATTATTCTTCAAATCCCACTGTACAGTATGGAGGTCATCAAGCAGAGTCATGCTCTTTGTTTGTTTTTCTTTTGTGGGGTGGTCGGATTGCCGGCTATAGGCAATGCATGCTTGTTCTAGGCGAGCTCAGTGAGAAGTCCGGCTAGATAAACAAGTAGGAAAAATAGATTTGCAGGGGTGGAAAAATAGAGGGAAGGAAAGTGAGCACCAAGTAGTCCAGATCCTTGAACAGAGTGAGAAGGGTGGGCAACGGGCTCAGAAAGTTATGTGCCATTTAGGCAGTATCTTGGAAGCAGTGAGGACAAGGTATGTGTCCCACACCAAGCAGAAAAGTAGAGTTTTCCATCTCTGTAAAGAGTGTGTCTTTTAGCACTTTGAATTGGTAGGAAGGCTAGTGTTGTCAAATAGTCTTGTACACCTACAGGATGTAGAGTAGGCAGCCTAGAGTCCTCCCTATCATTGTGCAGATGAACACAAAGTGAGAAGGATAAAATATTGCAAATTATCTACATTTTATATAAAGTTTTTTAACATATATCTAGTCCCTGATTAGGTGTTAGACGATGGGAAGGTACTATAAGAAGAGAAGTATGATAAAATATTCAATGATCCCATTCCTCCTCCTAACTGGTCAGAATAGGAAGTCACCTCTTTGGAAGAAATAACAAGGGGAGTTATTAGATACAAAAAAATATGGGTTGATAACAAAGTTACTGAACTGGTAGAACATGGAGTCTAATTAACATTCACTAAAGAGAAAACCAAGAGGAAGAAGAAAAAGGAATCAGAAGTAGAAACTCCTAAAGAGAAGGAAAAATAAAAAGAAGATTCTAGATCTAAAGAAAAATAAGTTAAAAAGGATGATGAAAATAATAAAGAGGATGAGTAGATCCCACCTCCAAAGAGCAAAGGAAAAGAAAAGAAAGTTGTTGCACCAAGGATGAGGGGTAGAAAGAAACCATCTCCTCCAGCTCAAAATGTGTACAATTTGAAGAAATATGTAGAGGAGGGTGACCCTGAAGAGAATATAGAGCCCTAGTTGGTGAGAAAGAGAACACAGAAAGATGATACTCCCACTACTAAAACTAAAGATGCCTCAATTTCTCCACCTCAACAACCACCATCTCCCATTTCTCTAGTATACTCTTCTTATCCTTCCATCCAAATAGCCATTCCCATCTCTATAGTTGTTAAAATTGCACAAAAGAGTGATAAATTAGATATTGAGGATGTAAATAAGTCCATTGAGGGATAAATTGATCAAACTCCTCAACAATAGTTAGAAATTTCTTCACCACAATAGCAAGTGGTATAAATAATAATTCATGATTCTTTAGTGCCTCAATGGTTGAAAGTCAACATTCAACAAAGGCAACCAATAATAAAGCCAACATCCTTGGAATTCTGTAGTGTGATGACTAGAATTGATAAGTCTAAGTGGAGAAATAAGTCAAGAGTGTTGTAGACCTACAATAATAAAGGATGCCGCAAGATCAAGGATTGCATAAATTGCAACTCCAATTGTAGACAAGGATGACAAAGACCTCCGAGAAGAAAATTATCAGATAACTATTTTCAACCTTGGGTAGGCCACAAGGTCCCAAGAGATTGAAGATGTGTAGAATGTAGTATCCACAGTTATCACAAGGATGCACAAATTAAGATGAGAAGGCAAAGAGGGAGTTGAAGGAAGAAGGAGCTATGTTGCAAGCCAACATCATACATCTAGTGACTCCTCTCCAACAGGAAGATGATACAGTTTCCCCTCTAATAGTCTTATCACAACAATAAATTAGAGAACTCGAAAAGATGAAGCATGTAGTAAGGTCTACTCAGGACTAGACTGAAGATATGTATGATCAAGGATGTCAAGTAACTGACGAAGTTGTCCAAGCCTTGGGACATTTTGAAAAATTGAAGGAAAGGATAGAAACTCTACAAGATGCTATCAAAATAGACATAGATAATGATTCACATGTATTTCCAAGGGTTGAAATGATGTGTAAGCTATCACCATGTGTTGTTGAAAGAGAAGATCCTCACTCAAGAATCTCAGAGTTACCATTCATGTGGTTAGAACTTGTCAAGTTCAGGAAAGAAATTGTTGACAAATGTATGGTGTAAATAGACCATTTGAGGAGTCAAATTTTGGATCTCCAAGATGATATTTTTGATGCACTATATGACCTAACTAGATTATACATTAATACTACCACATAGTTGCATATTGTTCATTTAAAGGGACAACTAAAGTAAATCCTAATGTTTGGAATGTAGGAGTAGGGACATATTATTTTAGTACAATACATATGAACAAGTTGATGGACCCGAAGTGTACTATTAGGTCATTTTTGAAGGAGACCCACAAAAGAAAGGCTTCATTTAACATCTTTTTCAAAACATTTGATTCATAGAGGTTTAGGTTTAATTTTGCTGATGAACCAAATCTGAATGCTCTAAATCCAACACTCAATTCTCTAATGGATTATAGAAGGAAGGAATAGGTGAAGGATCAAATCATTGTTGAATATGCCATATTAGATTGAAAAGTTGTCAATGGACCTATTCACATTGCTAGAGCAAACTGGTTACTTCAAATTTAACTTCCAAGATGGACACCCCTCCTTAAACTTCATGCCACTTTGTCTTATTCTTTTATTTCTTTGTTGGTGATGGTTGACCTATTGGCAAGAGACACTGTGTGGCTTCATGAGTGTTGTCATTGATGGCAACAAAGTCCATCCCACACATCCGCAGTACATAGTATGCCTATATCAGAAGTCAGATTGAAGATTGTTTTGGTCTGGTGAACAAGAACATAGTATGCAACAAGGTCTGACAATCAGGTTCGGATCTCTCAGATGGTGTAACTCAACAAGTTGTGGACTTGGATAAGTCAAGAGGAGTATCATGATTACTATATTCCAGAGATTTAGCCTTTGGTGAGAAAGCATGAAAAAGATATTAGCATCTGAGTGTTGCGTTCCAGATAGGCAAAGTAGACAAAGAAAGAACTGACCAATAGAGCATCATACTTCAATCCGGATGAGTAAAAAGTGTTGATCAAGTAGTTTGGGGATTATACATTATTGGCTGACATTATTAAAGACTTCTATGCCCATGTTTTTGATACGCATCACAAATCAAGCATGGATTCAGCTGACAGATCAGTAACTTGTAAATATCTTGAGTGTTCCTATTGCTGACTGGAATGTTGATGAAACCCTTGATGCAGATATATATACCAGATAGATTTCAGTATGTAGTGTTGTGTGTGATGAATGAGAGTACGAAGAAAAGTAGGGATAAGTGTGAAAGTAGCATTTCAATTCAGTATGTAACAGAGTAACAATAAAAAGCAGATGAAGAATGAAGTGCATCAAATCAGTGTATTGTGCCTAACTAGAACTGAACTCTAGCATGTGTGGATGCTTCTCATCAGTTCAAACTCCTGATTATCTTTTGTAAGTTCTATAGATAGTGAGTCTCTTGTAGGCAGTGTGCCTCTTGTGAGCAGTGAGCCCTAATTGGCAAGTGCCATTTTGTACTCTTTCATTCTTTTAATAGAGAATATAGTCTTGGGTTAGTCACCTCGTAGTTTTTCCCTTAACAGGGTTTTCCACGTAAAAATCCTTGTGTTATTTGTGTTGATTTTATTTCTATTCTTATGATCACATATGTTTTGATGCTGCACAAATTATTAAGAAGAAAAGAAAGTTAAAAGAAATTTGAGATAACTGATTCACCCCCCCTCTCAGTTATCTGCCTTGTTTCCAACAATTGGTATTAGAGCTAAATTCCTCTAAACGAAGCCTAACAGCTTGAGGAAGATCTGGGAATCTCAATTGATATTTATGGTATGAAGGAACAACTTCAGTCTACTCTTGATGATCTTGAACAATCTCACTCTGAAGTCAATAACTTGAGAGAAAGACTCAAACAAGCTAATGATTTCATAAATGAGCTAAAAGAAAAACTGAGTATCTTTGTGAAAAAGAGAAAGGAACTACTTCAAAAATTAGCCAATCAAAGTGAAGTCAATGATACCAATGAAGATTTGGAAGAGAAAAATAAGCTATGTGAGAAGTTGTCAAAATAAATCATTATGGTAAGGCATGAAATGGAATTAGGGGTTATGAGATTCACCCAAGAAATTGAAGAAAAGAGGAAAATTGAAGATAATCTAAAACAATCTCTCAAGGAGAAAACAGAGGACTACCACAAAATGGACAGAATAATTAGGCACCTTGAATCAAATCTTGAAGAAGCTAGAGACAATGAAGAACAACTTGAGAATCAGATAGACACTCTTAAACAAGATCTTCAAACAACAAATGAATACAAAGAGAAATTCAAGATAAGCTCAGCTCAACTTGAAGTTCTTCTTGAAATCCCAAAGAGGGTAGATGACAAGCGTGGCTTGGGATATGAGAAAGGTGAAAGCTCTGGATCCCGTCAGAAGAAATTTAGATTAGGAAGTCAAAGAAACAAGCCTAGAAGACCTCCCGTAAGGCAACCAAATGCTCATAGATATCCATCCTTCAATGGATATTGCTTTAATTGCAACAATTTTGGTCATAAAGCAACTCAGTGCAGAAGGAGAATGAATCAGACCAATCCATCCTTCTCCGGACAATGTTTTAATTGTAAAAGGTATGGTCACAAATCTCATGAATGTAGAAATATGCAAATAAACAATTCATTCAATGGAAGATGCTTTGCATGCAATAGAATTGGACATATGGCTAATGAATGTAGATCAAGAGGATATCAATCAAATAAGCCAAGAAATGTTGTCTGCTACAATTGCAATAGATCCAGTCATATTCCAAAATTCTGCAGAAGTAGAAATCAGGATAGAAATGGTTCGATGCAACATAATAAAAAACAAGATAAGGGAAAAGGTAAAGTGACTGAGGATGAAGTTCAAAAGGAGATGAGCAAGATTTGGGTGAAGAAGAGTATATAAAATATTGGGGATGGATCTGCACCAGAATCTGGTGCTGATATTCCTTCCAGAAACTAAAAGGGTGAGCTCTAGCTCAAGGGGAGTCAATGAGAAAAACAAATTCCCCCAGCCAGTCAATTAGTGCCTAAATCTGACACATGGAATGCTGTGGATTAAAGGGTTCTCAGAAAAACATCTACATAACCTTCAGTACAAATATGCAAGATCTGCATGAAGTTTTGCAAGAGTTTAACCACTCAAGTTAATCTAGTTCTGACAACACTCTGGTAAAGCATGATTCCTACAGACAGATCCGGTATGATTCAGAATTGAAATATTTTGATCTGCGGACCCATGGCATGATTGAAGTAAGGAAGATACATTGTCAATCCTCACTAAAAATGATTCTAAGATCAGTACAATGACTCGAGAAGATCTCTCTCAAAATAGGGCAACCAGATAACTTATGTTGTGCATTTATTACAAAAGCAAATAAGGGTTTGTGCAAGGTTCAAAGGATTCAATCATTTATTATTTACACATTTGCATTCAAAAAGAAGAAAAGAAGAGCTCTGCATCAAATCTTCTACAACTCACTCAAAGATCAACTGCAAAATTGAATTCAACCAATGATTTGTTCCGGCTCTTACTTCAAACCCTAAAGCATAAAAAGGTACTTCCATTCTGAAAATCTCTCTCTAAATCTTTTGCAAGATGGCTACTCCAATGGTTGTTAAGATCACTGATAGGCCGCACTTAAAATTCAAGAAACACCCCTATAAATCTCTAGAAGTTGATCCTTTAGGCACATTTTCTAGCATTCCACATGGGGTTTTACATGTAGAAGATGTTAGGGTCTACATCCATGCCAACATTGAGGAATTTGGAGACTCTAAAATGATGGACCTCTACCACAAACAGTTGATAGATGAAAGTTTTGAACTCAAACCTCAATACGAGGCTCTCCAGGATAAACACTTCAGACATTGCATTCACTTCCCCTGTTTTGCAGAAGATGATTGGGTCTAGTATGTCCTAAGCAAGATGCATGATAATTTCATGTGGTTAATGAGGCCCTTCAAGATAACAAAATATATTATTAGGGCAGTAACTGGACTGCACTCATCCGGTGGGCTACCTGCACTTAAATCTGTCAAGAACCAGATAGTAACTAAAGTCACCGAATCTAAGTTTGACAAAAGAGCAATGACCATAGATGACATCACAGATCCGGATGTCAAGTTTGCTTAATCATAATTGGGTATAAGATCTATCATTCTAGCAGGGAGAATTCTATGTCTGGGACTGTAATATATACAACATATCATATTTTAAGGGAAAATGCAGATTATGATCTATGCGACCTTCTCCTGAATCAACTATTAGAAAACCTACAGAAGATAAAAAAGGATAGGAAAAATTCCTTCAAATATGGCTGTCTAATACTTTGTCTGTTCTTTTATTACATGAATGAGCTACCTAGATCAAGTGGTTGGGTATGGTAAAATGACAAACCAATTGCCATACAGATTAGAGACTATATGTATGGACTTGGTGATGCTCAAGCCCAAAACACAGCTCTCTGGGGTTACTTCAAGAACTTTCAGAGCATGATGCAAGCTAGAGAAAGAATTCCTCAATCTATAGTTGAGAAATACAAGGATATAGTGTGCTTCATGGTTGACACTGATCAATGCCTAATGGAGGCAGTTGAGCCCATAACAATGTGGATAATGCTAATGGGTTACGAGGTAGATCAGAAAATCTTGGAGCTACATGTTCAACACCTGTTGAGCCAGCCTAAGGACCCTGAGGTAGAAAGGTTTGGAACCTTTCAAGAACTAAGTGTGAAAATACATGTTGAGCTAAGACAACCGGAGATAAAGAGGAAAGTTAGAAGGGAAGTTGAGGAAATTGCCAAAAGATTTGGCATATCAAAAGAGGCAATAGATCCAAATAGAGAAAAAATGGAGAAGGCTGAGAAAGAAAAACAAGAAGCAAAGAAAGGAGAGGAGAGGTTCTGGCACAAGCCTCCTCTTGAACTAGATCCTCCAAGAGCTTTGCACCTACCACTCCTAAAATCTCAAGGGCCACCAAATTGGAAGTCAAGACATCTAGAAAAGGAGAAAAGATGACAAAGACCAAAGCCACAAGGTCATATACAAGCCTCAAAGATGATGAAGAAACATAATCTGATGAGGAAATCAAGAAAATGAAGAAGAAGAAAACATCCGAAGAATACTCTACTAGTAAAAATAAGGAAGAAAAGGTAGAAGAATTTGTTGAAAAGCCTACTCTTTCCATTGATGATATCATCAAGGTAGTCACTATGGACGGTAACCTGCAGCCAGTAACAAAGTTCTATGATGAATACAGTGATATTGACAAAAGAATTTTAGAAGAAGCTACTGTCGGGTACCTAAATATTTACAATAAAGATTTCATTGAAGTTATATCTTTAATTCCTAAAAGTCTAGAAGAAGTACTTGAACTGAGAAAAGAAAATGTAAAAGCAAAAGACTTAGAGATCCGAGAACAGATAGCAATTCAACTTTATCCTTCCATCCCCCCAAAACAAATGAACATGATCTTCAAGGACTGTAAGGATGAATTCTGGAGAAAAGCAAGAATGAATAAACTTATGCTTGGAGAAACTGACCAAGTAGCAAAAGAAACAAAAGACATCCTTCAGAATGCTTTTAAAAGATTGAACCTTCCTGTTGTAGAGGAAACAGATGAAGAACCTTCTACCAAGGATGTTGAAGGATCAAAAGTAACCAATGAAGAATCTTCTAAAAAATATGTAGAAGGATCAAAAGAGCTAGATGAAGAGAAGTCTAAGGACTTGGATTCCTCTGTTCCGGAAGAGGAAACTCATGAAGCAATAAACACTGGTGACATCTCTCCTCTGGATCCCACTACTGACATTCTAGATTTTGAAGTTGAAGGAGAAGGAAGAAAAGAGGAGACAGTAAATCAAGAAGAAGATGTTAGAGGAAAAGAGGAAGAACAAGTAGAAGAGACTAATGTTGACTCTTCTGATATCCCAAAAGAAACGAAGTCTCAATCACTGGCAAGAGATACTGCAGAGGTAATAAAGGACTTTTTGAACAAAGAGATGATGGAGATAGATGAACCTGAGCTATTTCAAGGGCCACTAAATTTTGACTCTCTCTCTCTGGTCTAGACAATGAAAATATCATCTTTTTCTCAAGCCAAAGCAAAAGAAAAACTCCTGAAATCCCACATGGAAGACTGAACTATTGGAGATGGCATCTGGGATGCTGGAGAAGATCATGCCATCATTCTAAAAGGATCCTTCGGCCTCTCCATCCGGTAACTTGAAATCTCTGATAAATTCTGTTAGCACTCATTTTGAATCTTTAGAGAAATCGACAGAAGCCAAGGTCCGGAAGGAGTTTTTTGGGAAAAAGATTCACTGAAGTACAGGGACTCATTTCTAATGATAGGAGGACTCTGAACATTGGAATAAAGAGCCTTGAAAATGCTCTTAAAGATGGTGGGGATTTGTACAAAATTTGTCTATCTTGGCCCAAAGTGATAGAGGATATTGAAAAGAAAGTGAAAGAACAAGAAGGTAAACTGTTAAGTTTATCTCAGAATTTTGATCCCCTCACTACATCCTTAATGAGTCAAGAATGCCAAGCCATTGTCATTATAAATGAAATAAAGAGGTTGGATAAAGAAAAGAAGAATATAATAAACAAGATGAGTGAAATCAGAGGGATAATTATCCCTAAGTTAGAGGCAATGCATGAGGCCTTGACAGATGCTCAGACCACATCCCGGACCAGTGATCCAATAGATCTAAGAAGCGCAGAAGCATATGCATTTTTGTTGAGTGGTGACATCTCCATTTTGGATAGGATGAAGCAGAGCTGGGCCACAAAGTTTGTACAATTGAAGGCCACTTTTGCGGATATACTTAAGTACATGTAAGTATAACATGTATATATACTGATGCGGCCATGTATAGATTAATTTTTGCAAAATTTTGGTATGTGGATTCTGCCCTTTACCATTGATGTCAAAGGGGAAGTGAGGAGTAGTAAAAAATGTGGAATCCAGCTAAGGGGGAGCTATGGTAAAATAGTGCAAAAGACAGAGCATCAGCCAAGGGGGAGTTTACTGTGACACTTAGCCATTTTTCACTAAGTGTTGCCATCAATGCCAAAGGGGGAGATTGTTGGAAAGAGACACTGTGTGGCTTCATGAGTTTTGTCATTGATGGCAACAAAGTCCATCCCACACATCTGCAATACATAGTATGCCTATATCAGAAGTCAGATTGAAGATTGTTTTGGTCCAGTGAACAAGAACAGAGTATGCAACAAGGTTTGATAATCAGGTTCTTATCTCTCAGATGGTGTAACTCAGCAAGTTGCAGACTTGGATAAGTCAAGAGGAGTATCATGATTAATATATTCTAGAGATTCAACCTCCAGTGAGAAAACATGAAAAAGATATGAGCATCTGAGTGTTGGGTTCCAGACAGGTAGAGCAGCCAGAGAAAGAACTGACCGATAGAGCATCAAACTTCAATCTGGATGAGTAAAAAGTGTTGATCAAGTAGTTTGGGGATTATACATTGTTGGCCGACATTGTTAAAGACTTCTATGCCCATGTTTTTGATATGCATCACAAATCAAGCATGGATTCGGCTGACAGATCAATAACTTGTAAATATCTTGAGTGTTCTTATTGCTGACTAGAAAGTTGATGAAACCCTTGATGTAGATATATATACCAGATGGATTTCAGTATGTAGTGTTGTGTGTGATGAATGAGAGTGCAAAGAAAAATAGGAATAAGTGTGAAAGCAGCATTTCAATTTGGTATGTGACAGAGCAACAGTAAAAAGCAGAGGAAGAATGAAGTGCATCAAATTAGTGTATTGTGCCTAACCAAAACTGAACTCTAGCATGTGTTTATGCTTCTCATTAGTTCAAACTCCTGATTACCTTCTGTAAGTTCTGTAGAAAGTGAGTCTCCTTTAGGCAGTGTGCCTCTTGGGAGTAGTGTGCTTGGGTAGTGAGCCCTAATTGGCAAGTGCCATTTTGTACTCTTTCATTCTTTTAACAGAGAATACAATCTTGGGTTAGTCACCCCATGGTTTTTCCCTTAATAGGGTTTTCCACGTAAAAATCCTTGTGTTATGTGTGTTGATTTTATTTCTATTCTTATGATCACATATGCTTATATGTTTTGATGTTGCATTAATTATTAAGAAGAAAAGAAAGTTAAAAGAAATTTGAGATAACTGATTCACCCCCCCTCTTAGTTATCTACCTTGTTTCCAACATGACCTACTTTGAAAATTATTTTGTCTTTTGTAGGAAGCAAACAAAGGAAATATTGCCAAAAGAAGCTGACTTGACTTAGGGAAAGCTATTATTTCCTTTTATGCAAAAGTTAAAAGACAAAGTAAAATTTTGAATCATTGGATCCAAGTTAGTTATTAATGAATTTCTAGGATGAATTTGGGCCCAAATATTAAATGTGAATGAATCTAGACTATTGGTGATGGATAGATCCTAACCATTCATTGTATACTAAGTGCTCTTGCCTTCTCTATAAAAGACAATCACTCTTCTTTGTAAAAGGGGATCTAGACTTGTTGATAATTGTTGAACTTTTGAAATTAAGACAAATAGCTTGCTTATGGTTTCCTACAAATTTATTGTTGGAGATTTTTGATATCTGTTGAGATTTTGTCATTAATTTAAAAAGTTTGCTTCATGGTTCGTTTTCATTTAATTGGAAATTTTTATAGTTGTGAATGGATAGTTATGAGTATTTGATGGATCTCATGTTCATACTATTGACGATTTGTTGATAGTAAGTTTCTTTGTGTAGTTAGTCTAAACACATTTTAGTTTTTAATTTCAAATGGTGAATATTTTGGCTACACCAAAATTGGGTGTTTGGTGAAATTATTTCATGATCTAAAAATCCTTCCATTTCCTTTGAAGATTGCACTTTGTGGCATTGAGGGTTACCTGGTTAAGCAAAGATTAGTTTATTTAGAGACTTGTCTACTTATGCTTTATTTTATAGTTGTGAAATTTCATAGTTTCCTAGAACCACTTTTCTCTCCTCCTTTCTTTTGACCTTTTTTTTTTAATCCAAAGTGATTATAATAGGTTAGATTTAGGACCCAACATCAGTATACTACAAATTAGATGAAAAAATATTATTTCTAGTGTTAAAACCATATTTTGAGTATAGATCTAGGAACTACTTAGGTTTGTAAGTATACTTAAATTTTACTAAATTTAAATCCAAACCTCCATCTTGACTCCAGTGAGCATTTGTGTAAGGCCCCTTGTTGGAACAACAAAGAACATCAAACAACTGAGTTATCTTGTAAGGCCAAGACTTGGCTAGTAAAGACTTTGGGGTAGTCATTTTCTGATTTGTTGGGATTTGATTCCTTTCAAGAGAGGTAAAGCACTTAGTATTTTATCTAAGTTGTTGGGTGCTAAAACACCCATCAAAAAAGACAAGTAGGATTGCCATAGAAGGTTGCATATGATAGCCCTAGATTTAAGCCATTGCATGGTTCTATTAAATGAGTCATCATGCCTATTAACCTGGATAGATCCTTCTATATCATCCTAGGATAGACATTAAGAGTCTTGGAATCAATTTTGGCTCTATTGATCATGAATAGGTCTATCACAAATTGTTGTTCACTAAAACTATCCAAAATAGTCCTAAAACTATGGTGCAATCATGGATGGAGGGTCTTAAGAAGGGACTATCTAAACCATGCAGCTAGAGTAAACACAACAGAAACAACACAATATAGAATGCAATTAAAGATTCAAATACTCAATATATTAGATATCATAATGCTTATATGCCGGCAACATGCAGGCTACAATCAAAGGGCTCACAAGTCTGCTTTTCGGGTTACAACATATATGCAAGATATGGCATTGAAGTGCCTCCTCAGAAAAAAATTCTTCATCTAAACTATCATAACTACTAACTAAATTCCTAATGCATCTTAGAGATCTATTTATATCATCTTCAAGGTCAATTGATCCTCTGCATCAGCCATAAGAGGTTACAAACTCCAATGAATGATGAAACGTGTAGAAACATGTAGGTCGACCTCCAACATATGGTATTGCTCTATAAATGGATGAAACTTGGTGTAGACCTTAGGGAAGGTCTATCTGATCCTTATTAGCCTTGTGATATGTTCCATTTGGCTCCACAAGTCACAGAAGTGCTCCACAAACCTTTTATTCTCAACTGACTGTATGAATGCTCTACTCTATGAAAGTTGATGATCTTCTGATAGTGATAACTCTCAGGAAACAAGTCCAAATCACTTGAAATCTTAGCATGATGTATTGACATGGTATAGAAGCTAATTCCTACTCTACGAACTTTGATATGAAGATGTGGTAAAATGTGGTAGACAGTGCTAAACTGTAAATTACTGAACTGCAATTGAAAATGAAAGAAAAGAAAAGAATGCAAATTTTTTTGGTTGATGCAAGATTGCTCTTGAACCTGGTATGCTCCTGCATCAAATACCCGGGGTTCTTGAAAAAGTGAGTCCCTCACTTTGCTGGGGCTAGAGGAAAACCAAGGCGGTCTACCTTAGCCTGAGATATCCATGATGAATCTTCTTTTGGTCTTCCTTTCCACTTGACTAAATACTCTTTATATTGCTTGCCTCTGTTACTGTGTCCAACTCTGCTATCCAAGATGTTCTTTATTTGCTCTAGTTGTTGTTGCGGTAACCGATTCTTCAAACCATCTTCAATACTGTCACTTGACTTTCCTTCATGATACTGATATAGATCTACAATGTTGAATATATAGGTGATATAGGTCAAATGTCTCCAATAGCTCCACTTCATATGCATTTTCTAAATCAAACTTCTTAAGTATCTTACATGGTCCAAACTTCTTCATTTTTAACTTATTGTATGTTCCCACTGGAAATCTCTCATTTCTTAGATATACCATCACTTCATCCCCAACTAAAAATTCTTTAATATGTCTCTTCTCATCTGCTTGTTCCTTATACTTACTATTCATCTCCTCCAAATGCTTCCTGACCCGATTATGTAGTGTCTCCATGTATCTTGCAAATTATTCTACTTCTACACTTCTCTTATTATCCATACTGATGTCTCTCAGCTTTGGTACTCCTCTAGGTTGTACTCCAGTCACAACTTCAAATGGTGTCTTCCTTGTACTTCTATTTACTGAATTATTGTATGCAAACTCTGCTTGCGGTAGAATTAGATCCCAATTTCCTACTTTGTCTCCTACCAAAAATTGCAACAAGATACCCAAATTTTTATTTACCACTTCTGTTTGTCCATCTATCTGTGGGTGAAATGTTGAATTGAACTTTACATATGTCTTCATCTTCTTCCACAATGTCCTCCAAAATATCCAATAAATCTTGTATCCCTATCTGAAACTATACTCTTAGGTAATCCATGCAATCTCACAATCTCCTTGAAAAATAGGTCAGCAACATGTATTACATCATTTGTCTTCTTACAAGGAATTAAATGAGCCATCTTTGAAAATCTGTCCACTACTACAAATATAGAATCATATCCCCTTTGTTTTCTTGGAAAACCTAATATGAAATCCGTGCTTATATCTTCCCAAGGTCTCTCTCGTAGTGTCAAAGGTTTATACAATCCACTAGTCTGACTACTTCCTTTTGCAACTTGACATACTCTACAACTCTAAACAAACTTCCTTACATCCTTATATATCTGAGGCCAAAAGTAATGTTCACTTATGAAATTTACTATCTTATCAATTCCAAAATGTCTTGCTAATCCTCCACTATGCTTCTCCTTGATCAAATTATCTCTCATTGAACTCCTAGGTATACATAACTGATTTCCTTTGAACAACATATCCTCCTAAATGAAATAATCCAACCACTTACTTCTATCTGTCACAATAGGTTCCTTACATGCTTTCCATGCTTCAGCAAAATCAAGATCATCTTCATACATATGCTTCAGTTCTTCAAAACCTAATACTTCCACCCTCATCTCTGTCAACAAGTTCCTTTTTTGCTCAATGCATCTGCAACTTTGTTTGACTTCCCACTCTTATTCTTCAATACAATTGTGTAACTTGTTGGAATATGTTGACATTGATGTCAAGGATGCAGCATTATTAAGGTGAATAAATCAGTATTATTGGCCTCGCAGGATTGGCAGATTGATAAGTGTCTTGTTTGTAAGTTGCACATTGTGACTTCACTGGTGCATAGTGAGCTGCTGTCACAAAAACAATTATTGAGGACAATTGGTACTGACATATTCAAATTCCCTTTACAATTTGTTTCTTATAAGTTTCATTGATTTAATGCAAAAGGTTTCAAGGTCATATCTCTTATGGTTTGGGAGATTTAATTGTTTTGTGACTTATGTTGGCAGTTTACGAGAAATTTAATTTCTCGAGTTTGGTGATCTTTCAAGCAAATTCGTTTGGTGGAAGTCTTCTTTTTGACATTATGCAGCTTCAAGTAAGTTTTTGTTGAAATATATTTTTGTGAGAAAAAGTTATGCATGAAATTCATTTTCAGGCACATAGGTGCTATAGGGACAAAAGTGAGTTTTTGGAATTTTATGCTGAATGGATTTTACAAGTTTTCAGAATTATTTTTGATGGATTTTATTCATTTAGCATCCATATTGTGAGACAACTTGAAATTTTCTTCTGGGAAATAATAGTTTTGATGTTGTGCTCGCCGTAATTCCACCTGTTTGCCGTAAATTTGCACCTGCGGAAAACACAAATTGGATAAATAAAAGGGATTTTGTCTTGATAATAGAATATATGGAGGGCAATAATGAGAGAATCCATGCCAAGAGGAGGATATGAAAGGCTTCATAGTATTAAGTGGATATGGTGCCTATTTTGAGGCATTTTTTAAAGATGTTTTTTATTGCTCCTTTCTATGGTTTGCCTGGCAGTTGTTTATTCATTTTCAAATTGGAGGAAGCCTCCATGTCCAACAAAAGGTAAAATATAGGCATTCAAGCTGATAGAAAAAGTGCCTCTTCAGAGGATGGGATATAATCTAATTATCCTTTGTAGTTTCTGACGCCTCATTTGAGGTATTTATTATCATTCTCTATTGTCTTTTGTGAAGGCTGCATTAACTCAGAAAGGAGGCGCCAGGTCTGAATAATTATGAATATTAAGTGGATGAAACTGAAACAAATGGTGGAATTCAAACACCTCTGTGAGGCTAAAAAAAGGAGAATTAGAGGAGATAATGCAGGGTGCACCAAGTCTGAAGTAAATACAGGTGTCAGATAAAGACAATTAGTGCCAAGTTTTTCTTTTTCATGCCAGTAGCAATGTTCAAAGTATGAAGAAACTGGCAACGTTGAAAATCTAGAGTGTTGTGTTGGAAATAAGAGAGTGGAGGCATCATTGTTTGATGAGGAGACATGAAAATTTTGAGGAATATTCTTTAAAAAAAGAGGGATTATTTTACTATTCTTAGTGGATCTTCTAAATTTTTTGAAGCGCTTCCTTGGAAATGTGGAAGTTCATACAGTTTATTCTTTTTTTATGGTGTGTTGGGAAGAAAATAGGTGAGGTATTGTTGAATGAAAAATTGAATATGATACAAATTTGAGAATATAGAATAATACATTGTATAGTGTTGAAAAAAGAATTATGGAGATTTGGAAGTAAATATATGTAGTTTTGAAGAGAAGATTTTAGTGCTATAGGAGGATATAATTGTGTGAAGAGAAGTTTTCAGTGAGATAGGAGGGTATAGATCATTTTTGGCTTCATTTCTTTTGAATTTCTTTAGGGGCATGAAAGTGAAATATTATTTTTAATATCCTATAGCAGCGATATAATAAATTTTTGAGTTGTAGATTTGGATGCCTATAGTAGTGATATAATGGAGTTTTGAAATGCCTTTTTATTGCAAATTTGGATGCCTATAACAGCGACATAATGGAGTTTTGAGTTGCAGATTTGGATGCCTGTAGCAGCATAAATAATTGGGATTTCAAAGGTTTCAAAGGAAAGCTTCATTTGTGAGATGGGCGTTGATATCTTGTAGAGGAGGTCAAAGTATTGTAGAATAGAGCAAAGAGGGAGTCTTCATCAACAAAGATGATTTTGTTTATAGTTCTGATTGTTTGAGTTGCAGTCAGGGAGTTGGTGCTATATGTGGGATGGTGCCCACACTGCATTTTGGAGAGTTGGTGCTCACGTTGTATTGCAAGATTGGTGTCTCAAGTGGGTTGGTGCTTGCATTTGCAAGTGAATTAATAAAAGAAATATTTTGCTGTGGTTTTTCCCAGAAGGGTTTTCCACGTAAAAGCAATGTTATGTGTTTTGATCTTTGTTCTTGATTATGTGTTATGCTGATTTGTTTTGAAAGTTTTAAATTTCTCTAATACGGATTCACCCCCCTCTTAGTATTAGTTTGTGCTCTTCATAACTCTACATGAACTCTACCCATCTCATATGTCTCTGATTCAACTTTCCTTAATTGTTCAAATATTGTAAGGCTTGATGATCAGTATACAATACAAATTCCTTAGGCAACAAGTAATGTATCCACTTCTTCAAAGCTTGAATTATGACATAGAACTCTTGATCATAAATTGAATATCTTCTCCTTGGATCATTTAATTTCTCATTGAAATATGCTACTAGTCTCCCTTCTTGACTTAACACTTCTCCTATTGCATTTCCCCTGGCATCATAATCAACTTGAAATACTTTGTTAAAATCTGGTAGTGCTAATACTGGTTGCTATGTCACTTTCTGTTTCAACAATTCAAAACTCTTATCTACTCTCGATGTCCTCTTAAAATCCTTCCTATCACCTCTAATTGTCTCTATCATTGGTGTGCATATATACCATATTGAAATTTCTGATGAAATTCTGGTAGAAACTTGCTAATCCATGAAATGATCTTACCTCTCCAATGTTCATAGGTGTTGGCCAGTCAACAATTTCTCTAAATTTCTCAGTATCCATCTTCAATCCTTCCATAGAAATCAATATCCCAAATATACCAATTTTTCCTTCATGAAACTACATTTCTTGATGTTTATCAACAGTTTCTCTTCTCTTCTCTTAACCTCTCCAATACTTTTCTAATATGCCACAAATGTTCCTCCTTTGTCTTACTGAAAATTAAAATATCATCCAAGTATACGATAACAAACTTACCCAAGAATTTCTTCAAAACCTCATTCATCAACCTCATGAAAGTACTTGGTGCATTGGTTAATCCAAAAGGATCATACCCACTCATACAATCCTTCATTTGTCTTAAATACAATATTCCACTCATCCCCTTCTCTTATTCTTATATGATGGTATCCACTCTTCAAGTCTATATTTGTGAAATATTTTGCTCCATTCAAACAATCCATAATGTCATCTATCCTTGGAAATGGGAATCTATACTTAATAGTGATTTTATTGATTGCTCTAGAGTTTGTACACATCCTCCATTCTCCATCCTTCTTTGGTGCTAGTGTTAAGGGAAAATTGGAGTAAACATGAATAATCAATAAATCAATATCAAAATACCCAAAACTCAACGAAATACAGAAATAAAGAGATCAATCAAACAAAAGAACTTCAAAAACCTTTGCAAACCTCAAAGATTCATAGCTTCCCTTGGTTACCTATCTCAATCGATCTTGCATGTATGAATAAGGCCCTCAGAGAGTGCACTTCCTTGCTATGATTCAAAGATTGTCAATGGAGAACGACTATGATAATTGCTTTGCAATGAAGAGAAGCTTCACAACAATGATAGTAGTATGCAGTAATGAGTGTGATCACAAGCAAATGGAATGATGTGGATGCCAAAGGCACGTTGTAATTCCTGCAGAGTAACGATACTTAAAGCTTGGATGAATGAAATGGATGAATAAGTTTCAATTTATAGACTTGAGAAAGAAGAGATCAACGGTATAGAAAGAATGAGAAGATCAATGATATAGAACGGTTAAGGAACGTGCGCGAATAAGAAGAAGACACGTGTCTTGATATATTTTGCATGAGAGGAATTAATAAAATAGAAGAATGAGTTAACTGAAGAGATTAAATCAATGAAAATAATAGATCAATCAGTTAAGAGAAATAGAACTAGAGAATAGGAATTGCATGAGGATGAGAAGATATTTTAGCTCAATTAAATATTTAGAATATTCAATTGCATGTGCACAAAGATTGAATTATATTTAGAGATAATTTAGAAGAAAAAGACAAATAAATATTTGATTTATTTAAATTTAGAGAGGATATTATTGGAAGAAACAATTAAATAATTGGTATTATTTAATTTAGAATGAATTTGGAAGAACTAATTAAATAATTGGTTTTATTTAATTTGTTGGAGGAATTAGAAGAATTTAAGAATTTAATTAAATAAATTGATTTTATTTAATTGTTTGGAAGAATATGCATGAAATAAATAAATTGGTTTATTTATTTATTGATAGAGGAATTTGACTTAAATAAATATTAAGAATATTTATTTGGACAGAGTCATGTCATTTTTAGGCGTATACATTTTGCCCCTCTTTGATGCAATGTAGTTTATGGCGTTGCTTCAAAGAAAATGATTGTCTGATAATGATACATGCCACAGTTTGCCCTTGGTACAGGTTATGACGATAGGATGCCCCCTCGGGAGATTGGACGGGAAGAAGACAGAAGGCGTGAGACGGACAATCTCACAAAGACGAAGGGAGAACTTGGTTAGGTTTGAAGAAAACAAGATGTGTTTCAGAGAAACGGGAAGAAAATTGGAAGAAACGGGTGTGGGAAGTAGTCATAGTCACCACATAGCCAAATTAGGGTTTGCATGCTATATATAGGAGCTGGGTCCACAAGACAATTCATTTGCACACTTGGCTTTGTTTGATTTTCTTCTAACAGCTTAGGAGAGCATAGAGCATAGAGCAGTCAGCACGAGGATGGATATTCCACATGAGGAGCATCGCTTTGAGCGAGTTTGACAATTTGACCGGCCAACAGAGGTAGGACCCCTGGTATGTATCTCAAAAAATTTCCCCTAAAGTTGGTTTTGATTGCAATAAATGCTAGGAGAAAAATAGGATAGACGAATGCGCCAGATCGTAGTGTGGCGCATCTAGCATGTGAAACTGTGTATCTATCAAACTTTGGTGCATTTAAGATATAGAACAACGCATATATGCAAGCTGTGCATGCATGAGTTAAGTCGGCACATGCATAATTCTACGGCGCATTTATGGTATAAAACAACGCATGCAACTGGGCAATGCATTTACGGTATAGGACAGCGCATGCATGGAATCTAGTGGCACATGTATCATAAGTGGCGTATTTGACAAGAAATGGCACATTTGACAAGAAATGGCACACGTACCACTGTTATGGAACATATGATATAGATAGGCAGTTTACTTAATATAATTGACTCGATTGGCATCCTGTTTGATGCATCAATCGATAAGTTATCTTCAAGATTGCAGGAATCTAATCAAGAGATGTAGTGTGCTATTTTGATCAATTTTATATGTTAAGTTAGTTGATATGTTTCTATAGATATGTTGAGCATGGTACTTGCAGCATTAGGTTGACGCCTTGCTTTGTTTGCTTTGCAGGAGGACATACGAGATATACTTCAGTTGAGGGAGCAGTTTCCCATGCCGATGTTGTAGAGACATATGCTGACTGAGATGGACTGGGAGGCGCTTGGCGTGATGGATTTGGACTATGTTTGCTTCATGCACGAGGTTTGAGAAAACTGCAGGTTGCTGACTACAACAGTGGAGAGGTTCCACAGTGAGGACGGGACCTTCCACTTCCCTATTGGCGAGATGACTGTTACTTTGGAGGATGTATACAGGATACTCCACTTGCCTATTTAGAGAGAGCTCGTGGAGTATGATCCACAGAGGGATGCAGGACTTGCAAAGTGTAGGCGAGTATTCGATGACCCTGAGTTGGTCGGACAGGTCATCTCCTAGTAGGATATTCATGACTACTACGACTATTTCCCAAGGATAGTTGCAGGACTGATCAGAGGCATTGTATGCCCCGATAGGAGATCACACGGGTTCCCCATTGGATGGAGTCAGATCATGGAGTGGATGGTTACAGAGGGCACTCGCTATGCTTGGGGTGTCTGCATGCTGGCACACTTATACCATGACATGCCTCAGGTGGTATACCACAGGGGTGCGAGCCTATCTACAGGTGTGTCATTGTTGTAGTTTTGGCTATGGGAGCACATAGTGATCACTAGTCCGATTTGTGTGTTTGATAGACAGAGAGGAGAGCCATACAGTTATGGATACACAGGAGTGATTTCCCAGCATAGGCTGGGGAAGATCGAGTATTGGAGGCATGCCTTAGAAGGAGTAGATGTGGTCCTCTGGCGGCCATATCTAGATTGTGAGCCTTGGGAGGATGAGGTGGATGAGCTTCCATACTATTAGCAGATGTAGTGGCTGATAGGTTGGACACAGTTCATCTTAGAGAGACAGATTGCCAGCCGAGTACGGAGATAGTTTGGGAGGAGACAGGGCATGCCACAAGGGTAGGCTCTATTTGCGAGGACTCATGTTGAAAGGTTTAGATGGGGGCCGGTGGCATCCTATGAGGAGGCAGTGGTAGAGTTTTGATAGATACCCTATGTTGCCTGGGATGTGAGGAGGGAGATCGCAGATGCTGGGATGACCTAGGATTTTGAGGAGTGGTTCGCTGCCCACCCATTTCTGAGATATTCAGGGCCTAGAGAGCTGGTGCCTCATATAGATGAGGTAGATTCAGATGATGAGGGCTAGGTTGGCTAGAGGAGGAGGAGGAGGAGAGGAGGATGGGGAGGCAGTGGAGATGGTGGAGGAGGTGGTGGGGATGATGGAGGAGGAGGAGGTGGTGGAGATGATGGAGGCAGACCTAGACAGCAGAGGAGAGATGAGGAGGGACCTTCCCACACTCCGTAGGTAGTGCCACTGTAGGTTGCACAATAGGCTCCATAGTAGGCACAACAGGTATAGATGCTGCCACCTCAGCAAGTGGCACAGTAGTAGGTACCCTAGCCACAGGGGCAGGGACAGGCACAGTGCTTGTCACTGCAGGGTCCAGTACAGTCAGATATCCTAGAGAGGGCCATAGCTATGCTGAGAGGATAGGTCAGGTAGCTACAGGCACAACGTAGGACTATTGAGGCCTGAAAAGAGACAGATGCAAAGGTTATCTCAGGGCTCACCAGAGAGAGAGAGATATGGAAGAGGCGCGGATATGAGTTATCCAAGTAGAGAGGGATACAATAGTGTTAGCCCTTGGGACAGATGCCATGAGCAACTTTTTGGTTGGGCAGGTGCATCAAGCACAGGCACAGGTAGCACAAGCATAGGCATAGTTAGCGCAGGTACAGACACAGTTGGCGCAGGCATAGGCATAGTTAGTGCAGGTGCAGGGTGAGCTTGCCAGAGCACAGGCTTAGACACAGTATTATCAAGGTTTATACCATGGTACTGTGCCAGTTAGTCATAGGGCTCTAAGCTACAGGAGCCAGTCCATGGCCTCCCAGAAAGCAGGTGGATTGAGGTCAGGAGCTTCCATGATGGGCCCACAGTAGTCTGGGGCCAGCAGAGGAGGGGATTCAGGAGACACTGCCGGTAGTAGTGGTTCACAGCAGTAGGGATAGTAGACACTTGCACATATTTTGGCTCCAACGTGCACTTTTTGATGGCTCAGATAGTTGGATATACATGTACCCCTTTTTGTATTTTGAGACATGTATCACCATCCTTGAGATGTATTCACTCTATATGACATTGACTTAGCGATGGACCACTTGATATTGTAAATTTGGACATATTTATGATACTTATATGATGATGCAACTATTTGATGCTTTCTATATGCAGTTTGCTCATTCTATGTTATGGATGCATTTCTATTTGTATGATGTGATGCACATGTTTATCTAATGTAGACTTAGATGTTTACTTGATGCTATGTGATGTTATTTAATGTAGATTTTTATTATGATGCTATGTGATGCTGTATGACCTAATGCAGACTTAAGATGTTTTACTTGATATGCGTCTAATGTGTGTGAATGCAAATGGTATCTATATGATTATGCAATTTATATGATGCACTTGTTTATGTTTTTGATGTTTTCTGTTTTGACGCTATGCGATGATTGTATATGGATGACTTGATGCACTTTATTACGTATGCAACTGATTTAATCATGTAAATGACTATCTCATGTGATATGATATGCAACTATATGCTATGTTTTTGTGATGTTCAAATGTACTCTATTGACACAGAGATGATAGAATGATAGATAGAAGATTGATTGACAGAATGACTCGATAGAAAGGCTCACAAGCTTCATTTTGTATTGTTACTTTGCATTGTTTGGATATTTTATTGCATGGGATATGGATGTATGGATGTATAATGGATGTATGATGGATGTTTTTCTTTTGACATCTTGATGGTGCAAGTATTTTGAAGTGCTTATTTCATCATTGGGCCATTTTTTTTCTAATTTTTAATTTTTAATTTTTTTTTGGTACTTTTTTCAAATGTTGTAAGTTAATACAAGCATCTAAGTATAATTGAATTGAGATGACCTGAGTATTGCTTACATGGATTTTGATTTAGCAAGTTAATACAAGCATCGAGGTATGATTGAACCAAGATGACCTGAGTATTTCTTGCATATCAAAAAAATAAGGATTGCCTCCGTTCATGTTAGACCTTTGATGTCCTCGATGATCTTTTGCCGATCGTGTCTTTAGAAAAGGCTTCACATTACTAAAGTTTAATCCACAAACAACAAACAAAGAAAAAAATCAGGCCCCCATCATAGCATCTCTAGCTTTTGGCATCCTTGAGTAGCATAGAAAGACATGATAGAAAAAATCAAGACTCTGTATTTTAACCATGACTCCAATCCACAAAACATATTTGCATTTAGATGTGTTTGTTTCTTGCCATAATTTGGGTAAAATCATTTAGAATGCCTTAGGTGTTTGTTTGCTTTTCTTTAGATAGGTTAAATGCCTTGCGTCAAAATTTCTGCTTGAAAGCGGGTTCTGCTTGCACTTGCTTGTTTGCGAGAAGATTCCACAATCTTTATTGGTGAGACGGACCCTACAGGACTGACCTAGTACCTTGGGGACTCATTGCTAAATGGCCTTGCCTATGTGACGACGCAGAGGCAATGTAGTTCAAGGTAAACCCTAACAGACCCAAGACCTAGGCGATAAAAAGTGGTGCGAACTCAGATAGATAGAAGGACTAGACACAGGATGGATGGGACAGTGGACCCTTGGGGGTACATTTGAGAAATGGCCTTGCCTATGTGACAACGCAGTGGCAACTTAATCCATGGACCTGGACCATGGATGGACTAGAGGATAGACGACAAGCTATGGGATGGACAAGGAAGCCTTGGGGCTGCATTGAAAATGGCCTTGCCTACGCGATGATGCAGAGGCAACGTAGTTCATGGACCTGGACCATGAATGGATTGACAAGAGACACTATGCTAGGCTCACATTGTGGATAGGATATGGGATAAAACCTTGGTTGACAAGGCAACAAAGAGATAGAGTATCAAGCCATGATAGGTTACTGTCAGGATTTTATTATGGGATAGATATGGATTGAATCCAGGACACGAGTGAAGGAAGAATGTACACAAGGTGATTGGTTTCCTAAAGATGGAGGAAGCAGTTTATCACAAGTAACACCTATTTGCTAGGTTTTCACCACTTGCTTTTATTTGCACAAAAGCTAGAAAGTATGCATGACGCCTGTTTGCCAGGTTTTCATCATGATACCCATCCAAGGCACCTGTTTGCTAGGTTTTCACCAAAGGACGACTTTTTGTGCTTTTCTAATTTTTTGATTTTTTTTAATTTTTAAATTTTTTTGTATTTTTCTGATTTTTTTTTTGTATTTTTTGTATTTTTGATTTTTTTATCTTTTATGCCCCCCTTACATTGGGGTTCTCCTAGGTATAGAATTGGTGAAGATGCATGCTGTTGATTGGGTCATCGAACAACTCACCCTCTGATGTTGATAAATGATATGCCCTCGATCCTTAAGCAGCTACGATCACATAAGGCCCAAGCTAGTTAGGTTCAAACTTGCCTTTCTTTTCCCGATCCTGTTGATTACGGGGGTTCTCCTTAAGTACTAGATCTCCAACATTGAATATTCTTGGACGGACTTTATGGTTGTAGCTTCGTGACATAATTTGTTGATATGCCTTAAGATGGTCAAAAGCTTTTTGTCTTCTTTCTTCTAACAACTGTAGTTCTTGCAATCTGGAAACTCTGTACTCTTCATCTATTATGAGACCTTTTAACGACACCCTAAGAGATGGTAACTTGACCTCTATGGGGAGGATAGCTTTTGAGCCATAGACAAGGGTGTAAGGGGTAGCACCTGTGGGAGTGCGTATACTGGTTCTGTAGGCCCACAGAGTGGGATTGAGTTGGATGTGTCAATCATGGCCAGCATCATTGACTATCTTCTTAAGGAGTTTCAAGATGGTCTTGTTGGATGCTTCTGCTTGGCCGTTGCCTTGGGGGTAATAGGGTGTGGAGAAAATATGTTGGATTTTGAATCGGTCACAGAGTTCTTGGACATCCTAATTTTTGAAGGGTCTTCTGTTATCTGTGATAATGGATGAGGGAATTCTGTATCTATAGATGAGGTAATTGAGGATGAATGAGGAGATTTGTTTACCTGTGACAGTAGTGAGGGGGATGACTTTGATCCACTTGGTAAAGTACTCGGTGGCAGTTATTATGAATTTGTGGTCGTTGGATGAGGGTGGATGGATCTTTCCCACAAGGTCAAGTCCCCATTGGCAAAAGGTCCAAGGTGTCATTAAAGGTCTCAACTCTTAAGCTGGTGCATGTATTAGGTTCTCGTGTATCTGGCATTGCTTGCACTTCTTCACAAATTGGTATGAATTTGCTTCCATGTTCAGCCAATAATAACCCAAACACATGAGTTTTTAGCTAAGGAAGGACCGCTAGAGTGTATTCCATAGATCCCCTTGTGCACATCTTGTAAGGCAGTTTGGGATTCTTCTCGTTCTAAACAATGGAGTAAAGTACCATCTAGACCACATCGGTATAGGGTGTCAGCAATAATGGTATAATGAGAGGTTTGGCGTATAAAGGTTCATCGTTGGTTTGAAGATAAGTCAGATGGGAGGGTGTTGTTGTTGAGGTAAGTGTAAACTTTACCATACCAAGGTGAATCAGATCCAACTAATAGGCATATGGAATGGGTTTAAGGAAGATCATAAGCTGGTTGCTGAATTGATTCCACTAAGAACTCGTACCGTGACTCATTCTCTGGTATTTCGAGAAGAGAGGCAATGGTTTCCATGGCATCTGTTGCTTTATTTTCAATCTGAGGTATCTGCTCAAAAGAGATGATCACAAAGTATTCCTTAAAGTCCTCGACCATCTGCTTGTATGGGACAAGCTTCTCATCTTTGGTTTGGTAATCATCATTGACTTGATTGATCACAAGTTGAGAATCACCATAGACATGTAGCTCTTTGATTTTCCACTCTGTTTCCATTTTGAGGCCAATGACCAAGGCTTCATATTCTACTATGTTGTTGGTGCATGGAAATAATAGACAGTAAGACTTCGGTATGGTGTCACCATGAGGAGTTACAAACAAGATTCCTGCCCTTGATCCATGGTTTGTGTAGGACCCATCAAAGTAGATCTTCGAGGGATGTGTTGATATATTGAATAAGGATTCATCTGGAAATTCAAATTGCATTGGTGTGGTGTCCTATAGTAGTGCATCCACTAACTGATCAGCAATGACTTGTCCTTTGATAGCCTTTCAGTCTACATACTCAATGTCATATTCACTTAGGAGCATTACCCATTTGGCTAGGTGACTTGTTAGAACTGCTTTGCTTAGTAGGTACTTCAGTAGATCTATTTTTGCAATAAGTTTGATTGGATGTGCTCGTATATAATGTCAGAGTTTTTGGGAAGCAAAAAATACCGCAAGACATGATCTTTCTATCTGAGAGTATTGCAATTCATAGCCCACCAATGTACGACTGATGTAGCAGATGGCTCTTTCTTTATTTTCATAATCTTGTTGTGCTAGAAGGGTCCCAAGAGCTGTTGGTGTAGCAGATATGTATAGTAACAATGGTTTCCCTTGGATAGGAGGCATGGGAATGGGTGGATTCATAAGATACTCTTTCAGTTTGTCGAATGCCTCTTCGCATTTCTCATCCCACCTAAATGGAATGTTCTTGTGCAAGAGATGACTGAATGGTTGACACTTGTCCACCAGTTGTGATATGAACCTATGGATTGCTTGTAGCTTGCCCTGTAGAGATCTTAGTTGAGTAAGAGTCTTGGGTGGTGGCATCTCCATAATAGCCTTGACTTTGGTGGGGTCCACCTCTATTCCATTTGCTGATACAATAAAGCCTAAGAGCTTGCCTGAGGTGACTCCGAACACACATTTCTTTGGGTTCAACTTGACTTTGAATTGTTCTAGTCTCTAGAAAAATTTCTCTAACACATCCAGGTGCAATTCTCTTGTGAGTGACTTTGCAAGGATATCATCTACATAGTCTTCCATTGTTACATGCATCATATCATGGAATATAGTGGTCATAGCACGTTGATATGTGGCTCCTGTGTTCTTTAGCCCAAATGGCATGACATTCCAGCAAAAAGTGCCCCATGGACAAGTAAAAGCTATCTTATGCTGGTCTTCTAGTGCTATCCTGATCTAATTATATCCTAAGAAGCCATCCATGAGAGATAACATGGTATGCCCTGCTATTAAGTCAACTATGATATCTATATTTGGCAACAAAAAATCATCCTTGCGGCAAGCTTTGTTTAGATCTCTAAAGTCATTGCATAGTCTGACTCAGCCATCAGGTTTGGACACTGGCACTATGTTGGAGACCCATCCTAGATAGTCTATAGCTCTGATGAACCCTACATCCAGTAATTTCTTGAGTTCTTCTTTTACAAGCAGTGCAATGTGTGGATGCATCTTTCTAAGCTTCTGTTTCACTAGTTTCACTCCCAGATCCAATGGAAGATGACGTAGAATCAGGTCTGGATCTAACCCTAGTATATCTGCATATGACCAAGCAAAATTGACTTGCTTTCTCTTGAAGAATGGTATAAACTTAGTCTTCTCTGGTGGGGTTAGAGACTTAGCAAAGTGAATGATCTTAGGTTGTTCCTTTGTTCCAATGTTAACATGTTCTATCGGTTCCACAATAATCTGAGACTTCTCCTGGTGCATGTCGTTAGGGAGAGTGTTAAGCCTTCCATTTTTAGGTGCCATAGTTGGGTTTTCACCTTCGGATTCATCCTTTCATTTTACTGTTTTGGGATTTGACACTGCCCCGGAGTGGTTTTCACCGTTAGATCCAGTTTTTATTTTGATATTTTTGTGACTAGAAGGCTTGGCACCCTCTCTGAAATAAGCCACGGTATTAAGTTCAATAGCGAAGCTAGCTTTATGATCTCCTTTAGGTAGGTGGTCCCTAAGTTCCATGTAGTCAATACATGCATTGTCATTTTGGAACATATCTAGTTGCGGGGTTCCTCGTAGATCCCAGTCAATAAGCTCAGGATGCACAAGGGGGAGGGAGTCAGAGGATAGATCTGATTCATTGATAGTTTGAATGGATATACTAAGAGTATTGGTAGGGGGAGTGTTTGGGATGGTACTTTCCTCTAAGTTGTTTATTGCCGTAGAACTTGAACCTTCCTCGAAAGTCGTATTCTTAGGGATAGGCAAATCACACACTAATGGCCTATTTAGTAGCATTTGTCCCTCATGGTAGGGGCTATAAGTTTGAATGGTATCAACATCTATCATCGTAGGAATGCTCTATCAGCTCATCCCACTCATATTCATTAGAATCTGTGTCACTGTCCTCTTGAAGTGTATGGATCATTTCCACAAGACAAGCATTTGCTTTGGCTTTGCCCTTGTTCTTGTATCCTAGACCTTTTGTAGTTCTAGCCAATGAGGATGAAGAAGGTTGAATGGGTTCTATGATTCCTTCTTTTCTTAGGCTAATGGGGCCTATTGTAACCCATTCTGTGTAGGATAGCTTCACCTCGCCCATAGATTTCTATTCGGAGCTTAGGTGGTTCTTGTTGTGTGCTATCTTCTTCTTCTGTGTAAAGCCATTGTAGGATATCTCTTTCCTCTGTTTCCTCTGATAGGGTCCCCCATTTTACAAAGGGAGCTGTGGGAGGTGTAGGAGGAGCAGAAGGCTTTGGAAAATGCTTGGGTAGCCCAGAGGATCTAGGAGATAAATGCATCTTGGCTAGATTGAGGCTGTGCTCAATGGAATATTCCCCAACTCTAGTTTCTTTGATGGTAATTTTCTTCTCTTTGGGCTTGGATGAGGAAGCTTTAGAGGTAGAATCATGCTGTGGGGTAGGGGATGTAGATGCTATATTGTTTGGTATGATGCAATCAGGTTTTGGAAGGACAAAGTTGTAATGCTGAAAGGGTTCTGGATCACCTTGGATGGTGACTTGCTTGCCATTGTGAGGGAATTTTATGCATTGGTGATAGGTAGAAGGGACAACTTTCATGGCATGAATCCATGGTCTACCTAGGAGAATATTATAGGCGAGCTCCCTATCTAGGACTTGGCACACAACACCTTTTATCACCAGTCCCACTTGTATGGGTAATACCACTATTCCTTTGGTAGTTCTCTCCTCTTCATCATAGGCATTGATAGTAATTTTCTTCCTTCGATCAACTGCATTTTCAGAGAAGCCCAATGTAAGGACTAGCTTCAATGTGCAAATATTTAAACTAGCTCCCCCATTAATGAGAACCCTCTTGATGCGGTGCTTATGGATGAAGGTGACAATGTGTAGAGGGGTGTTATCAGGTTGAGACACTGAGAGGTCATCTTGTTCGGTAAATGATATGGTACTTGAGGAGGTCAGATTGTTGGAGTCCAGGACAACACTGAGAGGGGGATGAATCAGTGTTATGTAAAAAACACAAGTTTTAAAACTTTTCAAGATTGACAATGATGTTTATCAATTTGAACTAAATAATTGAACAATTAATTAATAAATGATCAATCACATAAATCACATATGGTAAATGAAGCTATGGAAGACATTAAGACATGAGATTATGACACAAGAAAATTACAGAGTGGAAAAGCCTCCTGGGGTAGAAAAACCACTCAAAATGCCTCATTGGCTTAAGTATAAAATCTTCAACTTTACCAAGTCTCACTGACTTGTGATTACCTCACTGGCATACATAAAAGTCTGACTGACTTATATAACATGTCTCACTGACTTAATATTGCCTCACTGGCATAGGAAGGTCTCATTGACCACAAGCCTCGCTGGCATACTTTGCCTCACTAGCATAACAAATACCATCATCAAAACATACTGTAAAATATGTGCAAGAAATGATTGCAACTCAATCTGATTTGCACCATTACAAAACATGTCTTCTCAATCCAATCCAATTGTCAATCTCATGATCTTTGCACAATCAAATTCATCTATGTCTTCATATTTGGCATGATTCAATTTGTAAATTCTTTGCATAATATCTTCATCCTTGTTTGATTTAAAAAATATAATCTCATATATCTCTCAAATTACGATTCATTTGTTTCTTCACAAAAATCTCTGCATGTTGGTTCACACTTCTCAATTTTGCAATGCATCTGCAATACCATTATATATGAAAGAGAATGTCCTTTCATAGTCTTCTCAATCATCATATTAAACTCTGCATCTATATCTTCATAAATAAGGAATTTGCAAAAAATAAAGATTAAAATCCTTTCTTTTGCATAACCATTCATTTTCTTGATCCATCTTCCTTCCATTTTCTCAATAAAAATAATGAATGATATTCATCATATATCACTAAATAAAATCATCAATGGATTGCTTCAAACTGCCTTTTTAACAAAAATGAAGTGCCTTCACAAATCAATTCATCTGCAAAACAACATAACCTTCCATATTCCTTTCTCAACCTTTTCAATCTGAGAATGTATGTCTTCATTATTATCCATGCATCAAAAATATATCTCCACAAAAATCTTTAATTAATTCCAACAAAAACTCTTCATATTCCTCTGTGCACTTCAAAGACCCTTCCAAGAATTTCAATCTGCAAAAAAAAAAAAACATCTGCACAATTTGTTCTCTTAATTTGCCAAAAAAATATCTTCCATTTTTTTCAATTCTTCAAAACCATTCATATTCCCTATATAAATAAAAATTATATCTCTTTCAAATTCTTCAATCTGCAAGATAAATATTTTCCAAAAAAAAAATCTTTTAAACTTCTCATCTGTAAGAAGCCTTCAATCAATCTGCAAATAACATCTCTCAATCTGCCTTGAAAAATTTCTTCAATATCTCAAACCCTCTTCTTAAAAAAAATCATATTGGGTTATGAAAAAAAAACTTTTAAAAACTTCCACTTCTTTCCTTTTAGAAAAAACAAGAAGACTTTATCTTTTTGCTTTTGAAGAAATATTAAACTTAGAAATAAATCTTCTTTAAAAAGAAGCTTTAAAAACTTCAAAGATTCCTCCTATGTAAAAGGCAAGAAAATAGCCTTTATTTTTCCTTAAAAAACTCTCCTTAAAAATCTCATAGAAGATGCCTTTTAAGTGGAAAATAAATAGGATATGAAAAGTTATTTTAAAATAAAATAAAGCATATACAAATGCTTTTTCCTACTCTTTTAAAAGCACCTTAAAATATATTCCATGCCTTTTTATGAATAACTCATAGTCTCCATAAAGCATTCCATGCTTTTTAAATATATTTCACCCCTTCAAATATTAAAAGCACATAATCTTTTATAAATGATTAAACTTCACTTTCTTCAATGTCATAAAGCTATGACAAAAAGGGGATCAATAAAGTTTCCAATATTTAAAAAAAACATTAAGACTTATGTGGTGCTCCCCTTAAAATATGCTCTCCACTTCATAAATAATATAAGTCAAGCTCTTCTTTAAATATGCATAGAGCTCCCATAGGGATCATTGAATATATTAATATTTGATGCATTTTTTTAAGTCTTGGACAAGGTCCTCTTCAAATATTTAATATATTAAAATATGAAGACATGAATACATGAAGACATGACTTGTAAAAGACTTGAAAGCCACTGTATACCTCTGCATCTGCATATGTCATAGCTATCAACATCAACAAATGAAGATCAAATGTAAATAAAGACCATACCACCAAACCACTGTCATTATGAAGACCATGCCACTGTATCTGCAATTTCAATCAATTGTAACTGTATATCAAAAGTAACATTAATGTCCTATGTCACAGAGATGAGAGCATCATATGTAACATACCAATGCCATATGATAGTAACTCCTACATGGACAACACCATACTATCAACACTAAAAACATTGTGAAGGCCAAACCTGTGAAGATCAAGAATATAAGTCCAACAAAAACAAGTTAGCATCAATATAATATGTGATCAACAATTGATGTGATCAACCTAATCAAACAATTCTTGTGATCATGAAAGAAGATGATGATCAATGGTTAACATCATAAACCAAAACTGATAACTCCAAGGACCAATATGAACACCAACACCAAGAAAATGAGAATCCATGCTGAGACAAACTTGAAGATGTCTTGATTAAACAGAAGCATCTCATTTCTAACCATATTTGCATATTTGACAACACATATTCTGATGACATCAAACAAACTTAGAACACCTTTTTGACATCAATGACAATCTACTTTCATCATAGATTACCTACCATGGCCTGAAACTTCTCTTGGGCCAAGTTAGTGGGGATAGTGGTTTCCATTAAGGCTTTATCGAGGATCTCCTTATGGGAAGGAGATAGATGCAACAACTCTAAGATAGAAATATGTCCTGGAGTCTTCCATAGTTGGTCTATGGCACTATACTGATGGAAGTTGGACTGAGAAGGTGATGATGTTGGAGGAATGGTATTCAACATGACCTTACCGCTGTGGGTAATGATACTACAATAAGTTCTGTTGGGTTTTGATTGTTGGTTGGGTGTGACCACATTGATTTGTGGGACTTGCTCTGATATGCAATTGATGGTATAGTCGAATGACACACTTGCATAGTTGGCATTACTATTCCCATTTTTCTAATTTTGCATGTTACAGTTGTTGTTGTTTTTACCATTGTTGTTGCCATTGTTGTTGTTATACATCCTGTCATAATTAAGAAGCAGATCTTTGTAAGCCACATGTGTCTCATTATAAGTATGTTGATGAGCTCCTCCTTGATTTTGATCAAGTACGTCTTGAATAACATGTTTGAGATGATACAATTGTTGGTTGTATGTCCTCTTCCTCTATGATACTCACAATAGTCAGTGTCTTTCCAATAGTGAGGTTTGATTTGAGGTTCGTAATCACTTGTTGGCGATAGAGAGATTTCATTGTTGGCCAATAGCTTCCTTAATGTGGATTCTTGGGACTCACCCAACAGTGTGAACTTTCGACTTGGATTTGAGTTGAACCATGGTCTTGGCTCCCAAGAGAATGTTTTGTTGGGTGTAACATTGCTTGTCTCTCCTTTGAGAGTGAGTATTGGTTGCTGTTTGGGAGCCACCACCTTGGCATCAACTACTTCATTGTTGATGACATTTTTATTCTTAGTCCAAAATTTTGATTTGTCAGTCGTGTAGTTGGAGGTAGGTGTGTCCTTATATAACTTGATTTGCCCCTTGGTGATCATAGCTTTCTCGATGAACAATCCCATTTCAATGACCTTTGAAAATGAAGTAGGGCATTGAATTTGTATTTGGTAGCTAAGATCGGTGTTGAGGTTATGGACAAACATCTCCATTAATTGCTTCTCGGGTACATCATATGAGCATTTGCTTGCTAGTTGTCTCCATCTTTGTAGGAAGGAGGTGAATGATTTGCCACTCTTTTTCTTGGTATTGCATAAATCAAGCATAGAGACTTCATGTTCAATATTGTACGAGAAGTGTGTGATGAATTTGTTGACTAGCTCATCAAAAGTTTTGATGCCTGGTGGAAGCCGTGAGAATCACTCCATGACTTGACTACCTAGAGATCTAGGGAAAAGTCTCATTAAGTAGGTCTCATTATGAGCTACTTCCATGCATGCTGTGTTGAATTACCTAATGTGATCTCTAGGGTCCCCTTTCCCTTTGTACTTGTCAAACTTAGGAACTTCGAATCGATAGGGAAATGATGTCATGATCAAACTTTTATCAAAGGGGTATGGTGCAATATCTTCCAAGGAGTAGGTTTTAGTGTTTGTACCAATCTTAAGATCATCATTTGTTGCGTTAGACCCTCGATTTGTTTCCTCATTTCTTCCATAGGAGTGGGTCTATGGCTTTCTTTCCTTTTTCATGATTATCCTCTACGTTTTCTTGGATTGTGCTTAGATCGAAATTGACGGGGAGTTTAATTCCAAGATTTGCAAGATGATAAAAATACTTGTGAGGGTCCTCATGGAGCACTTTCTCTAGCAAGTGTTGGAATTTTTGATCTTGGAGGGTTCCTTGATACTCTTCGTGAGAGATTTCCTCATCACTATCGTGAGGGGTGACAATGTGGTTGGATGATCCAGCCATTTCAAGTTGCCCTTTGTATTGAGATCTAGTAAGAACCATGCAAGGTGATGTGGGATGAGGTGGGATGAAATTAGAGATTTTGGCAAGATGCCGATGGAGACTGTTGAGAATAGGATACTTATGACAAAATTTTGACAAGGAACTCTTTTGATCAATGATTCCAAGTAAGACGACCGATACAAGACGATAGCCACTAGTAAAGGTACTCGATACCTGTCTTGCTATGTAGGGACTAGTCATGCACCAAGACCACTAGAGAAGCTCTATGACTTACCGGGGTTACTTGATCCACAATGATACGAAAAAGGGGCCTATGCTGATCTGATATGGGATACTTTGACTTTGGACTAGGAAGACCTAATAGAAGGTGAATGTGATGACCAACGAAAGAGAGATTTTGCTATGGATTGGATGAAAAAGTGACTACAAGGTAAGATCTAATCTCGAAACTTGGAACTAGACTGAAATGGGTACCCAGAACTAACAAAATTTTTCTCTCAAAGATTGTGTAAGTGCTCATTGTCACGCATGCGCCAGAACAGATGTGCTGCAGAAACTAGTAAATGCGCTATAAGTCAGCATAGAAGTGCCACACTAGTGAATATCAAATGCACTATAATAGGCAGTAAAAGTGTGCAAGTTAGTACAGATGCACCGTGGGTCAGCACAAATATGCAGCAGAAGAGGACGAATGCGCCACTCTAGTTTTCTTAATATTTTTGCAAGTTTTTGGAAATTTTTCTGATATTTTTGGTATTTTTGGTTTGCAAGAAGGTCTTTTTGATCTAATTTTTCTAAAATTATGGCAAGAAGACACATAAAAAACAAAGGATGTTTTTATGGTTTTTATAAATTTTTTTGTGATTTTTTGACTCTTTTTGGACTAAAAAGAAAGCAAGTACAAACCTAGGTTTCAAAGGACAATACAAAACTGAATTCTCACTATCTCTAGTGAAGCATCTTCAGGAGGTGATAATCGCCCTTCCCTACACCAGATTATAGGGGTTTTTGGTCTACTAAAACAAAGGATGAGTAATAAAGGCAACCGTTCGAGTGGTTATACATG